>CM039677.1:87343568-87943568 GCA_022496015.1 Hordeum marinum
TTTTTATTATATCCCTCTTGGATGCCCATTATATTAGTACTATTCATAACCTAAGAAAATTAACATGATGTTTAGAGACTCTCAAAATAATATAAGGGAAGCATGAGAGTTCATCAATTTCTATAAAATGAAACCACCGCCGCGCTCTACAAAGATATAAGTGAAGCACTAGAGCAAATTGACAAACTACTCCAAATTGATATAAGTGAAGATAAATGAGTAGGTAAACAATCCAGTAGCTATGTGAGGGATCTCTCTCTCTCTCAATAAATATTTTTAGATCTGAGTATTTTATTAAACAACAAGCAAAAGAAAAATAACACTCCAAGAATAGCACGCATCATGTGAACGAATAAAAATTTAGGCTCAACATAGGCTAATTGCTAATTGTTGATCAACAGAGGTGGGACGCATAGCATCCCCAAGATTAGATGCTTGAGACTTCTTGAAATATTTACTTGGGGTGGCCTGGGCATCCCCAAGCTTGAGCTTTTGTATCTTGTTCATCCCCTCATATCATGGTTTCACCTATTCTCAAAAACTTCATCCACACAAAACTCGAAAAGAACTTGTGAGATAGGTTAGTACACATAAGAATAAATCAACACTTTATGTACCGTACACTATCATTTCCACAATTTATATCTACCAATATAGGCTATGGAAACTATAGGATAAGTAGATAACAAAACTATGACAACAATTTGTCCAAACAGAACAGTCCGTAGCAATCTAGTAACCAGTGTACTTCTGTAACTCACAAAATTATGAACAATTAGTAAATAATAAAACATTTATATTATAATACTTTGTAAAAATTTCAGAAACTTTCGAAAATATGAAAATTCAAATACTACAGTAAAAGTTTCTGTTTTCACACAACACTTATCAAACATGCAATTCAACCATCCTAAAGGCAATTCTTGGAGTTTTTTTATTGAAAAGAAAGATTATAAATAAAAACTAACATATTAAAAAAATGACGCTCCAAGCAAAACTCATATTATGTGACGAATAAAAATATAGCTCGAAGTAAGATGTACCGATAGTGTTGAAGACGAAAGAGGGTTGCTGATGCCTTCCGGGGCATCCCCAAGCTTAGGCGCTTGAGTCTTCCTTGGATATTACCTTGGGGTGCCTTGGGCATCCCCAAGCTTAGGTTCTTGTCACTCCTTATTCTCCCCATGTCGGTGTCTCACCCAAAATTGAAAACTTCAATCACACAAAACTTAATGGAACTCCGTGAGAAGGATTAGTCTAATAAAGATAGATTATTCATGTAGATACTTTCAAGACAAGATTCATAATTGTTCCCACATGGTACCTACTATATTCTACCAGTCCCATAATTTGTATCACTCAATATAAGCTATGGGAACACTAAAACAAGCAAACCATGCATGCAAAACAGAATTTGTCAAAAACAGAATAGTCTGTGAAGATCTGTAGTATAACCATACTTATGTGTCTCTAAAAATTCTGAAAAATTAGGAAGACCTGAAGAGTTTGTATATAAAGACTGTGTAAAAATTTCAGATCATTACTACTCTCCAGTAAAAAATGAAAATATCTGTACTGGAGTCAAAAGTTTCTTATTTGGTTCAGCATCAATTCTACTCATCCTGCGAGTCAACCCAAAGGCTTTACTTGGCACTTTCTTGAAATAAAAGACACAAAACATTATTACTAAAGTATCTTAATCATGTGAACACAAAAAAACACAAAGTACAATTATTGTGTTGTCTCCCAACAAGAGATTTTCTTTAATGCCTTTTAGCTAGGCATGATGATTTCAATGATGCCCACATAGGAATAATAATTATAACATGCAAAAGAGCATCACGAATCTCATGAAAAGCACATTTAAGCCTAACACACTTACTATTCATATGGATTTTGTGATCAAACAATTCATGGGAACAAGAATCAACTTTCATAGGAAGGCAAAACAAGCACAACTTCAAATCATTGAACACATAGAGAGGAAACTTGATATTATTGCAATTCCTACAAGCATATGTTCCTCCCTCATGATGATTTTCAGTAGCATCATTAACAAATTCAACAATATAACTATCACATAAAGTATTATCTTCATGATCCACAAGCATAGATATTTTTTTGCTCTCCACATAATCAATTCTCTTTTCATTCATAATAGTGGGATCAAACTCAACAAAATAACTATCATGAGATACTTGATTGACATAACCACATTGAATATTAAAATCATGATCACAAGTTTCATGGTTACTATCACTATTTATAGCATACATGTCATCATCATAGATTGTAGGCATGTCATTATCATAACAAATTTCCTCATCAAAACATGGGGGACTAAACATTTCATCTTCATCAAACATAGCATCCCCAAGCTTGTGGCTTTGCATATCATTAGCATCATGGATATTCAGAGAATTCATACTAGCAATATTGCAATCATGCTCATCATTCAAGGAATTCTCATTAAGTATTTTCATAAATTCTTCCTCTACGAATTGAGCACAATTTTCCAAACCATCATTTTCACGAAAGACATTATAAAGATGAAGTATATGAGGCAACCTCAATTCCATGTTTTTGTAGTTTTCTTTTATAAAACCAAACTAGTGAATAAACAAGAAACTAAAATATTCTATTGCAAGATCTAAAGATATACCTTCAAGCACTCACCTCCCTGGCAACGGCGCCAGAAAAGAGATTGATGTCTAATATGCAACCTTTTTCTTGTAGACTCGTGTTGGGACTCCAAGCACAGAGTTTTGTAGGACAGTAGCAAATTTCCCTCAAGTGGATGACCTAAGGTTTAGCAATCCGTGGGAGGCATAGCATGAAGATGGTCTCTCTCAAAGAACCCTGCAACAAAATAACAAAGAGTCTCTTGTGTCCCCAACACACCCAATACAATGGTAAATTGTATAGGTGCACTAGTTCGGCGAAGAGATGGTGATAAAAGTGTAATATGGATGGTAGATATAGGTTTTTGTAATCTGAAAATATAAAAACACCAAGGTAGCAAGTAACAAAAGTGAGCACAAACGGTATTGCAATGCTTGAAAACAAGGTCTAGGGTCCATACTTTCGCTAATGCAATCTCTCAACAATACTGACATAGTTTAATCATACGTAAATCCCTCATGTGCGACAAAGAGTTCACTCCAAAGTCACAAATAGAAAAGAAAAAACAAACAAATTATTTTAGGGTACAAAACCACCTCAAAGTTATCTTTTCCAATCAATCTTATGAGCTATCCCTATAAGTATCACGAACAGCCCTAGAGTTCATACTAAAATAACACCGTAAGATACAAATCAACCAAAACCGTAATGCCGCCTAGATACTCCAATGTCACCACGAGTAGCCATGGGCTTGATTAGGCGATATACATCACACAATTTCAGATTCATCATGTTCAATCCAACACAAACAACTTCAAAGAGTGCCCCAAAGTTTGTATCGGAGAGTTAAGACAAAAACGTGTGCCAACCCCTATGCATAGATTCCCAAGGTCACAGAACCCACAAGTTGATCACCAAAACATACATCAAGTGGATCAATAGAACATCCCATTGTCACCATGGATATCCCGTCGCAAGACATACATCAAGTGTTCTCAAATCCTTTAAAGACTCAATCCGATAAGAAAACTTCAAAGGGAAAACCCAATTCATCACAAGAAGATAGAGAGGGGAAAACTTCATATGATTCATCTATATTAATAAAGCTCGTGGTACATCAAGATTGTGCCATCTCAAGAACACGAGAGAGAGAGAGAGTGAGAGGGAGAGAGAGATCAAACACATAGCTACTGGTACATACCCTCAGCCACGAGGGTGAAATACTCCCTCCTCGTCATGGGGATCGTCGGGGTGATGAAGATGACCTCCGGTGATGGTTTCCCCCTCTTGCAGGGTGTCGGAATGGGCTCCCGATTGGTTTTTTTGTGGCTACAGAGGCTTGTGGCGGTGGAACTTCTGATCTAGGTTTCTTTTTGGAGGTTTCTGGATTTATAGGAGTACTTGGCATTGGAATCACGTCAAGGGGACTCCCGAGGGACCCACAAGCCAGGGGCGCGCCCTAGGGGGGGCTGGTGGCTTGTGGCTGCCTCGGGACTCCTCTCCGGTATATTTTTGCTTCAGTATTTTTTATACTTTCCAAAGATATTATCCATAAATTTTCAGCCCATTCCGAGAACTTTTATTTCTGCACAAAGACGACACCATGGTAGTTCTGCTGAAAACAGCGTCAGTCCGGGTTAGTTCTAATAAAATCATACCAAAATCATATATAATTATTGTAAACATGGCATGAATACTTCATACATTATAGATACGTTGGAGACGTATCAATAATCAATTAAAAAGATTTTATAAACCTCTAGTTATGATCAAAATAATATTAACTTAATATTATATAAAATTTATGCAAGTAAAATTATTAAAGTTATTTTTTGTTAAAAACTTTAATAGCAAAAAGTTTCATAAAGTATTTTTTTGTAAAGAACTTTTAATATGCAAAAACTTACATAAAAATGCCCGTCTACTAGGGCACCATGGCATGCATATGATTAGTAACCCAATATACATGGGCCAGGACACAGGCCCACGGGGCATGTAGGCCCAACAAGGCAGAGAGAGTTAGGCATGCAATGCCTGCAATAGAGAGGAGCTCGAGAGGGAAGCTGTAGCCCCGGTTATAAACCAGTACGAGCGCGCCTCGCTTGGCGAGGTGGGACTAAACTTGCACCGTTCCAGGAACAAGGATTTAGTCTCGGTTGGTGGTGAAAACCGGGACTAAAGCTCCCCCCCTTTAGTCCCGGTTGGATCCACCAACCGGGACTAAAGCCCTGGGCTTCCCGCCCTTTTGCTTGGTGAAAATTCACCTTTAGTCTCGGTTCGTGGCTCGAACCGGGACTAAAGGGGGACCTTTAGTCCCGGGTTGCGCCATCAACCGAGACTAGAGGTTGGGGGTATATAAGTGGACCAAAATCCATCTACAATTTTTGATCTCCCTCTCCCCCGACGGCGCTGAAGACCACCTCGACGCCGCTAGGCCGTCGGACCTTGCCGTCGCCTCCCCGAGCCCGCTCCTCATCACCGCCCCCGACACCGTCCCCGTCGCCGCCTCGAGCCCGCTCCCCTCCTCCTCCTCCTCCTAGGTGAGCCGTCGACCACACCTCTGTTCCCCTCCTCCTATCCCCCCCGCGGTCACCGTCGTTGCCGGCGTTCGTCGCCAACCAAAGCAGTGGCGGTGGGATCCAGTTCATGGAGTCTCATTTCGTTCATAAGATATATATAACTAGAATGATCATAGGATAGAATTATCATAGAAGATTTTATAGATAAATTGGACAGAAACCAAAAAACAATCATACCTTAGGCCTCCTTTGGTTCATAGGATATGATTATCATAGAAATAGGAAATTTGTAGGAAATGAGATGACATGCATCTCAAATCCTATGAGTAGGATTAGAAAAAGATATGTCATTTCGGTTCACATCGGAGGAATTTTTCCATTGAGTCTAGGCTCTTTCTTATTTTCCTTTGAAATGTGGAGGATAGGAATCAATAGGAATGCATTCCTATGAACCAAAAAGAATCATACCTTAGGTCTCCTTTTGGTTCATAGGATAGGATTATCATAGGAATATGAAATTTGTAGGAAATGAAATGACTTGCATCTCAAATCCTATGAGTAGGATTCAAAAAAGATATGTCATTTTGGTTCACATCATATGAATTTTTCCATTGAGTCTAGCCTCTTTTTTGTTTTCCTTTGAAATGAGGAGGATAGGAATCGATCTTATGTAGGGATAGGGATGCATTCCTATGAACCAAAGGGCTCTAGAGGAAAAATTCCTATTTGTCGTCGGGAGAGAAGAAAATTTGAACAGGCAAAAGATAGAACTTATGTAGGGATAGGAATGCATTCCTATGAACCAAATGACTCTAAAGGAAATCCCTCTCTTTTACCACAAAAATTACATATGGTATTAAATATGGTATTGTTGTTAAATAAAATGATATTTTCTATAGCCACAACTTGTTCTCGTCGATGATGCCAATCCCGCATCCTCGTCGTCGACTCGGCGCAGACAACCAGTTTGAGAGGCGCCATGTCCGGGACTAGGCTCCGGCGGGCTGGCAGTGGGGGTGCTACCTTTGAGGGCGCGCAACTTGGTGAGGAATCCACGTCTTGTCGTCGACCTGGAGCTTCTTTGGTGGCGGTCGCGTGGGACACTATTGGTGCGGAGGCAGCCGACAACCAATGAGGTGGTATGTCACCGTGTCAGGGAGGAGGATGAGCACGTCCGTCGCTACATGGTTGTGTTGGACGCCAGGTTCTCCAATACCCTGCAGTTCCTTCAGGGATCTCACCCGAGCTATGATCCTGTGATGGTTCCTTCTCTTTGGGTGTCCAGTACTGATACGTCTCCAACATATCTATAATTTTTGATTGTTCCATGCTATTATATTATCTGTTTTGGATGTTTTATATGCATTAATATGCTATTTTATATTATTTTTGGGACTAACCTATTAATCTAGAGCCTAGTGCCGGTTTTTGTTTTTTTCCTTGTTTTTGAGTTTCGCAGATAAGGAATATTAAACGGAGTCCAAACGGAATAAAACCTCCGGAAAGATTTTTTCTGGAAAATATGGAAGCCACGAGACTTGAGAACCAAGGCAAAGGACCTGCCATGGGGCCACAAGCCCGCTTGCCATGGCCAGGAGGTACCCCGTGCCGGGCAAGCTTGTGGCCCCTGGCACCTCCTCTAACCCTAATCTTCAGTCTATAAATACCCAAATATTCCATCATTATCAGAACGAGCCACGAAAACACTTTTCCGCCACAAGAAGCCTCCATTCCCGAGAGATCCAATCTTGGAGCCTTTTCCGGTAATCTGTCGGAGGGGGATTCGATCACGGAGGGCATCTACATCAACTCCACTGCCCCTCAGATGATGCGTGAGTAGTTCACTATAGACCTACGGGTCCATAGCTAGTAGCTAGATGGCTTCTTCTCTCTCTTTGCTTCTCAATACCATGTTCTTCATGATTTTCATGGAGATCTATCCGATGTAATACTCTTTTGCGATGTGTTTGTCGAGATACAATGAATTGTGGGTTTATGTTCAGATTATCCATGAATATTATTTGAGTCTTTCCTGAATTCTTATATGCATGATTTTATCTCTTTGCAAGTCTCTTCGAGTTATTGGTTTGGTTTGGCCAACTAGATTGGTAATTCTTGCAATAGGAGAAGTGCTTAGTTTTGGGTTCAATCTTGCGGTGTCCTCACCTAGTGACATAGTAGGGGTAGCGAGGCACGTATTATATTGTTGCCATCAAGGATAAAAGGAAAGGGTTTTCATAACATTGCTTGAGTCTATCCCTCTACATCATGTCATCTTACCTAATGCGTTACTCTGTTCTTCATGAATTTAATACTCTAGAAGCAGGCACTACTGAAATCAGCTAATTTGCCGTCTGCCAGTTTTTTGCCGTCAGTTGGCGGACGACAAATAAGATCTTTGCCATCCATTTCTAGAAAACAGACGACAAAGAACTAGCTGATGGCAAAGAAACTCTTTGCCATCAGCCGCTTCTTTGTCGTCTGTTGACAAATGGCAAAGGAGATTTGCCGTCAGCTAGCGGACGGCAAAGAGGGAGGTGGGCCCACTAACGAGCTGCTTACAAAAAAACTAACGGCCCCCCTCTTTGTCGTCTGCTAGCAGACGACAAAGAGAAAAAAGGAAACCGACAAAGGCGGGGAAGACGACAAAGAATAGAGTTAACTAACGGCGCCCACCCCGCCCCTCTTTCTCTGTTTCTCTCCCTCTCCTCCACCCGCCGCCGCCCCGTCCCTTCACCTGGACATATATATTCGATCGTGGTTTTCAAGGAAATGGGAATTTGAAGTTGCAGGTTGAGCATGTGGTATGAAGTTCACGTCAAGTGAAAAGGGAAGCCCTACGTCTATGTGACATGCAACAATCGATGAATTAAGTGATGATGAAGATGAATTCCCCCACATAGTAAAAAACTTTGAATTGATTTCAAACGTGTTCATATATCTACCGCATGCAGTGAATCCCTTGTAATTTCTACCTAGAGAACTCGGATAAAAGTTCAGAGATCCTAACGAACGAACAGAGATGCAAAGGGCAGTCGCGACGTACGTAGGACTGGTAGGAGAGAGTCCAGCAGCTTGAGCTTTATATACATACCTGGAGAAGAGGATGCCGCAGTCGCAGCGGTACTCGCGGGCGCCGCAGTTCTTGACGTGCGCCTTCAAGTCGGAGTGCACGGCATACCGCTTGCCGCATCGCTCGCACTTCCACCGCTTCTCGCCGTGCTTCCGAGAGAAGTGCTTCTTGATGCCCATGAGGTCGCCCAGCGCCCTGGCCGGGTCGTGGTGGACGCAGGTAGGCTCGAGGCAGACGTACACGCGCTTACGTAGTGCACCGAAGCCGGATCCGCCGTCGCCACTGGGCCTGGGCAGCAGTACGGGGCGCTGCCGGAGCTTCCACGGCAGGTTGTGGCCGCGGCGGTGCAGCTGCAGGTTCTGGTCCCGCTGGAAGCCCTTGTTGCAGATCTCGCACACGAAGCGGTTCGTCGCCACCAGTGTCCGCGGCAACAGCACAATCACCTCCGCGTCCGGGTCTACCGTACGCGCGTTCCACCAGAGAAGAGAAACCACAAGAACACAAATTAATTCCCTAATCGGCTTGCTTGATGAGAGAAATCAACACATGCAGAGCTTCAAGAATCAAGATTCCAGGGAGGGAGCAGTGCTAGTTGATGAGCTAGGTCTAGGGTAACTTTTCATACCTAGGTTTCCGGGTTGGCTCTTCTTCCTCTTGGCCCTGGCGGGCTCCTCCAGCAGCGGCGACGGTGGGGGGGGCATCGGCAGCAGCGCCGAGGTCGTTGTCGCGGCCGGTGCAAAGAGAGGGGTCAGGAAGACATGGCTGCTGAAGCCGAGGTCTCCGCCGTGGGAGCTGGATCCGGTGGCCTCGTCGTGGCTAGAGGAGAGATCGCAGAGCATCATGTTCACACACTCTATCTCTTTCTCTTTCGCCTCCCCTTCTCTCTCTCTCTCTCTCTCTCTCTCTCTCTCCCCTCAACGAACACCGCACGCGCGCCGCCCCCACCTCCCGTTGCCGGCACACCACCCCGCCCCTCTCTCTCCCCGGTGCCCCGACGCCATACTGTCACCGCCCCCGCTGCGCCACCCGTCGCCCCCGATGCCTCACCGCCCCGTCCCCCATCTCCTCTCTCTCCACTACTCTCTTGTGCGCGCCGCCGTCCCCATCTCGTGCCGCCACCCCGCCTCGTGCCGCCATCCCCGTCCGCCAGCGACACCCCGTCCCCGTGCATCGCCCTCCTCCAATGCCACCACCCCTTGCCTCCTCCAGCCCATCGCCGCCGGCGGCGGCCTCCTCCACCTCCACCGCCGGCGTCGACCACCTCCACCAATGTCGGCCTCCACCTCCCGCACTCCGGTGAGCCCCCTCCCCCTCTCTATTTTTTCATTTTTATCTGTTTTAGTAATTTTTGTGTTCTGTTTTAGTAATTTTTGTGTTCTGTTTTAGTATTAGTTAAATCTAGTTTAGTTGTAGTTAGGTTAATTAGTTGTAGTTAGTTGTAGAAGATGTAAAAAATGTAGTTTAGTTGTAGTTAGTAAGATTTTAGGAATTAGGGTTACTTAGCTTATTTAGTTAGGTCCAACATTAGTTAAATTTTAGGTCTACTATTAGTTAAATTTAGTTAGGTTAGTTAGGTGAAAGAAGTAGAAGATGTAGAAAATTTAGTTAGATTAAAGGACCCCTGATGCAAAAAGAAGAAGAAGAAGAGGAAGAAGCAACAGTAGAAGAAGATGATGATGAGGAGAAGATGAAGAAGGAGAAGGAGGAGAAGAAGAAGAAGAACAAGAAGAACAAGAAGAAGAGAAGAGCCCCCGATCCCCGACACCACTAACCCCCAACCTCCGACGCCACCGACCCTTGACCCCCAACTCCACCGGCCCACGACGCCCCGGACCCCCGACCCCCGACCACCAGCCATCGACGCCATCGCCCCCCGACCACCGACACCATCGACCCCCGACCACCAACGCCATGGACCCCCGACCACCAATGCCACCGACCCCCGACTCCCGACACCCTCGACCCCCGACCGATGACGCCATTGACCCCTGATGCCACTATCTCCTGATGCCACTGTCTCCCGATGCCACTGACCCCCGACCCCTGACACCTATTCTGCCTCCTGTTGACCAAAAAGGTGCTCTTCGGCCTTTGTGAGTCCAAGGAGGCCATAGTTTTGTAAATTATGATCTAGGTCACATATTTTTCCTATTTTGTTATAAAAAACATCATATTTTGTGTTGATCGGGTGAATTTCAATGTGCAGTTCTTCGACGGCCTCCCCGTGCATTTGACGAGCTCCCCAGCTGCGTTCGTTGGTGAGCACAAATGACATCTTCTCCCCGACACCCTTAAATTTGTTTGCTCTGTTCCGGTCTTCGTGCCGATGAAACTTGCTAGCTATAGGTGTCTTCAATCATCAGTATTTGTGACCACTATGCGTTGCCCGTTCAAAAGGGTTACATCTATAAATATGCATGCATTAGCATATTTATAACCGTGATTCTTTTGAATTGTCCAACGTTATCCATGGACAGACCGAGTATGTGTAGATTGGGTTCATTTTCCCATATGCTCTGCTTCGGATCCGATGCAGAATTTCGTCAGTGCCTTCTTGTTGTTCTCCGGGTACACATCCTCTTTGCTTATTGCTGAGACGTGTATCAGGAGAACAGCGGGGAGGTCCTGCCGAAATTGTGCGTCGGATCCGAAGCAGAGCATGGGAAAATGAACCCAATCTACACATACTCGGGTGGGATTAGGACCTATCTTTACCTACTAGTGTCTAGGTTGCATCGACGTAATAAAACTGACAAACTCTATTAACTGATACATATGGTTTGCTGAATTATGTATATATATTTTTTGTGTGTCCAGTAGCTAGGCAAGATAAGTGATCGTGGGTGGATGTACACCGGTCACACTAGTCAGAAAGACATGACCCATGAATGGATGACAAAAACCAAGGGGTTTATGAGAGTCGCATTTGCAAATGGACAGAAAAAACCTAGTGCCCCTGTGTTGAATGAGACAACTATCATAAGAGGTCAGAGTTTGAAATGATCAAACACCTGCAGAAGTGGGGTTTTACGCCTAATTATACGGTCTGTACATTTCATGGTGAGTCTGCCCAACGTGCCGGAGCTGAGGTGGTTCGTCATCGCACCGACGAGCATGGTACCGGGATCGAAGACATGGTGCAAGACTTTGATGATGCTCGGGATTCGGACGATGAGATGGAGGAATCTGCAAAGGCCTTCTATGACATGTTGGAGTCTTCAAAACATCCTCTCCACGAGCACACTGAGCTTTGTCCGCTGGATGCCATCGCGCAAGTAATGGCTCTGAAGGCTTAGTTCAACCTGGGCAGAGAATGCTATGACGCGATGATGACGACATTTGGACGCTTTCTACCCAAAGGCCATGTATTGCCAGCAAACCTGTACCAGTCGGACAAAATCCTGCGTGCGCTTAAGATGCCCTATGAGAAGATAGATGCCTGTGAGAATGGATGTGCCTTATTTACGCTTGAGTATGCAGGCTTCAACTATTGTCCCATTTGCAATGCTTCCAAGTATGTTCTGGTAGACAACGGTATGGGTGAGAAGAGTCAGACCAAAATCCCAGTCAAGGTTCTTCGGTATCTGCCAATCATACCAAGACTTCAACATCTTTTCACGGTCAAAGAGACGGCCAGACAGATGACGTGGCATAAATTGGGCAAAAGAACAGAACTAGATGCGGATGGGAATCCGATGTTAGGACACACTTTAGACGCTTTTGCGTGGAAGCACTTCGATGCATTACATAAGGATAAAGTAATAGATCCAAGGCGTCCTCGAGTTGCCATCAGCACAGATGGGTTCAATGTGTATGGTATGACAGCAGCACAATACAGTTGTCGGCCTGTATTTGTCATTCCACTCAATCTCCCCCCAGGAGAGATTATGAAAAGAAAGAACATTTTCCTGACGTTGATAATTCCAGGGCCCAAATATCCGGGGAAGAATATGCATGTGTACATGCAGCCGTTTAAGGATGAATTGCAAGAAGCCTGGGATAATGGGATCAAGACATACGACGCCGCTACCAAAAAGAACTTCAAAATGCATGTGTGGTACATGTACTCGTCGCATGACTTGCCGGCGTATGCGCTATTCATTGGCTGGTGTGTGCATGGAAGGTTCCCGTGCCCCACATGCAAGGCAGCTCTTGAGTTCCGTTGGCTGCAGGCGGGTCGTAAGTTTTCTTTCTTCGACATGCATAGACAGTTCCTGGATCCTGACCATAGGTTCAGAAAAGACAAGAAGATTTCATCAAAAGTAGAGTTGTCAAAAACACTGCACCACCTGCGTTGACAGGCCAACAGATCCTGGATCAGATAAATGCTCTCGAGCCGGATCCAAATCGTCCAGGGTATTTCAAAGGGTATAATACGGAACACGCCTGGACTCACAAGATATGTTTGTGGGACCTGCCTTACTTTAAAGACCTCCTTTGCGCACACAACATCGATGTGATGCACACTGAAAAGAATATCGCGGAGGCCCTTTTTGGTACATTGTTCGACATAGAGGGGAAGTCGAAGGATAATCCTAAGGCTAGAGTCGATTAGGAGGCTCTATGTGATAGTCTGTTACAAAACATACGACAACCGAAAGGAAAGAAGAACTGGAGGAAGCCAAAGGCATGGTTCAATCTTGGAAGGCCAGCTATGAGGGAAATGATCTTGTGGGTGAAAATCCAGTTGACGTTTCCCGATGGGTATGCAACGAATCTAAATAGGGGAGCGAGTCTTGACAAATTGAAAATATTTGGTCTCAAGAGTCATGATTGGCACATATGGCTTGAGCGGGTAATGCCGGTGATGTTGCGTGGCTTTATCCCTGAGGATGAATGGCTAGTACTGGCAGAGCTGAGCTATTTCTTATGTGCTCTTTGTGCGAAAGAACTATTGCCTGATGTGCTAGACAAACTGGAAGAGTTGGCGTCGGAGTTGATCTGCAAGTTAGAAAAGATCTTTCCACTGGGCTTCTTTAATCCAATGCAGCATTTTATTTTGCATCTCTCGACCGAGGCAAGATTGGGAGGCCCATGCAAAATCGTTGGTGCTTCGCAACTGAGAGGATGCAGAAGACGATTTGAGTAAAATGTAAAAATAAACGTAGAGTTGAAGCATCGATGGCCGAGGCATTCATTACCGAGGAGGCGGCAAACTTCGTGACAGCACACTACAAAGCCAAGAATCGTCATTTGCATAATCCGAAGCCTCGGTACAATGATGGTGACCGTGAAAAAGGTCGATCCAACCTCAGCCTATTCAAAGGGAAGCTCGCACCAGCCGGTGCTTCGAAAGCAATAGCATTGGATGTCGAAGAATGGTGGACCATTTCGTTGTATATCTTCAACAACCTAACAGAGGTGCGGCCGTACATCGAGTAAGTTCTCGGTACATTATTTTGCAACTTCTAATTCCCTTGAAATGCTCTTATTCCCGGATATGTGACAGTCGATACGTCGCCAAATTCTCTAATGGAGCGGTGATCCAAAAGGATTCCATCGAAGAGTATGAGCTTTTGGCCAAGCATGGAGGCAGCTATCCTGGTTTCATCTCTTGGTTCAAGCAAACGATAATTTCCATTAGATGATTTCATTTCTTCGTCTAGTTTGAGGTTAATGCAACAATCCTTTTGTATTAAACTTGTAGACTAATGCAGAGTCTATGGACTCCGAATTGAGACAAGTCCCTAATGATTTTGACTATAAGGTCTGTTCATTTGACAAATACGACATCAATAGGTATCGCTTTCGTACTTTTGGCAAAGAGCTATCTATGGCTGACCGAAAGTCTACAAATTGTTGTGGCTCCGCTGTCGGCAAAGGAGGAGACTAGAAGCAATTTATGAACTTACATTCTTTGGTGAAAACCCACCAAACGTCGTAGTCTTCAAATGTTATTGGTTCCAGCGGAAGGAGACTAGAAGGACTCATGAACATATAGGGCTAGTCGAAATCAAACAAAGCACCCATTTAGATGTTCCCGATGTCTATATTACGACTCAACAGGTGACCCAAGTTTTCTATCTATCATGTGCCTGCCAAACGGATCCAAATCTGAATGGTTGGGATGTCGCTTATGATGTGCTGCCACATTTTAGACCACCTCCCCTCAATGAAGATGATTATGAACCTCACATTAACCCAGACACATATGAAGGAGAATTCTTCCAATAAACATGTGTTTCCAAAAAACGTTTCAAGAACCGCTCTACTTCACCCTAGAACATTGAGGTAGACAACGACAGTGAATCCGACTTCACCCGTGAGCCGGAACAAGAAGAGACGGAAGAAGAAGAGGTTACTGCTGCGGATGACCTGTCAATGCTTGACCGATTACATAAAAGAGGCCTTCCACATGTTGATGCATTTATTGATTATGCTGATGATGACGTTATTACTAATAGTGATGATGATTATGCATTTACTGATCCCGAAGCATATATAGACGACGAAGATTAATATTAGTAATGTTAGGTATTCAATTATTATTATGTACATATATATTATTAATTAGTTCATGTTATTAGGTATTCAATTTTTTTATGTTGAACTAATTTCGTTCACTCTTTGTCATTGCAGGTGTTGACAGATGGTGGGCGCGGATCGAGAGCGCTCTGAGCCTCCTTCCTCGGCGCATGCTGGGAGGGGTGCTATTATTCCACCCCAGCAACTCCGGAGAGCGCTGGTGCACTGTATGCATACACCGGCGAGCGCTTCTTCTTCGATCGGGAGAGGTCGGGGGAAGACGAAGAGAGGTGCTAGAGGTAGGAAGGCTGCTGCGCCTTCCTCGTCGCCACCCCCAGCTGATTCTCCCGACCACAGGAGTGCTCTGTCTCAGGTGGACCCGTCTGACTTGGATTCATCTGGGACTCCGGTCGCCGTGCCTCGGGCCGACGAGCCTCGGGTCACCGAGCCTTCGTCCCAGGAGACTCCAGTCCCAGAGTCTTCGTCCTAGGAGACTCCGGTCCCAGAGTCTTCATCCCACGTGACTCCGGAGGCTAGTGGACATGTTGATGGTGGTGAGGACAACTTTTCTAAGGATAGCTATAGCGAGGGCGAGCTAGTTGAGGAGGGCAAGAAGGTGTACCAGCATGGTTGTACAAAGCTCCCGCCCGTGCCAACGACCCGCGATCAGAGGTGGTTGATTGTGCCTAATGCGGAGAAGTAAGTGCATTTACTCTTTTTTAAGCTTTTGCCTTCATGTTTCTTCAAATTAATATCTAATGTGTTGGCCTTGTCATACTACAGGGGTTGGAAACATGACACTGGTGTCCGTAGGCCCAACTAGGTCCTTGGTGTGCTTATCCGGCACCACTTCCCGGGAAAGGCCACGTTGCCCGGTGAGGGTGAGGTTCCATAGGTAGCACTAAGCTGGGAGCTGTACGTGGCTTCCCCGGCCCCGCCGGAGGTGAGGGTCGATGGTGTCTTGTGCGAGACGATGGCCGACATTGTGATCTGGCAGTTTTGGGTAATTTCTCCTTTACATAATTAAAAATCAATAGCACCTAGTGATTGTACTAATTAGTGTTGTCTTGTTTGATTGCGGACCTTCCACAGGTGTCTTGAGGAACATGAGGCGGACGCGGCTATTATTCTCGTAGCCGAGTGCAATCACCTACTTCAGAACTTATGCCACGAGGCTCGGGTGCAGGCTATTAGAGACTACTATGCCTCAACTAACATTAAGAGGGCCAAGAAGAAGTGCCGCAAAAATTTTCTGAGTAAGGAGAAGTACATGAAGGTAATTACCTATTCTTAAGGCCTTGTACTTGGTTTCTTTGATTTGATTCGTAGGCGTAGCGCTGAATAACTCTTGTCTAACTTAGGTGCCCCCGAGATGGTGTGCGGATAGGATGGACTGTTGGGAGGCATTGGTGGATGAGTGGTGCTCTCCCAAATGGCTAGCCAACTACAACAAGGCCAAATAAGCGTGCCCAAATGAAAGGTGTGCCACACCATCATGAGAGCTCCAACCTGTTTGAGTACGGGGATCACTGGGTATGTGGTTTGCTTCACGATTCATGCAATTTCATTCTTCATGCTAGCTTGAGCCCTTAATTAATATTTTGTTCCTATCTTTTAGGCGTGACAAAACAAGAAGGAGGTGCCACCACTGTTCGAGCTCTATGCCATGGCCCATACTGCCTCGTACAAGAAGGCCAAGGCATTCTCTAAGGATGACCTCGATCATCCAGAGAGCTTAAACAACATCTCCTCGCACAACAAGCTCGTGAGGTACAAAGATGAGGGGAAGGCGAGGAAAGGGGAGGGCTTCAACCCGAGCCAGAGTCCTTTTGATCAAAAGCTCGTGATGATATCGGGTGGCGGGAGGCCCCATGCCTTGACAGCCATTGGGATGGACATATACTGTTGGGGAACATTGCATGGGAAACAAAAAATTTCCTACGCACACACAAGATCTATCCATGGTGATGAGCATCTACAAGAGGGAGAGTGGATCTACGTACCCTTGTAGATCGCTAAGCGGGAAGCATTAAGAAACGCGGTTGAGTAGTCGAATGTCTTTGTGATCCAAATCGCCGAGCGTCCCGCGATCCAATCACGATCCGTCCCGATGTATCACCGAACGGACGACACCTCCACGTTCAGCACACGTACGGCTTGATGACGATCTCCGCCTTGTTGATCCAACAAGAGGGAGTGGAGAGGTAGATGAGTTCTCTGGCAGTGTGACGGTGCTGCGGCGATGGTGGTGGAGTAATCTCAACAGAGCTTTGCCTAAGCACAGCTGAAACCGAACTAGAGGAGAAACTACGGACTAGAGGGTAGGGTTGCACGTGGCTGAAAATCTAGTGCAAAAACCCTAAAACCTCTAGTATATATAGGAGGAGAGGAGGAGGAGGAGGCTTGGTGCAAGGGCCAGCCCCTCTTTGGTTCGGCCGAAGTGGAGAGGAGGAGTCCTCCTCCTCCACTCCTAGTAGGATTAGGACTTCTTCCTTATTTCCACGTTTTTGCCTTTTTCCCACCTTTTCCACTTTGGAATTTCTTCCCAGCCGCATGGGCCTTGTGTGGGACTTTTTCCAGCCCACTAAGGGCTGCTATTTATCCTCCCACAGCCCATGTAGCCTCTTGGGTCGAAATACACCTCCCGATGGTCACCCGGTACCCTCCTGGTACACTATCGATGAGCCCAGAACTTTTTCGGCGACCAAAATAGGACTTCCTATATATCAATATTTACTTTCGGACCATTCCTGAGCTCCTCGTGACGTCCAGGATCTCATTTGGGACTCCGAACAACCTTCGATCACCACCATATAAAACTCTATACTACCGAAACATCACCGAACCTTAAGTGTGCAGACCCTGCGGGTTCGAGGACTATGTAGACATGACCGAGACACCTCTACGGTCAATAACCAATAGCGGGACCTAGAGGCCCATATTGGTTCCTACATATTCTACGAAGATCTTTATCGGTCGAACATCTATGTCAAGGATTTAGTTAATCCCGTATGATGTTCCCTTTGTTCTTCTGTACGTTACTTGCCCGAGATTCGACCGTCGGTATCTCCATACCTAGTTCAACATCGTTACCGGCAAGTCTCTTTACTTGTTCCGTAATACAACATCCCATGACTAACACTTAGTCACATTGCTTGCAAGGCTTATTGTGATGTTGTATTATCGAGTGGGCCCTGAGATACCTCTCCGTCACACGGAGTAACAAATCCCAATGTTGATCCATGCCAACTCAACAGACACCCTTGGAGATACCTGTAGAGTACCTTTATAGTCACCCAGTTACGTTGTGACGTTTGATACACATAAGGCATTCCTTCGGTGTCCGTGAGTTGCATGATCTCATGGTCATAGGAACATATACTTGACATGCAGAAAACTGTAGCAATAAACTGACCCGATCATATGATACGTTTATAGTTTGGGTCTCGTCCATCCCATCATTCTCCTCATGATGTGATCCCGTTATCAAATGACATCACGTGTCAATGGCTAGGAAACCTTGACCATCTTTGATCAACGAACTAGTTCACTAGAGGCATACTAGGGACAAAGTGTTGTCTATTCATCCACACATGCAATGTGTTTCCAATCAATACAATTATAGCTTGGATAATAAAAAATTATCGTGAACAAGGAAATATAATAATAAACACTTTATTTATTGCCTCTAGGGCATATTTCCAACAGATACGTTGTCCTAGAACTCTCCCGGAGATCAAGAAGCACTAGACGAGCTCTGATCCTGAGATAAGGCCTCATCCACAGCCAATGAAGCTCACCATCAAAGCTAGGGCCCAGGACCTTCTGGCGGAGGCAAACAGGCAGGCGCGCAGAGGGAGAGGGACATGGAGGAGAGGACGGCTAGGCTGTTGGAGGAGGAGAGGAACCAGAACAACGCGTCTTACCGGGCCCTATACGAGCTCTTCGTGGTAAGTTTCTCCTGCATATTAGCCAAATCATGCATGTAATTTTCGTTTCATCATTAACTAATATGACTAACTCATGAAAACAAAATGTGTAGATCGTGTGCGAGAACAATGGTCAGACCCCTCTATCGATGCCCCAGATTGCTATAGCACCCGTGGTGAGTTTCATTTGAATGGTCATTAGTTACTAGTATTCACATTTGAGTTGCATCATGCTAATGAGACATTGCAAATGATCTTTGGTGCAGCGTGCCTCCCGACAAGCATCGACCGATCCTTCTGCGTCTGTCGCAACCCCGACCGGTCCTTCTTCATCTCACACTGGCGCAAACCCGACCTGTCCTTCACCTCTGTGATGATGGTAAGTTTTCCCAAGTGTTTTTCTTAACAAATGCGTACTTAGCTTAAGAAATGACTTATTTAGCTCCAAAATGACCTATACTTAGCTTCTTTAGTTCATTTATGACATACTAAGCATACTTAGGTAAAAAATGGCATGATAGCCTTGGTTTAGCTCCAAAATGACATAAACTTAGCTTATTTTCCTCCAAAATGACAAAATAACCTTACCTACCTCCAAAATGACCAATTATAACTAGGGTAGCTCAAAAATAATCTACACTTGCCATTTTGTCCTCCAAACTGAATAAATATGATTAGTTAGCTCAAAAATGGCATAACTACCTAGGTTAGCTCAAAAATGACCTATACTTACCTTCTTCAGTTCATTTATGACATACTTAGCATACTTAGGTAAAAAATGGCATGATAACCTTGGTTTATCTCCAAAATGACATTGACTTAGCTTATTTTCCTCGAAAATGACATAATAATCTTACGAAGCTCCAAAATAACCTATTTACCTAGCTTAGCTCTAAAATGACCTACACTTAGCATTTTTACCTAGCTTAGCTAAAAAATGGCATTTTTACCTACCTTAGTTATAAGAAGAAGATAAAGAAGAGGAGAGGAGAAAAAGAAAGAGAAGAAAAGTTCTTTCTCTTCTTCTTCTTCTTCTTCCTCTTCTAGGTAGTGTTCCTCTAGTATTCTTCTTCTTCTTATTCTAGCTAGTCTTCTTCTTATTCTTCTTCTTCTTCTTCTTCTTCTAGCTAGTCTTCTTCTTCTAGTCTTCTTCTTCCTCTTCTTCTTCTAACTTTCTTCTCTCCCAATTTGCATATTTGCTTTCGATGAGGAAGCTTGCGTTGATGGAGTCTACTCTTCTTCTTGTTCTTCCTTTTTGTTTTGATTTTGTAGGATGAACAATGTGAAACTTGCTACCTATATATGTATGTATGGATGAAACCATTGTATGCTTGTTGTTGGATATGTTGGCTAGCTATATATGTTGCATATGGACTTTTCATTTGGTATGTATATATATGTGTTGGATGATCATATCCAAATGGCAGGGATATGATTTGGTATGTATATGTGTTGTTATGATTGTTGAAAGTATTTCCAAATGTGTATATATATGTGAAATTCTATGAAATTGAATGAATTTAAGAAAAAAAAGAAAAAACAGGGGCTGTACAGGCTCTTTGCCGTCTGCTGGCTGACGGCACCTGTGCAACCTGGGGTGGCACTGGGCTGGCCTATGTGGTTGCTTTGCCGTCTGCTGGCAGACAACAAAGAACTTTGCATCTTTGCCATCAGCCAGCAGACGACAAAGAACTTTGCATCTTTGCCGTCAGCCAGCGGACGACAAAGAACTTTGCATCTTTGCCATCTGCCAGCGAACGGCAAAGCACGCCGTTAACCCCTTAACAGACTTAAGCGGACATGTGTGCCGTCCACGCCCTTTGCCGTCTGCTGGCAGACGGCAAAGACCTAAGCATCTTCTCCATCAGCCAGGAGATGAAAAAGTGCCCTTTACCATAGCTTATTCAGCCAGACTGTTGGCCGTCTGCTGGCTGATGGCAAAGCCTTTGCCGTCCGTCATGCATGCCTTTGCCGTCAGGCATGGCTAACGACAAAGTTCCTGATTCCTGTAGTGAGGCAGGAGTCGGTCGATGTGTGGAGTAATAGTAGTAGATGCAGAATTGTTTCGGTCTACTTGTCACGGACGTGATGCCTATATGCATAATAATTGCCTTGGATATCTTCATAATTATTCGCTTTTCTATCAATTGCTTGACAGTAATTTGTTCACCCACTGTAATACTTGCCATCATGAGAGAAACCATCTAGTGAAGCCTATGGCCCCGGGGTCTATTTTCCATATTATATTTTCAGATCTAAAACCAAAAATATTTGATGCATTGTTTTTACTTTTATTTTTACTTTCCTCTCAAGCATCCTATATATCTATCTCTACTAGATCTCATCCTTGCAAATAACCGTGAAGGGATTGACAACCCCTTTATAGCGTTGGGTGCAAGAGTTTGATTCCTTGTGCAGGTATATCTATTGGTGGCTTGCTTGTATCTCCTACTGGATTGATACCTTGGTTCTCAAAAACTGAGGGAAATACTTATCTACTTTGCTGCATCAAACTGTTCCTCTTCACGGGAAACCAACACATGCTCGAGAAGTAGCAAGAAGGATTTCTGGCGCCGTTACCGGGGAGATACATAGCAAGTCAAGAATACCAAGTACCCATCACAAACTCATCTCTTGCATTTACATTATTTGCCATTTTCCTCTTGTTTTCCTCTCCCCCACTTCTAAAACGATTTTCAAAAAGATTTGCCTTTCGGCTTTCTTCGTTCGTCTCCCCGTTTGCTTTTTGCTTCCTTGAGTACTTGATTGCTTGCTTTGTCACGATGACTCAAGAGAATACCAAGTTGTGTGACTTTTCCAATACTAATAATAATGATTTTATTAGTACTCTGATTGCTCCCGTCACTAGTGTGGAATCTTATGAAATTAATGCTGCTTTGCTCAATCTTGTTATGAAAGAACAATTTTCTGGCCTTGCTAATGAAGATGCCGCATCCCATCTAAATACTTTCGTTGAATTGTGTGATATGAAAAATAAGAAAGATGTGGATAATGATATTGTTTAATTTAAGCTATTTCCGTTCTCACTACGAGATCGTCCTAAACCTTGGTTTTCATACCTAAAAATAGTATTGATTCATGGAATAAGTGCAAAGATGCTTTTATTTCTATGTACTTTCCGCCGGCTAAGATCATCTCCCTTAGGAACGATATAATGAATTTTAAGCAACTTGATCATGAACATGTTGCACAATTTTCGGAGATGATGAAACTTATGATTAGGAATTGCCCCGCGCATGGCTTGAGTTTATGGATGATTATCCAAATTTTCTATGCTGGATTGAATTTTGCTTCTAGGAATCTCTTAGATTCCGCCGTGGGTGGAACTTTTATGGAAAACACATTAGGATAAGCTACTAAAATCCTAGATAATATTTTGGAAAATTACTCATAATGGCACACCGAAAGATCTCCTACTAGTAAAAAGGTGCATGCTATTGAAGAAATTAATACTTTCAGTGAAAAGATGGATGAATTGATGAAATTGTTTGCTAGTAAGAGTTGTCCTATTGATGCTAATGATATGCCTTTGTCTTCTTTGATTGGAAATAATAATGAATCTATGGATGTGAATTTTGTTGGTAGGAACAATTTTGGTAATAACGCTTATAGAGGTAATTTCAACGCTAGACCGTTTCCTAGTAATTCCTCTAATAATTATGGTAATTCCTACAGACATTCTTATGGAAATTATAATAAGATACCCTCTGATTTTGAGAGTAATATTAAATAATTCATTAGTATGCAAAAATATTTCAATGCTATGATTGAAGAAAAATTGCTCAAGATTGATGATTTGGCTAGGAACGTTAATAAAATTTCTCTTGAGATTGATTCTTTAAAAATTAGATCTATTCCTCCCAAGCATGATATTAATTAGTCCTTAAAATCTATGCGAATTTCTACTGATGAGTGTAAGGAAAGAACCGCTAGAGTTCGTGCTAAGTGTGCATGGCTTGAAAAAGTATGTTCTCCTGATAATATTGATGAAGATCTTAAAGTGATTGATGTGAGTCCTATTGAATCTTTTTTTTCCAATGTTAATCTTGATAATTATGGGACTGTATATTAGTCAACTTTATTTAAAAGGCGTCCCAATGATTCGGAGTTTTTAGATCTTGATGCTATGATTGATAAAAGTGGGATTGAAGAGGTCAAAACTTTAAAGAGCAATGAACCCACTCCTTTGGATTTAAAAGACTTTAACCATGGTAGCTTCTCTTTGATTGATTGCATTTCCTTTTTGCAATCCATGTTGAATTCTCCTCATGCTTATAATCAAAACAAGGCTTTTACTAAACATATTGTTGATGCTATGATGAAGGCTTTTGAAGAAAAACTTGAGTTGGAAGTTTCTATACCTAGAAATCTTTATGATGAGTGGGAACCTACTATTAGTATTAAGATTAAAGATTATGAGTGCCATGCTTTGTGTGATTTGGGTGCTAGCGTTTCCACTATTCCAAAAACTTTATGTGATGTGTTAGGTTTCCGTGAATTTGATGACTGCTCCTTAAATTTGCATCTTGCAGATTCCACTATAAATAAACCTATGGGAAGAATTAATGATGTTCTTATTGCTGCAAATATGAATTATGTGCCCGTAGATTTCATTGTTCTTGATATAGATTGCAATCCTACATGTCCTATTATTCTTGGTAGACCTTTTCTTAGAACGATTGGTGCAATTATTGATATGAAGGAAGGGAATATTAGATTTCAATTCCCATTAAGGAAGGGTATGGAATACTTACCTAGAAATAAAATAAAATTACCTTATGAATCCATCATGAGAGATACTTATGGATTGCATACCAAAGATGACAATACCTAGATCTATTGCGTTTTGCCTAGCTAGGGGCATTAAACAATAGCGCTTATTGGGAGGCAATCCAATTTTATTTTCCTTTCAGTTTTTTGCTTCTGTTTTGGTGTGTTTGGCACATTATTAATTCTGTAGGAAATTTTTGTGTGTGTGTTTAAATTAGTGTTTGAGCCAAGTGAAACCTTTGGGGTGATCTATGGTAGTTGTTGATTTGATCTTGCTGGAAAACAGAAAATTTTGTGCTCAGTCCAGGATTTTTATGAATTTTTCAGAGCGTCAAATTGATCTGATATTTTTACACAGGATTGATATACAAATTTTACTGATTTTCCTATTTTTTCCGAATTGTTACAGTTCCATAAGTATTCCAAGTTTACAGATTGCTATAGACCGTTCTGTTTTTGACAGATTCTGTTTTCTTTGTGTTGTTTGCTTATTTTGATGTATCTATGGGTCGTATCGGGGGGTATGAGTCATGGAAAAGTTAGAATACAGTAGGTATTACACAAATATAAATAAAGAAGGAGTTCACAACAATACCTAAAGTGGTGATTTATTTTTCTTATACTAACGGATCTCATGAGTTTTCTGTTGTGTTTTGTTTTGTGAAGTTTTTAAGTTTTGGGTGAAGATTAGATGCACTATGGAATAAAGAGTGGAAAAAGCCTAAGATTGGGTATGCCCAAGGCACCCCAAGTCATATTCAAGGATACCAAAGAGCCTAAGCTTAGGGATTCCCCGGAAGGCATCCCCTCTTTCGTCTTCAATCCATCGGTAATTTCACTTGAGGCTATATTTTTATTCACCACATGATATGTGTTTTGCATGGAGCGTCTTGTATGATATGAGTCTTTGCTTGTTAGTTTGCCACAATCATCCTTACTACACACATCTTTAGAGAGAGACACGCTGAATCGTGAATTTGTTAGAATACTCTATATGCTTCACTTATATCTTTCGAGCTAGGCAATGTTGCTCTAGTGCTTCACTTATATCTTTTTAGAGCATGGCAGTGTTATATTTTATAGAAATTATTGTACTCTCGTTCCTCAATTATATTATTTTGAGAGTTTCTTAAAACAGCATGGTAATTTGTTTAGGTTATGAATTTAGTCCTAATATAATGGCATCCAAGAGGGATATAATAAAAACTTTCATATTAAATGCATTAACAACTATGAGAAGTTGGATTCCTTGCATATATTTTTGAGATAATAGGGATGGTAATATGAGAGTCATTCTAGTGAGTAGTTGTGAACTGAAGAGATACGTGTGTTAAAGCTTGTGATTTCCGTAGCATGCACGTATGGTGAACCACTATGTAACGAAGTCGGAGCATGACTTGTCTAATGATTGTCGACCTTTGTGTGAGGGTCGGGAGCGCGCAATGGTTAACTCCTACCAACCTCTCCCCTAGGAGCATGCGTCTAATGCTTTGTTTGATGACTAATAGACTTTTGCAATAAGTATGTGAGTTCTTTATGACAAATGTGAGTCCATGGATTATACGCACTCTCACCCTTCCATCTTTGCTAGCCTCTCTAGTAGCGCACAACTTTCGCCGGTACATCAAACCCTCCTTCCTCAAAACAGCCACCATATATTCCTCAAAACAGCCATCATGCCTACCTATTATGGCATTTCCATAGCCATTCCGAGATATATTGCAATGCAACTTCCACCATGTAGTTTTTCTATGACTTGCATCATCACTTCATATTGCATATAGAGTTATATCTTGTCATAGGAATCGAGTTGTAATTTCTTTTTCTTTGAGTTATAAGTAAATAAAAGTGTGATGATTTTTCATTAATACAACATTGTCCCATGAGAGAAAAGGATGATGGAGGCTATGACTCCCTCACAAGTTGGGACGAGTATCCGGACTTTACAAAAAATAAAAGAGGCCAGCGAAGCCCAAACAAAAAAAATAAAAGAGGCCAAAGAAGCCCACCAAATAAAAAATATATAAAAAATGAGAGAAAGAGAGAAGGGATAATTGCTACTATCTTTTTCCACACTCGTGCTTCAAAGTAGCACCATGATCTTCATAATAGAGAGTCTCCTATTTTGTCACTTTCATATAACTAGTGGATATTCATTTTGCACGACCACTTAGTTTTCTTTTTGAGCTTTCATACACTTATAGCTCTAAGTGAATTTGTTGCATGGCAATCCCTACTATCTCACATTGATATCTATTGATGGGCATTTGTAGCCCGTTGATACGCCTAGTTGATGTGAGACTATCTTCTCCTTTTTCCTTGCACCCCACCATATTCTATTCCACCTATAATGCTATATCCATGGCTCACGCTCATGTATTGCGTGAGAGTTGAAAAGGTTTGAGAACACCAAAAGTGTGAAACAATTGCTTGACTTGTTCATCGGGGTTGTGCATGATTTAGATACTTTGTGTGGGGAAGATGGAGCATAGCCAGACCATATGATTTTGTAGGGCTAACTTTCTAAGGTCATGTTATTTCTAAAGGACATGACTACCTTGTTGGTGTGCTCGAAGTATTATTGTTTTTATGTCAATATTAGACTATTGTTTTGAATCTAACGGATATGAATACTCATGCCACAATAAAGAATATTACATGGATAAATATGTTGGGTAGCATTCCACATCAAAAATTCTGTTTTTATCATTTACCTACTCGAGGATGAGCAGGAATTAAGCTTGGGGATGCTGATACGTCTCCAACGTATCTATAATTTTTGATTGTTCCATGCTATTATATTATCTGTTTTGGATGTTTTATATGCATTAATATTCTATTTTATATTATTTTTGGGACTAACCTATTAATCTAGAGCCTAGTGTTAGTTTTTGTTTTTTCCATGTTTTTGAGTTTCGTAGATAAGGAATATTAAAGGTAGTCCAAACGGAATAAAACCTCCGAAAATATTTTTCTGGAAAATATGGAAGCCACGAGACTTGAGAACCAAGGCAGAGTAGCTACCATGAGGCCACAAGCCCGCTTGTCGCGGCCAGGGGGGTACCCCGCGCCGGGCAGGCTTGTGGGCCCCTGACACCTCCTATAACCCTAATCTTCGGCCTATAAATACCCAAATATTCCATCATTATCAGAACGAGCCACGAAAACACTTTTCCGCCGCCAAAAGCCTCCGTTCCCGAGAGATCCAATCTTGGAGCCTTTTCTAGTAATTTGTCGGAGGGGGATTCGATCATGGAGGGCATCTATATCAACTCCATTGCCTCTCTGATGATGTGTGAGTAGTTCACCACAGACCTACGGGTCCATAGCTAGTAGCTAGATGGCTTCTTCTCTCTCTTTGCTTCTCAATACCATGTTCTTCATGATCTTCATGGAGATCTATCCGATGTAATACTCTTTTGCGGTGTGTTTGTCGAGATCCGATGAATTGTGGGTTTATGTTCAGGTTATCCATAAATATTATTTGAGTCTTTCCTAAATTCTCATATGCATGATTTCATATCTTTGCAAGTCTCTTCAAGTTATTGGCTTGGTTTGGCCAACTAGATTGGTAATTCTTGCAATAGGAGAAGTGCTTAGTTTTGGGTTCAATCATGCGGTGTCCTCACTCAGTGACATAGTAGGGGTAGCGAGGCACGTATTGTATTGTTGCCATCAAGGGTAAAAACATGGGGTTTTGCATCATATTGCTTGAGTTTATCCCTCTACATCATGTCATCTTACCTAATGCATTACCCTGTTCTTCATGAACTTAATACTCTAGATGCAGGCAGGAGTCGGTCGATGTGTGGAGTAATAGTAGTAGGTGCAGAATCGTTTCGGTTTAGTTGTCACAGACGTGATGTCTATATGCATAATCATTGCCTTGGATATCTTCATAATTTTTCGCTTTTCCATCAATTGCTCGACAGTAATTTGTTCACCCACCGTAATACTTGCCATCATGAGAGAAGCCATCTAGTGAAACCTATGGCCCCCGGGTCTATTTTCATATTATATTTTTAGATCTAAAACCAAAAACACCAAAAATACTTGCTGCATTGTTTTTTTACTTTTAGTATTACTTTCCGTTCAAGCATCCTATTATATCTATTTCTACTAGATCTCATCCTTGCAAATAACCGTGAAGGGATTGACAACCTCTTTATAGCGTTGGGTGCAAGAGTTTGATTCCTTGTGCAGGTATATCTATTGGTGGATCGCTTGTATCTCCTACTGGATTGATACCTTGGTTCTCAAAAACTAAGGGAGATATTTATCTACTTTGTTGCATCAAATCGTTCCTCTTCACGGGAAACCAACACATGCTCGAGAAGTAGCAACCACTCACGCCCCAGGAACCGCGAGTGAACTAGATTATTCGATAATATTTGAGTTGTATTAGTGATAATATTCGATGCTTCATTAAGTGGATTATTCGAGATGTATTAGTGATATTATATGAAGAGTCCCCGATGATCGTCGGTGATATCATATGTATTAGTGATATTATATGATGATCTTGCTTAAAATTTTTGCCACCGATTTTTAATCTCACAATCATGAACACAGGAAATGTCGACATTGTCTGACGACGATAGGATCCCTCAGTGCCCTTTGTGCTGGGATGACATGGATATATGCGACCTTTATCCTCACCTGGACAACGATAGGTCGTTAACCGTCAAGCTAACAGAAGAATTTAGTATTATTACGGTATGTAAAGATGACATGTATTTTTTGTTAATGAAGTATGACGTGTGCTTTTTTTGCTTTAAGTAACCTTTAATTTTCTTTTGTACAATTCGATTAGTGCGTTCCCTGTCATGCAAGATTCGTTGTATTGGACAAGTTCCATTTCATAGAGAAGGATAGTACATAGCCTAAGATAGCTCACCTAAGGACGGAGGATTACACTTTTGTTGTTAAGGTGAAAAATAAACAAGATCACACATATTTTGGTTGTTCTAATTGGAGAGCATTTTGCAAGACGTATGGGTTGGATGAGAACATGAACATTACCTTCGATCTTGGTAATGACGATGTTCGTGATAATAATATAGGTATTTGGGTGCATGCGGAGGATGACTTGATTCCGGTGCTACCTCCAGGTGCGTTTGTCAATAGATTTGTTAGGTAATTTATATTGATTATTGAAAAGTATTTGGTACTCATCCCGACTAAATTTCTTTATTTTTAATTATTAGCTTATTTCCATGCTACAAGAGGTACTCGATAGATAATAGATCGCACCTACTATAGTTATGACTCCGAGCTTACTTGGTTTGAGAAAAAAATCATCTGATATCATTTATTGAGGATGATGAGTATCATGCTAAACATTACATGACTAGGAACATTTATCATGGATATGTGTCACTAGTGCACAAGTTGAACCGTTATAACATCACTTCACACAACTTTGTAAGATTTTTTTACCATTGCGTCACTAGTCCATCTTTTTCATACATTCTTCTTAAACAAAACTAGTTTAGCTAACTATGTTATTAATACTTATGTTCTTAGGTACTCCCGCTAGAGACCGTGCCTAAGTGGATGGTTACCACTGGTGATTTGCATATGGTTACACTAGTAGAAAACAGACCTTTCGTCCGCATCATTAGTCCCGGTCCGGTTTTGAACTGGCACTAATGTGTTCATTAGTCCCGGTTCGTGACGGGCATCATTAGTGCCGGATCGTTCTGGACCTTTAGTCTCGGTTCGTGCCATGAACCGACACTAAAGGTGTGGTGGCAAGCTGGCGTACGAGCAATTCGATGATACACACACACACAGACACACACACACACACACACACACACACACACACACATATATATATATATATATATGATCGGTTGTCAATATATGATCGGTGTGGTGGCAGGCTGGTGCCATGAAAGTACATGAGCATGTCTCACAACACTTTATTGATATGGCTCGACCGACTGTCAATCAGAAGGACTTTGACTATGCGCGTTCTATCAATAAATCATATCTTGCAGGACAAAAGGAGTCGAGCTCGAGCCATGGAGTTCAAAAAAAGCGGGAAAACTGTTCCCCAGCTGGGAGACCAGGCAGTGCAATCGATCCCCCCGCTCATTGTACGAACACCTGTGAGTACCGCTGGTCGGCTAGGAGTAACCGAAGATCATATAAGGCAGGCTAAAGAGGCCGGTATCACTGTTGAACAACTCCTAGGCCTTGAGGAAATCACCGGGCTTAAAGAGGAGGAAGTGAAATATCAATATGCCCGCGGCAAACCTCTGGTCAAGCCTGAAGATGTCAAGCTTCTACCAACGAGAATGTACAATTTACATACGTGGTACATGCAAATAACATCAACTACCAATACAGAGTCCCTCATGGTGAGAGTCAAGAAGAGGCATTACTTCCATAAAAAAGATCTGTGGATTCATTATTCAGAGTTGTTTCAGTTATTCAATCAAGACGCACTCGACAAATCTTTAGTCAGTTGCTATTGTCTGTAAGTGATTTCTTTTTATAATTTAATTCTCTGCTAGTTGTGCTCTCATTCATTACCTGTAATTATCCTCACTATATTCGTTTTTTGTGGTGTTATGTAGAATGAAGATGTATGAAATGAAACAAGCTGGACGCTATGACATTGGGTTCATTAACCCAAATACGGTTAATTAGGCAATATGGGAAACTCAATATTCGAGAGAAGACACAGAGAAATCCCTACTAGATTTTTTGAAGCATCTAAACCCCCAACCCGACATATTACTTCCTTACAACTTCGGGTGAGTGTTACTATATATATCTTGTACTACAAATTCTATTTTTTGCTTACTAGATGTTAATAATTGTACTTGATGAGTTATGCACATGCCCGCTTAATTATACAAAAGGTGTGCGCATGCAGTTACCACTGGATCTTGTTAATCATTGAAGTTGACAAGGGAAAAGTTAAAGTATTGGACTCACTATATAAGGATCCATCCGAATACGCAATCATGAGGGGGATGCTTGACAGGTAATTTCAATCATTATCACACTATATTGGCCTCTTTAATTACTTCATTTCCTGATATCAACTAGTTAATAACTCCTTTATTCATTTTCTTTGCCTACGGACAGGGCTTGGGCCAAGTTCATCAAACAGGTCCCAGACGACTAGGCACAACAGCTGAAATGGGTGCGACCCAAGGTAATTAAGTAGTACTAGCTAGCTACGTCCATGCATCTCTTTAATTCTAGTTTCAATACCATTATCATGCTTGATTATTTATTACCTTATTGAATTTTATTCTCGTGAAGTGCATGAGGCAGGAGCAGGGGAATAGTTTATGCGCATACTACGTTTGCGAGAACATTCGCATGATGACATTTGAAAGGAGCAGAGATGAAAGAAATCTTTGGATACGTTTACCAGAACACTATCCATAATTTTTCATCATGATCTAGCTAATATATATACACACAACTAATACATTCATCTTGATCTCCATCTTGTAGCTGACGGAGATGCGGGGTCAGCTCCTATCAGAGGCTCGGGTACGAGCAATTCAAGAGGAAATAACTGGATTTCTGGTCAACCAGGTCATAGATCCCAAAACAGAATATCATTACAAGATCATGAACAAGTAATGTCTGCACATATATGTAATGATTCTCAAATTGTAGGAGAAATTGTATATATACAATATGTAGTAGCCTAATATATGTTTGAAATGAAAATTAATTAAATAGAAAACACATAATTAAAAGCAAAATTAAACCACAATTAATTCATAAACCCCAAAAGGATTAAAAGGAAAAATAAAATAAAATTAAAAAAACTAAATACTTTTAGTCCTAGTTGGTGTTACCAACCGGGACTAAAGGTCCCTCAACCCACGACGCCGGCAGATGCCACGTGGTAGGCCTTTGGTATCAGGCCGTGTTGAATCGGGACTAAAGGATGTGGGCTTTAATCCCCACCCTTTAGTGCCGGTTCGAGAACCGACACTAAAGGCCCTTAAGAACCGCGACTATATGCCGATTCTGCACTAGTGTTAGCTTACGCCCAATGTGGATGAGTTACCCTGATAAATACAGAATATCTGAAAATCAAGGGAATGAAAGCAGACACACAACCACTTGAACATAATATTTTGATTTCTGGAGATAGGTTGATCACGTCACAAGTTGAAGATAGATTGATCTGTATTCTTCAAGTGGGAGATGCAGGAGTTCACCTTTTTTATGCTATTTTACCTAGGAGAGAGCAATAGTTACTGTTTCTAAGTTGATGATAACTTGATCACTTACTCTAGTATGGTAACAACCAGATTGATGAGGAGTTCTCTTTTCTTATGTTATTTTACCTAGAATGATGAAGAGTTGATTAAGATGATGATGAGTTGTAATATATATGACATATACTAGTACAAATTAGATGAATGCAATAGACGTTGAATTAGATGCAACGTCATATTTCCTCTAATTTAATTTGGTCTATTGCATCCATCTAATTTGTATGGATATTGTATGTTTTTTTCCATAATTTGTACTGATATATATATGTGTGTGTGTGTGTGTAACCACGTGAAAATACAATATAAATATAAAAGAAAATGAAAACACAAAATGAAACACGATCCTTTCCAAAAAAAAACCCCAGTGCCTGGCAGGTGCTAACGCTTGGCCGCCTTATTGTCCCGGTTCGTGTTACGAACCGAGACTAAACGTCGATCCTGCTTGGGCGCCCGACAACGGCCACGTGGAGCCACTTTAGGCCCGGTTCGTAACCCAACCAGGACTAAAAGTGGAGGGCATTAGTCCCGATCGTTTAGTCCCAGTTGAAGAACCGGGACTAAAGGGCCTCTGGAACCGGGACTATGGCCCGTTTTCTACTAGTGTGAGCATGAAAAAGGAAATGGACCAACAAATGGAGCATATTCTCAATTTCAAGGGCTGAATCAAAGGGAGAAGGGTCATCAATCGAGATAGGGTATCCGGAGCAAAGCTACTACAGAAGGATTACTTTGATCCGAACTCAAGATTTCCGGATGATCCATGGTTTCATCATCACTTTCTCATGCGAAAATCATTGTTTTGCGCATTATGGAGGCAGTGGAAACATATGATGACTACTTCAAGCTCACAAGGAATTGCTACGGTAAATTCTCTTTCTCTGTCAAGCAAAAATGCATGGCTGCTATGAGGATGCTTGTATTTAGTATCGGATGATCGACGTGCATGGCTTTATATGGATTTGAGAGTCTAGATATGATACATGTGTATGCATGGAGCCAAACATGAGGGGTCGTCCGGGCGCGTCCGTGGGCGTGTCCGGTCGGGCACATCCACGGACGTATAGGGTGGGAGGAGGGGGGAATTTGTAAGGTCCGGCTGTAGATGTTTTTAAATTTAGCTACTAGTGCTCCAACATGAAGGAATTATCACAGCGTACGAGTCATGCATCGACATTTGGCCATGCATCTATCATAGAGAGAAAAAAAGCATGAAAAGGAACATAGCTGGTTGGATCGATCAACGTATTGTCCAGATCGGATCGACGTACCCTAATTACATCAAAGACGGGGAACTTAAGCATCTAATTAACATAAATTCTATTTAATGAATCAAGCATGAAGACAGCCATGGACATCAAGGTGTTCGTATGGCTAGCCCCGAATAACAGGCTGTGGACGACAGATAGGCTGGCGAGGCGTCAATTACCACACCCTTCGATTTGCCCGCCTTTTGTTGTCAGAAGCCGGTGGAACTGGGCGATCACATGTGATCTGCCGTAACAGTACTTTGCATGTTCCACTTCCCATTCTCAATGCAAAAGACGCACATAACTTGTGTTCTTGAAAAAAAAACAATCAGCATGGACAAGAGCTAGCAGGTAACGAGTGCACAAAGCTAGTTTTTGGCTGTCAAGTCTTGGGCGGTCATCTTGTTGTTGAGTTGCTGGTGAGTCCCTAGAAGTTGTGGCTCCACGGCTCGTTCACCGGCGGCAGCCGGCCGAGGTACTGCCTGGTCAGGTCAGTGGCGCAGCAGGCGGCGGCGGGGCCGATGGAGCGTCCCTGGTACGCGGTGGCGCACAGTGGGGCCGACATCTGCAGCTCCTCGACCTCCCCGGCATTGTCGACGCCTAGGAAGTCCCTGGTGAGGTGGCTGCCACCCGCGCGCATGGTCACCGAACCTTCTGGAGTGAGTGCGAAGCTGATCGTGTCGGTGCTGACGGTCGAACCGCTGCCAGCGGTAGTCATAGGAAGGTCATCAAGGTATGTCAGTGGCTGGAACGGAGGGAGCACCTGGTGGTGGTGAGGTTCTTGGGAGAGAAACATGAGGGCGTTAGGGTTTTGAGCGTGAGGAGGGCTTGAGAAAGGAAGAAAGAGTGGCGAGCTGTTGCTTGGCATGAGCATATTGTTGAGGTCGTTGCTGCCACCGGCGTCGTTGCTGTTATTATTGTTGTTATTGTTATTGTTGTTGCAGGTGGTGATGCTGCCGCTGTTGTTGTTTGCAGCTGCGATGAGCCTTGCACTCTCTTCGGCTAGGGCGTCGCAGAAGGCCCTGTGGGTCAGCAGGCTGTCCTTCCTGCATGCATGCATGGAGGCGCATGTTGGATGACATGAAATAATCAGCAAGTAGTAGTTCAATTTGTTGGCTAACAGTACTCCTACTCATATACATGCATGCATGCATGCAATGTAAAAGTTTTATCCAACTTTTTCTTGAACTGTGTATTTAACTTTGTTGAGGAAAAGTTTCTGCCATGGACGGGACTGTGCGGGAGAGGGGGGGTTATGATCGAAGTCAAGGATTCGCATGCAGATGATAGCTGGAGATGTAAATTCCATGATGATTCCTGCAGGAGTGTGTGTTCACTGTTCATGTGCAAACTAGTACTAGTAGTAGTAGTATTGTGCATCTTCGACAGTTTTTCTAACAGGTCCCCACCATATGCATGTACACCATTTACGTATAGTGCTTGCTTGAATCTGCACCTTTAGCTCCCCTTGCTAATGCAGGGAGTGTGTGCCAAGAAATGGAAGTATGAAAACGATCCTACTGCAGGGACAGGCTACCTACAAATGTCAAGTGTTTCATCAATGCCTCCTGGTTACATGCCATATATATAGGCAGCTTTGGACAGGGCCTCGTGCTTGCACAGCCAAAATTAAGTCCTTGCTGCAGGTTGCTGATATTTTTGACCTGGACATATATATTCGATCGTGGTTTTCAAGGGAAATGGGAATTTGAAGTTGCAGGTTGAGCATGTAGTATGAAGTTCACATCAAGTGAAAAGGGAAGCCCTACGTCTACGTGACATGCAGCAATCGATGAATTAAGTGATGATGAAGATGAATTCCCCCACATAGTAAAAAACTTTGAATTGATTTCAAACGTGTTCATATATCTACCGCATGCAGTGAATCCCTTGTAATTTCTACCTAGAGAACTCGGATAAAAGTTCAGAGATCCTAACGAACGAACAGAGATGCAAAGGGCAGCCGCGACGTACGTAGGACTGGTAGGAGAGAGTCCAGCAGCTTGAGCTTTATATACATACCTGGAGAAGAGGATGCCGCAGTCGCAGCGGTACTCGCGGGTGCCGCAGTTCTTGACGTGCGCCTTCCAGTCAGAGTGCACGGCGTAGCGCTTGCCGCAGCGCTCGCACTTCCACCGCTTCTCGCCGTGCTTCCGGGAGAAGTGCTTCTTGATGCCCGTGAGGTCGCCCAGAGCCCTGGCCGGGTCGTGGTGAACGCAGGTGGGCTCGGGGCAGACGTACACGCGCTTGCGCGGCGCGCCGGAGCCGGATCCGCCGTCGCCGCCGGGCCTGGGCAGCAGCACGGTGCGCTGCCGGAGCTTCCACGGCAGGTTGTGGCCGCGGCGGTGCAACTGCAGGTTCTGGTCCCGCTGGAAGCCCTTGTTGCAGATCTCGCACACGAAGCGGTTCGTCGCCACCAGCGTCCGCGGCGACAGCGCGATCACCTCCGCGCCCGGGTCTGCCGTACGCGCGTTCCACCAGAGAAGAGAAACCACAAGAACACAAATTAATTCCCTAATCGGCTTGCTTGATGAGAGAAATCAACACATGCAGAGCTTCAAGAATCAAGATTCCAGGGAGGGAGCAGTGCCAGTTGATGATCTAGGTCTAGGGTAACTTTTCATACCTGGGTTTCCGGGCTGGCTCCTCTTCCTCTTGGCCCTGGCGGGCTCCTCCAGCAGCGGCGGCGGCGGTGGCGGCCTCGGCAGCAGCGCCGACGTCGTCGTCGCGGCCGGCGCGAAGAGAGGGGTCAGGAAGACATGGCTGCTGAAGCCGAGGTCTCCGCCGTGGGAGCTGGATCCGGTGGCCTCGTCGTGGCCAGAGGAGAGATCGCAGAGCATCATGTTCACGCACTCTATCTCTTTCTCTTTCGCCTCCCCTTCTCTCTCTCTCTCTCTCTTTCTAGGGTGGAGTGGAGTGGATACGTGGTCTCGAGGCTACCACTGGCGAGATACTGCTAGCCCAGCTTCTGCGCAGACTGCGTGTGATGGCAGGAGAGGGCGGTAGTGGGGGGTGAATACGACGAGGGCCGAGGAGCTAGGAGCGCAGGAGAAGCGATCCGATTGCAGGAAAAGGCGTCAGAGAGGAGGAGGGAGGGGAGAGTGTGAGGCGTTGCCTTCTGCAGGCTACTGTTGCCGCAGCCAGCCGGAATAAGAAGGGCGTGGCGCAGGCGAAAGCAGTGCCCGTCCCCTCCTTGCTTTACCATAGTGGCAGCATGCACACACACCTCCAGGTTAAACATGTGGTGAAAACAGGAGTAAAAAAATCTACTTTTTTACGATCGAGTAAATTCTACTGTTCAACCAGATATTTATCGCATTATGCTTGATTTCATTGAGAAGCAGATTCAACGTCGAAGTAGGCACTACCCATACGTGGACACATCACACATCCACCCACATATACATTCTGGTATATGGTTTTTCTCTTATACGCCCTCTGTGAATTAATATAAAAGTGTTTAGGTTACTAAAATAGTATTTTAAACGCTCATATATTAGTTTACGGAGGGAGTATATGCTACTTTTCTGAAGCTTTCTTCTTTCCATAGTGAGCTCGATCTATCGGTGAACATACATCTCGCTTTTTCAATACTACTTCCTCCGTCTAGCGTTTTTAAAACCACTAAACGTTCTTATATTATGAGACGGTAGTATTGAAGGTTACCATAAATATGTGTATTCAATGACACAAATATCATAATGTTGCTAATGGGTGTACTGAAAAATGGGAAACAAATACGGTAATATTGCTATTTTTTGCAGTGAAATTTGTTCTATTCGTGTTGCTTTAAATCTGAAGGAGTGACGGCTAGTGTAGTGGTTGGATCTTTGGGAGCGGGTTGACAACTATATCATGCCTATTTTCATTCTCTATTGATCTGGTTTATATGTGGTTTTTCCTCTTATAAGCTACGTGCTCACTGAAGCTTTCTTGTTCGCCCCTTAACCAGATTTAGTTGATTGGTGGCAACATGACTGGCTATCTCTGAGGTGTTCACACAGACCGAGTTGCTACTTCTGGGTAGAGAGTGGAGGCTGAAGACTTAATTCGTGTAAATACTCAGCTGCCTCTCTTCACTTGCTCAAGTCTTGTCATTAGGAAATTGTTCTAGTATACGAGAACACTCGATTTCTTCGATGCAGGTGCCGCTTGACGGCGGACCCACGATCAGTCACGTAATGGTTTACTTCTTCCAAGAGAATATAAGTCGGGCATGGATTTTTAGATCTTCAATCTGACTAGTGAAATATGCATAATATGCCATGAAACAATATATGTATGGAATAGCAATGTTTAGAAATATCATTTGACTATCTATTTAAAGATATAAATTTTGTAGCACAAACACATATTTCACCAGTCAAATTGAAGACCTAATTAAAAACCTGTGTCCGACTTGTATTCCCATCCTGGGGGAGTGGTGGGAGGACCTAAATTATTTCGTCGCTAGGAAGAAGATAATCCGCGTTGACATTAGTGTTTTACTCCCACCTTTTTGGATTATAGGGCTCAATTTCAAAATCTCTCCGATCAAGGTAGATAGTAAGTGGTGGAATTAATTTTGTAGTTTGCATGAGTATTTAATTAGTACACTCATTTTCTCAAAAAATATCATGTTTATGAATGCATTAGTTATCACACATGCATGCATGACCACTAAATGTCCATGAACTTCTGCATGCACAAATGAATTTTCTCTTGATATTTGCATCGGGTGATTTAATGCACCTTAAAATTCAAACATATGATGTTAAGTAGTAGAACTGAGACTTATAAATAAAAAAAATATATTTTTTAGATGAGCCATGTAAACGGAAAGGAGGGGGTACAATATATATTCTTTGGGTGACGTTTTGGTTTTAAAATCTGGTTGTTTTTCAGCTACTGTCATCTGGGTGCTACTGTTCATTCCTTGTTACCTTTAGGGCCGGCCCATGTGATGATTGGTAGTGTATAATGGAACATCTTTATTGTTCAGATGCATTTATCGTGATATATCAATATTGATATTTTTTTTCATTTTGCCAGTCCATTATTGGTATTTACTACTCCCTCTGTATGGTGTATAAGTCACATTACGAAAACCAAATAATTCCAAAACTCTTAGGCGTGCTGTTTTTTGTCACGAAAAAAGAAATTAGCCAATAGGAGACGTGAGGCATGTATGCATTCAATTACTTGAGACAACTTAGCACAACATGAAGTGTTTAATTATCTGCATGTAATGTCATTAATTAGCAAATAAACATCAAATTCTCTCATTTTTCCCGCACCTTGGTCACGATGCACAACCTAAGATGACTAATACGAGAGCACTCCCTCCACTTCATAATTCTTGTCATGGTTTTGGTATGTCGTATATATTATTTGATGTGGCTTCAGCCACTCAAACCTATTGTTAACCTATTATTTTTCAACGGCTATAGTTAATCACTGGGAACTAGATTCCTCACCAGGTGTTGGTGGTTGTGTGGATGGATAAGAATCTGCAAAGTTACTGCACCACTTTGCAATGTAATTTACTTTGTAAACACACATACACACACACGCACAGGAGGAAAGGTTGAACAGAAATGGGCAGTGTTCAGCACATCTGCATTAGATCCAACCAACCAGCAGAGGAGGAGCCCACGGAGCCAAAGAGAATAGGAAAAGGGACACGAAATTCCCATGGGTGGGGGCCATCAGATTCTCTCGCTGCACTTGATACACAAAAGAAGGAAAAGATTAAAGCCACAAGCAAGGAATTGAACAAGACCTGCAGGCCCCTCTCCAAAATCGGAAATGTTGGTAAGGAAAAGAATGCTTAATTAAATGTGCGATCACACATCGTCATAGCCTGCTGAAAAAAAAAATGGAAGGCCAGCGAGAGTAGAGACAAGGGTTTTAAGACCACACACTGGCTTTCTAGCTCTTAACACAAAATATATATACCACCTGCAACAAACAGGAAGTGGTGTTTAAACATCAGTCACAGTGTGTATGCATGCATGTAAACTTATTTAAGGCAAAAATATGTAGTGGTAAAAATTAGGTCATGAAGTTGGGTAAAAATCAAAATTTTAAGAAGAACATCAATGAGATGTGTACAGTGCGCTCTGGGCCTTTTTATTTTAGCTCTTTCCTTTTTAGTCCTTCCTACAATTAAGTTCCTTGGTCATCTCTGACTGCACTGAAGGTCCGACGAATTAATGCTCTTGCCCAGAATAGCAAGCAGAGAAATATATCCAGCGCTAGCTGATCATTTCAGTGTATGCAGCCCTGGTCTATTGATGCTCATGACTTGAATTTTGTAACAACCGCGCAAAGGGAGATGTAGAGAAGGAACAAATGTATAGTCAGTGGTTTTGCTGGTTCTGCCTTTCTATATGATAGTTTAGACCATGATGCTCTCATCTTCTGCTAGTCTAGGAAAAAATTGCTAAAATTAACTCCATGATGCGCGACATCTCACACCGAGTTCAAACATGGTTAACCCTTCCTCCTCTTAATAATACTACATAATGTTCTTGTATGCCCAATACCTGGGTTAAATCATATATGTATAGTAACAACTCTAGAACTCCGAATGAATGAGAAGAAAACTCGGGACAGCCCTAACTAGCCAAACCATACTAATTAAGGATGTACTTCCTCCGATCCAAAATAAGTGCCGCGGTTTTGAAGTAAGGTTAGTTGGTTAAAAGTTGTCATGCTTATTATGGATCGGAGGAAGTAAATATTAATATCAATAAAAGATACTTTGGGTCTATTCCTCAGAGTTTGGCATTGCATATTAATTAGTGGTATCTACAAACAGGAAAAGGAGCGCCTCTACCTATTATTGACGAGCCATAAAATTGCAGAGTCATGTGCTTTGTCTAATGAAGAAGTCAAGTCCAAAAGCCAATCAAATGAACAATTTGCACGTCCCTCAGTAGAAGAGGAGTTGAGATGGTAGAAGAAGAGTATCGAAATTTCCATTAGTGGTGATTAAGGTCACCAACCATTTTCTTTGATAGATGCTATATTGGTCGTGCATGTTCTAGTTGGTTTTCATTTTTATTTTAGATATATTGTAGGACTAGAAGCATGTTGCTTTGCATGATTTCCATTCGAGTTCATCCATATTGAAGTTTTGATTGATATGGACTTTTGGCCAATTGAATACAACAAGAATGCTTAGTGGCTAAATGAATGCAACAAGAATGACTAGGAAACCTCCCTATAGCTATCTATCTTGATTCTTATCTTAGTTTTACATTCTTGCTAAATCAAAAAAGAATGAATAGGTCCCCATAGATCCGTCCAAATGAGGCACATTCACATGGGCTAGCTGCCAGTTGCTTTTTTTTTTTTTTTTTTGCCGTGGATGTTGCTTTCAACTCGGCTTATATGTGTGCCGAGGGCCGAGGCCCTAATAAAAGGTCCGGCTTACGTGTGTATGACGAGAGGACGTAAGCATATTGCGTTACGCGATGTGTTACACACCCGGTGTAGCTGTTGCCAAGGTGAATGCAGCCTCCGCCGGGTGCATTTGCACACTCGGCTTAATAACCCCGCCATGCACCTACTCGGATCCCGTGTCTATGCTAGCAACTTCATCTTGTTTATTCTTGTTACCTTGTGGTGCCTTTATATACTCCCTCCATTCCTTTATATAAGGTGTATTTTTTTTAAAAGTCAAATGAGTGCATGTTTGACCCGGGTTTTGGAAAGATGTATCAATATCCACAATACGACATTTGTATCATTTGATTCATCATGAAAAGTAGTTTCATATTTTATATTCTAGGTATTCTAGATGTTGTTATTTTATTCTATAATCTTGGTCAAAGATTCACATGGTTGACTTGTGCGTACACCTTATATTTTGAAACGGAGGGAGTATTTTATATACCATGTTTGAATTACAAGTGTTCTATTCCAAGTTGGAGTTGTGGCGACGGGACCCTTTGACAACGATGACAGGTAGCAGGTTGTCTATTCGATGGTCTTCCGCCGCGCTAGCCATGCATTGTTCTCCTTCGAAGCTCTCCATTGGAGTTAGAGTTGCGCTGACCTCGATGCAGGTGGCTGAGTCTAGCACGGGTCTTTCTATGTTCCCAGACGAGACGACCACTACGGTGAAGGTTGGATCGACGGTCGTCTTCAACGAAGTCGAAATCGCTTGCTCGAAGATTAGGGAGGGCGACGACTCCATTGGGGAGAAGTGGTGACGATGACTTGACGAGGCCCTCTTTGTTAAGGTGTGTGTGGTATATCATGTGTGTGTCGCTCGGTGTTTTGTGACATTTTAGCCTAGTTATCCGCAAATTAACCGAATAAATCTGGTTTTTGCCCCGGTTTTTCCTAATTAATCGGACAACTCTTTTCTTATTAAAGGGGCAGCCCAGTGCATATAGCTCCCGCTTGCGCAGGGTCCGGGGAAGGGTCCGACCACTTTGGGTCTATTGTACGCAGCCTTTCCCTACATTTTTGCAAGAGGCTGTTTCCAGACAACTCTTTTCTTATTACTGAATGCAAAAATCCTGCCATTTCAGAAGAAGAAAAAAAAAATCCATTTGTAGTTCTAGACAGGTTGGACACATATCCCACACTGGGAGCACTCAATGGATGTGATAAGAAGAGTGCATGCATGTATTCGCTGCATCTGCTTGCATGCATGCACAATGATGATCATCATGCATCTGATAGTGTCATGCTATCTCATGCATATGGGAGTCCGAGCTTGATCCCAGGGACCATGGCTGTCTGGCTGGCTGGCGATATGCATGTGTGTGCAATCCCTAGAATTGATCGAGCGCATAGTTTGAGAAAGATGAGGAAGAAGGAAAAGGACCCGGAGAGCTTCTTTATCGCCGTGCGTTGACAAGCATCATGTTCATGTGTCCCACACGGACCCTGTCCCCCTGATCACATCTTCTCTTTTTTACTCCCAATGCAATTAGTAGACAATGTCAAAGTGTTAATGTCCCTCCGGCCAGACGGTCCATTCTGCTTAGCACTTATCAGATCAACTCAGCATGCGAGCATTTGCAAGTAATTATATAGCATAATTAAAAATAAAAATTGCTTACTGGATTAGAACTGTAGTTTTCTTTCTTGATAAGATGTACATATTTTTCTCTCTTTCGGTCCACAATGTAACAATCAAGTCCCTCTGAGGTGAAACCTGGGTCCTTTCTTTTTTCTAATCATCAGGATTTATAAAGAAGAAGAAAAATCATCGATCTGGAGGTGCCTTTAATCTCGCACATAGGTATAGGATGTTTATACTTTTATTAGCTAATTATAATTACATACATATGGTTGACAACATTTGGAATGGATACCAAATGCTTTTGGCGAAAAAAGGGGCAGTAGGCATGCAAAAGACGAAAAGCCTAATGGTGGAATATTCTCGGTGAGATGTGGTGGATAAAGGATATAAAGTTTGCTTGGGAATAAACCTAGGGATTATATCCCACGGCAAGCATGCACGCAAAGGACTGCATATACTTAGCCAGGCTTTTGAAAAAAAAGCTATATGGGCATGTGAGATGCACGCAGGGAATTAGTAGGAGCAAACCCCAATACATGCCAATTGCCTTCTCAAAAGATCACTGCATGGCTTTTTTTTTCCTCCTTTGCTTTCCATTCCTTCTTTATTCCCCCTCTTTGCCCTTTTGCAATCCAGGCATGCATGCCCCCTCTTTTGCTCCCTGACACTTGCTTTGCGCTGCTGATTCTGACAAAACCTGGTATGGAAGATACAATCAAAGTTTGTTTACCCACATACCTGAACTGAACTGGCCAGTAGTCTTATACAATGAATTCTTTGTAGAATGTGCCTTGCAGCAAAGGAAAAGAATCTGGATGAAGTACCTGGTACAGTACACTCCAAGAGTTAGGCTCCTGGCAACCATGATGATATGATACATAAACAAGAGCTTTCCTCAGCAGATGCGAAGCGCCAGAGAGCACTGTAACTGTACCATGCATGTTGCAGATTCATAGTTTGATGAGAGAACAGAATAAGGACAGGGAACCAATCAGTCGTGGAATTATTGTGTGGACGGCGCATGCATGCCTCGCTTTCAACTGCATCAAGGTTTTGGTCCAGGGATTTCAGCAGCAGCAGCAGGATGTGATTAGGGGAGGTGGACCAGGAAGGGCTCCCTCCCACATGTGGGAGGAGGGCACATATGTTCTTGGTGGGCACACATCCCCGGTGCATCATCGCCGGCCCGGCCGCCGAGCGCGAACCCCGATGATGCTCAGAAGTGCGTGCGTGCATGAGCAATTGCAAGCCTCGAGATCTATTAATAACTGGTCATCTACCCTCCAAGGTTCCTCCTGAAAGGGACACCATGGGCGCCGGTGCAGCCCTACTTGTCCATTGCAGTTTGTCGTTGTACGTTGCTTGTGATGCCTGTAAAGTTCAGCATATTGCAGATCAGCACAGGTTAACCTGTAGAATATATCGTGGCAGGTATGAATTAGAAACCAGTTGGGGATATATATCAACAGACGAACAGTAAATGGAAAGTAACGAAGCAGCAGCAGACGAACAGTAAATGAAAAGTAACGAGGTAGCACGAGTTCTGCAGCAACATGGGGTGCATGGTAAAAAGTAGAAACCTGAGAAGCCGAAAGTAGCAGATGCAGTAAAATGTTGTTTTTCAGTGGCACTAGTGAGGTTGAACATACATATCTCCCTACTTTGGTGTAACTACAGGAAGTTGTATGTGGATTCTGTCAGTAATCTCATTCAGTCAAGCGTGGAAATATTACAGCAGTACCATTTTTCAATGAATAATGCCGAGCAAACCTAATTTCACTCATCATATGACACCGCAAGAAAATGTGCAGCAGAAAAGAGTTTAACTTGAATTTGACTCTCTTTTTTTATCATGTGTAGCAATTGATATATACATCCCACAGAAAACCAATGGCATCTCTTGTTCCAGCTACAATGTTACTCTATTCTTGTGTATGGATTAGCTTGTTTCTTTCAAATTCCCCCCCTTGAATGTACTTAACCAGAAAGAGCAAAATAAATGCAGCATAACACGGTGAGATGCTCTTGGATTTGCAAGTGATGATGTAAAATGGCTACTTTTAGGGTGGAGTGTTTGCAATCGTCCAAGAATAAGGCTCCAAGATTCCCATGGCCCTCGACCCAGCCACCTCGCCAGCAGGGACAGCAGCTGATATTTCTATCAGATCTTCCTTGCTCAGCTTTACCTTTACAGCCTCGATGTTATCATCAAGGTTCCTCACTTTTGTTGTTCCTAGATTCAAAGAACAGTTAGGAACTTACACATAAACTAAATAGAAAGAGCATAGATGGCATGTCTTTTAGGCACGAGCAATAGTACAATTTTGTCTATATGAAGAACACAAAAAATTACGGATATGTGGAATCAGATCTCCTAGTGGATCTAATCCCAGCAGGCCTCGTTTGGTTGAGAAGTTTTGGAGGGGGTTTGAGAGGATGATTCTCAAGGGGACAAAACCTCAAAACTCCTCGACGGACCGTTTGCCACGCAGGTTTTGTCCGGACAAACCCCCATTGATCTCCACCAAAACCCTCCCAAGCCACGCAGTTCAGAGAACATGCCGCTGTACTCACGAAACGAAGTCCGGACGTGCTTTGCCTGATACATATACATCTACGCACCCCCCCCCCCCCCCCACACACACACAGATGGATCTTGGCGTGTCTAGTCTGAGGTTGGGGGCCACATCGCCATGGCTATAGCTCCCACTCGCGTGCCTTCCTCCAGCCGCCATGGCCATGCCTACCCCTCATAGCGTCGGTGATTTCAAGGTGCGGGCCCAGCCCAATCACTAGCGGGCCTAAAGGTGTGCCCGCCACTACTATCAAAATCAATCCATGGTAGGTGTTTTGGGGCGCCCGCCACTGTTTCTTTTTCTTTTTGTAATATAATTGCCGTAGTGTTTTAGGGGTAGAATTTTGTTTCCACTTTTTGTGGGGTTGAAATTACTTCATAACAACACTCGTATCAATTTGTCACTCTTTTTAGGCTGATTTGCTATGTTAAAAGAATTAAATCAATTTGTAGTTACTAAAAGAACCAAAATGGTTTTTGATATGTAAATTAAGTCTGAAAATGATGAGACTTTGCATGGTGTCATGATATGACCCCTAGAGAATCTGGTATTTTTTTAGAGAGTTACAGAAAAAAATCTGATGCACTTCGCGTGATACAGAAGAGTTTCCAAAGAAATATTAGGGTTCGAAGGAGCTGTCGGGTTTGAAAGGGAACCCCTATTTTTTTCGTTATAACTGTTTTATTTTCAATATAAGTTCCTTGGTCAATTTTGAGACTATTCTGGGTTTATATGATATATTTAGGGGATTTAAATGCATTTATAGTTTATTTAATGGACATAAATGAAACGAACTAGATGTACATAAAAACTATCCAAATGTTGGTAAAAACATACTATAATTTCATCAGATCAAAATACCTTTCTTCCAATCTTTCATTCATATTGGTTTTCTTTCATTCATATCAGTTTTCTTCTTAAAGACTGACTTACACCAGAGGTTATGATCTTGGGTGGCGGATCAACCAAGTTTCAGATATGATTGTCATTCATTGGCTTTAACTCGAATCTCATGGACTTTAACTTGAATCTCATGGCCTCTAGCTAGACCTGTGCATGGACAGCCTGACCTGGAGGCCCGAGCCCGAAAGCCCGGCATCCAGGCCGGTCTCAGGCTCCACTTTCTCGCCCAAAGCCTGGAAGAAGCCCAACATGATTACGAATAGATATTTCATTTGGAATATAGATATTTCATTTGGAATATAGATATTTCATTTGGAATATAGGTATGATATATTGATTTATCACCCCCAATATGATTAATATTCACGTGCTTTGGACCTGGCTAGACTGGGCTCGGGCTTGGCATTTTGACACCGGGCTTTGTCGAGCCCGGCCCGAAGGACGATCAGGTTTACCTCCAGCCATGCCTCAGAATCGAGGCTCACCACCGCTTACGTATACGTATCTGATCTCATTGTTCAATACAACACATCGCACACTCGACGCATACTTTCCAAAATTCGTGGTTCTGTTACCGTTTCCACTTTTCCAGGTTCAATGACCGGCCTCGTGATGCCAGTCAGACTGTCCCCAGGTGGTTCCCGAATTTCTTCCAATCTAGCCGACCTCCCACTGTCTTACCGGCTAAGAAACTCTTTTCTCAAGGAAAACTATGTTCCAAGCAACAAACATTTTGTTCTCTTCTCGCTTGTACAAGTTTTATCCTAAGGTCTCCCTTCGATATCCTACAAATATGCATTTGTCTATCTTGGGTGTAATCTTGTACGAGATGAGTCGCTTAACAATTGCTTCAAAACCACAAATCTTTAGAAAAGACAATCTGGGATGTTTCCTAATCCATAACTCATATAGTGTATGATCTACCGACTTCGATGGTACTCTGTTAAATGTTAAATTGTGGCTTCTAGAGCGTATCTCAGAATGATATGAATCCGACCTCCTCATCATCGACCGGACCACGTCGAGCTGAGTCTAGTTTTTCCATTTTGACACATCATTTCTCTACAACCTACCCGAAGGTGTAAGTAGAGGTACAATACCCCAACTTTTCAAATGATCATCAAACTCTTGCCTCATGCTTAGGATAGATCATGAGATTACCACTAAAAGCACAATTCTCAATGCAGAAGAAGAGTCGGGGTAGCGCATCTTCATCATCGTCTCCTCCTCATGGCTGATCTCCCTAGCAAGATCCTACGAACATGTTCGTCGAAGCAGCACAAGTGCACTCCCTCTAATGGTATCCGTGCCAGGCGACTGACTACTAGGTCCGATCGAAAAGACTTAGCATGGAGGTGGCTAAACCTATCCTATAAAACATACTGATCGCACCTCAAAGAGTGTCGTCCCTGTTGCAACGCCTCTACTTATATAGAGGTCCATCAACACATGAAGCCCACTAGGCCCATAAGCCCAAAAATCTTGTCAACCCAAATCCAAGTCCTAGGAAAATCATATCTCACTAGCAAAGTCAGATCCAACGTTGTAGATTACTTTTCTTAAGCACGTGACTCTTTAGGTTCACATACACTTGGTCGCCGGTTAGATATCAATCTGGTTTGACTAGTCAGTACAGCTTCTAGCAAAACATGTTGATTTCTGAGTGTCCAATGAAAGCCCGTTTGGCGAAAACGTACAACGTGTCATCTTTTGTTTTTTTCTCCGTGATGTGTGTTGGACACTTCAAGGTGATTCGTTCATCCATGTTTTAGCTCGGACTCTTTCTCTACCTATGATGCCGACTTCCAAAACCGGATTATCTCATGATCCTTGTCGCATGACCATGCTTTATTCAAGTTGGATCACACGAGGGGCCTAGAGGACATCTCTCCAAGTCGGAGGAGCAAATATGTTGTTGCTATATCTGGCAGCACGGGTCCAGACTAGCCCGAAACCAACCTTTGTAACTATCAAGTCATGGAGTAGCGTTTTATCGGCCCTAAGCAGCCCAATCGCCATCCTAAGTACACGCATTGACCTTAGTTATGACTATGTCCACATATCTTGTGGTTTTGGACATGAAGCAACACTAGTGCAGAAGAGGCCTATAGTCCCGGGCCGGATGGACCTTTAGTACCGGTTCCCCAACCGACCGGTACTAACGGGTAGGGACTAAAGGTCCAAACCTTTAGTACCGGTTGGACCACGGACCGGTACTAAAGACCCTCCACGTGGCTGCCTGCGTGGACTGGTGGTGGAAGACCTTTAGTACCGGTTGGTGATACCAACCGGTACTAAGTCTTCTGTTTTTTTGTTTTAGCTTTTAATTAGGTTTTAATTTTCCTCTCTATTTTTTGTGTTTTCCATTCATTTCAAATTTATTTTACGGTGCTACATACTGTAAACAGTACAAAAGTTCATGCATATATATATGTAATATAATATACAATATCTCATACACAGTATATATATACAAATGGAATTACACATCCATATAAATTTGGGACTTATAATTAACTTAAGGCCCAAAACCCGGCCGGGACTAGCTAGCTAGTGCTCCGGATGAAATCTCAGTTCTTTACTACTGATTTGCTGGCATTATTGATGCGGCGGTAAGGAATAGTGCTCTCCATTTACATCAATGACATGTTGAAGAAAAAATGCCGCAAATTCCTCTTGAAGTGCTACAAAGCGTTTCTCGGGTGAGAGCTTCGACATCATCTGTCAAACCTGGAGTTGTCTTTCACGTGCTCCTCTGCGACGTATACGATTTTCGGTCTGGATGCAAATGTTCTCGCAGAGGAAATATCCACATAAATTTTTCCCTTGTGGCTGCTTCGCGCACTTTGCAAAAGAATAGAATTAAATAAGATAATTAATAATCAAGCATGATAATGGTATTGAAAATAGAATTAATGAGATACGCAGACCTAGTAGTACTACTTAATTACCTGCATCTTTTTCCACTTCAGCTTCGGTTTCCATTGACGACCGTGATGGGTTTTTTCTATCATCTTTTTCCAAGCACTACCCGGCAAAGAAAAAGAACGAAAGAGTTATTATAATTACTTTTGATATCATGAAATAATGAAAGAAAGCGAGGTCGATAAAGATTGAAATTACCGTTCTATCATAAAATACAAGTCCACGTATGATTGTTCTGATGTATCTAGTGAGTCGTACACTTGAACAAGTCCATCCGCGAGAATAATATATAGGAGGATATAGTGGTCTCTGTGCAGAAGTTTATATAATTAAGCAGGCATGCGCATATAACTCATCAACTACACTTGACAGCGAGCTAGTAAGCAAAAATATAATTTGTAGTATACAAGAGAGTAAACACTCATCCCATGTTGTAAGGAAATATTATAGTAGATTCGGTATTCATTAGTGCCCCTAGAAAATTTTCCAAGAGATCTTCTGTGTCCTTGGCATAATGTTTTACCACATGACCATTAACGGTACTTGGGTCGATGAACCCAATGTCATCGATTCCCTCTTGTTTCAATTCCCACATCTTCAATCTGCATAATAGCGTAGAAAAGAACATATATAGTAAGGATAAGCCAATGAATAATATCTTAGCTAGAGACTTAAATTACTGAAGATATAAATCACTTACAAACAATAGCAACTGATGAGAGTTTTGTCGATAGAGTTCATGTGGTATAACTGGAAAAGTTCTGAGAATTCAAGACATATGTCACATGCATTGACGTAATGCTCTTACCTTACTTTGATCATGACCTCCGTCTCCCCTCGCTTTGCTTCACGCATGTACCAATCATGCAACCGTCGCATCACAGTTGGTAGTTCCTTGTACTGCTCGGGTGTGACAAGTGGTTTTCCGATGACATATTGCATTGCATACTCAGTTGCATCGTACCCGCGGATTTCCTCGGTGCCAAGGATTTGGTCAAGAGTGAGACCTGTAGCCTTTAGTACTTTGAGGTCGATTGGGTTGCCTTGCACGTCGACTGGTTGGATCGGTAGCTTGCTTGGATTGGTACTCACCTTGAGCGGAGAGATCGATTGCTTGGATTGTTCTCCGAGCTGGGGAACTGTTTTCCCGCTAGTTGATGTCATACTTCCCGACTTCTTCCTTGGGCTGGGCCGACTTCTCTGCTCACTTGCCTTCTGAATTTGTCGCTCATAGTCTGTCGGCATACGCTCGACATATGCCGGGGGTCGATCAATAAAGTGTTCCATAAAGTGCTCTTGGACTTCCTTGGGTATTACCTCCTTTGGCGGCACTGTCTTCTTCGCAAAAAAGGCTTTCACTTGGAGATCGCATTCAATTTTATTTTCCTCCGGTGTCATGTCATAAGGCAGCTTCCTTTGGGCCTGAGGCTCGGGTTTCTTCTTTGCTTTCTTCTTAAGAGGACTGCCGGTGGCCTTCCTCTTTTGGGAGCCCTGTTGGCGGGACCGCTGCCGGGGTGGAGTCGGCTCACGCGGCGGAGATCAATATCGATGATGATATGGACTCGCGTCGTGCTTTGTCCCGAGGTTGGGAGGACAACTCATGGCGAGGTGGGGAGGACTGCTGGCGAGGTGGGACGCCTCTCGAGGTGGGGACGACTATGGGGGAGCTCGATGTGGGGAGGACTGCTGGCGAGGTGACTGCTAGCGAGGTGGGGAGGACTGCTGGCACTGCGATGCCTCTGGCTGGGATCCCTCGCGCTGGACATCGATACTCGGAGGAGCCGGTGGCCTTAGCGCCGAGTGTGGAAAGACGATGCAGTCCTTACTCCATAGAATGAGACCACGGCCGGCTTCTGCCAATGTGGACTCCCCCTCACCTCCAGGGATGTCAAGCAATAGTTCATCATATCTCGGCTCTATTGCGTCCACCGCGACATGAGCATACCCAGCTGGAACTGGATTGCAATGTCAGAGAACATCAGGTGTATTTGGTAAAGCATAGCCCGTCGCGACCCGCACGGGTATGTTCTTCATTTTCTGGATTAGCTCACAAGATGTCTTCTCGGTGATATCATCCACGGGGGTGTGACCCAGCGGTGCCCCCGTGAACCCACGCTGCTTTTCGGCATTGTAGATGGGACGGGTTCTTCCCCTGCCGCCTGCTGCGGAGTTTCCCTTTGCTGGGTCAGTACCTGTATCTGCAGCTGCTGCTGCTCGTACTTCTGTTCCAACTTCAAAAGTCGGTCTGCTTCCACCTTCTTTTTTCTCGAATGGCTTTTATAACCGTCCTGCCATCCCGCAAACCCCTCGTACCACGGAACAACGTCCATGCCTCGTGTTCGTCCTCCGTGTTCGGCATTCCCGAGGGCGCGTGTAAGCTCGTCGTTCTCTCTATCGGGGTGAAACCGTCATTCTTGGGCATCTTTTATTGCTTGAATCAACTCATCTGATGCATGCTTCAGACTGGCCAGTGCAATAATCTTTCCTGTGGCTGGGTCCAACTTTCCCCCATGCGCAAAAAACCAATTCCTACACCTCTTGGGCCAGTTGAAGGTTACTGGAGTGATCCCTTCAGCAAGCATCTTATTCTCTAATGCATCCCACTTAGGAACGACTGACTTGTATCCACCTGTCCCTAGTTTATGGTGATACTTTTTTTCCTCAGCATTTATCTTATTCTTTGCCGACTTCTCCATAGCAACTGCCGATGTCCTGTACTCGATAAATGCGTCCCAGTGATCCCTTACCTTCTCGTATATTCCTTTGAATTCGGGTGCCTTCTTGCCTTTAGCGTTGTAGTCGGTCCATAATCTTTTCTTCCAAGTCTGGAACGCGCCGGCCATCTTATGGAGAGCAAACTCCTTGACTTTGTTCCTTTGACGCTCCGAGAGAGAATCTGGTAGGGTGAAATGCTCCATGAGCTCTCGCCAAAGGGCATCTTTAATTCTTGTATCGACATAATTCACTCCTGGTTTTGGTTCCTTTGGCTGAATCCATTCATGCATTGTGATTGGGACTCCGTCCCTAACAACCACTCCGCATTGACGCACAAATGTCTTGGCATTGGCTTCAGGGTGAGTCGGTTCGCCATTATGTTTGAAAGCATCAAGATTGAGCTTTACGTTGTCGTCCAATATTTTGGCAGCGCCTCGTACATTTCTACTAGATTGACTCGATCTGGAGGGCTGGTAATTAAAATAAGAAAGATTTGCTAATATATATATATATAAATCAATTAATACACATGTATTGATCACTAGAGGCTAATGGATGTGTATATACCTCGCCGAACATTCTTGGTTGTTCCGGATTTTGGAACATAAGTTGTTCTTCCTCGGTCTCACATCCATCACCGTGATCGTTCAGATATTGTGAGCCATCATCATGATCATGTGATTCACCTCGAAGGTCCGCTGGGTTTTCGGAGGAGCATATCATGTCGAAGATGTCCTCTTCATGAGCTCTACCGGTATTGTCCATAGCTTAATAACTAGTCCATAATAATATAGATAAAACAAATTAGTATTTAAATTAGCATGCATTCAAAAAGCAAAATAACTGATAGTTAATTAATAATGCATCATCGAATACATATATAGTATAGTTCTTAGAAAAGATCTCATCTGCATAATCTTGGATAATTTTTAATACATCGGCTAATCTCCATCGATCTAGCTAATACATCATAATAATACATCATAATAGTAGCTAGCTAATATATCGATCTAGCTAGAACCCTAGCGCCCGACGGATATCGGGGCAGGCGGTGGACACCCCAAAAGAAGGAACCATCACAGGAACATAGCTCCAGTGAGATCCCTAAAGAATCTGCCAGGTATTGTCGGACCTGGCCTCGAAAGCTGCCATGTAGCGTCGGACGTGCTCGTTCTCCTTGCTGACATGATACTGTACCACCTCCGCGGGGGACTCAAGCCTCTCGATCGTCTATGGCCCATGCGGCCGCCACCACAGAACCTCCGGGTCGACAACGTGCTGGCTCCTCACCAAGCTGCGCCGCCCGGAAGGCAGCACCTCCCAATACCAACCCGGCGGAGCCCAGTCACTGACAGGGCCCCTCAGCTCAAGCAAGTGACCTCCTCCGGCGACTCGACGACGAGGATGCGGGATCGGCATCGTCGACGTCGAGAAGAAACACTTAATTACGAAAACAAATTAAATAAAACTTAGCAAAATTAACACTTAACAAAATTAACACTTAGCATCTAGCAAAATTAAGAATTACGGCACACTTTGGATCCTAATGCGTGTGTGACTATCGTTCTGTCGAGACTTTACTTAAATAACTCTCACATATCTCATGGTGTGTTGGTGCGCACTCTCTCACATTGATACGGTGGTGTATATATGTTGGTGGACTCTTTCTCGCAGTAATAGGTTTGACCGACGGTGATGGACGCTTCCCCTCTCCTCTTCTTGCACAATATATCGATGAGTATATCGCAAAGAAGAGGAGAAATAGGAAGCGTCCCCCACGACAACAGTCGGGATTCCTCCATCAAGAACACACATGAAACCCTAAACTAAATTAGGATCGACGACAGACCGAAAGTCACACACGCATTAGGTTCCAAACTAAATTAAACCTAAAACTAAACTAAACATAAACTAAATTAAACCTAAATGAAACATAAACTAACACATATCCTAATAACCTGACAACCTAACTAACTAACTAACTAAATAGGGGTGTTGTGCCGTGGTCGGGGTCGGGTGTCGGGGGTGTCGTGTCGGGGTGTCGGGGTTCGACGTCGAGGGACCCTAGATACCCTAGCATCTACACACTAATCCGGCGATCATCGGGGCGATCGTCGGGGAGAGGGGTCGGCCGGGAGATCTCACCTAGCCTCCTGACCCAAAGGTGGCGTCGGTGACGGGCTCGGGGCGGCGGCAACGGGATCACGGAGCGGCGGCCGGAGTGAGCGGGCCGGCGGCGATGGGACCGGCGACGAGAGGCGGCGTCTAGGTAGGCGAGGGCGACCGCGGCGAGGGCGACGGTGGCGAGGGCGACGACGGCGGTGGTGAGGGCGACGGCGGCGAGGGGCGGCGTCCGGGTAGGCAAGGGCGACCGTGGCGAGGGCGACGGCGGCGGTGGTGAGGGCGACGGTGGTGCGACCGACGGCGGCGAGGGCGACGGCGGTGGTGGTGCGACGGCGGCGGTGGTGGTGCGACGGCGGCGGTGGTGAGGGTGACGGCAATGGCACGGTGGTGGTGCGACGGCGGCGAGGGCGACGATGGCGAGAGCGACGGCGGCGAGGGCGACGGCGGCAAGGGCGACGGCAATGGCGATTTCGGCAGCCTGGCGGCGCAAGTTGAGCTCTCCCGATGCGTTGCTCGGTCCGGGACGACGAAGTCCTCCTTTTATACCAGACAGGCCTTTAGTACCGTTGCTAGCCACGCACCGGTACTAAAGGTCCTCCCAACAGAGCGCGGGGGCAGTGGACCTTTAGTACCGGCGCGTGGCTCGCACCGGTACTAAAGACCCTTTAGTACCGGTGCTAGCCACGCACCGGTACTAAAGGTCCTGCCAAAAGAGCGCGTGGGCGGTGGACCTTTAGTACCGGTGCGTGGCTAGCACCGGTACTGAAAGTGTTTTTTAATTAAATATTAGTTATTATTTTCAGAAAAACCCCGTAAACTTTAGAAAATCGTAGAAAAAAACGTAGGACTCCAATGGAAAGAAATAATATATGAAAAAATATCAGAAAAATATAAAGAATCTGTTTATGACATTTCCATGCATGTTTGAACAACTTCAACTACTGTATAAGATAATTTGATTAAATGGCATTTGAAATATTCATATCTCGAGTTTGAAAAGCAGTACAAATAAAGTCTGGAAAGGTTGTAACTTGGCATGACATCATAATTTCACCCACATAGCAACTTCTAGAGAGTTGAGAGGGTTACGGCAAAAACTGGATGCACTTCATGTACAAATTGGACAATCTCATAAGAAGTACGAGGGTTTCATACGAAAACTCATCTATTACAAAGGGATTTCATTTTTAATAACTTATTTTAACTCCATACGGCAAAAACTGGATGCACTTCGTGTACAAACTGTTACAAAGATATACCATGCTAGCTAGGAAATGCATGCATGTCCTTCACATAAATATATAGAAAGTGATGACGGTGAAGCCGGTCACATCCCAGAGTGGGATCTCGCGGTGTAAGACTTTTTCTGCGTGTTTGTCCCTTTCTTATGATTGCGCCGTAACCATGGATAATCTTCATCATTTAACAGGATGCTTGGGTCAGTCTTCACTCTGAAGGGAGGGATTTCATGAAACTTTTCATAATCTTCGGACATATCTGTATTGTCCTCCACTCCCACAATGTTTCTTTTCCCTGAAAGAACTATGTGGCGCTTTGGCTCATCGTATGATGTATTCGCTTCCTTATCTTTTTTTCTCCTCGGTTTGCTAGATATGTCCTTCACATAGAAAACCTGAGCCACATCATTGGCTAGGACGAATGAGTCGTCTGTGTATCCAAGATTGTTGAGATTCACTGTTATCATTTCGTACTGCGGGTCTACCTATACCCCGCCTCCAGTATATTTGACCCATTTGCACCGAAACAAAGGGACCTTAAGATCAGGTCCATAGTCAAGTTCCCATATCTCCTCTATGTAACCATAATATGTGTCTTCAAAGTTGGTTGCATCATAGCGGACACCACTGTTTTGGTTGGTGCTCTTCTTATCTTGGGCGATCGTGTAAAATGTATTCCCATTTATCTCATATCCTTTGAAAGTCGTTACAGTCGAACTTGGTGTCTTGGCCAACCAGTACAGTTCATCTGGAACATCGTTGTCATTGATGAGCTTTGTTTGCAACCAACTGGCAAAAGTCTCCATGTGTTTACGTTCAATCCAGGGGTCAGACTGCTCCGGGTTCTTGGACCGTACAATATCCTTGTGTTCCTCCATATATGGAGTCACCAAGGTGGAATTTTGTAGAAGCGTGTAGTGTGCTTGAGTGAAAGAATGCCCGTCTATATTTATTGCTTCTTTCTTTCCTAATGTGCCTTTTCCACCTAGTCTTCCCTCATGCCGCGATTCAGGAAGACCAATCGGCTTAATGTTAGGAAAAAAGTCAACACAAAACTCAATAACCTCCTCTGTTCCATATCCCTTGGCGATGCTTCCTTCTGGCCTAGCACGGTTATGAACATATTTCTTTAAGACTCCCATGAACCTCTCGAAGGGGAACATATTGTGTAGAAATACGGGACCCAGAATGTTAATCTCTTCGACTAGGTGCACTAGAACGTGCGTCATAATATTGAAGAAGGATGGAGGGAACACTAACTCGAAACTGACAAGACATTGGACCAGGTCATTCTGTAACCTTGGTAGGATTTTTGGATCGATTACCTTTTGAGAAATTGCATTGAGGAATGCGCATAGCTTCACAATGGCTAATCGAACATTTTCCGGTAGAAGCCCCCTAAGTGCAACCGGAAGTAATTGCGTCATAATCACGTGGCAGTCATGAGACTTTAGATTTTGAATTTTTTTTCTCTGCCATATTTATTATTCCCTTTATATTCGACGAGAAGCCAGACGGGACCTTCATACTGAGCAGACATTCAAAAAAGATTTCCTTCTCTTCTTTCGTAAGAGCGTAGCTGGCAGGACCTTGATACTGCTTTGGAGGCATGCCGTCTTTTTCATTAATTCTTTGCTTGTCCTCCCGTGCCTCCGGTGTATCTTTTGTCTTTCCATACACCCCCAAGAAGCCTAGCAGGTTCACACAAAGATTCTTCGTCACATGCATCACGTTGAGTGCATTGCGGACCTTTAGGGCTTTCCAATATTCAAGTTCCTAAAATATAGATTTCTTCTTCCATATGGGTGCGTGTCCGTTGGCGTCATTCGGAACAGATTGTCCGCCAGGACCCTTTCCAAAGATTACCTGTAAATCCTTGACCATATCAAATATATATTGACCAGTACGGAGGCCAGGCTTCTTCCGGTTATCTGGCTCACCTTTGAAATGGTTGTCTGCCTTTCTTAAGATATGCTTGATCGGTAGAAATCGACGATGTCCCAGGTACACATTCTTCTTACATTTATCCAAATATATACTTTCAGTATCATCTAAACAGTGTGTGCATGCATTGTATCCCTTGTTTGTATGTCCTGAAAGGTTACTAAGAGCAGGCCAATCATTGATGGTTACAAACAGCAACGCTCGTAGGTCAATTTCCTTCTATGTGTGCACACCCCACACACGCACACCTGGTTTTTTCCACAACTGTGGAAGTTCATCAACTAGTGGCCTTAGGTAGACATCAATGTCGTTGCCGGGTTGCTTAGGGCCTTGAATGAGCACTGGCATCATAATGAACTTCCGCTTCATGCACAACCAAGGAGGAAGGTTGTAGATACATAGAGTCACGGGCCAGGTGCTGTGACTGGAGCTTTGCTCGCCAAAAGGATTCATGCCATCTGTACTAAGACCAAACCATAAGTTCGTTGCGTCAGCTGCAAAGTCCTCGAACTCCCTCTTGATTTTCTCCACTGCGACCCATCAGCGGGTGCTCTCAACATCCCGTCTTTCTTACGTTCTTCTTTGTGCCATCGCAACAACTTGGCATGCTCTTTGTTTTGGAACAAACGTTTCAACCGTGGTATTATAAGAGCATACCACATCACCTTGGCAGGAACCCTCTCCCTATGGTGTTCACCCTCCACATCACCAGGGTCATCGCGGGGGATCTTATAGCGCAGTGCACCGCATACCGGGCATGCATCCAAATTCTCGTACTCCTCACCGCGGTAGAGGATGCAATCATTAGGGCATGCATGTATCTTCTGCACCTCTAATCCTAGAGGGCAGACAACCTTCTTTGCTTCGTACGTACTTTCAGGCAATTCGTTATCCTTTAGAAGCATCTTCTTTATCATTATCGGCAATTCTTGAAATCCCTTGTCGGTTACACCATTCTTCGCCTTCCATTGCAGCAATTTGAGCGTGGTACCCAACTTTTTCTGGTCATCTTCACAATTTGGATACAATAATTTCTTGTGATCCTCTAACATGCGTTTCAACTTCAACCTCTCCTTATCATTTTTGTAGTTTCTCTTTGCATCAGCAATGACCTGACCCAAATCATCAGCGGGCTCATCTGATGCCTCTTCTTCAGCTTCCCCCATTGATGCCTCTTCTTCAGCTTCCCCCATTGTTGTATCAGCGAAAGGATAGTTGTCATCATCCTCTTCTTCTTCATTGTCTTCCATTATAACCCCTCTTTCTCCGTGCTTGGTCCAACAGCTATAGCCGGACATGAAACCGGACTTCAGCAGGTGGTAGTGAAGGGTTTTTGAGGTAGAGTAATTCCTATCATTTTTACAGTCACGACATGGACAACACATGAAACCATTCTACTTATTTGTCTCAGCCACACGAATAAAATCATGCAGGCCATTAAGAAACCCTGGACTTAGTCGGTCATCGTACATCCATTGTTGGCTCATGTTCACTACACAACATCGAAATGACCAAATTAATACAACTTCATCATCACATTACAACCAAAAGTAGAGCTACCAGTGACCAAATGTTATTACTGCAAATAATGGATACTTATAGTTCATACATATACATCTCATAAAACAACACCAACTATCTAAAACATGTGAATACAACAATAAATGTGATCATAATCGCAACTAAAATAACAATTGAGCCAACAACATAATGATACCAAGCCTCTTTATCAATGGCATATTGTCTAATCTTTCTAAGCTTCAAGCGCATTCCAACTATCTTGTTCTTGTGATCATCGACGATATCGGCAACATGCAACTCCAATCCCATTTTATCATCTTCAGTTCTTTACAATTTTTCTTTCAAATGATCAATTTCTTTTTCAGCTTGTGTTAATTTCTCGAGCATAATTGCATAGTCCGTTGGAATTTCTGGTTCAACTACTTCCTATAGATAAAAATATCTACGTCAATTTGGTGGCATAATTAATTGTCATAGACATTATATGATGTGTGAAATAGTTATCAAAGATAATTAACGACATACCACATCTGAATTATAGACTGGACGAGGGCCGACGTGGGCGGATACCATAACCATTACACTATAGAATAACTAACAATAATACAAGTAAGTAAATCGTACACGCAGCTATCTAATCATACAAGTAAAAAAAATTTAAAAAGATTTTAAGAAGAACAAGAGGCTCACCAAGGTGGCCGGTGGCGCGACGAGACGGTGCGGACGATGGACGGTGGTTAGGACGACCGGGGATGGTGGGAAGGCACACCAAATAAACCACACCTACACATATGCAACCTAACAAGTTAATTTGAGCTCAAATTGGATATAAATCAAATAAACTCCCACAAATCACATATCACATATCTTTGAGCATACCACAAGCTAATCTAGCAAGAGATGAAGGAGCAAAGTTGCTAACCTTTATGAACACTTGGATAGATGGGGTGCCTTTAAATCTTGACAAATCCTTGGCAAAATGGAGGATGAGCTTCGAGCAAGAAGAAGAACAGGGGAGAAAACAGAGCTCTTTCGATCGGCTACGGACGGATGTATATGTAGGAAGTCTTTAGTACCGGCTGGTGTCACCAGCCGGTACTAAAGGTTGCCCTTTAGTACCGGCTGGTGACACCAACCGGTACTAAAGGTGCAAGCGGGGCCCATGTCTGACCAAAACCCTGCCACGCCTCCTTTAGTACCGGCTCGTGAGACGAACCGGTACTAAAGGTCCCTCACGAGCCGGTACTAAAGGTCGCCCTGCTCCTAGCCGTTGTAGCCGGCACGAACCGGGACTAATACCATCTTTAGTACCGGTTCGTGACCAGACCGGGACTAAAGTTCGGGACGAAAGGTCTGTTTTCTACTACTGCAAAAAAATATGAATTGGCACTATAGCATTGCTCAAACATTAAAATGTGTCCAACGAAACTTATTGAATATGTTTAAGTTGTGATGACAAAGGAGGAGCGGCGAAGGTAGAGGGTGGCCAGTGTGGGCCATGGTCCACCCTGAAATTTGGAAATAGCTTTTATACCATATACTCATATAGGGGAAAGGCTAAAAAAAGAAAGCAAAAAATATCTATATGTACAGAAGCATTGCTGGCCCACCCTGTCCAGTGGGCTAGATCCGCCACTGCAGTCCAAGAATTTGGCCTCTCAAGTTGTATTGTATGGTCCTCTGCAATAAGTCATTCACTACTCCCCGCAAATAAATAAATAATGCAGTATAAATTGCTAACTTTGCAGATACGGGCTCTGCAACATGAATCACATAATTCAAAATGTGAATTTCACAAGTAAATGTGTGTAATAATTGTGTTAATTGCGCGAACGATCAGGCCATGCTCCAATGGCAAACACTCCCGTTTGGGATAGAAACTGATTAATGTTGCTTGCACATGCATCTCTATGTGCTAATATTAGACTAATGCTACCGTGCAGAACTGCAGATAGCATCCCAGGAATTAAACTCATCAATTACCATGTTCTATAAGCCATTTCTCAACGCATAGTAGAGTCGACAGCTCTGATGGTGGGTGCCCTTTTGTGGGATTAAGCAATCTACAGCGGTAAAAAAAAAAGGTGATCCAATTAGTGACCGCATCGGAACTTGCCAACTGATACCCGGAGAATGCAAATATCAAACAGTGATTGTTCTGCAATCAAGAAATATATGAGTTACCTCCCCCGGATCCTTCACAGCCATGCGTTATCCTGAAACAATAATTCCGGCACAGTAATCCAGTTAAGATAACTAGGAGAATCCAAATAACATAAGTGATATTAGAACTGTGTGCAATTGATTGTGTGTGCAGGTTGTCCTGTGGTGAAGGCTGTCATGGCTGGTTATAGATTGGCTGCACGGGGTATGGCTCCGACAGGCTGGCTCTAGTTGACTGCTGCTAAACAAGGCTAGGGTGACACTGAAGCTGGTCAGTCGGCTATGGCGCATGAGCCATCGTACTTGGATATTGTGTTGGTAAGAGCTTGATAAGCGAGGAACCAATGTACCCAAAACCTAAGTAAGTGCTATCTGTCAACAGTGCATACTACTAAATCGATTTTAGAGGCTGCAAGTAGGCAGAAGATCCACTCATGTTCTGATCTATCGCCAGTGTTAACCTCAAGAAACTGCAAGTTGTACCAACAAGAAACGAAAGATCACAGTCTGGTGGAATGTAAACTTGTGTTCATCCAAAATTGTGCATCAAATCCCTGAGACGTATGTGTGATCACTTTCGTCCATGATAATGACCAGAATAAGATGTCTAGTCTCAGTCCACTTGGGTTGAATCCTAACTTGCCTAGCCCAATCTAAGTCATTGAAATGTCGAAATTACAGTCCCTATTTGATGGGTATATTGAGTTCCAGTCCTACAAGTACGCTAGCATTTTGTAATATTGCAAGGATTGTAGCATATATAATAATAAGACTAATGTGCTCCCAGTTACATGATAAAGAAACAACCATCACTAAAATTACCCGGAGTATATAGTGTTGAGGTACTTGGAGAAAAAACAAGGACGATAGGTTGGCTCGTAGTGAGAAATTTCAGCCGTAAAAGGGATAAGTTGTGGCAGATTATCTTTCGCGTTTACAGCAGCTAGCCACCCCACTGGGCTTGTAGGGTTCGGAGCAGACTTCATGTAAAATACACCATCGTCCAGGCTCAGGTTGGAAAGGGAGCACATAAACTTGTCCAGGGATAGGTTTCCGGCATTGTCAGTCCACAATTCAGACAACAAGTAAGAGCATCTCTCATCCGCTACTGTAATGTCATCAGTGTCGATAGTGAAGCTGTGCTGCCAATCACAATCAGCAAAATCTTGTGATGAGAGAATCTTATGCCAAGCTGTGGCCTTCCAACCATAATCAATGGCACCATTATCCGAGCCTTCAGGATAGTCACCTCGATGGTACTCAACTTCAACAAACCTGATGAAATCTCCGGTGCAGATGACATCTCGGCACACCTGAGCAGACGATGTTCCAAACCAATGCTCGTTGCTGGGCATCGGACCAGGTAGATCGATGAAACGAATCAAAGGATCCTCCTCGTTGAGCACATCGCACACCAGAATTCCCCACGAAAGATCAACCCAGCCCAACGAGCTTCCCACCGCGATTACCCTGTCCGTGCTATATATGGTTCAACAGATCGGTTAGGTCACCGTCTTCGCCGTTGCATTCGAGAAGAGCCAATTTAGTGCTCCAAGCCTTGGTCATGGACGAGTAGCGAAGGAGATGATACTTGAGAGCACGATCGGTTATCACGCGGCTGATGGTGGCCACCACATAGCCATCGCCCTCTGACCCGCCGCGGCCAGCGGGCAAGATGCCCAGCGCATCGATGGGGTGGAAGGAATCCGACGGGGGCAGCACCTCGAGCGACGGATTCCCCTGAACGACGCTGTAGACGAAGTAAAGGCCTGGCCTGTAGATGTCCAGGATGATGTAGAGGAGCACGATCGACGTTGCCCTGGGCGCTGACGACGCGGGCGTGGAACGGCAGGCCATCGTCGTCGCGCGGACCGTGGTAGTGGACGGCGAAGGTGGAGACCTCCGGCGGATCGACGAGCGAGAAGGATACCTCGACGACCACCCCCGCCTCCAGAACGACGCTGGCGGCGGTCCTGGTGGAAGCAGCCGAGGCCTTGGCGTCGCTCTTGTGGCGGTAGCGGGCGCCGCCTGCGACCGTGTCGAGGAGGGCCCACTCGGGATAGCTTCCGTGGGGGGGCTCGCCGTTCACCGGCTGATGGCCGGAGGGGGACGAATGCATGGAGACGCGTAAGAGGGGGGTGGAATAGTACCGTGGGAACCCTAGCGCCGTCGCCTTCGTTCGTGTTTTTTTTCCTTCTTTAGGGGATTGGGGAGAGTCGTCGCCCTCGTTCGGCCCTTTTCTCAGCAATCAGCACGGGCCCGTGCTCCGTGCAAGAGGCGGAATCACGAAGACACTCGCAGGCGTCAAGCAAGGGCGCGGGCGCCCATCCCGCTTATTGTAAGACAGAGGAAACCTCTCGCGTCAGGGAGCTCCAGATGGACCGGCCCAGCCGCGCGCGAGATATGTCCTCGTTTTCTGGTTTCTTTTTCATGCTTTTTTTAATTCGTTCTTGTACTTATTTCTTTACTTCCGTTTATGATTCTAAAATTTGTCACTAAATACATAAAACATTACATAAGAAAATGTGAACCAAGCCTTTCAAAAATGTTGAATTTGTATAGAGAAAATGGTTCACGGGTGTACGAAACAAGTATACAAAAACTATACAGTGTGTGTGAAAAAAGTTGATCCTACATTTAATTTTTTTAATAAAGCATTTGCAAAAAAATGTTAAACAAGTATTTTCGAAAAACTTAATCAAGCATTCAAAAAATATGTCAAAGGTGTATATAAAGAATGATGATCATGTATTAAAAAATATGAATCTTCTATTGTATTCAAAAATTGTTAAATTTGTATAAAATGTTAACAAATCATTTGCAAATTTTAAATGTATCTAGAAAAATGAACGTCTATTAAAACGATAATATACATTTGAAATAATGTTAACCAAGCATTTGAAAATGTTAAATATGTATAAGAAAATGTTGACCATGTGTTGAAAAAAATGTTAATATGTATTTGGAAAATGTTAATCAAACACTTTAATAAAAATTAAAATGTGTGCATAGAAAAAATGTTGGCCAAGTTTTAAAAAAATGTTAATCAAGCATTTGAAAAATGTTGTAATGTGCATAGAAAAAATGGTGGCCATGTATTCAAAAAATAATAAATGTACATAGAAGAAAAGTTGACCATTTATTCAAAAAATGTTAATATTGCATTTGAAAAAATACTAATAAAGTATTTGGAAAATTTAAATGAGTATAGAAATATTTTTGACCATGTGTTAAAAGAATGTGAATCTTGTATTTGTAAATTTTAATCAAGCATTTGAATTTTGTTTAATAGTGACTATAGAAAAGATGCTGACCATGTATTCGAGACACATTAAACTTGTATTTAAAATGTTAAAAATTGTATAGAAAAAATAATGATCATGTATTCAAAAATATTAATCTCGTATTTGAAAAATATCAAACATGTATTTAGAAAATGTTTTTGATGTGAAAAATGTAGAATGAAAACCAAAAGAAATAAATAAGAACGAAAAAAACAAAGAAGAAACCAAAGAAAAAAATGAAACATAAAATCAAAGAAAAAAATGCAAAAAAGAATAGAAAAACTTTGAAAAGCAATAGAGAAGAAAAAAATCAAAGACAAAAGGAAGGAAAACTAAGAAAGAAAAGAAAAACACATAAAAACTAGGAAAGAAACAAAGAGAAACCAAAAGAGAAATGAAAGGAAAAAATCCGAAGTACAAGGACGAATAAAGAACCTAAAGAAAACAGGAGAAGAAATAAAAAAACTAAACAAATAACCAAAGAAACAGAAAAAAAGAATTAAAAAAAATCTAGGGTGTTTTGCCTCATGTAAGCCATGCCTCCTGTATTATCATGAACACACCTCCTGTGTGGCCAGTTGGCTAACGACGCCTCGAACTTCATGGTCGACCTGGGATTGAATCCCTGCCAGTTGCTCTCACTTAAAAGCAAGATACAGTCACCAGGGTGAAACAGGGACGTTGCCGCACAGGGAGGTCCCTGGAGAGCTGGATGGGTTGGCCACTTGCACCAACTACAGAGACCGAGGAAACTGGGATCGCAGCGACTAAAAACATCTACGGTCGTCCCAACCCTATAAGCACACGCATCCAGGGGCGGAGACAGGGGGGGCGAGCAGGGGCTAGACCCCTGCCAATCGCTCGCCCCCCCCCCCAACGATTTCTAGCAGGTAGTACTAATAACCAAGGTATTATAGGTAGTATATACTGTAGATTTGCTAATTGGCCGGAGATAATCACATCATTAGCCCATATAAGTATTTATATAATAAGTAAGCTATAAAAAAGCCCAATAGCCCATGTACGTGGCTGTCCTGTGTCGTTGTTTGCTCTATATGGGATCGATCGATCTAATCCATCGATCCGTCGATCGTGTCCTGGTAATACTACGGTACTAGGGCATTGTTTGCCTTGCCGCCGCTGACGCCCAGCCGCCGGTTGCCGCTGGATCGCTTACGGGCTTGGGATCGCTGCCGCAGCCACTCCCGTTCAGCTGGTAAGGCTGTGTCGATCTGTAGTTTTTATCCATTGTTGTTCATTGTCTAAGGCTGCAGTCTGCAGGAGGAGGAGACTTCATTAGATCAAAGTTTTACCGAGAGAAGGAAAGATTAATACAAGAAGGTACTATTCCGTAATTGTAGCTATCAGTTCTTAATACTACAAGTTATAAACTTATAATCCTAGTCTGATGCGTTAGTGATGTGTACAAAATACTATATTAATACATTAATCATGTTTTTCTTCTATATAGTAGTCAATGAGGAAGCGAAAGACACCAACAACTAGGGGGATAAATTCCTTTTTCAAGCCAGTTGGAGCGACTTCAAGCTCCAACATTGCTGGTGCTGAAAATGTCATTCCACCTGAGGAGCAACCTGTTGCAGATAACACAACAACTGATATTCCTATTGATATGCAAATTGATGACCACCAGATTGTGACACCGGAAGAAGTTGCAGGAGGAGAAGGTACAAATGGAAACACAAAATATATAAGAGACCCCGGTATGCGCCAGCAAATATGGAAACTCCCTCATGATAAGCAAGAAGAAGCACGCCCCTTCTATATTTTGGAGAAAGCTTTTCAGCCATACATGGAAAAATATCCATACAATGGAACAGGAAAAAATCGTCGTCGATTTCAGTACTGTTATTTCAAATCTTTTCCTTGGCTAGAGTATTTGAAAGAAACACATCGTGCGTATTGTCTACCCTGTTTTCTCTTTACAAAAAAGCCAAGTGGAAGGTGTGGCTCTGATGCATTCACAGTTAGGGGATTTAATAATTGGAAGAAGATGAATGATGGAGACCCATGTGCTTTCTTAACTCACATGGGCAAAGATTCCAACTCTGCTCATAACTTTTCTCAGCGGTGTTATGATAATCTGAAAAATAGTATGACTCACATCGACAAGGCGATTGTGAAAGCATCTGAAAAAACTGTCGCAGATGCAAGGCTAAGGCTTAAAGTTACAATTGATTGCATCAAGTAAGCAAAATTTTCTGTTTTGAAAATTCAGATATTCTATAATGTACTATAAAGCAAGTTATAACTTTTTTCTTGTTGATTTCATCAGGTGGTTTAACATTCCAAGCTTGTGCTTATAGAGGTCATGATGAATCTCCGGGATCAAGTAATCAAGGTAATTTTCTTCAACTGGTGAGGTTCATCGCTTCTTATAGCAAAGAGGTGAATGCGGTCGTTTTGGAAAATGCTCCAAAGAATGCAAAGTACACCTCCCATACAGTGCAACTAGAAATCCTCACGTTGCTTTCTACAAGAGTTCAGAAAAAAATTAGAGATGAAATTGGCACTAGCAAGTTTTGCATAATGGTAGACGAAGCACGAGATGAATCAAAAAAAAGAGCAGATGGCATTGGTTCTTCGATTCCCGAGCACCGAGGGGGTCATACAAGAGCGTTTTCTTGATGTAATTCATGTCACCGACACCACTGCTTTGACTCTCAAGAAGGCAATTTGCAAAGTCCTTTCTAATAATAATTTGAGTGTCCAGGACATTAGAGGACAAGGCTATGATGGGGCAAGCAACATGAGAGGTGAATGGAATGAATTGAAGGCTCTAATTCTCAATGACTGCCCTTATGCATACTATGTGCATTGCATGGCTCATCAGTTACAGTTGGCACTTGTTGCGGCATCAAGGGAGGTACATGATGTGCATAATTTTTTTCAAAATGAAAATTTCATTATAAATGTTGTTAGCGCATCGACTAAACGTAATGATGATTTGTTAGCAAATAAAGCTGCGGAGATTGCGCGCGAAATTGAATTGGGAGAACTCGATACAGGAAAAGGACAAAATCAGATAGGAACTTTACAGAGACCTGGGGACACTAGATGGAGTTCCCACTTCAAATCAATTCAGAGTTTACAGAAGATGTTTGGCGCTACAATTGAGGTCCTAAGGAGTATAGCAAATGACCGTGCAGCCTCGAAATATTCTAGAGGAGATGCCGTAGGAGCCCTGAAAATAATTGTGTCATTTGATTTTGTGTTCATTTTACATCTAATGGAGAAAATCATGAAAATCACTGATATTTTATGTCAAACACTCCAAAGGAAGTCACTGGACATTCTAAATGCATTAGATTTGGTCTCAAACACAAAGCTGCTACTTGGTAAGCTGAGAGAAGATGGTTGGGATCCCCTTCTAGAGGATGTTAATTCTTTTTGTTTGAAGCATGAGATTGACATCCGAGATCTGAATAGCAGGTATATATATTTTCGTGTACATACAATTTAGAATATTATTTATCATATTTACTAATATATGATGTGATTTGTAGGTACGTTGACGTAACAAAGTCTCGCAACAAACACGATAACACTACTACATTACATCACTACAAAGCAGATGTGTTCAATGTTGCCATAGATCAGCAATTGGTTGAGCTAAATGACCATTTTGGTGTTCAAAGCACAGAGCTTTTAACACTTTGTGCTTCTTTGGATCCACGACATGATTCATTTGACGTGTCTAAAATATGCACACTGGTGGAAATTTTTTATCCTGCTGACTTCTCTAGTCAAGAACGAGCTCAATTGGAGTCTCAACTTCCCCATTTCTAGCTTGATGTTTGCAACCATCCAGAGCTAAAGAGTTCACCCTCACTTGCTGATTTGGTTATTGGATTATTCAAAACGGGTAAAGTTGCTACATACTTAATGGTTAAATCTTGAATGATTGATAGATTATTGCAGCTGTCCATAACTCTTGCTTACTTGACTGTTTGATTATTGCACATGCAGGTAAAGCTGATACATACTCAATGGTTGATAGATTACTACGATTGGTTATAACTCTTCCGGTGTCAACTGCGACAACCGAGCGAGCTTTTTTAGCTATGAAACTAGTCAAGACACGTCTTCGAAGCAGGATGGGAGACGACTTTCTTCGCCATTACATGGTCGTCTATATTGGGAAGGAAATAGCTGTAAAGATCACATCTGATGAGATAATCAATTTCTTCGACACTGGTAGTCGTAGAGCTCACTTTAAGCTAATAGATATGTAACTTTATTTTATAGTTCTACGAATATTTTTTATACTTTGTCCTCAACATTAGTGTAATACTTAATATGTCATGATATTTCATCCATTCTATGAGCATTGGTTTCTCGCCCCCCTCATGGTCAAATCCTGGCTCCGCCCCTGATTAGGTCTTTCGCAAGCGCTAATCCCCCTCCACAAGCTAGGGCTTCTAGCGTGTTTGGATCTATCAAACCATGAAGAGTTTTTTTTGAGAAGAATTCCCACTTTATTTAACTAGGAGAACGGTTCATAGGGATTACAAAGGGGTCATGGGGAGCCCCCAGCCATACATGGCGACCAGCAACTAAAAGAGAAGAAAACTTTGCTAAGTTATGAGCATCAACATTAAATCTACGACCTTCGAAAATAAAAGCACAAAATGTAAACGCCTTTGATCTTTCACTAATCTCCTTGATGACTGCACCGTTCCTTCCTTGTGTCCGCCCTTTGATGTCTGCTATGACTGATTTGTTATCACATGCGATCTCAACTTGAGTTAAAGATAAATCTAGCGCAAGGGCCAGACCCTATCGGCACGCCAGTGACTCCAGAACCATTGGGTCCGTAATATGATCAAACGCCACAGCTGAGGAGCCAAGGAAATTGCCGGATTGATCCCTGCAAATAGCAGCCGCCGCTCCTCTCCTACCATCCCTTGACAAACCTCCATCCACCTGAATTTTTGCAGAGCCCTGTCCCGGCCCCTTCCAGCTGAACTGGTTATTCCTTGCTGATGTTTCATGTATTCCCACCAGCGTGTCATTCCTCGCTGTCGCCTGTAGAGTGTTTAACTCATCAATAAAGCTTGTCACAAAAGCATTCGTCGCATGAGGGCTCTGAAGGATTCCTTCATGGATCGCTTTTCTTCGAGCCGCCCATATCGCCCATAGTGTTACAAGGACTCTTATCATGGCAGTGTGAGGGACATCATCTATCAAGTTAAAAATCCATTGCCGAGCATCTGGGTTCCTCACTACTTGGACATAGTCCGCTGCATCATCATCAAACAAGGTCCAGACACACCGAGCAAACGAACACTCGATCAAGGAATGGCGCCATGAGTCCTGCATACCACATAAATGACACCTGTCATCGGTTGCCATATTCCTCGCCTTCCTTACATCCTCTGTAGGGATCGAATGTTGTGCCAAACGCCACAGGAAGTTGCGGATCTTTGCTGGAACTTGAACCGACCACATCGAAGTCCATGCCTTTGCCTCAGTCTCAAAATCAGATCCCCCTGCGTTACCTTCCAACCAATCTTCCCTCCTTCTTTTTGTGTCCACAAGCATGCGATATGCTGACCTTACCGAGAAAACCCCATTGCGCTCAAAGTTCCATGCCCAAAAATCCTCCATCCGTTCGGTGCATAACGGAATACTCAATATTGCATTGGTATCCGCAGCCACAAAAATTTGCTCCAGAACTACCTTGTTCCAGGAAGCACTCGTACTATCAATGAGATCGCTCACCCTTGCGGGTGGATTGGGCGATAAGCATGCTATCGGTCGCATCATGTAGTCTCGCGGGATCCAGTTCTCCTCCCATATCTTTGTAGTTGCACCATCTCCAATTCGCCTTATGAGGCCCTGACTCAGAACATCTCGTCCTTCAATGATGGCCCTCCAAACCTGGGATGGCCTACTGCCCAACTCAGCATTGAGAATACTCCCTTGGGGGAAATAGACTGCCTTCAGCAAACGAGCACAAAAAAGAGCCAGGGTCTTGCAAAATCCTCCATGACTACCTTGCTAGCAAAGCCAAGTTAAAAAGTTTAAAATCACGGAACCCTAAGCCACCCATATACTTAGGTTGAGTCATAGCATTCCATGACACCCATGCCGGCTTTCTTTTTCCCTCCTTACTCCCCCACCAAAATTGCCTAATGAGCTTGTTTAGGTGTTCACAAAGTCCTCTAGGCAGTTTGAAACAAGACATTGAAAAAACTGGTACAACTTGGCCTACTGCCTTAACAAGCACCTCCTGCCCTGCTGCTGATAATGTTTTCTCCATCCATCCTTTGACCTTACTCCACAATCTGTCTTTCAAAAACTTGAAGGCACCAAATTTTGAAGTACCAATATCAGAGGGCATTCCAAGGTACTTCTCATTCAAAGTCTCATTAGGCACATTCAAGATTCTCTTGATCTCCTCCTTGATAGTAGCCGGGCACTTCTTACTAAAAAATATAGAAGATTTTGCAGTATTAATTCTCTGACCTGAGGCTTGACAAAAACTCTCCAATAGGTTTGATACCTCTGTCGCCCCTTCACTAGTTGCTTTGAAGAATAGCAGGCTATCATCTGCGAATAATAGGTGATTGACAGGTGGTGCCGTAGGCGACACTTGAACCCCCCGAAGTTGAGATGACTCACTAACATTTTTCAAGAGGCTAGAAAGGCCCTTCGCTGCCAACAAGAACAAGTAAGGGGAGATTGGATCTCCCTGTCGGATGCCTCTGCTAGGCTTAAACTCCTCCAATTTCTTCCCATTAAACATCACTGAATAAGACACAGAGCTAACCAGATTCATAACAATATCCACCCACCTTTGAGAGAAGCCCAACTTCAGCATAATAGCTCTCAAGTAATCCCATTCGACCCGGTCATATGCCTTCATCGTGTCTAGTTTTAACGCACAATGTCGATGTTTCACTGCTCTGTTTTGTTCCATAAAATGCAAGCATTCATATGCCACTATGATATTATCTGTTATCAAACGCCCAGGCACAAACGCTGACTGTTCCGCTGAAATTATCTCCAGAAGTACCACTTTCAATCGGTTGGCCATCACCTTCGACGCTATCTTATATAGCACATTACACAGACTAATAGGACGGAATTGTGACAGAAAAGATGGTGATTTTACCTTCGGGATCAGTACCAAGAAGGTCTGGTTAATCCCTTCCGCGCTCTCCTGGCCATGAACGATTTTCAACACTACAGAAGTGACTTCCTGCCCACATACCGCCCAGTGCTTCTGAAAAAAATGCGCGGGAAATCCGTCTGGTCCCGGCGCCTTGGAAGGATACATCTGATAGAGTGCTGTTTTTACCTCCTCCTCCGTATAAGGCGCATCCAAGGAATCATGCATCTCGTTGGTGACCTTTGTAGGAACAGCATCAAGAACAGTTTGCATATTTGTGCAGCCCTCTGAAGAGTAGAGGTTCTTATAAAAATTTGTGGTCATTGCCTCCATCTCATCAGCATCATCTGTTACCTGGCCATTTTGTTTTGTTAGCGATGATATACGGTTCTTCCTTCTCATCAAAGCACGCTGCTAGAAATATTTAGTGTTCTTATCACCGTAAGTGAGCCAATCTACTCTGGAATGCTGGCGGTATAGAATTTCATCTCTTTCATACAGCTCCACTAGTCGTTCAGTGATCTTAAGCTCATGATGGCTGGGCCCAATTCCAGCTGGCACATCCTTAAGTACAACCAGCTCCCGGGTCAACTGCTTGATTTCCTTCTTAACGCTCCCAAAAGTGTATCTATCCCACGTATTTAGGTGATCCCCCAAGTCACGTAGCTTCTCCTAAACATCCGCCGCGGACGAGCCTGCAGGTTTGCTGCTCCATTTTTCTACCACGAAAGGGTCCAGGTCAGGATGGCGTTCCCACATCAACTCGTATTTGAAGCATTTAGGCCTCCAACGAACATCACTTTCTCCTAGTAATATCATGACAATTGGCCCATGATCAGAACACGCTGCTGTCTCGTTCTCTACCGAAGCCAGTGGAAAGATTGAATTCCATTCCAAGTCCGCCACAGCCCTGTCAAGACGAACACGTGTATACGTTCCTCCAGCCACCCTCTTCTCCCACGTCCACTTGCTGCCTTTGAAACCCAGATCCACCAAACCACAAATATCCAGAGCATTCCTGAATCCCTCCATCTGGCCTTGCCCCCTTAAGTTCACGCCTTTATGTTTCGACTGAAGAAGCACCTCGTTGAAGTCTCCCAGTGCCACCCAAGGAAGGCTGGATGCACCTGCAATAGAGCATAACGTGTCCCATGTTTTATATCTTTCACTGACACAAGCTTTGCCGTAAACACATGTCATTCTCCATGGATTAGCGCCAAGCTCAAGAATATTAGTATCAATGTGATATCTAGAGTAGCCCTGAATCTCTAGCTTTATTGAATCATTCCAGTAAATTACAAGACCACCACTTCTCCCTAAACTGCTAACAGCAAATCGTATCCAAACGCCTGAGCTAGAATCTCTGACCGTGCACGTGGTAATTGTGTTTCAACTAAGCATAGCACGGCCGGGGCAAATTTGGCCGTGAGATCACGGACCTCTCAAACTGTCGTGGGATTGCCCAAACCACGACAGTTCCAACATAAGAGATTCATTGGGCCCGGCGGTCCTCCCAGCAGGAGGCCGCCATATCCATCATGTCATTGACGAGCTCTTCCCCGTTAGTACCTGGTCTCCTCCGCTTCACTATTGGCTCCTTCCCTGGGGTACTAGTACCAGGTTCACAAGCTGGACCTGCATCTCCACCTTCCAGGAGCATTACTGCCCCATTCACCTTGTCCGCCAAGTTAGGGATAGCCTGCCCTCTTACTGTGATCACTCCATCATGTGACACCAGCCTCTTGCGCGCGTTCACCTTGCCTGCGTCCTTCTGTAGCGGGTGCATCTTGTCCAGTTCTTCATTAGTTCTGCCCTCCTCGCTTCCCCTCCTATCTCCCCTCGGGCCTCCTCTCCCCTGCCACCCACCTCTAGCACCTCGTCCCCCCGTCCTGCCTCTCTGACTCCCGCCTCTTCCTGCCCCTCTTCCCCCATAAGGTTGGCCCGCCATGGTTTCAGATTCCCACAACAGCCATTCCCCCCAGTCACAAGTTTCAGGCCCATGAATTCCATCTCCGCATTCTTCCACTACATGCCCCATGAGTCCACAGAAGTTACAAAAATCCGGGAGCTTTTCATAGAAAACCCTGTACCTCTTCCTCTCTTTGAACGTGATAGGAACAAATCTCACCAAGGGCTTCTACACATCCAGAAAAACTCGCACCCTCAAGGTGCTACTGGGGTTTATAACTCCTTCGTTCACCATGACCGTAAACGGTGGCTCGCCCACCTTGGCTGCAACCTTTTCAGCAAGCTCTTTCTTTGCCGTCAAGCCGTCCGGCAAGCCTTTGGTTCTTGCCCAAACCGGCACCTTGTTCAGCTTGTATTCGTTCACATATGTGAATCCATCGTACTCTTGAATTACCACCGCAGCTCTCCGGAACAGCCACGACCCTCCCTCCATGATTCTCTTCCAGTCTCCCAAGCAATGACATTGCACAAGGAAAAGATTTGGGCCTTTCACATTGAAAGTGACCCCCTTCGCCGACGCCCAAGCATTGCGCATATGAGACAACAGTGCTGCATGGCTGAAGGGTTTAGTGGTGTGTACTCTGAACAACCCTAGCCAACGAACGTCCTGAATAAGTTCTTCTACAACTTCAGAAAAATCTAGGTCATCTTCTTCCTCCCCATGCAGACGCATCCCTGCGAATTGATCTTCCAGATCCGGCTCCAGACCATACCCTCCCCACCCATCATCTTCTTCTTCCTCCCTGTCTTCCTCCTCTTCACCCACGTGATCTTCCGCCTCCGTCTCCAGCACCTTCGCAACCCTGATCTCATCTGATGTAGGGGTCACCGCACTACCCCTCCCACCACTGTTCTCCATCCTCGCATCGCCCGGCATCTGAGGGTCAGTCGCCGCCCCTGCCTTAACCTCTGCTCCCTTCGATCCCCCCTCATCAAACCATGAAGAGTTAAGCAGGGAAGCATGGCTCAAGGGCTGCGGCGGATCCTTCCGTCTCGCCTGAAAGTTTGTCACCGTGTTGTATCTACGGCCCAACCCATCTTTGAGTCGTTGCGTTTCGTTCATGTTTTTTTTCTTGCATTGGTGTCGGCTCATGTTTTCACTGTTGGGTCTGGTTTATATTTCTTGTTAATTTGCATTATTTGGGTTTTTATTTCTTCCCCGATTTGTTGTTCCTTTTTTCCTTTTACTTCTACTTGGTTTTCTTTTGTTTCTTACTCCATCTCTTTTGCACTTTTTTATCCATTTTTTGTTTATTTTCTCTCCTTTTTTTCTTACTATTATTATTTTATTTTCTTTATTTTCTCTGGTCTTTTTATGTTTCTTTCTTCGTTTTCATCACTTCTTTTGTCTTTATTTTTTATGTTTTTTCTTCATTTCCTCATGAGTTTTTATGTTTTTCCGTTTTTTTCCTTTATTATTGAAGTGTTTCTTTACTGTATTTTAAGGTTTTCATCCTTTTCACTTTTTTTTCTTCAATACATGTCTACAATTTTCATACATATTTATACATTTTAATTATACATCACGAATATCTTATTAAATAAAAATTTCAAAATACATTATTAAAGTTTTTAAATTTATGTTTGTAAACTACGTTTTCATACACAATGTATATTTATCATAAACATTTTTAATATATGTATAACATTTTACCAATATGTTATTAACATTTTTGTACACTATCACATTTTTTGGAAATTTATGTTTTTGTGTTCAAATTTTTTAATACACGTTCTAGATTTTCCTATACATCAAACACATTATTTTGTACACTTTTAAATGTTTTGAAATGGATGACTAACATTTTTCAAATTTTTGTGATTGATGACTTCTTTTTCACATAATTTACATTTATGTTATATATCATGATCACTTTTTTATACACGGTTAACATTTTAGATACACGGTTAACATTTTAGGCAGAAGGGCAAGCTGAAAAAGAATGGGTCCTCTGGCCTCTTCCCGATGCGACGACGGGGAGACTCCGAGCTTCTCGATTTCCACCATTAATGGCCCCATCTCCCCACCAGCTCACATTACTCCCACCGCTTATCCTCTCCCCGCATCCACTCACCCTTCCCCCTCCCTCCTAACTATCCACAAACCGCAGATCCACGAGCGGGATGGCAGAGGGGCGTCAGGTGTTTCGAGCGCGGAGGGCGCTCCCCGCTCCTCCGGTGGCGGCTCCGATGGCCCATCCGGTGCTGATTCCGGTGGAGTTGCGCTCGGTGGTGGAGATCCATTCCCCGGAGGCGCGGACGGAGATGCTACGGGTGGTACAGGGGCGCTTCCCTGATCGCTCCAAATGGCCAGAGATCATGGTGGAGATCATCTGCCGGTCCACCTTCGAGGAGCGAGCGCGTTTTTGCGGCGACGATGGCAGGATGGATTTCGAGCTGATCTACTGGGCAATCCAGGTGGTGGGAAGCCAGACCCAATCCAGGCGGCGAAGTGGAGGCGGTTCAAGCAGGAGAGACCATCTCGTCTCAACATCCGACCGCCGCCGGTGATTGTCATCGGTTTCTCACGACAGATGCCATAGGGTGGTTTATCGTAGGTGGTTGGGGCCGGAGGACACCGACGGGCTCCGGGTGCGAGATTGGGCACAAGCAGTGGTGACACGCGATGTACCCAGGTTCAGGGCCCTCCGTGGGAGGTAACACCCCTAGTCCTGCTTGGTCTAGTTGGATGGATGGGTATGTGTACAAGGGTGCTCCTGGAGCTATATCTAGAGGAGGAAGAAGGAGCAGCCGACTCGTCTTCCTCCACTACTAGAGGGGGTTTGAGAGTTCTGTGGATGTGCGAGAGCGATCATCCGTCCCTGTTGCATGGGGGGCTCGAGGGGTTTTATAGGCCAACCCCCCAGCTCTACTATATACCTAAAGTACAAGGGTGGAGGGACCCGACTGGTAGCCTTTCCGGCTGACCTGGGGGCCCCGCTCTTCGTGTCGTCTCGTTGCCGGTAGGGTCCACCGGCTGGAAGGTCTTGTCGTCCGCTGGGGCCCGCCAGCCGGCTCTGTGATTGGCCCTCGCTCACCTGCCGTGGCACAGGTCGCTGGGAAGGCGTCCTCTAGCGCCAGCCGACCGAGGTCTCCGGTATGGCCGATGGTAATGTAGCCACGTCAAGGCAGGTAATCGAGTGGGCGAGGGCGTGCCGGCACTGTTCCCTCGCCCGATCGCGCTCGCCAAGGTCAGCAGCCTGGACGGCCGGACTGTTGCCATGTGCTCCAGTGCTTCAGCGGTCACTGTGGCCGTAGGGCCGCCCCGTCGTGGCGGTCGTGTCGTGTCGTCGTACCCACGCGCTGTGAGATGGGACGTCGCCTGTCCGCCCTAAGGTCAACGAAGGAGCCGGCCCGGAGGAAGCCAGCCGTGCCCAGCCGGCCAAGGGTCGAGCCGGCTCGTTGATCAGCCGTCTGCCTTGCCAGTTGGTGGCCGCTCGAGCCGGCCATAATCCAGCCGGCCATGAGCAATCGGTCGCATGGTTTTCCTTCGAAGCGGAAGGGGGGGAGAACCCCATTGCTTTGGCCTACCTAGGGGTAATAACCCCGTCAGTAGTCCCCGAAGCCGGCGGGGGCTCGCGTCCGGCAGATGGAGGGGAGCCGACGGCTTTCCCCCTGCGGTACCCGCCTCCGACGCGAAGCCGAAGGGGCACCGGGTCTGCCATTGGACCCGACGCCTCGGGTACCGGCGTGTTGCCCCAAAAACCGCGCCGACCCGCCATGCGCCACGCCGTGAGTGATGATGCGGCGGGTCCCGCGCATTCGGGGGAGACGGGACGTCGGCCTGGGCCTATCCCACTAGGCCCCGAACATAACCCAATAGGCCTCGGGGCGCACACCGGGATCCTCTGCACCCCGAAGCGGCCGTTACGATCCGAGGCCACCCACGCGCGTGTGGAGTTTCCGGGGGAGTGAGCACAATTAATCCCACGTCCCCGGTAGTGGCCTCCCCTATAAAAGGGGAGGAAGGGTAGGGGCGGAGATACCCGCATCCCTCTCGCCCCCCTGCTGCCCTGCCTTCGTGCCTTCTTCGTCCTTCTCGCCTTCCTGCGCAGCACCACGCCCGAGCCCGCAACCGCGCCCGCCGCCGTGATGGCCGGCGAAGGCGGAGGGAGCTGGGCTGGCTCCGTCATCGTCGAAGGTGACATTGCGGAGCTTCGCCACGCGCGGATGCTACCGTCGACGGAGCAAGTGGTCGTATGCGCGCCTGGCAACGAGGTGGCGCCGGCGCCGCAGTCGGGGGAAAACGTCGTGTTCCTCTGGCACTTCGCGCGTGGCTTCGGGCTCCTCGTAAGCCACTTCTTCCGCCTACTCCTCGACACTTTTGATCTCCAGCCGCATCATCTTGGCCCCAACGCGATCTTGTACCTCGTCGCGTTTGTGACGCTGTGCGAGGGATATCTCGGGGTTCTTCCTTTTCTTGAGCTCTTCAACGCCCTCTTCTGTCTCAAGCCGTTGAAGAGCAGCACCTGCGGGGGCACGATGGTGTGCTGCCGTGGCACCGCACGCTTCCCTCCGCTTTCTCTCATCGACTCCATCAAGGGGTGGCACTGGATGTTCTTCTGCGTGAAGAACGCCGACCCGGGTTTGGATTTCATCGGGTTGCCGCCGTTCGTCGACGCGCAGTCCACCCAGGTAAACTGGCAGGGAACCGCTCCACGCGACGTGGCCCTGGCGGAGCTCGGTCGGCTCGTGCAGCTGAAAAGCTCCGAGGGGTTGGTCGCCACCCATCTGGTGGTAGCCTTCATCTCGCACCGGGTGTTGCCTCTTCAGATGAGGCCGCACCGGATCTGCGATATGTCCGGCCACCGCGACCCCTGCCGGCTGTCCACCATCGACGTGACACCGGCTCAAGTGGTGAAGCGGGTGAACGCCCTTACGACGTTCAAGCTGAAGCCTGAGTCGCGGTCCTTCGAAATGGAGCCGTACGACCGCATCAATCGTCCCCCCTGGTAAGTCTTTTGATGAGACGGTCTTTCTTCATTTGATTCTTCTAGCCGGTAGCCGGTTGCAGACCTCACTTTGTTGTGCTGACCGCAGCTGTTGGTGCGACAGAACACTCCGGACGGCCCTCACCCCCAGATCCTCGAGGCGGAGTGCGAACACTCTGACTCCGAAGACTACTAGCAGGGAGGCCTACTAGAGGAGGGGGTGGACTCCTCGGGAGGAGTCGATGAGCGGGCGGACCCGCGAGCCGGCGACCCAAGTGGAGCGAGTGGATCCAGCGCAGTCGGGGAGCCCAGCGGAGCGGGTGAGTTCCTTCTTGCCCTCACGATCAGGGACTGGACGGACGATGATGATGACGTAATGATTCTAAACGAGCCTCCTCCCTCAATGCGTCAGGATCGATGGAGCGAGGAGCGGCCGACTCAAGCCCCGGTGGCCGGAGCTGCTGGCCGGTCGAAGAGGCCGGCGCAGGAGGGACCGGCGGCCCTGCTGCCAGTCCTTAAGCGGGTGAAGGTGGCGGGACGGAAGCCGCCGACGCACGCTAAGCAGGCCTCGCCCCTCGTCATCGGGTAAGTCTCTTTTTTGCGTCTTGCGTGTGTTTTCTTCCGGATCGCGAGCCGGTGGGTGACCGGCCTTTGTGCACTGCAGTGACCCCATCGAGCTTCACGAGGGGGAGCCGACGGGGGAACTGACGGATGCCGCCATCTGGCTAGCCTGCGAGCACGTGGCCACCTAGCGGGAGGAGAAGAGGAGGCTCGCGGAGCTGCGAGCCTCAAAGTCCGGAACGCGTGGCGAGGCGTCGCATTCCGGGACTTCAAGCGGCGTGCGGCGGAGGAGGTCCGCGGACCCGGCGCGGGCGTCGGACTCGGCGGCGGAATCGACCCGCATGTCGAGGCCTCCATCGAGCAAGCCACGGGGGGCGGGGGCGGTCATGGACCCGCCTGTGCCTCCACTCGCGAAGGAGGTGGCCCGAGCGAGGGCAGCAGTAGCGGAGCCAGCTCCCGAGGCGACCCGACCGGAGGTGTCGGACGTGACACTGCGCGCGGCCAAACCGGTCGGGTTGACGTGTCGGAGGCCCCGACGGCCCCAGGGGTGGCAACAGAGGCGGCGCTAGAGGTGGCGGCCACGGAGGTGGAGGCGCCCTTCGTCGCAATCGACGCGCCAGAGCGGCAGGGAGTGGAGACAGCGACGACGTCGGGCGAAGGGCTGGCAAGGGGAGACACCCGGACCCTCGCCGTTGTTAACCCGCCGTCAGCGGCCGGTATTATGGTGAGCCCGGGCGGCAACGGCGGCCAGTCCCGGAGGACCCTGCGGACCATGCAGGAGGTGCTCAGAGACTGGCAGGCGCTGGCGGGCGTGCCAGCCCTACTGGCTCCCCAGGCGGGCGGCCCGGTCCCTTCGTTCGGGGACTTGGGGAGCGTCCTGGACCGGTGCCTGCAGGAGTTGGCCCGGTTTCCAGAGGCGGCAGACGCCACCCTGTAGCGGATGAAGGTAAGCCGGTTGCCCTTGTCTTAGGTTTTCAAGTGGCGGCGCGCAAGCGTACCCATTGGGTGTAGCCCCTGAGATGCGGGCCGGCTAACTGGCTAACGGGCAACCAGGCCGGATCTCTTTTGAGCATGTCTTGATTTTTGGCCCTGCGTGACAGGAGGGGAACTCCCTGCCGCAAAAGCTGTTTGAGGAGGCGGTCGCCATCCACGACCGCGGCAAGCACGACTTCTATCGCCTGGAGGAGGAGCTGGAGCGTGTGCAGGGTAAGTTGAATTTCGTGGGGGGGGGTTATGTAGCCCCTCGAGAGCCGGCTAACGCCTGCCATGTCCTACAGGTGACATGACTGCCCTCCGGGAGGAGAAGACCAGGCTCGTCTCGGAGCGGGACCGGTTGGCGCAGGACGTCCTAGCGGCCGCGCAGGAGAAAGACCGACTGGCCACGCTGCTGGCGGATGGGGAGGCGGCCCAGGACCGCCTCAAGGACGCCGTGGCGAAGAAGGAGGCGGCCAAGGAGACGATCGTCCAGGGGGCGGCTGACGCCACCCGGAGGACCACCGGCCTCCAAGACGAGGTAACCCGCCTCGAGAGGTCGCTCGAGGAGGTCAGGGGCTCCCTTGCCGCATCAGAGGCGGCGCTGGCATCAGAGCGGAAGGCAGTGCTCAACTTTGCCATCGGGGTGGACAACGCCATCGAAGGTAAGTGTATGTTTTTCCCTTCTCCAGCCGGTTGCTTTTTTCCTTTGGTGGTTCTTGTGTTTGATTTGCCTTTCTTCCCTCTTCTTCCCCTTTCTCCCAGGGCGTTTCCCGGAAACTCAGCGCCGCACTGAGCGCGCCGTCTAGGAGCACCGAGAATACCTTCGGGAGCACGGGCGCTCCATCGAGGAGGACGCCGCGTGGGACGTGGATGAGCTTGGAGTCGCCATCGAGTACAGGCTGACCCACCTCGAGCGGACCGTGGAGCGGATGAAGACGGCAGGGAAATAGATCATCGCCGCTCTATGGTCGGGCCGCGGAGGAGCTCTGGCGAACCGTGTGGCCTTATGGCTGGAGGAGGGCTTGGCCCGGGTCGAGGCCTGGAAGGCATCAACAGCCCGAGCCGGCGCGCAAATGGCGCTCCGGTTCGTCATGTCGTGGTACCGCAGTGTGGACTTGGGCCGGCTGGCCATCATGCGGGACAAGTCGGTCGAGGAGCGGGAGGCCCATTAGCCGGACCTTGTCCGCGGTGCCAGCGAGCTCGCGTCGTACGTCGACGCGAACGAGTTCCTGCCGGCCCTTGGTGAGGACGGCGAGCCGGTGCCTGAAGACTCCTTCGACATCCCTCAAGGTCCAGCGGATGAGGAAGTCACCGACGAGAGCACCGACTCGAGCGGTGAGATGGCCGGAACTACCGAGACCACCTCGAAGGCCAAGGGAGCCGACCCGAAGGCCGCAACCACCTCTGAGGTGAGAGTCGAGCTGCCCGACGACGCGCTGGCTGGAGGCGTGCCGGCTGGTGACGCGCCGGTGGCCTGAGCCCCTGGGCGTCTTTATCTTTCCTTTTCTTTTCCTGCAAGTTAGGCTCAAGTCCACCGACTGGGGGTGTTTATGTAATGAACCGTGCGGGTCATGGGCCGCTTTTGTCTTTAACACTTGTGTTGTGAATATTTAGCGTGTTTGCCTTATTGCTCATGATGGCTCATCCTTATCCTTTTTTTTCCTCCTTGTTCTTTTTTATCCCCCTTTTCCCCTTTGGTTTTGACCCCGCCAGCCCGACGGCTGGGAGCCGGTCTGTAGCTGGGTCGGGGTGTCCGCCTCGAGGGAGCCGGTTTGGACCTTAGGAACCGCGAGATCCTTTCGGGATAAGTAGAGTGACAGAGGCAAAGCGGAGGTCTGGCTGGGCCTAGCCGGTATCTCTTTCGATTGATCTTTCGTGTGAGACAAACCTTGCCCCCCAAGGCCCCATCAGCCGGACAGCCGGGGGCCGGATCTGTAGCTGGTGGGGGTGGGAGGGTTTTCCCGGCTCACACTACTTAGCCAATTTTTTAGAGAGAAGCGACCTAGGACCAACCGGCGAGACCTCGGGCCCGGGAGCCGGATCGGGGGGCGGCGAGCGAGGAAACCTTTGAGGGAAGCAAAACAGGGTGTGCCCCAAGAGCCGGCCTGGGGCACCCATTGCATTCATGAGCCCAAAAGGGTGGGGATACATACATACATTGATTTTTTCGGCAGTAAAACGGGCGGAGGAGTGCCGCGTTCCATGGGCGCTTCGTCTCCTCGTCGGAGGCACCTCTTTTGCGCTTGTGCAGCTTCTGGGCGTCTATTAGGTAGTATGCGTTGTTGTGCAGTGCCTTGCTGATGATGAACGGGCCCTCCCATGGAGAGGACAGCTTGAGTTGTCCAGTTGTCTGCTGGATCCGCCTGAGGACCAGATCCCCTTCACGAAAGGAGTGCCGAAGCTTCTGCTGGTAAATTGCCGTCCGGCTCAAGGCCAGCTCGCGAGCTTCTTGGAGTAGGTCAACGTCGTCTTATCTTGCCTCCTTAGCGTCCTTCTCCGTGTGCAGGGCGACCCGAGGTGAGTCAAACTCGATGTCGGTGGGGATGATCGCCTTGGACCCATACACAAGGAAGAAGGGAGTGTAGCCGGTTGATTGGTTAGGGGTGGTCCTGAGACTCCAAAGGACAGCCGGTAGCTCGTTGATCCAGCAACCGACTGACCTTACTAGCGGTGACACGAGCCAGGGCTTGATGCCGAATAGGATGAGGCCGTTGGCCCTCTCGACCTGGCTGTTTGACTGTGGATGAGCGACGGAGGCCAGGTCGAGGCGGATCCCTTGCTTGGAGCAAAAACACACGATTGTGCCCTTGGCAAAGTTTGTGCCGTTGTCGGTGATGATGCAGTGGGGGACGCCGTAGCGAACTGTGATGTCATCGATGAACCGGACAACTGTGGGGCCATCCAGCTTGTTGATCTGTCGTGCCTCGATCCAGTTGGTAAATTTGTCGATAGCCACCAGCAAGTGTGTCATGCCGCCTCGTGCGGTCTTGAAGGGACCCACCATGTCCAGCCCCTAGACGGCGAAGGGCCACGAGAGGGGGATGGTTTGGAGGGCTGCTGCCGGCAGGTGGCTCTGCGTGGTGAATTGCTGACACCCTCACACTCGTCGACCAATTTCTTGTCCGCCTCGAGAGCGGTGGGCCAGAAGAAGCCGTGGCGGAAGGCCTTGGCCACCAGGGTCCTGGAGGCGGCGTGGTGCCCGCACTCGCCCTGGTGGATGTCGAGGAGGATCTCCAGACCCTTTTCCGGCTCGATGCACCGCTGGAAGACGCCAGTGGTGCTGCGATGGACGAGCTCGCTGTTGATGGTGCTGTATGCCGAGGCCCGGCGCTGAACTTGTCTTGCCAAGGCCTCGTCCAGGGGGAGCTCGACGCATAGGAGAAACACCAAGATAGGCTAGGCCCATGAGGGAGCTGAGACGGGGACCGGCTCGGGAGCCCCTGGGCCTAGATGAACAGCCCCCGGGACCGGCTCGCCAGTCCTCGGGGCCGACTCGCCAGCCCCCGCGACCGGTTGGTCGATTGTCATCATGACAGCCGCGTCGTTGGAGCCCGCAGCCGCGGGTGCAACCGGCTCGACTAGTGCCGGCAGGGCGGCCAAAGTTGTGGGAGCCGATGGCGAAGATGCCGAAGGGACGACCGGAGTCGTTGATGGGCTGGCAACGTCTACCGGCACGAAGATTGATTCTGACTCCAGGGAAGGCTTGATCAACGGCTTGTGCAGTCCCTCAAGGGAGACTCTGGCTGGGATGGCCTGCCAGGTGGAGCCGATCTTTGCCAACGCTTCGGCGGCCTCGTTGTCCGCCCGCGGGACGTGATGAAACTCACATCCCTCGAAGGAGCCGGTGAGCTATTGTACGAGGAAGCGGTAGCTGGCCATGTTGGCGTCCCTGGCGTCCCATTCGCCACAGACCTGCTGCACCACGAGGTCGGAGTCGCCGAAGCAGAGGATGCACCTGATGCCGATCTCCTTGGCGAGCCGGAGGCCATGGACGATGGCCTCATACTCGGCCATGTTGTTGGAGGCGGCGAAGTGGATCTGGAGGGCGTACTTGAGCTGGTCACCTTTCGGGGAGGAGAGGACTATGCTGGCACCCAGGCCGGTCCTCATTTTCAAGCCGTCAAAATGCATGCGCCAATGTGTGGAGTCTGGGGGAGGCGGATGAACTCCGTCTCCGCCCCGTCGACGAGGAAATCAGCCAACGCCTGTGACTTGATGGCGGTTCGTGGCTCGTACCAGATCTCGTGATCGGTGAGGGTGATGACCCATTTGGCAATCCGGCCGGTGGAGTCCCGGCCGCTCATGATCACCGTCCATGACTCCATGGACGGTGATGGTATGCTCCTGGAAGTACTAGTTGACCTTCTTTGCAGCGAAGTATATGTCGTAGCTCTTCTGGTAGTGGGGGTAGTTCTGCTTTGATGTGGAGAGGACCTTGCTGAGGTATTAGACGGGCCGCTAGACCAGCAGGGATTTTCCCTCCTCCGTCCGCTCGACCACCAGGACGCTGCTGATGAATCATGTGGTCGCCGTGATGTAGGCGAGCAAGGGCTCCTTCTCAGCCGGCGCGGCCAGGATGGGCGCGCGGGTGAGAGCCTTCTTGAGGCCACGGAAAGCCTCGTCCACCTCGTCGGGCCAGTCGAACATGCCCGGCTTCTTGGTTTGACCCGACTCGATTAGAACCGTCTTGCGAAGAAGCCCGTAGAGGGGCAAGGCCTTCTCCCCCAACCGGCTAATGAACCGGCTGAGCGAGGCTAGGCAGTCGGTGAACTTCTAGACGTCGCGGAGCCGGGTCGGCTTGGGCATGCGCTCGATCGCGCTTATCTTCTCGGGGTTAGCTTCGATGCCACGAGCGGACACGAAGAAACCCAGGAGTTGGTCGGCTAGGACACCGAAGACACACTTCTCTGGGTTGAGCTTGATCTTGTATTCACGCAGGTTTGCGAAGGTCTCCTGGAGATCGTCGAGGAGGCTGAAGTGCTTCTTGGTTTTGATGACTATGTCATTGACGTAGATGTGGACATTCCTTCCTATCTGAGGCAGGAGGCACTTTTGCATGCACCGCTAGAAGGTGGCACCTGCGTTCTTCAGGCCGAAGGACATGGTGATGTAGCAGTAGGCCCCAAAGGGCGTGATGAAAGAGGTCTTGAGCCGGTCTTCCGGGTCTAGCTTGATTTGGTGGTAGCCGGAGTAGGCGTCCAGGAAGGACAGCAAGTCGTAACCGGCCGTGGAGTCGATGACTTGATCAATCCGCAGCAGGGCGAATGGGTCCTTGGGGCATGCCTTGTTCAGGCTAGTGTAGTCGATGCACATGCGCCAGGTCTTGTTCTTCTTCAGCACTAAGACTGGGTGGGCCAGCCAGTCCGAGTGGAATACTTCCATGATGAACCCGGCTGCGAGCAGCCGGGCGATCTCTTTGCCTATAGTATGCCGCTTCTCCTCAGAGAAACGGCGTAGAGGTTGCTTGACCGGCTTGACGTCCAGCCGGACATGTAGTTTGTGCTTGCTGAACTTCCTCGGAACACCCGGCGTGTCCTTGGGGGACCATGCAAAGATGTCCCGATTCTCACGGAGGAAGTCGATGAGCTCGCCTTCCTATTTGCTGACGAGGCGGGAGCCAATGGTGACGCACTGAGCGGGGTTGGCTAGGTCGACCAGGATTTGCTTGGTGTCCTTGGACGGCTGGACGGAGGCCTCGCCGACGGACTGCGAGGGGGGTGTTGGAAATATGCCCTAGAGGCAATAATAAAATGGGTATTATTGTATTTCCTAGTTCATGATAATTGTCTGTTATTCATGCTATAATTGTGTTAACCGGAAACCGTAATACATGTGTGAATACATAGACCACAACGTGTCCCTAGTGAGCCTCTAGTTGGGGCTAGCTCGTTGATCAATAGATGGTCACGGTTTCATGACCATGGACATTAGATGTCGTTGATAACGGGATCACATCATTAGGAGAATGATGTGATGGACAAGACCCAATCCTAAGCATAGCACAAGATCGTGTAGTTCGTTTGCTAAAGCTTTTCAATGTCAAGTGTTGTTTCCTTAGACCATGAGATTGTGTAACTCCCGGATACCGTAGGAATGCTTTGGGTGTGCCAAACGTCACAACGTAACTGGGTGGCTATAAAGGTACGCTACGGGTATCTCCGAAAGTGTCTGTTGGGTTGACACGAATCGAGACTGGGATTTGTCACTCCGTGTGACGGAGAGGTATCTCTGGGCCCACTCGGTAAGACATCATCATTATGAGCTCAATGTGAATAAGGAGTTAGTCACGGGATGATGTATTACGGAACGAGTAAAGAGATTTCCCGGTAACGAGATTGAACAAGGTATGGGGATACCGATGATCGAATCTCAGGCAAGTTCCATACCGATAGACAAAGGGAATTGTATATGGCATTGATTGAATCCTTGACATCGTGGTTCATCCGATGAGATCATCATGGAGTACGTGGGAGCCAACATGGGTATCCAGATCCCGCTGTTGGTTATTGACCGGAGAGGTGTCTCGGTCATGTCTACGTGTCTCCCGGACCCGTAAGGTCTACACACTTAAGGTTCGATGACGCTAGAGTTATAGGGAAATAGTGTACGTGGTTACCGAAGGTTGTTCGAAGTCCCGGATGAGATCCTGGACGTCACGAGGAGTCCTGGAATGGTCCGGAGACGAAGATTGATATATAGGAAGTGAGGTTTAGGGATACCAGAAGTGTTCCGGGTGTCTCCGGTAGTGTACCGGGACCACCGGAAGGGTTCCGGGGGTCCACCAAGTGGGCACACCTGCCCCGGAAGGTTCCATGGGCCAAGAGTGGGAGGGAGCCAGCCCCTAGGTGGGCTGGTGCGCCTCCCACCCCAGCCCAAGGCTCAGCAAGGGTGGAGGGGGCAAACCCTAGGCTTAGATGGGCCTTAAGGCCCACCCTAGGGCGCCTCCACCTCTCCCTGCCCTGGCCGCCGGCCAGATGGGCTTCTGGAGGCTGCCGCCACCCCTAGGGTGGAACCCTAGGGTACAGCACCTCTCCTCCCCTCCTCCTATATATAGTGGAGGTATTTGGGGCTGCACAACACACGAGTTCATCTCCTCCCTGGTGCAGCCCTACTCCCTCTCCTCGTTCTCCGTAGTGCTTAGCGAAGCTCTGCCGGAGTACCACGCAGCTCCACCGCCACCACGCCATCGTGTTGCCGGAGCTCTCCCTCAACCTCTCCTCCCTCCTTGCTGGATCAAGGCGTAGGAGACGTCACCGGGCTGCACGTGTGTTGAACGCGGAGGTGCCGTCCGTTCGGCACTTGATCGGATCTACCGCGATCTGAATCGCTGCGAGTACGACTCCATCAACCGCGTTCTAGCAACGCTTCCGCTTAGCGATCTTCAAAGGTATGAAGATCCAATCTCTCCCTGCTTGTTTGCTGGTTTCTCCATAGATAGATCTTGGTGACACGTAGGAAAATTTTGATTTACTACTACGTCTTCCAACAGGGGGAGCCGGTATGACCGACTGACTGGGAGCAAGGGCCACGAGCCGGTCGAGCTGCCATTTCTCCTCAGAGATTTCCAGGGCCTCACCCAGCCGGCTGCCATCTCGAGCGACATCTTGTAGTCACCCGTGATGGTGATGATTCCCTTGCGGCCCAACATCTTGAGCTTGAGGTAGGCGTAATGGGGGACCGCCATGAAGCTGACGAGCGCCGGCCGGCCCAACAACGCGTGGTAGGGACTCGCGAGGTCCATGACCTCGAACAGCACCACCTCGCGACAAAAGTGGCCAGGTCCGCCGAAGAGGACGTCGAGCGTGATCTTGCCAACAGGGGAGCAGGACTTTCCAGGCACGATGCCATGGAAAACTGTCCGGCTCGCCTGCAGGTCTTCTATCTTTAGCCCCAGCTTATGCATCGTGTCGAGGTAGAGGATGTTGATGCTGCTGCCACCATCTATTAGCACCCGTGAGAAGCGGCAAGTTCATTCCTTGGTGGCGATGGTGGGGTCGAGGACCAGAGCGTAGCTGCCGGGGTTCGGCATCACGGCGGGGTGATCGGCCTAGCTCCAAGTGACCGGCTTCTCCGACCAGTGCATGAACTCGGGAGTTGCCAGCATGGTGGCGTTCACCTCATGACGGAGCTTGTGTTGGGCATGTTTGCCGGTCTCTTCACTAGTGAAGACGACATAGCAGCCGTCCTGGTTGGGGAACTGATCATGAAGACGACTGTCGTTTTGGCCCGGAGCCGGAGCCGAAACTGGTCTTTCAAGCTCATGCCCGGGTCGAGAGATATGAAGTCTCCGACAAGTTCTTTAGTTGTAAGATGGAGGAGAATAGTTCTGTTAGTGAGCACATCCTCAAGATGTCTGGGCTTCACAACCGCTTGACTCAGCTAGGAGTTAACATCCCGGATGACTCGGTCATTGACAGAATCCTCCAGTCGCTTCCACCTAGCTACAAGAGCTTTGTGATGAACTACAACATGCAGGGGATGGAGAAGTCCATTCCTGAGTTGTACTCGATGCTGAAATCAGCAGAGGTCGAGATCATAAAGGAGCATCAAGTGTTGATGGTAAACAAGACCACTAGTTTCAAGAAAGGCAAGGGTAAGAAGAACTTCAAGAAGGATGGCAAAGCTGTTGCCGTGCCCGGTAAGCAAGTTGCCGGGAAGAAGAAGAAGAACAAGAATGGACCCAAGCCTGAGACTGAGTGTTTCTATTGTAAGGGTACCGGTCACTGGAAGCGGAACTGCCCTAAGTACTTAGCGGATAAGAAGGACGACAACATTAAAGGTATATGTGATATACTTGTTATTGATGTGTACTTGACCAACGCTCGTAGTAGCTCCTGGGTATTTAATACTGGTGCAGTTGCTCACATTTGTAACTCCAAGCAGGAGTTGCGGAATAAGCGGAGGCTGGCCAAGGACGAGGTGACGATGCGCGTCGGGAATGGTTCCAAGGTCGATGTGATCGCCGTCGGCACGCTACCTCTACATCTACCTTCGGGATTAGTTTTAAACCTTAATAATTTTTATTTAGTACCAGTTTTGAGCATGAACATTGTATCTGGATCTCGCTTGATGCGAGATGGCTACTCATTTAAATCCGAGAATAATGGTTGTTCTATTTATATGAGAGAAATGTTTTATGCTCATGCCCCGCTGGTCAATGGTTTATTTTTGATGAATCTCGAACGTGATGTTACACATAGTGTGAGTACCAAAAAGTGTAAAGTTGATAACGATAGTCCCACTTACATGTGGCACTGACGTCTTGGCCATATTGGTGTCAAACGCATGAAGAAGCTCCATGCTGATGGACTTTTGGAGTCACTTGATTTCAAATCATTTGACACATGCGAACCATGCCTCATGGGCAAGATGACCAAGACTCGGTTCTCCGGAACAATGGAGCGAGCAACTGACTTGTTGGAGATAATACATACCGATGTATGTGGTCCAATGAGTGTCGAGGCTCGCGGTGGCTACCGTTATGTTCTCACCCTCACTGATGACTTGAGCAGATATGGGTATGTCTACTTAATGAAACACAAGTCTAAAACCTTTGAAAGGTTCAAGGAATTTTAGAGTGAGGTCGAGAATCAACGTGACAGGAAAATAAAATGCCTACGATCTAATCATGGCGGAGAATATTTAAGTCACGAGTTTGGCACGCACCTTAGGAAATGTGGAATTGTTTCACAGCTCACGCCGCCCGGCACACCTCAGCGAAATGGTGTGTCTGAACGTCGTAATCGCACTCTATTGGATATGATGCGATCTATGATGTCTCTTACCGACTTACCGCTATCATTTTGGGGATATGCATTAGAGACTGCCGCATTCACTTTAAATAGGGCACCGTCTAAATCCGTTGAGACGACACCGTATGAATTATGGTTTGGAAAGAAACCTAAGCTGTCGTTTCTAAAAGTTTGGGGATGCGATGCTTATGTGAAGAAACTTCAACCTGAGAAGCTCGAACCCAAAGCGGAAAAGTGCGTCTTCATAGGATATCCCAAAGAGACTATTGGGTATGCATTCTACCTACGATCCTAGGGAAAATTCTTTGTTGCCAAGAATGGGTCCTTTCTCGAGAAAGAGTTTCTCTTGAAAGAAGTAAGTGGGAGGAAAATAGAACTTGATGAGGTAACTGTACCTCCACTCGAACCGGAGAGTAGCGCAGCGCAGGAAGTTGTTTCTGTGGAGTCTACACCGGCTAGAGAGGAAGTTAATGATGATGATCATGAAGCTTCAGATCAAGTCACTATTCGAAGGTCCACTAGGACACGTTCCGCACCAGAGTGGTACGGCAATCCTGTCCTAGAGATCATGTTGTTGGACAACGGTGAACCTTCAAACTATGAAGAAGCGATGGCGGGTCCGGATTCCGACAAATGGCTTGAGGCCATGAAATCCGAGATAGGATCCATGTATGAGAACAAAGTATGGACTTTGGTGGACTTGCCTAATGATAAGCGAGCCATTGAAAACAAATGGATCTTTAAGAAGAAGACTGACGCAGACGGAAATGTGACCGCCTATAAGGCTCGGCTTGTCGCTAAGGGTTATCGACAAGTTCAAGGAGTTGACTATGATGAGACTTTCTCACCAGTAGCGATGCTAAAGTCAGTCCGAATCATGTTAGCAGTTGCCGCATTTTATGATTATGAGATCTGGCAAATGGACGTCAAAACGGCATACCTTAATGGCTTCCTCAAGGAAGAATTGTATATGATGCAGCCGGAAGGTTTTGTCGATCCTAAAGATGCTAACAAGGTATGCAAGCTCCAGCGCTCCATCTATGGGCTGGTGCAAGCATCTCGGAGTTGGAACATTCGCTTTAATGAGGTGATTAAAGCGTTTGGGTTTGTACAGGTTTATGGAGAACCTGTATTTACAAGAAAGTGAGTGGGAGCTCTATAGCATTTCTTATACTGTATGTGGATGACATGCTGATAATGGGAAATAATATAGAACTCTTGGAAAGTATAAAGGCCTACTTGAATAAGTGTTTTTCAATGAAGGACCTTGGAGAAGCTGCTTACATATTAGGTATTAAGATCTATAGAGATAGATCGAAACGCCTCATTGGTCTTTCACAAAGCACATACCTTGAAAAGATATTGAAGAAGTTCAATATGGATCAGTCCAAGAAGGGGTTCTTGCCTGTGTTGCAAGGTGCGAGATTGAGTACGACACAATGTCCGACCACGGCAAAGGATAGAGAGGAGATGAGTGTCATCCCCTACGCTTCAGCCATAGGCTCTATCATGTATGCCATGCTGTGTACCAGGCCTGATGTGAACCTTGCCATAAGTTTGGTAGGGAGGTACCAAAGTGATCCCGGAGCAGAACACTGGACAGCGGTCAAGAATATCCTGAAGTATTTGAAAAGGACAAAGGACATGTTTCTCGTTTATGAAGGTGCCGAAGAGCTCGTCGTAAAGGGTTACGTCGATGCTAGCTTCGACACAGATCCGGACGACTCCAAGTCGCAAACCGGATACGTGTATATTTTGAATGGAGGGGCAGTGAGCTGGAGCAGCAGCAAGCAAAGTGTCGTGGCAACATCTACATGTGAAGCGGAGTACATAGCTGCCTCGGAAGCAGCAAAGGAGGGAGTCTGGATGAAGGAGTTCATCACCGACCTAGGAGTGATTCCGAATGCGTCGGGCCCGATGACTCTACTCTGTGACAACACTGGAGCTATTGCCCTTGCGAAGGAGCCCAGGTTTCACAAGAAGACAAGACACATCAAGCGCCGCTTCAACTCCATCCGTGATTACATTCAGGAGGGAGACATAGATATTTGTAAAGTGCATACGGATCTGAATGTCGCAGATCCGTTGACTAAACCTCTCTCACGAGCAAAACATGATCAACACCAGAATGCTATGGGTGTTCGATTCATCACAATGTAACTAGATTATTGACTTTAGTGCAAGTGGGAGACTGTTGGAAATATGCCCTAGAGGCAATAATACAATGGTTATTATTGTATTTCCTAGTTCATGATAATTGTCTGTTATTCATGCTATAATTGTGTTAACCGGAAACCATAATACATGTGTGAATACATAGACCACAACGTGTCCCTAGTGAGCTTCTAGTTGGCTAGCTCGTTGATCAATAGATGGTCACGGTTTCATGACCATGGACATTGGATGTCGTTGATAACGGGATCACATCATTAGGAGAATGATGTGATGGACAAGACCCAATCCTAAGCATAGCACAAGATTGTGTAGTTCATTTGCTAAAGCTTTTCAATGTCAAGTGTCGTTTCCTTAGACCATGAGATTGTGTAACTCCCGGATACCGTAGGAATGCTTTGGGTGTGCCAAACGTCACAACGTAACTGGGTGGCTATAAAGGTACGCTACGGGTATCTCCGAAAGTGTCTGTTGGGTTGACACGAATCGAGACTGGGATTTGTCACTCCGTATGACGGAGAGGTATCTCTGGGCCCACTCGGTAAGACATCATCATTATGAGCTCAATGTGACTAAGGAGTTAGTCACGGGATGATGCATTACGGAACGAGTAAAGAGACTTGCCGGTAACGAGATTGAACAAGGTATGGGGATACCGACGATCGAATCTCGGGCAAGTTCCATACCGATAGACAAAGGGAATTGTATACGGGATTGATTGAATCCTTGAAATCATGGTTCATCCGATGAGATCATCATGGAGTATGTGGGAGCCAACATGGGTATCCAGATCCCGCTGTTGGTTATTGACCGGAGAGGTGTCTCGGTCATGTCTACGTGTCTCCCGAATCCGTAGGGTCTACACACTTAAGGTTCGATGACGCTAGGGTTATAGGGAAATAGTGTACGTGGTTACCGAAGGTTGTTCGAAGTCCCGGATGAGATCCTGGACGTCACGAGGAGTCCTGGAATGGTCCGGAGACGAAGATTGATATATAGGAAGTGAGGTTTAGGGATACCAGAAGTGTTCCGGTGTCTCCGGTAGTGTACCGGGACCACCGGAAGGGTTCCGGGGGTCCACCAAGTGGGCCCACCTGCCCCGGAAGGTTCCATGGGCCAAGAGTGGGAGGGAGCCAGCCCCTAGGTGGGCTGGTGCGCCTCCCACCCCAGCCCAAGGCTCAGCAAGGGTGGAGGGGGCAAACCCTAGGCTTAGATGGGCCTTAAGGCCCACCCTAGGGCGCCTCCACCTCTCCCTGCCCTGTTCGCCGGCCAGATGGGCTTCTGGAGGCTGCCGCCACCCCTAGGGTGGAACCCTAGGGCGCAGCACCTCTCCTCCCCTCCTCCTATATATAGTGGAGGTATTTGGGGCTGCACAACACACGAGTTCATCTCCTCCCTGGTGCAGCCCTACTCCTCCCTCTCCTCGTTCTCCGTAGTGCTTAGCGAAGCTCTGCCGGAGTACCACGCAGCTCCACCGCCATCACACCGTCGTGTTGCCGGAGCTCTCCCTCAACCTCTCCTCCCTCCTTGCTGGATCAAGGCGTAGGAGACGTCACCGGGCTGCACGTGTGTTGAACGCGGAGGTGCCGTCCGTTCGGCACTTGATCGGATCTACCGCGATCTGAATCGCTGCGAGTACGACTCCATCAACCGCGTTCTAGCAACGCTTCCGCTTAGCGATCTTCAAAGGTATGAAGATCCAATCTCTCCCCGCTCGTTTGCTGGTTTCTCCATAGATAGATCTTGGTGACACGTAGGAAAATTTTGATTTACTACTACGTCTTCCAACAGGGGGAGCCGGTATGACCGACTGACTGGGAGCAAGGGCCACGAGCCGGTCGAGCTGCCATTTCTCCTCAGAGATTTCCAGGGCCTCAGCTAGCTGGCTGCCATCTCGAGCGACATCTTGTAGTCACCCGTGATGGTGATGATTCCCTTGCGGCCCAACATCTTGAGCTTGAGGTAGGCGTAATGGGGGACCGCCATGAAGCTGACGAGCGCCGACCGGCCCAACAGCGCGTGGTAGGGACTCGCGAGGTCCATGACCTCGAACAGCACCAGCTCGCGACAAAAGTGGCCGGGTCCGCCGAAGAGGACGTCGAGCGTGATCTTGCCAACAGGGGAGAAGGACTTTCCAGGCACGATGCCATGGAAAACCGTCCGGCTCGCCTGCAGGTCTTCTATCTTTAGCCCCAGCTTATGCATTGTGTCGAGGTAGAGGATGTTGATGCTGCTGCCACCATCTATCAGCACCCGTGAGAAGCGGCAAGTTCATTCCTTGGTGGCGATGGTGGGGTCGAGGACCAGAGCGTAGCTATCGGGGTTCGGCATCACGGCGGGGTGATCGGCCTAGCTCCAAGTGACCGGCTTCTCCGACCAGTGCATGAACTCGGGAGTTGCCAGCATGGTGGCGTTCACCTCATGACGGAGCTGGTGTTGGGCATGTTTGCCCGTCTCTTCACTAGTGAAGACGACGTAGCAGCCGTCCTGGTTGGGGAACTGATCATGAAGACGACCGTCGTTTTGGCCCGGAGCCGGAGCCGGCACCGGGGCCGACGCGCAGGCAGGCGGCACGGGAGGAGCCAGAAGGCCGTCCCCCCGGGCCAATCGCTGTGAGAAGCTACACTACCGGAGCATGTCCGTAGAGGTTTTGGCCCCTAAGTGGTTCTTGCAGGGGAGGTCGAGCATTTGCTCGAAGGTGATCTTTGGCTGCCAGGCAGCCTTGCCAATGCGCTGGCGTTGGCTGGAAGGCTGGGCAGCCGGCTCCTGCTCCTCGATGGTGTTGAACTGCTGGCTCCCATAGCGGGGATCCGGCTGGTCATTCTTGCGTTTGTTGTTTTGCGGCTGTCGGCTATCGGCAACCGACCGGGATGTTGCCGGTGTTGTCGTCGCCTTTGTGGGAGGGGTCGTCTTGACCCGGATGGCTGAATCAGCCGTGGCATACTTGTCCTCCTTGGTCATGAGCTCGGCAAGCGTGGCCGGATCGGAGCATAGAAGCTTGTTCTTGAGGGGGGTGCCGTCTCGGCAGCCTTCAATTAAGTACTGCATGGCTTGTACCTCATGCACCCCTCGCAGGATTTGCGGAGCGCGGTCCACCAAGTGAGGTAGTCGAGGAGGGATTCGTCCGGCCCCTGAAAGCACATGGCGAGTTCATGGGGGAGGCCAGGCCGCTTGTAGGTGCCGATGAAGTTGCGGATGAAGGCCTCCTCGAAGTCCATCCAAGTGATGATGATGCCGGCCGCCAGGTTGTTGAGCCAGGTGCGGGCCAAGACGATCAACGTGAGGAGGGCGTAGCGAACGGCTATGCGCTTGTTCCCCTGGCAATGCCAACCGCGGTGGTGTAGTCGATCAGCCAGTCTTCAGGCTTGGCAGCCCCGTTGTACTTCGAAGTATCTCGGGGGAGTGTGAAGCCGGTCGGGAATGGCTCGTTGCGGATCCGAGAGCCCTCCTCCTTGAGGAGGGCAGACTGCGTGAGGTGGTCGATGTGGTTACGGGCGTCGTTCTCGCTGCGGGGGACCTATGGCCCGATCGGGCCGAGAGCTCGAGGCAGATGACGGGCGGAACCATCCGTTCCCGCTCGCGCCTTGGGGGTGGAGTGTGCCCGTGGCTGTGCCGGCTCCCGGATGCTGGCGCTTCTTGGTGGCGACCGCTGCGAGGCGGGTCGTTGGTGCACCGGCTGCTCGCTCCCCGGCATCTGGCAGGGCCGGGAGTTGTTTGTTCCGCTCCGGCAGCTGGAGACACGAGGGGAACTGGAGTGCTGAGCCGGCTGACGGCCAGCAGTTCCCGTGCCCTCGCGCTCGAGCCGGGGGCCTCCGGTGGCGGTGCCGCCCAACTCGAGCAGGTGTTGTTGCGCGTCGGTAGTGTCGATGAGCTCCTCGATGTGGCGCTCGTGAGTGGCACGTTCTTCACCCTCCAAGGTGGCCAAATCCGCGTAGGCCACCTTGAGGGCCCGCAAGTTGGCTGCGGGGGTGTCATAGACGGGCATCTTGCCGCCAAGGATCTCGGCGACCACGCGGCCGCGGTCACGCACGGCCCCACACTGACTGGGCCCGGTGCAAGTCGAGGTGAGACCGTAGGAGGAAGCATATTCCCGCTGGGCGGCCTCCATGCGACGCCGCGTGGCCGCGAGGGTGATGGCATCCTTGAACAGGACACGACGTGTCGTCTCGAGGTCAGTCGTGGTGGCGTCAAGGTTCGCCATCGGGGCGATAGGGGTGCTCAGGCCTCGGAGGGCCGCACCAAGCCGGTCGGAGGTGCCGACGTGGGCCACGGCAGCGTCAGACCCGACCCGCGCACATCCAGAAGAGGTGGAGGAGACGATGGCCATCACCCCCACAAGATCGTGGGAGCCGCTTGACTGGGTCGCAGCGAGTGCTCCCACAACCGTGGGAGGACCGGTGTAGACGAGCACCTTCCCGGGGTACTCATCCGCGGCCGGCGCCTCGACAAGGCTGAGCCTGCCGAAGCGCGTGGTGAGCACGTTGATGTCGGCCGTGAGGTCGACGGAGTTGCCCGCAAGGCATGCCGAAGTAAGCCCCACGAGCCCGTGGTTTCGCCTAGACGTGCGGCGGCGAGGGGAATGGCGAGGGGTCCTTCCCGGAGCATAAATCCGTCCGGTGCCGCGTACGGCCCCATGGTGGGCGCCAACTGTCATCGTTTTCTCATGACAGATGCCATAGGGTGGCTTATCGTAGGTGGTTGGGGCTGGAGGACACCGACGGGCTCCGGGTGCGAGATTGGGCACAAGCGGTGGTGACACGTGATGTACCCAGGTTCAGGGCCCTCCGTGGGAGGTAACACCCCTAGTCCTACTTGGTCTAGTTGGATGGATGGGTATGTGTACAAGGGTGCTCTTGGAGGTGTATCTAGAGGAGGAAGAAGGAGCAGCCGGCTCGTCTTCCTCCACTACTAGAGGGGGTTTCAGAGTTCTGTGGATGTGCGAGAGTGATCGTCCGTCCCCGTTGTATGGGGGGATCGAGGGGTTTTATAGGCCAACCCCCCTGACTCTACTATATACCAAAAGTACAAGGGCGGAGGGACCCAGCTGGCAGCCTCTCCGGCTGACCTGGGGGGCCCGTTCTTCGTGCCGTCTCATCGCTGGTAGGGTCCATCGGCTGGAATGTCTTTTCGCCCGCTGGGCCATGCCAGCCGTCTCTGTGATTGGCCCTCGCTCACCTGCCGCGTCATGGGTCGCCGGGGAGGCGTCGTCTAGCGCCAGTCGGTCGAGGTCTCTGGTATGGCCGATGGTATTATAGCCATGCCGAGGCAGGTAATCGAGTGGGCGAGGGCGTGCCGGCACTGTTCCCACGCCCGGTCGCGCTCGCCAAGGTCAGCGGCCTGGATGGCCGGGCTGTAGCCATGCGCTCCAGTGCATCAGCGGCCACTGTGGCCGCAGGGCCACCCGTCGTGGCGGTCGTGTCGTGTCTTCGTACTCGCGCGTGGTGGGATGGGATGTTACCTGTTCGCCCCAAGGTCAACGGAGGATTCGGCCCGAAGGCAGCCGGTTGCGCCTAGCCGGCCGAGGGTCGAGCCAGCTCATTGATCAGCCGTCTGCCTCGCCAGCCGGTGGCCGCTCGAGCTGGCTGTAATCCAGCCGGCCATGAGCATCCGGTTGTGTGGTTTTCCTTAGAAGCGGAAGGGGGAGAACCCCATTGCTTTGGCCTACCTAGGGGTAACAACCCCATCAGTGATGCAGCTGGCCGGCATCCCACTCGATGCGCTGCCGTCGGGGATCCGGCCTCCAAATGGTCCCAAAGGTCGCGTGATCCCGGCATGTGTTCTCGACATCAAGGACTTCCAAAGCTTCACGGACGTCGGGTGGGGGAGACGCTGCATCTCAGCAGGTTGGAGCCCCCACCGTGGTCGAGAGATCGCGGGGCAGTCCCTGCTCGTCGGAGTAAGGTAATTCGATCTCGCATTAATTTCCCTCGAGCTTGTGTTCGTGACAGGGGGATTTGGGTGACCTTCTAGTCAGTTCTCAATGGAATCAGGATTTGGACGTTCCCTTGTTTGTTCCCAAGTTATTAGATGGAGTTTCTGCTCAGATTCGAGCTGATAGTCCGGCGAGTGTTTTGCCGGACAGCAGGGCTAGTAGTGATGATGGAGTTTCTACTTCGAAATGGCCCGTGGCTCTGGTGAATACTTTGTCTGACGACGAGGTTGCATGTATTAAGATATCTGAAGGAAATACGAGTTACCCTATGTGGGGTCCTATAGTAGCTCCCGCACCCATCATCCGTGGGCGTGTGGTCAAAAGGAAAGTGCATTTGCACAAGACGTCTTCCCATGAGATAAACATAGGTGGAGAGGCGACCAAGGATTTCTTCGGGCAACTGTGGGTTATTCCTTCCCCTGTGCACCACCAACCTCAAAAACACCTCTTCCCCTCCCTTCCGAAGCCTAGCTATGCCATACCGAAAATCTTCTGGGTGAGGAAGGAACTACTCCGATCTGGAAACTTCACAAAGGTAGATTGCTTCCCTGTGGAGAGACTAGGTTGTTTTGATCCCACCCCGACCTCTTTCAAGCTTTCAGTGGAGGGGATCGGCCCTGGATCTCGATCTTTTGCTAAAGTGGTTAAGGGAAGCATGGATCCTGGACGCCAACAACAACAGCAACCTCAACGTCGCCAAAGCAACAAGAAGACATGGCCTGCTCAGGGCAGGCAACCACCACCTCCTACACCGGCTCCAATGAACCCGATCCAGGCGATGGCCAAAGCTGGAGGGGGGCGACCACGAAGAACCAGGGGACTAGAGCTCCCAACCCTGTCCCTCCAGCGCCAGTGGCCCCAGTCCCACCTGTAGTCTAGGCCCTGGATCCGAGGTACAAGGACATGACCTGTTTCAATTGTAGCTGGTCGGGCCATTACAATGGTAATTGCATTGAACCCATGAAATGTTTCATCTATGCGGGTGAGCACAATATGAACAACTGTGCGTCCTAGGCTCGCCAACATCCCATGGCTACATACTTTGGAAGTGATATGGCAGGGTTAGGTTTTTATCACATCGACGTCCCAGTTGCTGCTGAATCAAATTGGATGAATTACAAGAACTGTGCTCTCTTGCATGTAGTTAGAGGGGAGGTTTCTGCCTTGGAGCTCCCGATGCAATTAAACAATATTTTCTACAAGAACAAGGAGTGGCCTTGGAAAATTAGAGAATTGGAAAGCAAAAAGTTTCTGCTGAGGTTCCCTCCTTGGAAGAATGTCGAGGATCTAATCGAACCCCCGCCCCTTTGATCTGCCTATTGATGGAGTGTCTGTGAAGGTGGCTGAATGGCAATGTATGCTCGACCCCTATGGAAAACTTATCGAGGCTTGGGTGCGGATTGAGGGAATTCCCCCCAAATGGTGCTCCTGGAAGTTTTTTGCCCAGATCACTTCATGTTTTGGCATTCAGGTAGACGTGGACCAGAATGGCATTTTCAAAAGTTTCTATGAGCTCATCCGGGTGAAAGTGGCATGTAGAGACCCTACCAAAATACCCTTTGAGAGGCTAGTGGATATGAAAAAGAAACTATACCTGTTGTTCTTTTCTGTTGAAGGTTTTGACCAAGTGGGAGAGGATGAATATGGTGATGGGGATGATCTAGAAGGGGAAGGACCTAACAAGGACAAAAATGAGGAAAGAGAGCTAGAGGAAAACCCTGATCATTCAGACAAGGACAACATGGGAGATGATGAGGAATCCCCTATAGATGAGCTTGATAAGGCAAATTTTACTAAAAGCACTTTTCCTGCCTCCACTTCTAGAAGCAAGAAGAAAATGGTGAGCTCAGCAACAGATTTCACACATAAGCTCTGATGGACCAGGTTCATGTGAAGTTCATTGAGGAGACCAGAATTAGACGTTTATCATTAGTTCAAGATGGAGAAGAGGGTGAAGTGAAGAATCTTTCTCCAGCTGCAATACTTTCCTCTCCTCCTCAAGTGGCTGATCCCATGTTTGTCCATATGGACTATTGCTCGGAGCAACTTAATTTTTTTGACATGGCTGAATCTAATGAAGATGAAGATGAGAATCCCATTGACATGCAGTATCTACCTGAGGAGATGGTGAAGTTCATTGGTTCTACAAAGAGATCTCTGTTGGAAACCTTGGAGAAGGCAGATTCTGAGAAGAAAGTGAAGATCCAGAAGGAGGTCTCTGCCAAATGGGGGCCAGTACTCTCAAACAAGCCTCCTACTAGGGGACATGGAAACATTAACATCATGGACAAAGCTAAAGCCTACCAGAAAAGAAAGAACCTGGAGATCCCTCCAAGTTTCAAAGGTAATCTTTTTCCTGCCTGGATCCTAGTATTCTTGTGAATCAAGCTGATAAAATTGATATATGCATTGGGTGCAATAATAAGGAACAGGAAAATATCCTTTGTGAAATTGATACGTCTCCAACATATCTATAATTTTTTACATTATCAATCTTGGATGTTTTATAATCATTTTATATCATTTTTCGGTACTAACCTATTGACATAGTGCCAAGTGCCAGTTGCTGTTTTTTACATCACAGAAAATCAATACCAGACGAAGTCCAAATGCCACGAAACTTCACAATGATTTTTTATGGGCAAGAAGGAACACAACAGACCCTGGCTATGCCTAGGGGGGTGCCTCGAGGGAGGCACAACCCAGCTGGGCACGCTAGGAGGCCTAGGCGTGCCCTGGTAGGTTGTGCCCACCTCGGGTGCCCCCCGTACCACCTCTTCGCTCTATAAATACCCCCAATATTCCAGAAACCCTAGAGCGACAGACAAAATATTCATCCAGCCACCGGAGAGTCCAGAACCACCAGATCCAATCTAGACACCATCTCGGATGGGGTTCACCACCTCTATTGGTGCCTCTCTGATGATGCGTGAGTAGTTCTTTGTAGACCTTCAGGTCTGTAGTTAGTAGCTAGATGGCTTTCTCTCTCTCGCGCTGAATTCTCAATACAATGGTCTCTTGGAGATCCATATGATGTAACTCTTTTGCAGTGTGTTTGTTGGGATCGATGAACTTTGAGTTTATGATCAGATCTATCTTTTTATATCCATGAAAGTTATTTGAGTTTCTTTGATCTCTTATATGCATGGTTTCTTATAGCCTCGTATTTCTTCTCCAATATTTGGGTTTTGTTTGGCCAACTTGATCTATTTATCTTGCAATGGGAAGATGTGCTTTGTAGTGGGTTCGATCTTACGGTGCTTGATCCCAGTGATAGAAAGGGAAATGACACGTATGTATTGTTGCTACTAAGGATAAAACAATGGGGTCTATCTCTACATAGATAGATCTTGTCTACATCATGTCATCGTTCTTATTTCATTACTCCGTTTATCCATGAACTTAATACACTAGATGCATGCTAGATAGCGGTCGATGTGTGGAGTAATAGTAGTAGATGCAGGCAGGAGTCGGTCTACTAATCTTGGACGTGATGCTTATGTAATGATCATTGCCTGGATATCTTCATGATTATTTGAAGTTCTATCAATTAGCCAATAGTAATTTGGTCGCCCACCGTTTGCTATTTTTCTCGAGAGAAGCCACTAGTGAAACCTACGGCCCCCGGGTCTCTTTCTCATATTATTTGCCTTTGCGATTTAATTTTCTCTTGCATTTATTTTCAGATCTATATTTCCAAAAACCGAAAAATACCTTGCTGCACTCTATATACAAATTGCTCATGCTGTCCTAATTGTTCAGAATTTTTTGAGTTACATAAGTATTCGAACAAATCATATTACTACAGACTGTTCTGTTTTGACAGATTCTGTTTTCTTTGTGTTGTGTGCTTATTTTGATGGCTCTATGATTTTCTTTGATGATTTTTTGCCATAGAAAAGTTGGAATACAGTAGGTATAATGCAAGAACAAAATACGAATTGGTTTAATACAGTACTTATAGTAGTGATTTATCTTTCTTATACTAACGGATCTCACAAAGGTTTTGTTGAGTTTTGTGTGATTGAAGTTTTCAAGTTTTGGGTTATCTTACGATGGATGAAGGAAGGATGGAAGAGCCTAAGCTTGGGGATGCCCTAGCATCACAAGCTATTATACAAAAATGAGCAACCAACTAAGCTTGGGCATGCCCCTGAGTGGCATCCCTACTTTCTTCCAACGATCATCGGTAGTTTACTCGAAACTATATTTTTATTCATCACATGATATGTGTTTTGCTTGGAGCGTCTTGTATGATATAAGTCTTTGATTGTTTTATTTTGTGTTTTAAGTATTGATCCCTTGCTGGACACACCTATTTGATAGAGCCAAAATTATGTCATGACTTGTTAGAATTGCTCTCTATGCTTCTCTTAATTTTTTATGAGCAATGGACTTGCTCTAGTGCTTCACTTTTATCTTTTTGAGCATGGTGTGCTTAGTATTCTTGAAGAAATGCTCTCTTACTTCACTTTGATTTATTTGAGAGTTAGTAATTTTTTCAAGAAATTCTCTCTTGCTTCACTTAAATTATTTTGAGAGAAAGAAGAAAAATTATGCTCTTGATCTTCACTTATATTTGTTTGAGCTTATGAAAAGCAACACATGAAAATTAGTCCCAAAGTGATATATATCCAAGAAGGATATAATAAAAACTTTCATGAAGATCATTGGAAAAAATAAACTTGATTCTTAGTAATAGTTTTGAGATATGATGATGTGATATGTGAGTTATGTTGATGAGTAATTATGCTTTTGTAAGAATATTGGTGTTAAGGTTTGTGATTCCCTATGCAAGTACGCAAGTCAATAGTCATGCACTGAAATTATATCCTACTTGTGGTGCATTATTCGGTGTTATTTATGCTTAATGCTTGCTTATGAGATTATCCATTTCTTGGTTGGCCGCTTCTCAATCTTTTGCTAGCCTTCATTTTGCACCAAGTATGAGCTCTAATTGTGCATCCAAATCCTTAAACCCAGTTTTGCCACAAGAGTCCACTATACCTACCTATACATGGTATTTCTATGCCGTTCTAAGAAAATTTGTATGTGCCATCTCTAATTTTCAAAATAAACTTCTCTTTTGTGTGTTTGTTTCGCTTGCGGAGCGGTGAGGGGTGACTAATATTTTCCATGCTAGATGTGTTATTTTCACGATGAGTGTTTATTCACTTGTCATTGCATGAGAGTAAGGCAAAGGTATTAGGGACGCCCTATCCCAAAATGCAAAAATGAATTTACTTTATGTCGTCAAATAATAAATTCCTTGGAAAGTGTTGGTATGGAGGGCATCCGTGATACGGTTAGCCATGGAAAGTGAAAGTATGATGGAAAAAGGAATAAACTTTATTTTCTGTTTGGGAACCGCCTATGATATATCTAGCATGGAAAGTTTTGGTAATTCTAAGTCATTTTCGTTGGTGGGATGGATACACCTCCCAAAATGTTTTTATATCTAAGCTTGTCGCTTTTGATCTCTGGCACCTCTACAAATCCCTACTTCCCTCTACGAAGGGCCTTTCTTTTACTTTATGCGATTTTTATTTTTGAATTTGAGTCTCCATCTTCTCTGACCAAAGGACAAACTAGGAGGCAATATGATCGTACTTAAGTATTGGATATAGCTAATATTTGAGTGTGTTTCATGAATGGATCAATGTTTGAGCATGATGTGCTAGGGATAACTTATTTTAGAATTGATATTTTGAAAGACGTGGTTGCTTGTTGATATGCTTGAGTGTCTAAATTATTATGTCAAAACTAGACTATTGCTTTGAAAAACTAAAAGTCCAAATGTCCATCCTATAAGAAAAAGAATATGATATGACATGTTATGCAACATTCCACATCAAAAATTCTGTTTTTATCACTTACCTACTCGAGGACGAGTAGGAGTTATGCTTGGGGATGATGATACGTCTCCAACGTATCTATAATTTTTGATTGTTCCATGTTGTTACATTATCAATCTTGGATGTTTTACAATCATTTTATAGTCATTTTATATCATTTTTTGGGTACTAACCTATTGACATAGTGCCACGTGCCAGTTGCTATTTTTTCCATGTTTTTTACATCGAAGAAAATCAATACCAGATGAAGTCCAAATGCCACGAAACTTCACGATGAATTTTTATGGGCCAGAAGGAACACAACGGGCCCTGGCTGCACCTGGGGGGGTGCCCCGAGGGAGGCACAACCCACAAGGGCGTGCCAGGAGGCCCAAGCGCGCCCTTGTGGGTTGTGCCCACCTCGGGTGCCCCCCGGACCGCCTCTTCGCTCTATAAATAACCAAATATTCCACAAACCCTAGAGCGACAGACGAAATATCATCCAGCCATCGCAGAGTCCTGAACCCCTAGATCCAATCTAAACACCATCTCGGATGGGGTTCACCACCTCTATTGGCGCCTCTCCGATGATGCGTGAGTAGTTCTTTGTAGACCTTCGGGTCCGTAGTTAGTAGCTAGATGGCTTTCTCTCTCACGCGCGCTGAATTCTCAATACAATGGTCTCTTGGAGATCCATATGATGTAACTCTTTTGCGGTGTGTTTTTTGGGATCGATGAACCTTGAGTTTATGATCAGATCTATCTTTTTATATCCATGAAAGTTTGAGTATCTGTGATCTCTTATATGCATGATTGCTTATAGCCTCGTATTTCTTCTCTGGTATTTGGGTTTTGTTTGGCCAACTCAAACTATTTATATTGCAATGGGAAGAGGTGCTTTGTAGTGGGTTCGATCTTACTGTGCTTGATCCCAGTGACAGAAACGGAAACGACACGTATGTATCGTTGCTAATAAGGATAAAATTATGGGGTCTATCTCTACATAGATAGATCTTGTCTGCATCATGTCATAGTTCTTATTGCATTACTCCGTTTCTCCATGACCTTAATACACTAGATGCATTCTGGATAGCGGTCGATGTGTGGAGTAATAGTAGTAGATGGAGGCAGGAGTTGGTCTACTAATCTTGGACGTGATGCCTATGTAATGATCATTTCCTGGATATCGTCAAGAGTATTTGAAGTTCTGTCAATTGCCCAACAGTAATTTGTTCACCCACCGTTTGCTATTTTTCTCGAGAGAAGCCACTAGTGAAACCTACGGCCCCGGGGTTTCTTTCTCATATTATTTGCCTTTGCGATCTACTTTTATATTGCATTTATTTTTAGATCTATGTTTCCAAAAAACCAAAAATACCTTGCTGCACTTCATTTTATTTGGCGTTCGATCTATCAACATTTACAACTTTCTCTAGTCCATGTGCCTTTCTGGCGTCGTTATCCGAAAGGGATTGACAACCCCTTTAACACGTCGGGTTGCGAGTATTTGTTATTTGTGTGCAGGGGATGTTTACGTTGTGTTGCTTGGTTCTCCTACTGGTTCAATAACCTTGGTTTCATATCTGAGGGAAATGCCTACCACCGCTATCCTGCATCATCCCTTCCTCTTTGGGGAAATACCAACGTAGCTTCAAGCGACTCGAGACATGATTGATACTGAAAAACTTAGATGCTTAAAATTTGCTAACCTTAACCCGGAGATTGTTCTCCCGGATAATTTGGATGTTGAGGATCATGGTCATATATCCTCGGTTGGTACTATCCCTAGATTTGAAACAGTGGGCACTGCTGTTTCAATTAGTGATAGTCCAATCTTGCTAACTAAGAGCAAGCCTTGTTGCTTATCCACCCTTTCAAAATTAAATGATAGGAGCTTTTTGGAATGTTAGGGGTTTTGGACATCATGGGAAAATTCAGTGCCTCGGTGATTTCCTACACAACCATAAAGTGGACTTTGTTGGTTTCTTTGAAACTAAGAAGGGAAATATTGATAATTACACTTTAAATTCCGTTGCTGGTAGTACTGATTTCAATTGGCATTTTTTACGTGCTGATAAAACTGTTGGTGGCATCCTTGTGGGCCTTAAAAGTAGCATGTTTGAGATCATTGGTTTTATTAATAGACAATTTTATATGATAACTACTGTTAAGAATACGGAAGATGGTTTATTGTGGCATTCCATTGTAATATATGGGACTGTATATGCTGAAAATAAGATTGAATTCATTGCTGAACTGCATGATGTCATGCAGAATCTATCCTACCCAGTGTTGTTGGGTGGGGACTTTAACCTCATCAGATCTGTTACAGAGAAAAATAATGGTTTGATCAATAACCAATATTCTTATCTATTTAATGACTGGATTAATAAATGGGGTCTTATGGAAATTAAGATTGCAAATAGGAGCTATACCTAGAGCAATAATCAAGAGATACCTATTTTTGCAATGACAGATCATGTGTTTATTTCTACATCCTAGGATGCTCACTTCCCCTTATATGTCCTCTCTGCTTTACCTCGAGTGGGAAGTGACCATACCCCACTCCTTTTAGACACTAAGGCTAGGAGGGTTTCCTCCCCCAAAACCTTTCTCTTCGAAAAGTGGTGGCTTGACCAATCTGATTTCAAGGATCTAGTTTGCAAAACCAGGACAAATCCTCCTATTGTAGGTGAGGCTGTCGATAGCTCGCTGAATAAGACTAGGATCCTTCATAAGAAGATCAAGGGATGGAGTATCAACTTAGAGGCCGCGATTAAGAAAAAGAAGAGGGATCTCCTTCAGGAGTTTGACATTTTAGATGTCTTCTCTGAATCCAATCGTTTAAACGATTCGGACAGGAGTCGCATGGAGGATATTAAAAAAGAATTAGATGATATTCGGAGAAAAGAGGAAACTGCCTTATGGCAGAGATCAAGGGATAGAAGAATTAAAGATGGAGATAAGAATTATCAGTACTTCCATGCGCTAGCCAATCATAGACATCGGAAGAACCATCTATTTGAATTAAATGGGGATTCAGGTCCGGTTCACACTACCAAAGAGATGTTGGAGGTTGCCACTTCATCCTATAAAAATCTCTTTGGTCATGAGCAGCGACATAACATCAGTTTGGGTCCTTCCTTTTGGAAGGAGGACGAGAGGGTTTCATCCAAAGATAATGAGTGCCTTCAAAAGAACTTTTCTGAGGAGGAGATTAAACAGGCCATTTTCGGATCTTATGCTCATGGGGCCCCTGGTCCAGATGGCCTCTCCTTTCTTTTCTACCAGACTTTCTGGGAAGTGATTAAAAGTGATTTTATGGCCATGGTAAGAGACTTTGAAGAAGGTAAACTAGATGTGTATGAACTAAACTTTGCCCTCGTTGTGCTAATCCCTAAGGAGGTAGATGCCAAGGACATGAAGAAATTTAGGCCTACCAGTCTTGGTAATTATGCGATCAAGATTCTTACCAAGGCTATGACGAACAGAATGTCCCCTATCCGGGATATGCTAATTTCCCCAAACCAAACTGCTTTTATTAGAGGGAAATTTATCCTGGAGAGTGTGGTTCTAGCCCATGAAGTTATCCATGAAATCAAAAGATCCAAAACCCAGGGGCTTGTTCTCAAGTTGGACTATGAGAAAGCCTATGATAGGGTTAGTTGGGAGTTTCTGTTTGAGATGCTGGAGTCCAGGGGGTTCGGGCCCAAGTGGATCTCCTGGATGAAAAGTGTTTTGCTTAGAAGTACCTGAAAGTGCGTTATATCGACTAGAGGGGGGGTGAATAGGCGATTTTTACAAATTCATCACTTGAGGAATTTCAACTTTGAGGAATTTGAAATGTGATGAATAACTAGCAACGGAATAATTACTCAAGTGCATGAGGAACATAGTACCTGCATAGTCATCAAGATGAAATGAAACATGCACAAATAGTAAGTAGCGTGACATAGGATAAGCAATGATAAATTAGGTAACTTGAAGAATTTGAGGTGAGGAAATTGTGAAAGTCTTTAGTCAAATTCTTCAAACAGTAACAATCAATTTCATCAACAAGTTTATGAGGAATAGAGGGGTTGAGGAAATAGAACCAGGTAGCTCGATGAAGATAATGGTTTGATGACCCAGTTCCAACTGCTATGATAGTCGTATGTCTGGTTTGGAGCAGCCTGGTATTTAAACCAGAGGACACACGGTCCTAGGACACACAGCCCTTACCGTATTCTCTTTGAGCTAAGGTCACACAGTCCTCGCCCAACACTCGTGGTAAGTCTTCAGGGTAGACGTCCAAAACCCTCACAAACTGGTCACCCAACGATCCACAATTGACTGCTAGATGTTGTAGACCAAGGTCACTTCGTGATCCCCAATTGACTGTAGGATGCACTAGACCATGACACCTAACCGTCTGGAGGATGCACAGTCCTCAAAGGTAACAAGCTCGGTTCCACATAGGAATTTCTTCAGTGATGCTCAATCACTTTGGGTTTGGTGGTTTGGTTGTGGGTTTTTCCTCACTGATGATTTTCTCTCAAAGTCCTCGGAGGATGGGTTTCTCTCAAATGACAAGTGTCAGTTCTCTCTCAGAGCAGCCAACCATCTAGTGGTTGTGGGGGTGGCTGTTTATAGCCAGGGTGCAACCGACATGATAAGACATAAATTCCCCCAATGATATGACCGTTATGTGGATAAGAATGATTGGGGACAGCTGGCGCTAAGCACAAAAATGGTCGGAATTTCGAACTATGAAAGTCCTCAGACATATCATGTTCCTCACTTGTAGGCAATTCACACTGGCGAAATCCTAACTCCTCAGTCAGATCAATTTCCTCAGAGACCATAAGAACTTCGTCTTTGTCACTAAAGAACTTGACAGAACCGTAAGAGATTTCCAAAGGCTTCACTCGAAGGATTGTATAGGTTGAGGATTTGGGAGTTGAGCATCAGTTGGACATTTTCCTTAGTTTTACCTCGGCCCCCTTTAACAGTACGGTGTTTCCTATGACTCAAAGAAAGGAAATGAAACTACGAAAGCAAAGTCTTCATGCTTCATAGTCCCCATTCATATATTCAAGGTCACACCAACTTCTTCATGTTCAAAGTCTTCAGGTAATTATCAAAGTCTTCAGCAAAGTCTTCGCAAAGTCTTCACCAAAGTCTTCACTTGAAGACATAAATTTTTAGAGGTCGATAATCTCCGGATATGTCAAACTCCTCATCGACTTATAGAGCATGTGTACACTCACAAACACATTAGTTCCTTAACCTATAAGTCTTCAATACACCAAAATCACTAAGCGGCACTAGATGCACTAACAATCTCCCCCTTTTTGGTGATTGATGACAAATAGGCTAAGTTTTCAACGGGGATAATCATATGAAGTGAAAGTACTGAGTTTGAGGAATTTGATTGCAAGATATAGAAGAACTCCCCCTGAAGATGTGCATATTTGAGGAATTTGCTTTGGACTGCAAATGCACATGGCAGGTTAAAACATGGAGAACTCCCCCTATATCTTGTAATTCATACACGCATTTGAACATATGATGTGAAGAATTTGAAATGCGTGATGAAAATGGTGTGTGACGAAATTCAACATGTATGCATTAAGGTACTTGACGAAATAAACATGCTAGGAAATAGTTCAAAAGAGGCAGACCACCATCGGACTTAAGTTTACAACTCAATCAACAAAAGCTTCAGAAGAGCGAGAGTTGTAACTTAAACAAAAATAGCCCATATAAAGAGAGACCCGCTTGAAGACTAACTCAAATTTTCTCCCCCTTTGTCATCGAGGACCAAAAGGGACGAAAAAGTGAGGACTAATGCCCCTTTAAAGAATTTCATCGTGTTGGTGAGGAAGGAGCGTCAGCGTTGTTGGGATCGTTTGTCCATGCAGGGCCTGCCGCAGTGTCGTCAATGTCTTCATCTTCATATCTCTCACGTGATGAAGAATATGAACTTGTGATCATCAAAGGAACTTGGACTTTCTTGAATTTCTTGTTTGGTTGACGAGCCCAATCAGGATTTTCCTCAAAGATCCAGCTCCTTCAGTTCTTCAGGAGTCTTGAGGTGAGACAATATGGCCCAAGTGCGGTTGAGGTTTTCATGTGCATAGTAGTGATTCCTCTTCACAGTGTTCTGCGTCACAGTCATGTTTTGCACAATGTAACCAAGTTGACACTTCACCCACTTGTGATTGCGATCGACCTTCTGATGAAGACTTATTAGAAGCTCGCAATCAGTCATCACACGAGGGGCAGGCTCTTGAGGTTTTTGAGCTGAGACTTTTGCTTCTGAGTCCTGAGTTGCAGTGTCATCATTGGTGGAGAAGGAAGCAGCTTTGCGAAACTGTCCATCCAATGGACGAGTGCCTTCATCAATGATAGCCTTGCCTTTTCCTTCCACTGAGTCAATCGTGCTCTTGATGACTTCGATCGGAGGCAGGAAGCCAAAGTGATTCTGGAAATCAGCCTTGAAGGGAACTGAGGACTTTGCATTGATGAATTTCATGATCCAAGGTGCATAAGGCTTCTGTTCAAATGGAGCTAAAGCGGCACTTGCCAATGTCCTCATGAAGAAATCATGGAAGTTGATGGGAATCCCATGAATGATGTTGAACATCATATTCTTCATGACTCCCTCCACTTCCTCTTCTTCAGAATTGTGGCCCTTCTAAGGAAATAGAGTGTTCGTGAGAATGCGGTAGACTTCCCTTAGCACATACAGCAAATCCTTCACTAAAAAGATTTTTCGTTGAGGCTTTCCAGGAGCCAGTGGCTTCATCAGCACTTGCATAAGTTGATTTAGAAGAGCAGGTTCATCAAACAGATGACGAGCTTCATCTGAAGGAATTGGAACTGGGAGAGTCTAAAGTAATTCAGAAGCTTGAGCAGTGAAATGAGTTGATCCTGTCATCCAGTCCAAAACCCAGGAGTTGATGTCAGAAGCATTTCCACTGATGTGCAGAGTAGCATAGAATTGAAGAATGAGTTCTTCATTCTAGTCATAGATGTCTACGCAGAAGGGAAGAATGCTTGCATCATGAAGAACTTGGAGCACCGATGAGAATGATGGAAGTGTTTCCATGTCAGCATGAGGAATTTGATTGTCCTCAAAGACTTTCTTCTTTTCGAACAAGACTGATGCATAGTAGTTCATATGAGTGGCAGTCCAAAATCTGCTTCGTCTCGCCCTTGCTAAGTCATACGGATTGGGTCCAGTGAAGAACATGCGCTCATTGAAGAAATTGCTTTTGAGTAATTTGGGGCGCGCTGAGCCTTTGAACGGCATTCTGGGCTTTGGTAGAAGATTTGGCTTGAGCGGCCCTTGATCTCTTTTGGCATGGGAGGAACTTCTTCAGTCTGAGGAAATTGAAGTGCAGGTTCCTCAGTGGCAGTTGGAGTAGCAAAGTCATCAACTGATGCAACTGGAATTTCTTCAATGACTTTGGTGGTCAAGTCATCAGATCCTTCATGAATTTCTTTGTCTGGGCTGGGGACTGAGGATTTTGTGACAGGGGAGTAGTCATTGGCGAATTTGGATGAGTTGTTTCCCAATATTCATCGTTGATTACAGGAGTTGTATTGCCAATGTCTACATCCTCATCAATTTCTTCAACTCCAGCCTCTTCAGCAGTGAACTAAGGCTGGGGCGATGACACCTGAGGAGTTGAAGCATTTTCTTTAGCTTCAATTTCTTCATCAATCTGCTCTTTCGAAGCAGTAGAATGATCTTCATTTTCTTCATCTAGGATGACATAGTCAACCCCAAATGGAATAATTGCATAGGCAGGTGCTGAGGAGATTGGAGTAGCATCAATGGGTTCAGTTGAAGAACTTTTAAAAGTCTTCAACTTCTTCATAGCTGAGGAGTCTGAAGCTGATGCTTTTCTCTTTAGAGACTTTTCCTCAGCAACCTTAGTTACTTTAGGCATGACTGATGCAGTCGTCCTAGTGGGTTCAGTTTCTTCAGGCACAGCAAAAGCTTCAGCTGGCCTAGCAGTTTCTTCAGGCACAACAGTGGAGGTTGTCCTGGCATGTTCATCAGCGGTCTGATGTTCTTCAGCAGCTCTGGCTATTTCTTCAGGTGCAGGAGCATTTTCATCAGCAGGCTGAGCAGTTTCATCAGCCTAAGGAATTTGAGGTTGCAATTGAGCTGCAACCCTTATGTTGTGGTCCTTAACAGCAACTTGAGCTGCTTTAATAAATCTGACCTTGGTACCCTTCCATTCAGCATCATACCTTTCTTGTTCCTTAGTGAGGGAGCGAACTTCAAACTAAACTATGATGAGTTGATTTGGAGTCAAATTCATCACATTATTCCTCAGAAAATTTTCTTTCCGAGCTGTGTTCCTCTTAGCTCTCTGAGCTTGATCTCATTTCCATTTTTCCTCGGCAATAAAGTGAGTGAGGACATGGTCCACACGAAGAGGCAGGTTTAGTGAGGAAAGTGGGGTGCTTGGATCCTCATGCCATATATCAATGAAGTTGAGGATCATCTTGGGATCCAGCATGAGAGGAACAGAGCTTCCCTTGGCTATAGCAGCCTTTTGCTGACTTTGTCTAATGATTTCTTCCAATTCTTCATCATCATCCTCATATCCTGAGGGTACAGTTACCACTGCTTTGCTTGTGTGAGGACTTGGTCTTTGACCTCGTCCAGCAGTTTTCTTCAGCTTCAACACTATAGGGCTAGTTGAAGACTTCGCTTTTGTAGAGGAACTTGCAGAGATTTTTGAAAGTTTTGAGAATCCATCCGTCCTTTGACATGATGCAAGGTGTACAAGAGTTGAGGACTTTGCAGCTGTAGTTGAAGATTGAGAAGCAACCATACCAGTAGTTGAGGCCTTTGAAAGACGAGGCTTTTGGGCTTGAGGAATCAGCTATGATGGTTTTGAGGTTAAAGAACTTGTCTTTGCAGCAGATTTCTTCATCATTTATTTCTTCGGAGCACTTGTAGAGGCTCCGGCAGAGGTGGCAGCAGCAGAGTCTTCATTAAATTTCTTCGGTGCCTCTTTGGCTTTCCTCGCCAGCTTGGCTTGTTGTTTCTCCCATATATGAGGAAAGTCTTCACCAGTCTTGAGACTTGTGGGATCAGCAATTTGATTTTGAGCCAAAGGAGGCCTGATGCATGGAGGTTTCACTGCAAATTTTATCATGTATTTTGGATTTACATAACGATATTCCTTCCATTCCTTTGCCCATCTCCTCTCAATTTTCTACAGACGAATCTTTCTCTGCTTAGTTGTCTCTTTGCCATGAGTTTCTTCATCGGGTGTGCAGTATTCCTCATACAAGTCATCTGGAATCTCAAAAGGAGTGTGCACATCTGGCTTCTTTCCACCTTTCTGTGGCTTGTTCCCATCATCCATTTTCCTTAACTGAGGATTTTGAACTCTTGAGGACTCTGAAGAAGTACACAGTTTTTCCTCAAGAAACGCTGCAAATGAGTTAAGTTGATGAGAACCTAGTGATTCATAAGCGAACATGTTGTACTTGTGAACAGAGTATAGGTGTGAGGAATTTGAAGAGGTCATACGTGTTCTCAGAAATCTTCCAATAAAAATAGGTGTGAGAAATTTGACCATTGGTGTCTTGAGGAATTTTACTAAGTGTTATTTGTCTTAGGTTCTAGAGTTGTGCAAATTTTGAGGATTCACACAATTGAGGAATCTTGAAGAAAATCATAACTTAGAGAAAGTCATCAAGTGTACGAACATGTAAGGTGGTTTAGAATGAGATTCTTGAAGAATAAACACCTTTATGAAGATTTGGGAAATCTTGAAGATCTAATAAGGGTAGTAAAAATAAATTTTATTTTTCTTGATGAAGAACACGACGAACTATGAGATGAGATTGAGGAAGTTCGTCAGTCCAGATCTCCCACGCCCTAGCTTGGCAAAGGGAGACAACTACAGCGGCGATGGGATGAAGACTTCCGCGGCCGATGCAAGTACGACTATGGTGAGGTCGAGGCAACGAAGCTCTTCAACCGGCGTCGATGACTTTAGCGGCGACGCTAGGTTGGAGCTCGGGAGAGAGAGTAGAGATGAGGAGTAACCGAGCACAATGTAAGGGGAGGGGGTATTTTTAGTGGAGGTCAAAAATCAATCCGTCCGAAGATTTTGGACCAGATTGCCCCAGACCCTTGCCCTTCATGCAACAGGTGTCACCCACGTTCTGAGTTGTGGCGATAGTGGGGGATCATGGGTTATCCAGTCGCGGGAACCGGAACTGTTTGAGCGGGAACCGCCAAAGATTTTAAAGTTTCCGTTTGCAAATTCTTCAGCTGTCAAGGACACAGTGAAGACTTTGAACGAGTTTCAAAGTAGAACACATATGAAGAATTTGTGAACAGACTAGGTTGAGTTTGGCATAGAGGGGAAAGGGTCCGATCACATTCACTTAGATGAAAATCAACTTGAAGAATTAGCAATAAGTGAATGCTGTTGAGGACATTGAAAACTCATATATATATATATATAGTCAATGAAGAACATGAGTTTCATAGTTTGAAGAATTTGACAAGTTGATGAATTTGAAAAGTTGAGGAATTTGCAAGCTTGAGGAATTTGAAAATTTGAAGAATTTGCAAAATAATGAAAAACTCAACTTTGAAGAATTTCAACTATGGTTGGTGTCGTGACCCACCGTATAAGAATGATGAGTTCAGACACCGCGTACAATTGTCGTAGGGTTCCGAGAATCAAATTCTTCATTAATTTCTTCACACTTAGAGGGTTATTCTTCATTGATTGAAGAAAAATGTTACTTCGTGTGTTGCACATCTAAGTCATCAATTTTGCATAAGTGTTAGTATGTGTGTCCTTTTTCAAAGAACATTCTAAGATTCTAAGATATTTAGCTCACATCCAACTTGCAAAATCTCTTTTCATCCAAGGGCTTTGTGAAGATATCGGCTGGTTGTTCTTCAGTGGGAATGTGGTCAATGGAGATGTCGCCCTTGAGTACATGATCTCAAAGAAAGTGATGACGAATCTAGATTTGCTTGGTCTTGGAATGCTGAACTGGGTTGTAAGCAATCTTGATGGCACTCTTGTTATCACAGTAGATAGGCACATTCTTCAACTTGATGCCGTAGTCCTTGAGGGTTTGCTTCATCCACAGCAACTGAGTGCAGCATGAACCAACAACAATATACTCAGCTTCAGCAGTAGACAGTGAGGCGCAGTTCTGCTTCTTCGAGGACCAATAGACTAAGGATCGTCCAAGGAAATGACATGTGCCTGAGGTTGACTTGCGATCCACACGATCTCCAGCATAGTCAGCATCAGAGTATCCAACGAGGTGAAGATTTGAGCCCTTGGGATACCATAATCCAAGCGTTGGTGTGTGAGCTAAGTATCCAAGAATATGTTTCATAGCCTTATGGTGTGATTCCTTTGGTGTTGCTTGGAATCAGGCACACATGCAAACACTCAGCATAATATCAGGCCTAGATGCACATAGATACAACAATGAGCCAATCATGGAGCGATATACCTTTTGATCAAAATATTTACCATTTTCGTCAGTGCAGAGGTGGCCTTTTGAAGGCATTGGACTTTTGACGCCTTTGCAATCTTGCATGTCAAATTTCCTCAGAACATCCTTGAGGTATTTCTCTTGTGAGATGAAGATGTCGTTGTCTTGCTGACGAATTTGAAGACCTAAGAAGAATTTCAACTCTCCCATCATAGACATTTTTTATTCTTCACTCATCATATATGCAAATTCATCACTATAACGTTTGTCAGTACATAGAAAGATAACATCATCTACGTATATTTGGCATATGAACAGTTCACTGTCATAGGATTTTCAGGTCGAGTGAACCCGGGTTTGAAGCCTTTCTTCATGAGGAATTCCTTTAGAGTGTCAGGGGCTTGCTTAAGGCCATAGAGAGCCTTGTTGAGTCTGAAGACTTTGTTAGGATGCTTAGGGTCTTCAAAACCTGGGGGTTGAGCAACATATACTTCTTCCTCAAGCTTACCATTGAGGAATGCACTTTTCACATCAATTTGATATAAGATGATATCATGATGGTTAGCGTAAGCAAGCAATATGTGAATAGCTTCAAGTCTAGCAACAGGTGCAAAAGTTTCATCAAAGTCGATTCCCTCAACCTGTGTGTAGCCTTGAGCCACAAGACGAGCCTTATTCCTTACCACAAGGCCATTTTCATCTTGCTTGTTGCGGTAGATCCACTTGGTACCTATGATGTTATGCTTGCGAGGATCTGGCCGCTTGACAAGTTCCCACAAATTTTTGATCTTGAATTGATGCAATTCCTCTTGCATAGCTTGAATCCACTCAGGCTCCTTGAATGCTTCATCAACTTTGGTGGGCTCTATGATATCAACAAAGGCAAAGTGCCCACAAAATTTAGTTAAATGTGAAGCTTTTGAGTGAGTGAGAGGACCTGGTGCATTGATGTCATCGATGATTTTGTCAATCTGCACTTCATTTACAACTCTTGGATGAGCAGGTTGACGTGGCTGAGGATTTTCTTCAGCACCATTTTCTTCAGTTGTATCAGCATGAATGTATTCATTCGTAGGAATGACTTCCTCAGTGGGTATGACATCTTCAGTAGCCTTCAGCTTGATGGATTCATCAGGAGACTGTTCATCTAACACAGAAGGCAGGTGCTCTCTTTGCGAGCCATCAGTTTCATCGAACCGCACATCTACGGTTTCAACAACCTTGTGGTGGAAGGTGTTGAAGACTCTGTAGGTGTGCGAGTCCTTTCCATAACCAAGCATAAAACCTTCATGTGCTTTCGGTGCAAATTTAGAACTATGATGAGGATCTCTAATCCAGCATTTTGCACCGAAGACTTTGAGATAACTTACATTGGGTTTCTTGCCAGTCATAAGTTCATACGAAGTCTTCTTGAAGAATTTGTGAAGATATACCCTGTTGATGATGTGGCATGCAGTATCAATTGCTTCAGGCCAGAAGAGACGAGGAGTCTTGTATTCATCAAGCATGGTGCGAGCCATCTCAACAAGAGCCATCTCATTCTGTTGAGGAGTATAAGGGGCAGATAACTCATGAGTAATACCAAGTTCATCAAGATATTCATCAAGATTAGTGTTCTTGAACTCAGTCCCATTATCACTCCTGATATGCTTGATCTTGATGCCGAAGTTGGTGAAGGCCCTTGAAGCAAATCATCTGAAGATATCCTGCACTTCAGTCTTGTACAGAATAATATGCACCCAAGTGTAACAAGAGTAATCATCAACAATGACAAAGCCATACAAACTTGAAGAATTTGTTAGTGTGGAGTAATGAGTGGGGCCAAAGAGATCCATGTGAAGCAATTCAAAGGGTCGAGTCGTGGTCATGATTGTCTTCGAGGGATGCTTGGATCTGATCATCTTCCCAGACTCACATGCACCACAGAGGTGATCCTTGAAGAATTTGACACCTTCAATGCCAATGACGTGCTTTTTCTTCACGAGCGTGTGCAAGTTCCTCATACCAGCATGTCCAAGTCGTCGATTCACAGCCAGCCTTCTGAGGACTTTGCAAGTAGGCATGTGGCAGGCTGAGCACCTATAGAGAAGTCAACAATACACAAGTCTCCTCTCCTATAGCCTTCGAAGACTTTGGAATTTTCAGATTCCATGATGACAACACAACGATATTTTCCAAATACGACAATCATATCAAGATCACAATGTAGGAGATATGCCCTAGAGGCAATAATAAATGTTATTGATTATCTCCCTGTTCATAATTAGGTTTATGTTCCATGCTATAACTGCTATGGTTCTCGAGTCTGCAATAACCACGAGGCTTGAAGGAAAACTCATATGCATGTGTGTAATAATAAACGGGAAAATGTATTCCTAGTCTGGCCTCTAAGACTGGCTCAAGTATTGCATGATGATCCTGTTTTCCTGATCATGGGCATGGTTATGCCGGCAATTTTGAGGGCACAATGTTAGAAGAACATTTGTGGTTAACCGACCCAAATTGATGTTATGCTATGAGATACATTCATCATAAGTTAATGGTTAATAACACAGAGAAGTTAATGTTTGCATAATTCCTTAGACCATGAGAGTACCGAGTTTCTTCATGCTTGCTTCATGAACTTTGGGGTTTGTTAAACGTCATCCGTAAATGGGTGGCTATTACGGTGGTTTACGGGTTCATGGAAAAGTATGTCAAGTAACTTGATAGCTCAAGATTGGGATTTGCTCCTCGGACGATGGAGAGATATATCTGGGCCCTCTCGGTGTTACGGTATCCATCATCGTCTGGCCAGACACTTTGTGACTTGATCACGGGGATGCCGGAACACGGGAACGAGAAAAGAGAACAATACCGGTAACGAGGTAACTGGCATAGTGGACAAGTTGTTGATCCACGGGGATGCCAACATGTCTCACCTCGGGTATTTGTAACATATCGCGAAGCAACAGGAATAGCACACGACAACTGGAGGTTCACTCGAATATTCATTCGTGTGGGTATAGGGGTCAATATGGGTGTCTTGTTGGGGAACGTTTCATGGGAAACAAAAAATTTCCTACGCACATGCAAGATCTATCCATGGTGATGAGCATCTATGAGAGAGAGAGTGGATCTACATACCCTTGTAGATCGCTAAGCAGGAAGCGTTAAGAAACGTGGTTCGTGTAGTCGAACGTCTTCGCGATCCAAATCGCCGAGCATCCCGTGATCTCATCACAATCCATCCTGCGATCCAGTCATGATTCGTCCCGCGAACTCATCACGATCCGTTCCGCGAACTCATCATGATCCATCTCGCGAACTCATCATGATCCGTCTCGCGATCTTGATCACGGTCCTTCCGATCTAGAGCCGAACAGGCGGCACCTCCGCGTTCAGCACACGTACAGCTCGATGACGATCTCCGCCTTCTTGATCCAGCAAGAGGGAGCGGAGAGGTAGACGAATTATCCGGCAGCGCGACGGCGTTGTGGCGATGGTGGTGGAGGAATTCCAGCAGGGCTTCGCCTAAGCACTGTAGAAAACTGATCTAGAGGAGAAACTATGCACTAGAGGAAACATGTAGCACGTGGCTGAAAATCAAGTGCAAAACCCCTAAAACCTCTAGTATATATAAGAGGAAGAGAGGAGGAGGCTTGGCGCAAGGGCCAAGCCCTCTAGGATTTGGCCGAAGTGGGAGGAGAGGAGGAATCCTCCTCCAATCCTAGTAGGACTAGGACTCCTCCTTATTTTGGTCTTTTTGCCTTTTTCCACTTTTTTCTCTTTGGGCTTTTCTTCCCAGCCGCATGGGCCTTATGTGGGACTTCCACCAGCCCACTAAGAGCTGGTATTAACCCTCCCACAGCCCATGTAGCCTCTTGAGTCGAAATACCCCTCCCGGTGGTCTCCCGATACACTACCGGCACTCCCGGTACACTATCGATGAGCCCGAAACTTTTCGGGCGACCAAAACAGGACTTCCTATATATAAATATTTACCTCCGAACCATTCCGGAGCTCCTCGTGACACCCGAGATCTCATCTGGGACTCCTAACAACCTTTGGTCACCACCATACATAACTTTATGCTACCGAAACGTCACCAAACCTTAAGTGTGCAGACCCTACAGGTTCGAGAACTATGTAGACATGACCGAGACACCTCTACGGTAAATAACCAATAGAGAGACCTGGATACCCATATTGGTTCCTACATATTCTACGAAGATCTTTATCGGTCGAACCTCTATGTCAAGGATTTAGTTAATCCTGTATGATGTTCCTTTTGTTCTTCGGTATGTTACTTGCCCGAGATTTGATCGTCGGTATCTCCATACCTAGTTCAACCTCATTACCGGAAAGTCTCTTTACTCGTTCCGTAATACAAGATCCCATGACTAACATTTAGTCACATTGCTTGCAAGGCTTATTGTGATGTTGTATTACCGAGTGGGCCCTTGAGATACCTCTCCGTCACATGGAGTAACAAATCCCAGTCTTGATCCATGCCAACCCAACAGACACCCTCGAAGATACCTGTAGAGCACCTTTATAGTCACCCTGTTATGTTGCGACGTTTGATACACACAAGGCACTCCTCCGGTGTCAATGAGTTGCATGATCTCATGGTCAAAGGAACATATACTTGACCTGCAGAAAACAATAGCAATAAACTGACACAATCACATGTTATGTTTGTAGTTTGGGTCTTGTCCATCATATAATTCTCCTAATGATGTGATCCCATTACCAAATGAAATCTCATGTCCATGACTAGGAAACCACAGCCATCTTTGATCAACAAGCTAGTCTATTAGAGGCATACTAGGGACATGGTGTTGTCTATGTATCCACACATGTATCTGTGTTTCCGATCAACACAATTATAGCATGGATAATAAACGATTATCATGAACAAGGAAATGTGATAATAACCAATTTATTATTGCCGCTAGGGAATATTTCCAACAGTCTCCCACTTGCACTAGAGTCAATAATCTAGTTCACATCACCATGCGATTCGCATTGTTATGAATCTAACACCCAATGAGTTCTAGGGTTTGATTATGCTTTGCATGTGAGAGAGGTATTATAGTCAACGGGTCTGTGACATTCAGATCCGTGTGTACTTTGCAAATCTCTATGTCAAACTGTAAACACTGCTACCACACTCCACTTGGTACTATTCCAAATGGCTGCTCCGCTATACGTATCTAGATTGCTACTACGAGTCATCCGGATTGGTGTTAAAGCTTGCATCGACGTAACTCTTTACGATGAACTCTTTATCACCTCCATAATTGAGAAACCTCTCCTTAGTCCACTGGTTACTAAGGATAATTTTGACCGCTTCCAGTGATCCACTCCTGGATCACTCTTGTACCCCTTGACAGACTCATGGCAAGGCACACACCAGGTGCGGTACACAACATGGCATAATATAGAGCCTATGGCTAAGGCATAGGGGATGACATTCGTACTTTCTCTTTCTTCTGCCCTGGTTGAGCTTTGAGTCTTACTCAACTTCACACCTTACAATCAGGCAAGAACTCTTTCTCTGACTGATCCATTTTGAACTCTTTCAAAAACTTGTCAAGATATGTACTCAATGAAAGTCTCATCAAGTATCTTGATCTATCACTATAGATCTTGATGCTCAACAATTAGGTAGCTTTATCCAGGTCTTCCTTTGAAAAACTCCTTTCAAACAACCCTTTATGCTTTCCAGAAATTCTACATCATTTCCGATCAACAATATGTCAACCACATATGCTTATCAGAAACTCTATAGTGCTCCCACTCACTTTATTGCAAATGCAAGTCTCTCATAAACTTTGTATAGACTCAAAAACTTTGATCACCTCATCAAAGTGTATATTCCAACTCCGAGATGCTTGCTTCTGTCCATAGAAGGATCACTAAAGCTTGCACACCTTTTAGCATCCTTAGGACTAACAAAACCATCTGGTTGTATCACATACAACCTTTCCTCAAGTAAACCGTTAAGGAAACGATGTTTTGACATCCATCTGCCAGATTTCATAATTGGAAAATGCAGGAACTGCTAACATAATTCCAACAGACTTTAGCATTGCTACGAGTGAGAAAGTCTCATCACAGTCAACTCCTTGAACTTGTCGTAAACTTCTTTGCAACAAGTCGAGCTTTACAAATGGTGAAATTTACCATGAGCGCTTTTCTTCATTTTAGACATCCATTTGTACTCAATGACCTTCCGTCCAACGAGCAAGTCTACCAAAGTATATACTTGGTTTTCATACATGGATCCTTTCTCGGATTTCATGGCCTCTAACCATTTGTTGGAATCCGGGCCCATCATCGCTTCTCCACAGCTCGTAGGTTCATCGTTGTCCAACAACATGACCTCCAAGACAGGGTTGTCGTACCACTCAGGAGCATTACAAATCCTTGTCGATCTACGAGGTTCGATAGTAACTTAATCCGAAGCTTCATGATCATCATCATTTACTTCCTCTTCAACTTACGTAGGTCCCACAGAAACATCTTTCTACACTACGCTACTCTCTGGTTGAAACAAAGGTTCAAAAACCTCATCAAGTTCTATCTTCCTCCCACTCAATTCTTTCGAGAGAAACTTTTTCTCGGGAAAGGACCCGTTTAAGCAACAAACACTTTATGCTTGGATCTGAGATAGAAGGTTCACCCAACTGTTCTTAGGGTAATCTCTGAAGATGCATTTGTTCGCTTTGGGTTCGAGCTCATTAGGTGAAAACATTTTTCCACACAAGCGTCGCAGCCCAAAACATTAAGAAATGACAGCTTAGGTTTCTATCAAACCATAATTCACACGGTGTCATCTCAACGGATTTAGATGGTGCCCTATTTAAAGTGAATGTAGTTGTCTCTAATGCATAACCCCAAAATTATAGTAGCAAAACGATAAGAGACATCATAGCATGCACCATATCCAATAGAGCATGACTATGATGTTCGGACACACCATCACGCTATGGTGTTCCAGGTGGCGTGTGTTGTGAAACAACTTTCACATTGTCTAAAGTTGTATGCCAAACTCGTAACTCAAATATTCACCTCCACGATCATATCGCAGACATTTATTCTTGTCATGATGATCTTAAACCGAAAAACGGGGTCCTTAGTCACCTTGCCCAAGAGGCATGGTTCGCATGTCTCAACCGATTCAAAATCGAATGATTCCAAAGATCCATCAGCATGGAGTTTCTTCATGCGCTTTATACCAACATGACATTTAGCGGCAATGCCACAAGTATGTGGTACTATCATTATTAACTTTGTATCTTTTGGCATCAATGTTATGAACATATGTATTACTACAATCAAGGTTCAACAAACCATTCTCACTAGGTGCATGACCATTGAAGGTATTATTCATGTAAACAGAAGAACCATTATTCTCTAACTTAAATGAATAACTGTGTTGCAATAAACACGATCTAATCACGTTCATGCTCAACGCAAAACACCAAATAACATTTATTTAGGTTCGTCACTAATCCCGAAGGTAGAGAGAGCGTGCGATGTTGATCACATCAACCTTGGAAACATTTCCAACACACATCGTCACCTCACCCATAGCTAGTTCTCCGTTTATTTCGTCGCTTTTATTTTGAGTTACTAACATTTAGCAACCGAACCGGTATCCAATACCCACGTGCTACTAGGAGTACTAGAAAGGTACACATCAATAACACGTATATCAAATATACTTCTGTCGACGTTGCCAGCCTTCTTATCTACCAAGTATCTAGGGTTGTTCCGCTTCAGCGACTGCTCTCCTCATAATCAAAGCACTTAGTCTCGTGTTTGGGTTCAACTTTGGGTTGCTTCACTGGAGCAGCAACTGACTTGCTATCCATGAAGTTTCCCTCCTTGCTCCTGCCCTTCTCGAAACTAGTGGTTTGACTAACCATCAACACTTGATGCTCCTTCTTGATTTCTACCTTCGCGGTGTCAAACATCGCGAACAGCTCAGGGATCATTATTTCTATCCCTGACGTTTTATAGTTCATCACCAAGTTCTAGTAGCTTAGTGATAGTGACTTGGAGAACTATATCAATCACTATCTTATCTGGAAGATCAACTCCCACTCAATTCAAGCGATTGTAGCACCCAGACAATCTGAGCACATGCTCAACGATTGAGCTATTCTCCTTCATCTTGCAGGCAAAGAATCTTGTTGGAGATCTCATATCTTGCAACACGGGCACGAGCCTGAGATCCTAATTTCAGCTCTTAGAACATCTCATATGTTTCGTGACATTCAAAATGTTTTGGAGCCTCAATTCTAAGCCGTAATGCATGACGCACTAAACTATCAAGTAGTCATCAGAACGTGCCTGTCAGATGTTCACAACATCTACAGACGACACTAGAGGGGTTGGCGCACCGAGCGGTGCATTAAGGACATAAGCCTTCTGTGTAGCAATGAGGACAATCCTTAGATCACAGACCTAGTCCGCAATATTGCGACCATCATCTTTCAACTCTATTTCTCTAGGAACATATAAAAATTCATGGGAGCTACAGCGCGACCAAGTAATCTACAACATAATTTGCAAAGACACAACTGACTATGTTCATGATAATGAGTTCGATTAATCATATTACTAAAGAACTCCCACTCAAATTGACATCCCTCCGGTCATTCGAGTGATACATGATCCAAAATCACCAACTCAAGTCCGATCATCACGTGAGTTGAGGTGGTTTCAATGGTGAACATCATCATGTTGATCATATCTACTATATGACTCATGTTCGACCTTTCGGTCTCTTGTGTTCCGAGGCCATGTCTGTACATGTTAGGCTCGTCAAGTTTAACTCGAGTGTTCTGCATGTGAAACACTGGCTTGCACCCGTTGTATGTGAACGTATAGTCTATCACACCCGATCATCACGTGGTGTCTCCGCACGATGAACTTTTGCGACGGTGCACACTCGGGGAGAACACAATTTATCTTGAAATTAAGTGAGGGATCACCTTATAATGCTACCATCGTCCTAAGCAAAACAAGGTGCATAAAAGGATTAACATCACATGCAAATCATAAGTGACATGATATGGCCATGAACTTGTGCTTTTGATCTCCATCTTGAAAGCACCGGCATGATCTCCATCATCACCGGCATGACACCATGATCTCCATCGTCTTGATCTCCATCAATGTGTTGCCATCTGGGTTGTCTCGCCCACCACCATCGCCGCAACGCTGTCGTGCTGCCGGAGAACTCTTCTACCTCTCCGCTCCCTCTTGCTGGATCAAGAAGGCGGAGATCGTCATCGAGCTATACGTGTGTTGAACGCGGAGGTGTCATTCGTTCGGCGCTAGATCGGAAGGACCGTGATCAAGATCGCAAGACGAATCGTGATGAGATCGTGAGACGGATCGTGATGAGTTCGTGGGACGGATTGTGATTGGATCGCGGGACGGATCGTGATGAGATCGCGGGACGCTCGGCGATTTGGATCACGAAGACGTTCAACTACACCACCGGCGTTTCTTAACTCTTCCCTCTTTGCGATCTACAAGGGTATGTAGATCCACTCTCCCTCTCGTAGATGCTCATCACCCTGGATAGATATTTCGTGTGCATAGGAAAATTTTTGTTTCCCATGCAACGTTCCCCAATACCCATGAGGTTTTGGGGTACTGCTCAGGTGTCCAGTAAGATCCATCAACATTGAGTTTCCTCACAAAGGCAACACCCTCTTTCCTAGGGTTCTGCTTTTTGAGGACATCGCAAAGGGTTGATGCCCTATGAGACTTTTGTACATGCCTGTCACATACAATTCCTTCAACCTTGCATTTTCGTTAGTGATACTTGTGGTATCCTCAGATGAGGAATTTGGGACCACCGGAATAGTTGAAGAATTTGTGGTAATAGAAGAAGTTGAACATTTAGGTGAAGAATTAGCAGTTTCATGTTTGATGCATTTCAAACAAGCTGCAAAAAATTCTTCCTGAGCGGTACTGATCTGTTTAGCCAGTAAGGAATCGTTTTCCCTTTGGAGATCCTCATGTGACACCCTCAGTTTCTCAAGATCTTGCTTTGTTTGAAGAAATTCATAAGGAAGCTTCTCATGATCGGCTAAGAGGTCGTTATGATGACTCTGAAGGTTATCATACTTTTTCTGAAGACTTTTGAGATCGACAGACAAAGTTTGAGTTTGATCCACTTCATCGTTCAACAGATCATCGCTTTTGTCTAGCATTTTCTGAAGCTTTTCAAGTGCACTTTGTTTCCTAGTGGCAAGTTTGAAGGGTTTAGCATAGCTAGGTTTCACATATTCATCAGATTCACCTTCACTTGATTCAGATGAGGAATGATGTTTGTGTACCTTTGAGCCTTTTGCCATGAAGCAATAGGTGGGAGCATAGTCATCATTGCTGACATCAGAGTCGTTGGAGTAGTCATTTTCTTCATCGTTGAAGATGGACTGGCTGACGAAGGCAGTAGCAAGAGCAAGACATGCAACACTAGATTATGATTCCACCTCAGATTCTTCCTCTTCTTCATATTCTTTGGATTCTTCCTCAGAATTCATTTCCTTGCCAATGAAAGCTCGAGCCTTTCTGGAACCATTCTTCTTGTGCTTTGAGGAATTTGAAGATGAGGACTTTGCAGATGAGGACTTTGAAGATTTCTTCTTTTTCTTCGAGTCATCAGAACTATCATCCTTGTATTTCTTCTTCTTCTTTGAATCTTTTTCCCAGAGAGGACAATTAGAGATAAAGTGACCAGGCTTCTTGCAACAATGACAGGTTCTTTTCTTATAGTCTTCTGAGGATTCTGATTTCCTCAAACCACTTTTTGATGACTTTCCAAATCCACCTCTCCTTGAGAACTTCTGGAATTTCCTCATGAGCATTTTCTAGCTCCTGACTTAGTTCTTCAGGATCACCAAGGCTGCTGTCAGAATCTTCTTCTTTGGATGAGGAAATTGCTTTTGCCTTCAAAGCACGAGATCTTCCATAGCTTGCCCGTAGAGGTCTCTCTTCTCAGCTTGCTGGAATTCATGAGTATTGAGTCTCTCAAGAATATCAGCAGGATAGAGCAGTGGTGAATCTTGGAAGAAAATCGAGGGCGGGCTCAAAATTAATGGTGTGAAAAAAAAGCCACTAACTCCTAATTCTTTTGCCCTGAGAAGGTTAAAATTTGCCAGAATTTTTTGAAATGTGAAATTTTGAACCAAAATTGGTTCTGTTTAGCAAAATAGCTAATATCTCAAATCTTGTAGCCCAAATTAGCTTAGAATTTTCCAGAATACTACTGGGCACGCATAGTATTTACTGTAAATTTTTGGAATTATTTGTAAAATATCAAATGTTAGACTTTTCTAGCAAAATAGCAATCAGCTCGAACTAATTTAGTAACATGTTTGATCATACCATGAAGATTCATATTCGAAAGCAATACAATTCACACACCAATACACAAGGACTAGAGAAGTAACACCAATGATAGTAATGTTCCTTACTAATGGTGTTGCAGAACAACTAGAAACCAATATAGAGAAATAGATGCCCAATTATCCAACCACAAGCCATCTGTCCAAATTAGCATAAGTATTTGCAATATAATGGTACACCAATATAAGACATCAGTAAGTGAATACTAACACTAGTAAAACTGAGATATACCTCTAAGAAATCAGATTGTACTCACGAGGCAAATGTCCATTCGATCTTTCATTTTCTGGAATCGTATCATAATTTGATCATCGGGAATGCTTTTGAATATCCTTTTCTCGCAATAGCACACCATTAAATCATTGAGCCAATCATCTGATATCTTGTTGCGCAAATTAGTTTTAATGATCTTCATTGCTGAAAATATTCGCTCGACCGAGGAAGTTCCCACTGGAAGAATCAATGTCAACTCGATGAGGCGATATACCAATTGGAAAGTTCTATGTTTTGTTGTTTGAACCATCAACCGAGCAAGGGTAGAAACATCCGAACATCCATTAAATTCATCACCTCTCCTAATATTTGTAAGGAATGTAGGAAGTTGAGTTCTTAGCAATAATCGTTCAGCTTGTGTAAAATCCTCAGCATAAATTTCAGCAAGTCGAATAAGTTTGTCAACATTAAAATTTGAGAAGTTATTTGTTGGAGTAAGGCAAGACATGCAATCCACTAACTCGGTGTTAACTTCATTGAATCGGTGATTCATCTCGGTGAGAGTTGCATCAAGAGCAACATTGAATATGCTAACCTTGAAATAATGATGTCGAGTCACCTTATTCTTGCTGCAAACAGATTGCCCCATAGCTCCAACAAGATCATCCATATTTGGCACCTCAATGCCATGTTCCTCACAAAAGTTTTTTGCTTGGTCGCATAATGACTCATACCCATTGTCCCTCATACTTTTCAAATCTTCTTTCACATCCAAGACCAAACGCATGGCTTCAACAACATCTTGTTTCTTTCTTTGCAAAGCTTGTGATAGCAAATTAGTGATGCTCAACAAGTTTATTGAGAATAGCATGATGAACACAAACTGGAAGCATTCCATCTATATGATCAAACCTGAAGCTCCACCTTGAGATGTGTGTTCCCGAGCATCGTCAACCACAATTGCAAGCACATCCACCACTGCATTCCACATTGTGTACATACGAAGCAAGGTTCTAAGATGTGAGCCCCAACGAGTAGCTCCTGGTCTAGCTAGGTTAGTTTCTTGATGTAACCCAGTTCCAGATGATAACTTAAAATTCTCCATCATTTCTATCAAGTTGTCTTGATGCTTTGCAAGCAATGCATCCTTCCTTTTGCAAGATGAACCCACCTGATTCAGTATCAAGGGAAGGTAGTTGAAAAAATCAGCAATAACCGGACAACACTGAGCCACTGTGACAACCACTAATTGCAACTGATGGGCAAAGCAATGAATAAAGAAAGCATATGGACTCTCATCACGAATTAGTTTTTGCAAACCGTTGAATTCTCCTCTCATATTTGAAGCCCCGTCGTAACCCTGTCCACGTAGCCTATTAATAGGCAGGCCATGGTATTCCAACACATGAACCAATGCTTCTTTAATTCCGGCAGATGTACAATCTGTGATGTGCTTAATAGCAAGAAATCTCTCCTGAAGCTCCCCGTGATCCTCTAAAAATCTACAAATTTGGGAAGCTACAAGTTAAAAGACGGAAATGAACAATGACGTAAAATAAAAGACTATGCAAGTTTGGGAAGCTACAAGTTAAAGACAGAAATTCGTATACATTACCTAAAAATTATTGCCATTCGCTCCTTTATTGAGCAATCTCTAGCCTTGTCAATAAGTATCGAGAAATTCTTATCTCCAAGCTCATCCTTGATGACTTTGGTTACCTCCAATGCACAACATGTAGCAAGGTCCTTTTGAATATCTGGACATATCATAAGTGCATTGCCTTGCCCCTTATCAAATGCATCTTTCACATCTTTATTCTTGTCCTTATACCAGTCCAAGAACTCCCTGAAATTGCCTTTGTTGATGGAATTGGAAGATTCATCATGTCCACGAAAAGCTTCCCCTTGAGCTATGAGATACCTTGCACAATCCAATGATGCAGTCAAGCGGATTTTATACTTTATATCAGCCTCTTTATTGTAAACTTAGAGTCTGGTAGCCACATTGGCCCTTTGATTGTTGAAATCAACACATAAGCCCATACCAATGTTGTGGTAACTAGATGGACCACCAACATGTTTCTTAAAATTTCCCAAAGCAGTTTTCCAACGCTTGTAACCATCTACTGTAAATACATCATTGCCAAATCTAGACGCTTGTGATGGATTCTTGAAAAGAAAACAAGGGAAACAAAAGGCAGCCTCCTTTTTCACACTATATTCCAACCAATCATACTTATCTAGCCATATTGGTTGAAAGGATCTCCAAATTTAACCGTCCAATCCCACTTCAAATTTATGCCCGGTAGCTTTGTTTCTTTGTTTCAACAAATAAGCTCTTCTCACTACACTTCGAATTTCAGGGGCATAATCTTCTATTGGTATTCGATTAGCCAGATCACCAAAAATCTGACTTGGATGGAATTCTAGTATATGATGCTTTGGTGGTTGGTTTGTGCTCTCATTAGTTGGGGGCTTGGTACTCTCATTTGCATGGGGATTAGTGCTCTCGTCGACATTGGTTGAGGGATTAGTGCTCTCATCGACATCGGTTGAGGGATTAGTGCTCTCATTTGTTGGAGTATGATGAATTATGTTCTCAATAGGGGCTGGTTGAACAACAACATCAACTGGAGGAGCATTGGGTTCGGAAACAACATGGGGAGCATTTGAATTGCTTGCAAACCAGCTGTGCAAAGTTCTTTTTCTCTTCATTTCTACAAACAAGAATGACGGTTAGTACTGGATTAATCTTATATAAAAAGCTAGCTATATTGGTTCTCTTCTCTAGCACTTGAACAGTTTAACTAACCACTGTTAACAACTAGCTACCATTAGTCCATTAGCAATTTAGCATGAACTAGTAGCCAAATAGGAAACCAAATAGCTAGATATAAATAACTACAGAGTACAAACTATAGAATACAACCTTCAGGAGCTGTCGAGTAGAGCAGTGATAGCAGCAGCCGGATGGGGAGGGCACGCTGGGGAGGGCACGGGTCAGATGGAGATGCAGTCTGGCGCCGTTTTGGGGAGGGGGAAGTGACCAGATTAGGGAGAGCCAGGCGCCACTTTGGGGAGGTGGACCGGCGGCGGCGGCAGCACGGTGGAGAGATCCTGTGGACGGCGGCGGCGGCAGCGTGATGGATAGATCCTGTGGTCGGCGGCGGCGCGAAGGAGAGGTCCGGCGACCGGCAGTGACCAGGGCATCTATGCAGAAGGGAGCGGCTCGGGTGGGTTCAGTGTCCGCGCACAAGGGAGCGACTGCACGAGATGGTGGAACGAGCGTGCACATGCTTCTCTGCTCTAGGAATTGATGGGCTGGAAAGGGCTATTGAGTGGCTGGGCTGGGCCTTGAAGTTTGAAACTAGTACTAAAAAAATTTGCATCACTGGAGGGCAGGCTCAAGCCTGTTTAAGCCTGCCCAGGAGATTCGCCACTGGGATCAAGTGACTTGTAGTCTCCATGTTCTTGGATCATCAAGGCCAGATTATCGAATGAGGAGTCAAGAGATCTTAGCAGTTTCTTCACCACTTCATGGTCAGTGATATCAGTGGCACTCAGTGCTTGAAGCTCATTGGAGATATTAGTAAGATGATCAAACGTTTGCTAGACACTTTCATTGTCGAGTCTCTTGAAGCAGTTGAAGAGATTGCGAAGAACATCAACACAAGAGTCACGTTGAGTGGAAACACCTTTGTTGACTTTGGACAACATATCCCAAATAAGCTTAGCAGTCTCCAAAGCACTCACTCTGCCATACTGACCTTTGCTCATATGGACACAGATGATATTCTTCGCTTGAGAGTCGAGTTGCTTGAATCTCTTCACGTCAGCAGCAGTAACAATGGGAGTGATAGAGGGTACACCATTTTCCACAACGTACCAGAGATCGTTGTCAATAGCTTCAAGGTGCATACGCATCTTGTTCTTCCAATAGGGGTAGTCCGTCCCATCGAAGGTAGGATATCCCACGGAAACCTTGATCATACCTGCAGTCAACATAACTAGAACTCTAGGTGGTTAAACCAAAATCACACAGAACAAGGGAGTACCTTGCTTTGATACCAATTCAAAGTGCGTTATATCAACTAGAGGGGGTGAACAGGCGATTTTTACAAATTCATCACTTGAGGAATTTCAACTTTGAAGAATTTGAAATGTGATGAATAACTAGCAGCGGAATAAGTACTCAAGTGCATGAGGAACATAGTAACTACATAGTCATCATGATGAAATGAAACATGCACAAATAGTAAGTAGTGTGACACAGGATAAGCAGTGATGAACAAGGTTACTTGAAGAATTTGAGATGAGGAAATTGTGAAAGTATTCAGCCAAATTCTTCAAACAGTAACAATCAATTTCATCAACAAGTTTATGAGGAATAGAGGGGTTGAGGAAATAGAACCAGGTAGCTCGATGAAGACAATGGTTTGATGACCCAGTTCCAACTGCTATGACAGTCGTATGTCTGGTTTGGAGCAGCCTGGTATTTAAACCAGAGGACACACGGTCCTAGGACACACAATTCCAAAACCCTTTACAAATGGAAACTAGGGGATGGTAGAAATTTCAAATTTTATCATGATATATGGGCTGGGGATTGTTCCCCGAAGGTTCAATTATGGGACCCTTTCTATATTTGCAATCAACCTGATTGCTCTGTTTCTCAAGTGTGGGATGGTGTTGACCTTAAGCTCACATTCAGGAGGTGTGTGGATACTTAGGGCATTAATAAATTGAACCAATTGCTTGATATTATCCATGATATTCCCATGTCTAACAAACCTGATGTTCCTATTTGGATGCTGGAGTCCAAATGAGTTTACTCTGTTAAGTCCTTATACAATTCTATCAATTTTGGAGGTGTGGTTTTTGCCATTGGAGATAGAGTTTGGAAAATACTATGTCCTCAAAATATCCATGTATTTCTTTGGATGAGTGTCTATAACAAGATCTTAACAAGGGATAACTTGGCTAAACATAGAACTGTTGATGATCCTACTTGTCTATTCTGTAGTGAAAATGAATTCGGTACAACACTTATTCTTTGAGTGTGTGGATGCTAAATACATTTGGACCCTGTTTGCTAAAAAAAATTCACATGTCCACTATTTCCAGCTTTGTAGATGTTTGTGCTTTATGGCAAATTCACAAGCAAAAACCTGTCCAGAATATGATTGTGGCTGCCTCCTTGTGGAGTATTTGGAGACTAAGAAATGAGTTTTGTTTTCAGGGTCGCTCTTGGAATAGTTTGAACTGCGTACTTGTGAAACTACAAAGCTTTCTTTGCCAATGGGTTGTACTTTGCGTCGTCACATAGGAGGCGGTGCTTCGGCAATTCATCACCGCACTGGACAAATGTTGTGGGGAGCTTCTCTGCATCGTCTGAAGTGATTCGATTGTCGTAGGTCATTAGCATATGTCTTTCCTTAGTTTCCTTTTTTCCTCGTAATAAGTGGAGTTCTGAGACTTAGCAGTATTAGCTGCGTGTGGTGGCTTCGCTGTTCGTTTAGAGCATGTGTTTGCTCATTGCTTAAGTCCTCGTTTTCGAAATATGTACTGAGACTGCTTTCCTCTTCATTAATAAAATGGATCAGGGGAAACCCTTTTGTTCAAAAAAATTAGATACATAAGAGTAATATACTTTTGATACACGGTCAACATTTTTTCGAAAATTATGTTTTTCTCTTCAATGTTTTTAATACAGTTAAAAAAATTAGTGCCCATCAGGGACATTTTTAGTAAACATTTGACATTTTCTAAATATATGATTAAATTTTTTAATGTTGATTTAAAAACATACATGATCAACTTTTTTCATACACGTTGTATTTTTTTACACATTGAAAACAATTTATGCACGCACATTTAACATTTTACAATTGATAGATTAACCTTTTTCAAATGTTTTAGAATATTTAGAAGTATACACAAAAGGAAAAGAAAAAAGAGCACATCAATTAATTTGCAAATAGCCAGGACAAGAAAGGCGGCTTGCCCTTTCGCCTCTCCTCCAAATAATATGGCGGCTAGGGTTTCTGCCTCCCCTCTTTGGTGTCGTCGATCTCTCTCATCTTCTGTAGCTTTAGGGCCATGGGGTGTGGTGGATCTTGGCAGTTGCCGGTGGGAGGGCTCTATTTTTATATGTTTCTTTTAGTTTCACTAGGTTTTTTGTGTTTTACTCAAGAAGACGACCATGGCTCCTTGAAGATGCAATAAGATTCTTCCCGCCTAGCCTCATTTCTGTAATGTGTCTATCTTCGTTGGAGGGAGTGTGGAGTTATGTCTTTGTCGGATCTCACATGATTCGCTCAGTGGTTGTCTTTGGTGAATCCACCTCGATCCGGTTTTCATTCGTCTACGCGGGTGTGTCTTCAGGTTGGATCCTTTCGATCTTTGCTTTTCTTCATCGGTGACGATTGTTGCTTTGGTATTTTGGTTCTATGGGACCACACGATTTTCTGACTGTCTACTACTACAAGTTCTACCCAGATTCAACGATGGGGGGAATGATGACATCTGCATTTTTTGCTCGCTTTAGTGCTTGTAATCATCACTAGGTGGTCTACAAATCTGATGTAATTTTGATTATATATTGATTAGCAAAAGAGCCAATGTGTTGCAATATGCGACAAAAAAAACACTCCCCTAATCCAATAACCATGGGTCAAGACCCCAATAGGTCCACGTATTTTATTTTACACATGACATTCCATCTTTGTTACCATTTATCCCTGGCCTCCTCACCGAGTGGCCTCAGTACTTACACAATAACAACGCATTTGATGTTGTCAATCATAAGACATCACCGCCTCAGCATAAAATGACAAGTATGATTTTTCTATTAGGTTTTGGGCGTGCATGTGTGGTTATATATGGTTTCTTCGGTCTTCATTTCTGGTTTTCCTGTGGTGTTCAATTTGAATCCGGATCAGAACCAGTATGAAAGAAAGTCGAATCATGCACTATTGATTAAGGTTGCACCATAAATTACATTTTTAAAATGATAACGTGTAAAATGACATCATATTCAAATTTTGCATATTTTCCTAATCAAATTTCATATATAATATGTTAAATTTGGAGCTAGGGTTTACAATAAATGTATATTTTAAAAAACATTTGATAAGTATTGCAGGTTGATTGACACAATTTCAGGGGGTTTCCTGCAAAAGAAAAATCAGACTTAAAACTGTCTTATAGATTATTACCAGAAACGCCAGGGAATTTTCTATGAAAACTAAAATCCAACTTAAAATTGTACTCCTTCCGTGGATAGATCAGAAACATTAGGAGTCTTCTGCAAAATAGCATGACAGACCATGAATACCTATTTCCTTTATGGTATATAGATGTTTGTTGTACACTTGTACTGACATAATTTGATGATGAATAGATCAGAAGTTTATAAAATAAAATAAAATAGGATTTGACTACGTAGCGGCGCCGCATCCTCGTCTTGCAGTGCGGCGGCTACTAATCAGTAATCACTTGTGATAGCATGTCTCGCTGCGTGCAGTGGAAGACTACCGCAAAGGTGCAACGCAGGCATGCATACTCTAAAAAGTCACGGGACCTACAATAAACTAGTGTCCTATGCTGCTGTACAAAAGAATAGGGTCCAAAAATACACCCTTGAACGTTGCATGCAACTGTCAAATAATACTACTTTTTCTCCTCGACCCTAAACTGGTAAGTTTTTTTTGGTTGCCAAGTTTTAAAATTCTTAGTTACTGCATTGTAAGTAGTCAAGTTTAAAATGCCAGTTCCCAAAATTACAAACAACTTAGTTGCCAAAATTTAAACATCTTTATTGTCAGATTGTAGGTACTTAGTTTCCTGTTTTTTAAAATTAGATGTCAAATTTACAAGTATTTAGTTGTCATATTCAAACATATTTAGCCAATTACACAACTACTTAGTTGCCAAATTTTGGAAAACACTAGCTGTGAGATTGTAGGTACTTAGTTGCCTGTTTTTAAAATTAGATGTCAAATTTACAAGTACTTAGTTGTCATATTACAAAGTGTTTAATTGTCATATTCAAACAATCTTAGCCAAATTACACAACTACTTAGGTGCCAAATTTTGAAAAGCACTTCACTGTCAGATTATGTGTACTTGGTTGCATGTTTTCAAAACCTAGATGCCAAAAAAGTACAGCTTAGCTGCCAAGTTCTGGCAAATTACAAGTACTTAATTGCAGGTTTAAACATGTTTAAATTTTACATTGTTTCCAGAATAAAACATGCTTAGTTGCCATATTAAGGACAGTAAAACCGAACCATTTTCGAGCTCTCTCAAGCATTCACTGATTTTGGTCGTTGGATCGCGCATCTCGGTCGTCCCTAGCCGTCCAAGGCACTGCTTTCTCCCGCATGGGTGGTACTGGGCTGGCTGTCCTGGGCTGCTATTCCGGCGGCCGAATCGTAAGCTTCTCGTTCACCAACATTTTCTAAAGAAGGATGACGAATGAACGATCGTTGTGCTCCGCGTCTTCGTAACCCCGCCCACTTCTCTCCACTCTCCGCACCCAACCCGCTCCCCAGCCTCGACCCCTTTTGGTCTTCGCTAGGGCAGACCTAGGTGCGCCGCCGCTGTTGTCGTTGTCGCAGAGAGAGAGACGACAATGGCAACGACGGACCGGAGCGGATCGTTATATCCACCCATGCCACGACACCCCAGCCGCTCCGCCCGCTGAGCGACTCGTCTGTTCACTCCCATCCTCATTGCCCCAGCCCGCAGCATGATGCCGCCCTTAACCCTGCTTCAGCGCCCACATGGCCCCGACTAGACCGTGGGTTCCTATTCTCCGCAGGATCCGGCCAAGACCGCGGGATTCGGCATGGTGACCACACCACATCCTCAGTGCTATCCCGCCCCTCCCCAAGATGTGTCACTGGAGGGCGGCGAACTCCCTCCTGCTCTTCGCACCGGAAACAAATCGGATCGAAGGCGGGGCGCCTAATTGTGAAGTGAAACCGCTCGGATCGCCTTCGAGATCATGCCGATGTGGTGGCTGGCGTCGTTTTCTCCATCTATTTTATACCCTGCGCTTCGTCCCCAACCTCACGCTAACAAGGAAAAGATCTTGGGTTGTTGTGCTTGAGAGTATCTCGTGGGTACTGAGGCAAAATTCGCAAAAGGGCTCCACAGAAGCACTAATCCTTTTGAATCAAAGGTATTTTCTCTTCGAACTATATAAGCGCAAGCATTCCGGGCTGCATCGATGTAAATCTGTTTTGGGGTCTTTGACACGGGGAGCGAGCGACTAGCCTGAATATTGAAATACCAGCAATTTCCCTGAGTTGTTGGTTTTTGGTGCTGATGTTAGTTGATTAGACACAGTACATAGGTTACAGAGGAGGATTCGTCAGAGGGGTTGGCCCACCCTGACGAATTAGTTCATGGCTGCCTAAACCCAGATATGTGGGTAAAGAATGAACCTTGCGATAACCAGCTTCCAAACGGCGACAAGCCTGTAACTGAAGAGTGCCCCTGGGTTAGGAGTTGAGTAAAAATATCCCATGTTCTCTAATTAAACTGCTACGTCAAGAAGATATTTAATTTGATAGTAATCATTTTAAGAAAAGGCATGGTACAATGCAAGACAGAGGACTACTAGGGTGGATCGGGTGACTGCTCTAGAAGTGCAATTATGGGATTTACACAGAGAGAAACAGAAACCTTGATCATCCCTGCTGTAGATGTCAGAAACCTTGATCATCCCTGCTGTAGATGTCACATTCGACTCACTGATAGAAGCTTGTGAGTTTTATAACCTTTACTCTTGGGAGTTTGGTTTTGAAATAAGGTATGCAAAAAGCAGGACAAATGTGAAGGGGGGGGAGTTGCATGCAAGAACTGTTGGAAATATGCCCTAGAGGCAATTAATAAAGTGTTTATTATTATATTTCCTTATTCATGATAATCGTTTATTATCCATGCTATAATTGTATTGATTGGAAACACATTACATGTGTGGGTAAATAGACAACACTTTGTCCCTAGTATGCCTTTAGTGAACTAGCTCGTTGATCAAAGATGGTCAAGGTTTCCTAGCCATTGACATATGATGTCATTTGATAACGGGATCACATCATTAGGAGAATGATGTGATGGACAAGACCCAAACTACAAACGTAGCATATGATCGTGTCAGTTTATTGCTATTGTTTTCTGCATGTCAAGTATATGTTCCTATGACCATGAGATGATGCAACTTACGGACACCGGAAGAGTGTCTTGTGTGTATCAAACTTTGCAACGTAACTGGGTGACTATAAAGGTGCTCTACAGGTATCTCCGAGGGTGTTTGTTGGGTTGGCATGAATCAAGACTGGGATTTGTTACTCCGTGTGACGGAGAGGTATCTCAGGGCCCACTCGGTAATACAACATCACAATAAGCCTTGCAAGCAATGTGACTAAGTGTTAGTCACGGGATCTTGTATTACGGAACGAGTAAAGAGACTTGTCGGTAATGAGGTTGAACTAGGTATGGGATACCGACGATCGAATCTCGGGCAAATAACATACCGAAGAACAAAGGGAACATCATACAGGATTAACTGAATCCTTGACATAGAGGTTCGACCGATAAAGATCTTCGTAGAATATGTAGGAACCAATATGGGCATCTAGGTCCCGCTATTGGTTATTGACCGTAGAGGTGTCTCGGTCATGTCTACATAGTTCTCGAACCCGCAGGGTCTGCACACTTAAGGTTCGGTGACATTTCGGTAGTATAGAGTTATGTATGGTGGTTACCGAAGGTTTTTCAGAGTCCCGGATGAGATCCAGGACGTCACGAGGAGCTCCGTAATGGTCCGGAGGTAAAGATTGATATATAGGAAGTCCTATTTTGGTCGCCGGAAAAGTTTCGAACTCATCGATAGTGTACCGGGAGTGCCGGTAGTGTACCGGGAGACCATCGGGAGGGGTATTTCGACCTAAGAGGCTATATGGGATGTGGGAGAGTGAATACCAGCCCTTAGTGGGCTGGTGGAAGTCCCACATAAGGCTCATGCGGCTGGGAAGAAAAGCCCAAAGAGAAAAAGGTGGAAAAAGGCAAAAAGACCAAAATAAGGAGGAGTCCTAGTCCTACTAGGATTGGAGGAGGAATCCTCCTCTCCTCCTTGGTTCGGCCGAAGCCTAGATGGCTTGGCCCTTGGGCCAAGCCTCCTCCTCTCTTCCTCTTATATATACTTGTTGGAAGACGTAGTAGTAAATCAAAAAAATTCCTATGTGTCACCAAGATCTATCTATGGAGAAACCAGCAGAGGAGAGATTGCATCTTCATACCTTTGAAGATCGCTAAGCGGAAGCGTTACAAGAACGTGGTTGGTGGATTCGTACTCGCAGCGATTCAGATCGCGGTGGATTCCGATCTCAGCGCTGAACAACGGCGCCTCTGCGTTCAACACACGTGCAGCCCGATGACGTCTCCTATGCCTTGATCCAGCAAGGAGGAAGGAGAGGTTGAGGGAGAGCTCCGGCAGCACGATGGCGTGGTGACGGTGGAGCTATGTGGACTCCGGCAGGGCTTCGCCAAGCGCTACGGAGAACGAGGAAGAGGAAGGGTAGGGCGGTGCCGAGAGAGAGAGAGAGAGAGAAGTCGTGTCTCAAATCAGCCCAAACCCTTGCATATATATAGGAGGAGGGAGAGGGAGGGCTGCCTTGGCCCATCCTCCAAGGAGGAGAGGTTCGGCCGAACTAGGGGGAGAGTCCACCTCCCACAAGGGAGGTGGATCTCCTCCTTTTCAAACTCCTTTGCCCTATCTCCTTATCTCCAGCCACATGGGCCTTTCCGAAAGGACTTGGCCAGCCCAATAAGGGCCGGTACACCTCCTCTAAGGGCCCACTAAGTCCTATGGTCTTCACACCCCTCCCGGGGGTCCTCCGACACCCTCCCGGCACTCCCAGTACACTACCGATGAGCCCAAAAACTTTCCGGTGACCAAAACTGGACTTCCTATATATCAATCTTTACCTTCGGACCATTCTGGAGCTCCTCATGACATCCGGGATCTCATATGGTACTCCGAACAACCTTCGGTAACCACATACAACATTTCCCTATAACCCTAGCGTCATCGAACCTTAAGTGTGTAGACCCTACGGGTTCGGGAGACACGTAGACATGACCGAGACACCTCTTCGGTCCATAACCAACAGCGGGATCTGGATACCCATGTTGGCTCCCACATGCTTCACGATGATCTCATCGGATGAACCACGATGTCAGGGATTCAATCAATCTCGTATGCAATTCCCTTTGTCTATCGGTATGATACTTGCCCGAGATTCGATCGTCGGTATCTCTATACCTTGTTCAATCTCGTTACCGACAAGTCTTTTTACTCATTCCGTAACACATCATCCCGTGGCTAACTCCTTACTCACATTGAGCTCATTATGATGATGTCTTACCGAGTGGGCCCAGAGATATCTCTCCGTCACACGGAGTGACAAATCCCAGTCTCGATTCGTGGCAACCCAACAGACACTTTCGGAGATACCCGTAGTGCACCTTTATAGCCACCCAGTTACGTTGTGACATTTGGCACACCCAAAGCATTCCTACGGTATCCGGAAGTTGCACAATCTCATGGTCTAAGAAAACGATACTTGACATTGAAAAGCTTTAGCAAACGAACTACACGATCTTGTGCTAGGCTTAGGATTGGGTCTTGTCCATCACATCATTCTCCTAATGATGTGATCCCGTTATCAATGACATCCGATATCCATGGTCATGAAACCGTGACCATCCATTGATCAACGAGCTAGCCAACTAGAGGCTCACTAGGGACATGTTGTGGTCTATGCAATCACACATGTATTACGGTTTCCGGTTAACACAATTATAGCATGAACAATAGACAATTATCATGAAAAAGGAAATACAACAATAACCATTTTATTATTGCCTCTAGGGCATATTTCTAACAATACTAGAGGTTTTAGGGTTTTTGGCACTTGATTTTCAGCCACGTGCTACCCGTTCCTTTGGTGCATAGTTTCTCCTCTAGATCGATTTTCTGCAGTGCTTAGGCGAAGCCCTGTCGGAATTGTTCCACCACCATCGCCGAGGCGCCGTCACGCTGCTGGAGAACTCGTCTACCTCTCCGCTCCCTCTTACTGGATCAAGAAGGCGGAGATCGTCATCAAGATGTACGTGTGCTGAACGCGGAGGTGTCGTCCGTTCGGTGCTTGATCGGGACGGATCGTGATTGGATCGCGGGACGCTCGGCGATTTGGATCGCAAAGACGTTCGACTACACCAACCGCGTTTCTTAACGCTTCCCGCTTAGCGATCTACAAGGGTGCGTAGGAAATTTTTTGTTTCCCATGCAACGTTCCCCAACAAGAACTTGTCTGCTACTGCTCGATGAGTTCAGTCTATTTTTTCAATTGAAGTGATTATTGTTGTTTACAGAAAACTGCATTAAGGATCCTAACCAAGCACAGGCTGCGGCTGTGAAGTTTCGGTGGACCAAGGAGATGGATAGAGCAGACAAGGTGTGCAGTGAGTCGGCAACTCTCATGTGACTCCGCACCCTAGGACGGCCAAAACTAACCCCTCCTCCACAACAGTGTGATGTCGAGGTTTGGCAGCCAAAGTTTGGCAGCTTTTAGTAAGGTTGTTTCTACGAGTAGTTGATCAGATGGAATAGCAAGGTTTATGAACATCAAGAAATCATTGTATTATTTCTTTTTGTACAGTTAATTTTACTTAATATTAGAACCATTTAAGGTGGAAATATGCTGACATCACCTGATGTAATGAAGATACCTTAACATATGCTTTATCTGATGCCAAGTGCAGCTACTATGAGCTGGGCGTGGACACAGGCACACCGCTTGTCTTATGCCACGCCATGCAAAAGCTGACAGAGGTTTACAAACCTTCTCATTCCGGTGGGGGATTGGGTTTGCTATACTATCTGTTATATATTTCCTCATGTGTTTCCATCATTTGCTCCACAACTTAAAAGTGTACTCTCATCTTTGCCAACATCAACTAAATAATCGACATGCCTTATTAAGATTCTAATAGCAAGCTGGTAGTCTATTATCCACTGAAGGTACCACCTTGCTACCGGATAATGTTATTTCTGGTGGCGTAATACGAATATCCGGTTAAATCAATTGTTAATGTTCTTTAATTAAATTAATTTTTGGACAGTTAGTGACCCGGGCATCTGGACAGATCCTTTATCCATGAGCAGTTGGGCAGATCTTTGTCCACTGTCAGTTAGTTATTGTCCTTCGGTGTGAGGTTATATATGTTGCAACAGTTACTAATTTGAGCCATGTGTATATAAGATTTATTTCGACGGGCCTGTGTCTTAAAGTGTGTTATGTTACAAACTACTTCCGCTATGGACAGCGCTAACCATGGTATTTTATTTGCATATTGTGCAATGCCGCACAATCCGAGGGGTCCTGTGTTTGACTTGAAGCATTAATATATATCTCCGATAAGCTTCCTGAGTAAACATAGAAGGCTCCCAACTCATGAAACAAACCATACTTGGCAAGGTAAGTTGAACTAAAAATTAAATTATACTCCCTGATTGCATATAAAGTAGTCTTATGATCATGTAGGTTTTTATCCATGTCAAGCTAGGCTTAAGGTTAATTACAAGCTATGGATTTAGTACACTTAATTGGACGATATGCTTAAATTAACTTAATGAAACTATTTCGTATTCTCCCCCCACATGTTTGTGTTAGTGTTAGTCAAACCAATTTATCTGATTTGTATACTATCATCTATAGGTTATGTTGAAGGTCAGCTTCGTCATATTTAATCATGATAGCGATGATGAGCTGCATGGAGGCGTGCTCATAAAAAGGATCGATGCGAGCATCCCTATTGCTACCGGATTGAGGATGAACACATGTATCATGACGCTCATGGTGCGCCGTACTAGGGATGCCTGAATGGCAGTCCGAAGTAGGGTGTAGCGCTAGCAAGGAAGAGATCGCCTGGGGCGGTCTGACCATATGTTGCCGACAACAGCATGTAGGCGGCTACCTCTCATTGCTTGATTACTCGATGGAGAAAATGTGTATTCCAGAACACACCAAAGAAGACAAAAGGATTGATTTGGGGCCCATAACCAGCATAATTGAGTTTCTATTCTGCAATGTCTCGTTTCAAAATTAACATAAACGGACATCAATTTTTAACACTTACCATACAACATTCAAAATAGATGGGCACGACAACGCGCGCCATCAACGATCTAGTTTAGGACAGTAAAACTGCACCTAAACCGAGCTTCCTCGGGCCATTAGCGATTTTGGCCGTTTCATTAAGAGTTTAGCGCGACATAGGTCATCTGTCCTAATGGGCTGCTCCTCTGGTGACTTTTTCCAAGGCATGTGATTGATTGGGCTTAATTGGGCTATTCTGAAAGCCCATCGCTCGAGGGGATCCAACCGAGGCGCTCGATACAGAGAGGATGCGGGCGATCTGCGTCATTCCAGATATCAAGCGCCTTGGTTCATGCGGGCGAGACACGCGAGTGGCCGAAGCCGAGGCGGCGCGCAGGAGGGGATGCAGCTGAGGCGAGCGGATCTGGTGTGGGAGGGAATGCAGCGGAGGCGAGTGGATCCGGTGCGGGAAGGGATCCAGCGCTTGAGGGATCCAACAGAGGGAGGGGGGAGATTTGATTATAACCCCCCCAGCTCGCTTGCCTTAGATCATATGCCCCTTTTTTGGTCTGCCTCGCTTTGAAGCCCCCGCAGCGGCGTAATCTTTGCTGATTTCTCCTCTCTGGCTGTTATCTCTTGCCTTAGATAATAAACAAGGAGAGCTTGACTTAATATATTTCAAAAAGACAAATATGCCCTCGTCCAGTTTCTCCAACACGTGAGACAGAGGAGGGCCAGCCCGTTCGTCTATTTTGTCCGCCCCCGTTCGTCTCCTGTTCGTCCCGACCCAGCCGCCAGCGAGAAGAGCAGCTACGCCCCGCCATCCGCCGCCCCTGCTCTGCTGCGTCTCCCCCCCCCCCCCAGTCGCCGTCCTCCATTGATGCCCAAGGCAAGGCATCCTTTCTCCCTTCTATTTTTCATGGATTTGTGCTCTTCCTCCGGCTCCGTTTCTAAATCCCTGAAACCCTAGGTTGTTAGTGAGATTGACATGGGGATTTGACTGGGAGGGACTTGATTAACGAAGGGTTGTGATGGATCTGAAAAGGTAACATCACATTCCGTTGTTTTAATCTGATGTATGCATGTTTTTTTGTGTGTGCAAATTTTTGATTATTTCTGTTTATATTGACTAGGATCGATGCAATGTCGTGCATGATTCTAATCAATCCAGCCTCACAAACTTAACCCCGGAGGCGATCTCATGCAATGAAGTAGAAAAAGTTAGTACCATTGTTGATTGGTCAAGTCTTGTGATTGAAACTGAAAACGATGGGGATGAAAAGCCGGTGGATGAGACGGCCATGTTTTCTCTGTTGGGTTTAAAAACTGAACCCAACGAGAGGGAAACTGAGGTTGGTCCTATGGTTGTTCCTACTCATAATGCTGACTTGGATGATATTAAAGGGGCAGCTATTGTTGTGGATGATAAAGCTCCAGAGGAGCCACTAATTGCTTGGGATGAACGCAACCCTTTTATGGATATAGGCACCCCTTATCCTAATATGGTTGCATTTAGGAAGGCTTTAAAACAGTGGGCTATCAATGGAGAGTTCGAATATGGCACTAAAAAAATGAGCCGGAAAGGTTTCGGGCTTTTTGCAAAGGTGTATCCATAAAAGGTGACCCTTGCAAATGGTCCTTAAGTGCTAGTTGGAAGAGGGATCAAAATTGTGTGATGGTAATAATTTTTTTGTGATTTCTACTCTTATTCCTTCATATTGTTTGTCATGATAATAAACTTCAGATTTTGTGCCTTTTTTTGCTGCAGGTTGTGAAGCATCAAACTGAGCACATTTGTAGTTCAGCGAGTGGAAAAGTGACAAGTATGACAACTCAATCTTGGGTGGCTGATAGGCCAGCGGCTATGTTGAAGAATGATCCAAGCATTGGTGTTGTGAAGATACTGAAAGACTTGCAAGAGGAGCATCATGTCACACTTGACTATCACACAGTGTGGAAAGGCAAACAAAGGGCAGCAACTAGCTTATATGGGAGTTGGGAAGAAAGCTTTCGGATGTTGCACAACTACAAAGCTGAGATAGAATTGCGGTCTCCGGGGAGTATTGTTGAGATTGATACCACCACAATTGAAGGTCAAGTACATTTCAGCAAGCTATTTATTGCTTTAAAGCCTTGCATAGATGGTTTTCTCAATGGATGTAGGCCATATATTAGCATAGATTCAACTCACTTAATAGGCAAGTGGAATGGTCAGCTAGCTATAGTCACCGCTTTGGATGGTCATAATTGGATGTTTCCGGTAGCGTATGGCTTTATTGAGTCTGAAAATGGGGACAACTGGGCTTGGTTCATGAATCAAGTGAAGAAGGCAACAGGGGACCCACCGGTATTGGCTGTTTGTACTGATGCTTGCAAGGGTCTTGAAAATGCTGTTAAGAAGGTATTTCCTCAAGCTGAGCAGCGTGAGTTCTTTAGGCATATGTGGCACAATTTTCAGAAATATTTTCATGGTGACGTATTTGGACGGTTGTGGCCTGCTGCGAGGGCATATGGGTTGGATGAATATAACCATCACATGGCTAAGGTGTTTGCAGCATCTGATAAGGTGTTTCCTTACCTTAGGGATTACCACAATCTGCTATGGATGAGGTGCATGTTCAACCCGGCCATCAAGTGTGACTACATAAACAACAATCTTGCCGAGTGCTTTAATGCTTGGGTGCGAGAAATCAAGGACTTGCCTATTGTTCAGCTAGCTGACAAGATAAGAGAGATGATTATGGAGCTATTTAGAAAGAGGAGAATGATTGGAGAAAGATTTTATGGGAAAATTCTGCCATTTGTCATACACCAATTGAATGCAAAGACTAGAGGACTAGGACATCTCAAGGCCAAAGCAGCAGTTGATTGGAGTGGGGAAGTGAGAAATGTTAACAAAGAGGATGAAAGGCATGTGGTGAAAACACTCACACATGAGTGTACATGTCTACAATGGCAGCACACTGGCAAGCCTTGTGACCATGCGCTAGCCTTCATTAACGTCTTGCAAGCTCGCAACTTTGTTAACATGGAGGATTATGTCCATGAGTACTACTCAGTTAGTAGATTCAAGGCAGCATATGAAGGCGTAATTGAGCCCCTAACGGACAAGAATCAGTGGCCACAAGTGGATACATGCTTTGTGTTGCTTGGACCAATTCCAACCGGCAAGAAAAAAGGTGCTGGAAGAACTAGGAAACAAAGGTTCAAGGGCTGGTGGGAAGGTGGATCAAGGAAGGGGACTTTGAAGAAATGCAAAAAATGTGGAGAGATAGGACATAGAGAAGCTGGTTGTCCTACAAATGGAACAAAGAAAAGGTAAGAAATTACTTGCTTCTGTCCAGTTCTAACACCATAGTTGTTTTACATGAACTTGTTCTAATTGCTTCTTCTCATAGGAAAAGTCAGGGAAAAAAGAATGCATCTCCATGGTTCGATGTCTTGGTTAGCAATGCAGTCCCATCTACACCAACTAAGAGCAACATTGCTTCCACAAGTAGCAGCCCTAGACCTGTCACTAGGAGCCAAGCTGCAGCTCAAGCTGCTACTCCACCCCCGAAGTCTCCAGCAAAAGGGAAAAAGAAGAAAATGACTCCAAAGAAGAAGAAATTAAGTGAACTGTGATCTTGTTTGTGGCTGTCATTGAACTCCCTTCTATTGCTGTGTATGTGAGGTGAAAACTCACTTTATTTAGCTTTGTATGTGAGCTGGAGACTCAGTTTTATGTGCTGTCTTGCACTCATTTAGAACCAAGCTGAACTTATTGTGTGTATGTGAGCTGGAAACTCACATTATTTTGTTGCCATGCGCTCATTTCGAATATTATTGAACTAATATCTATGCTATCATGAAACCATTCTGAGCTATATTATTTGCAATCTGTTTGTATACTATATTATTTTGCAATGAGCTTGTGTGAATCTTCAGAATCTTCATGTATTATAGCAGAGTTATACCTTTTTATTTTTGAAACAAAGCTAAACTGAAGCAATATTGCGGCTGGGTCATGTACAGATGTGTGTCTTTTGAGCTGAAGGGTAGTTTTGTCTGTTTGTATTTTTATTTGATGGTTATATGCTAACATATGTGTTAATCATGCCAAAAGGGGGTATCGGCAACAGGTACAGAGGCGTGGGGGGCTTCAAAGCGAGGCAGACCAAAAAAGGGGCATATGATCTAAGGCAAGCGAGCTGGGGGGTTATAATCAAATCTCCCGAGGGAGGGAGAGCGCGGACGGCGAGCTTGGCAGACCTCATCTGGCGGCACATCTCACCGAAACCTGGCCTCATGCAGTCGCGCGCATCGCAACTCATCAGCTCACATGCAGCGCTTCCATGCTATATCGCTGGTCGTGCCTTCCCTTGCAGGTGCGAGGAGGAGCAGTCATATGACCGATGTTTCTCCCTTCAGCGGTGACACTTTTTTATGTTATCTCATTCTTGCACCTCCACACAAGGTGAGCCAGGCCAATGCATGACATGTTTTGTACGTCGAGGAAGAAGTCTAGCCATTTAGCGGTAACACGGTTCCCTTTGAGTGAGGCAAGAATTAAGCTGGATTTTTGCAGCACTTTCTAGATAGATCTGATTACGTAACATGGTTCTCATAATCAAGGAAGCCATGGCTCATGAGGATTAACCATGTTTTGTTTATGTTGCTAGCTGCATCAGGAATTACAAACTACCTTAACTTTACAATTTCACCTTTGTGAGTATATAACATCCGCATAAGAAAGCTGAAAGTTCAAGAGGGGTCAGATTTATTTTGTAATATTACTATGACTGTGAATCTGTGATATGGATTTCCAATTTTTCTCACTTGCACTATGTTACATGTCCTCTAGCAGATATATTTTGAAATATTTATGTGATGGTGATCTGAATCTGTCTAGCCATCTTGTGATCCCTAATTCACAAGGAATGTCAAAAACCATCAATATACTTCTCTGTAACTAGGCCCAATTCTCATTTTGCAGGCCTGATATAGAAGAACTAGAGTCGAAGCTATATGAGTATATCAAACAGATCTCGAGTTTTCAACAAATGGTTCAAGGGCTGGCATCAAGCTATGCTAATTTGCAGTATTTCACCACTTCACACTACTTCAATGTCTGTTGTGATTACAGTTTTGGTTATTTTCTTGATTATGAAGGATTGAATGTTACACCGGAAGCTAATTATAGGGTGTACAAGCTTACAGAGCCAAATCATTGCCATCAGTAGGTACTTAATTATTGGGATTCATCTCACATGAAGAGTGGTACACAATTGGCCATGTATGTTCACTTTAGTATCTATTTGTTTCTTAGATCCTCATGGCACATCAATTGTGAGGTAAAATACTTTTATAAGTTATTATGTTTCCTGTTTACACATTGTCTCATTGTACATGTTTATTATGTATTTCTATTGCATAAAAGTAGGACATAGCCTGTTTTATTAAATATTGGTGCTTCTTTCTTGATTCATCTTTGAATATGTAATAAAATACACAGAGGGTGTCGACTTTGCATATTATCCATAATAAAGGCCTATATTGATAAAATTATGTTTAGTATGAGGGAAGGGAGTATTATTTTCTATAGGCTTGGTTTTGGGGCATGCAACATATTTGCTTCTTGATTTTTTTTCTTGAATGGTCAGCTTGACTCATTATTCTTCATCTTTCTTTTTTGAGATGATTTATTATATACATCCATGGATACTTCAACTTTCGAAAACATGGGGTTTCTAAAACATATGCAAGTGAATGATTGTATGCAAATTTGCATTATAGTGCAGCATTGCTCTTTAGTTATTATCTATAAGCCATCTTTATAAAAGCATCATTGTTTAGTTATCATTCTGATATCACACACTGTTGCATTCTTTTTGGTAGATGACCCGAAGAGCAACTGCTTACCATCAAGATGTATGTAAATTGTTATGCATATTAGATAAGATTGTCTTGCGATACTACGATGATATATTTTCCTATATTTAATACTTAGACCAAGATATATTGTCCTAAATTTTGATTTTGACTAATCCTTTAGCCCACGTTTGCCCCCTTATACTTGTTCTATTGTAGAGGTTACGTTTCAACTAGAGATATATATTGTTTTGAAGTGGCATACCACACTAATCATTTGCAAGTGTCTACTGTTTCTGCTGGAAACACCTAATAATTATGTTTTCACCTTATATTCTCGTGGCAAATTAAGATGTCAATCCTGCACGTGCATTTGTTTGTTAACATAGAAGTACCATGTCAACATAATTACTGAGATTGAAAATGACATGTTGTGTATACAGAATTTGAATAAAATATTAATTGTGATTTTAGAATTACTATAGTTTATGCTTTCAACATTATGGTGGTTAATGGCTCTACAAGTTTCTTCACAAGGCATGCTGGAGTGAATCACACCGGACTACATGAAACTACATGACATAAGTTCAACATTATTACATGTTCTTCATTTGTTATTTCCTTGTCTTTGCTTTATACAAAATCACTAATACATGTATTATGTATAGAATGGCTTAGCTGATTATTTTAGGATGGATTCAAGCAGGCCACTATTCCGGCTATAAAACTCCTTTTTATATAATTCTGTTGACTATGATATATCTATATAGAACACCACTCGCTAAGTTCTTCATGTTATCAAGACGCCCTGTTATGAAGCATCTATTAACATTAGGTTCACCATTTATTATCTGTTGGATCAGTTACATAAAACATACCGACGAATGGTTCATGCATTGTACATACACCTTTATATTTTTTCCTGGATGTTATAAGCAGTTTTTTTGTACCTAAGTGTTTTACTCATGGAAAATATTGCGGTCTTCTTCTTTTTCGAGTTAGAATAAAAAGAAAAAAGAAAACAATTTTGCATCTTTGGTACAATCTATATTTTCGGAACTGTTAAAGTTCAGTTGAAAAACTATTAAAGTTCACTTCATCGGTCACTAACTAATACCATACCCTACTAGCCATGATGGAATTCCCTTGTAAAGTACCACATTCGAGTAAAATAATACACAACGTTCATTGAGGCCAACAAAAATTCTCCCTGTTGATTAAAATTCCTTTATTTGATGATAGAGACGAAGTTGTCCCTGTCTTTCGATGAGATGGTGGCTATCGTTTTTGGTGGAGTAAACTTTGATGATCCGACTACGAACATGTGACGACACCGCGCCTTAGCAATCGCTAAACCAACTCCGAGAGGTTATTGACCATGTCGAAGCACGATCAACCTGACCACGAGGGTCTATTTCCTGCATGCAAACAAAGAACAAGCAAGAAACTAAGATTGCAATCTGGATATTGCGAATATAAGAGGAAACCTTTATTGATGAAGTGGGGTTCTGTGACGCCTTTGTCTGGTCGTGGAACACAAACGAAGAACGCAAAGTTGCAGCTATGGTGAACTTTTAATCTAAACAAAACCCAACCCTAAAACAACGCCCTAAGGGCTGTATATATGGGGGAATAGAGGGGAATTTCGTGGCCCCTTGGAGGAGGGGTCCGAAACCGACCTTAACTCAGTTTCCCCATACATACGGACTCTAAAAACAGCCTATAATATGGTATTTCGAAATTACATGGGCCTGGCCCAACAATAAGGTAGCACAGCACCTATATTAGCCTAGGGACGAATTTTATAAAGTAGCATCATGCATATTTCGTCGAAGGCTTCTTGCTCTCATTATGGTGGCTTCAAAGTGCGAAAATCATCACTGGAAGCTCCATTGTTCTTTCCCCCGCGCGCACCTTCTTCTCCATGCTTGATCCCGCTCCAATGGTCATCCTTCTTGTCCATGCCAGGTCCTTCATTCATAAGTAAAACAAAAGTATCTAATTTAGGCAGCATCATATGTTCATGAACATTAGAAGGATTTGCAAGAAACGAAAGTACATGGTAATTCAATTGATGTGCGTGAGCTCTAGTAATTGGTCCTATATGTATAGCAGTCGGAGTTGTGGGTGTAGCATTAGCAGGGATTTCCTCATCATCCTTCCCTTCTTGAACTGAAGTCGTCCTTGACGGAAGCTCATCTTCCTCACCCAAATAAGGCTTCAAATCTGCAATGTTAAAAGTCGGGCTAACCCCAAACTCTACAGGCACCTCAAGTTTATATGCATTATCATTTATTTTCTCTAACACCTTAAAAGGACCATCAACACATGGCATTAGCTTTGACTTGCGCAAATCAGGAAATCTATCCTTATGTAAATGTAACCAAACAAGATCTCCAGGTGCAAAGACAACATGTTTTCTACCCTTATCTCCAGCAATTTTGTATTTAGCATTCATACGCTCAATGTTTTCCTTTGTTAACTCATGCATCTTTAATATCAATTTAGCACATTCTTTAGCATCAAAATTAACCTTCTCCGAAGATGGAAGAGGCAACAAATCAATAGGTGGACGAGGTAAGAAACCATACACGCCTTCAAAAGGGCACATCTTAGTGGTAGAATGTAGCGAGCGATTATAAGCAAATTCAATATGAGGCAAGCATTCTTCCCACATTTTCAGGTTATTCTTCAAAACAGCCCTAAGCATAGTAGACAATGATCTATTGACTACTTCAGTTTGGCCATCAGTTTGGGGATGACATGTAGTACTAAAAAGTAGTTTAGTCCCCAACTTAGCCCATAAACATCTCCAAAAGTGGCTAAGAAATTTAGCATCACGATATGAAACAATTGTATTTGGCACACCATGCAACCGAATAATTTCACGAAAGAACAAATCAGCAACATGAGCAGCAGCATCACTTTTATGACATGGTACAAAGTGTGCCATTTTGGAAAATCTATCCACGACAACAAATATGCTATCCCTCCCCTTCTTAGTTCGAGGTAAACCTAAAACAAAGTCCATAGATATATCCTCCCAAGGAACACTAGGTACAGGCAAAGACATATATAAACCATGAGGATTGAGTCGTGACTTAGCTTTTTGACATGTAGTGCAGCGAGCAACAAAACGTTCAACATCCTGTCTCATCTTTGGCCAAAAGAAATGTGTAGAAAGTACGTCCTCCGTCTTCTTCACACCAAAGTGTCCCATTAATCCTCCTCCATGTGCCTCCTGTAACAACAAAAGACGAACGGAGCTAGCTGGAATGCATAGCTTGTTAGCACGGAACACAAATCCATCATTAATAACGAACTTGTTCCATGTTCTCCCTTTACAATGCTGTAACACATCTCTAAATTCAGCATCATGCACATATTGATCTTTGATGGTCTCCAAACCAAATATTTTAAGGTCAAGTTGTGAAAGCATAGTATAACGACGAGACAAAGCATCAGCAATAACATTTTCTTTATCCTTCTTGTGTTTAATGACATAAGGAAAAGTCTCAATGAATTCAACCCATTTAGCATGTCTACGGTTCAGTTTTGCTTGACTTTTAATATGTTTCAAAGATTCATGATCACAATGTATAACAAATTCTTTGGGCCATAAATAATGTTGCCATGTTTCCAAAGTCCAAACAAGAGCATATAATTCCTTATCATAAGTAGAATAATTCAGACTAGACCCACTCAATTTTTCAGAAAAGTACGCAACAGGTTTACCATCTTGTAATAACACACCTCCTAACCAATTCCACTAGCATCACATTCAAACTCGAAAGTCTTATTAAAATCAGGAAGTTGGAGTAAAGGAGCATGTGTTAACTTATCTTTCAAGACCGTGAAGGCTTCTTCATGTGCGGTACCCCAAGAAAAAGGCACGTCCTTCTTCGTAAGCTCATTGAGAGGTGCAGCAATGGTGCTGAAATCTCTCACAAAACGCCTATAGAAACCAGCGAGGCCAAGAAAACTCCTTACTTGTGTGACCGTTTTGGGCTGCGGCCAACTCTCAATAGCTTCAATCTTGGCTTTATCAACTTCAATTCCCTGTGGAGTAACAACATAGCCAAGAAAAGATACTCGATCGGTGCAAAAGGTGCACTTCCCAAGGTTACCAAACAAACATGCATCACGTAGAGCAATAAAAATAACACGTAGATGTTCCAAATGTTCCTCCAAAGATCTACTAAAAATCAATATATCATCAAAATAGACTATCAAAAATCGTCCAATGAAAGCACGTAAAACCTCGTTCATTAATCTCATGAAAGTGCTAGGTGCATTAGTTAACCCAAAAGCATGACTAACCACTCATATAATCCAAACTTAGTTTTAAATGTTGTTTTCCATTCATCTCCCAATTTCATACGAATTTGATGGTATCCACTACGCAAATCAACTTTGGAGAAAATTGTAGAACCACTTAATTCATCAAGCATATCATCTAGTCTAGGAATAGGATGACGATAACGAATAGTAATATTATTAATGCCTCTGCAATCCACACAAATGCGCAATGTACCATCCTTTTTAGACACTGGAATAATAGGAACAGCATAAGGACTAAGGGATTCACGTATATAACCTTTGTCAAGCAGCTCCTATACTTGACGCATAATCTCCTTTGTCTCCTCTAGATTGGTATGGTATGGCGCATGGTTGGGTAGGGATGCACCAGGAATTAAGTCAATCTGATGCTCAATCCCGCGAATAGGTGGTAATCCCGGTGGCACGTCTTGTGGGAAGACGTCAACAAACTCTTGCAAAATGTTAATGACAACAGGAGGCAAAGAGGGAGGCATGTCCTCGAATGAAAATAATACCTCTTTGCATACAAAAGCATAGCAAACAGATGTAGCAACATCCAAATCATTAATATCAGATTTAGTAGCAAGTAAACATCCACTCTTCGATTTTATTTCGGATGCAACATTAGATGATGGTTTATTATGCTTATGGTGTTGCTCAAATTCCTGTGCTACAATCTGATTTTCACTCTTATTTTTCTCCTATTTTGCTTTACTAGCTCTTGCAATGTCATATTTCATAATATGTTTCGGAGACATAGGAAGCAAAGTGATATTTTGATCCTTATGAACAAGAGTATACTGATTTGTCCTACCATGGTGTACATATTTTTTATCAAACTGCCATGGCCTACCAAGTAGAACAGAACATGCTTGCATGGGTACCACATCACAATCCACATAATCAGAATATGTAGCAATGCTAAAATACACACGAACAATACATGTTACCTTAACCTTGCCACTATTGTTGAACCATTGGATGTAATAAGGATGAGGATGTGGTCTGGTGGTTAGAGACAGCTTCTCCACCATCTCCATGCTAGCCAAGTTATTGCAACTCCCTCCATCGATGATGACGTGAACAGAATGCTCCTTCACAACTCCCTTTGTGTGGAACAAGTTGTGCCTCTGATTTTGCTCAGCCTGTGTAACCTGCACACATAGAACACGTTGAGCAACTAAACTTTCATACCTTTCAGCGTAATTAGCAGCCATGTAGTGTGTCTCTGGTTCTGCATCCTCGCCACCCTGTTCTTCACTTGCAATGAGAGCCAAAGTCTCCTCATCATAATCACTAGCAGACGCATATCCACCATCCTGAGTAACAATCATTACACGCTTGGAAGGGCATTCTCTCGCAAAGTGACCTCCACCCTTGCAACGATGGCATATAACCTCATGTGTTTGCCCTGTGGATGTAATAGATGAAGAAGAGCTCTGTGCAGGCCCAGAAGGTGTGCTCTTCGCAAAGGGTGGAGTAGGAGCCTGTTTCCTGGTATCGCGGTTGGAGTTGGAGGTGGAAGTAGGTGGTGTTGCAATAGGACGTGCGGAAGTAGAGGAGGTACGTGGCGTCCATGATGAAGTGCGACCTGTAGAAAAAGTAGTTCTTGCCATTGCCTATCGATCTTGCACTTCACGTTCAGCTTTGCAAGCAAGATGAAATAAACGAGTGATAGTGTTATACTCCTTATACTCTAGAATAGTCCGAATCTCTCTATTTAATTCATCCATAAAACGTGCAAGCATAGCTTCATTCTCCTCAACAATACCACATCTAATCATGCCAGTTTGTAATTCCTGATAATATTCTTCTATAGAATTTTTTCCTTGTCTTAAACGCTGCAAATTTTGAAGCAATTCACGTTGATAATAAGGTGGCACCCAACGATTACGCATAGCAGTTTTCAAAGCAGCCCAAGTAGTTGGAATATTAGCATGGTGTATTCTACAATATTCTGACCACCAAACACAAGCAAAACTAGTGAATGAACAAATAGTAGCAGCAACACGTTTATCCTCGGGAAATTGTAAGCATGTAAAATGTTGTTTTGTTTCTAACTCCCATGTAAGATATATATCAGGAACATATCTACCCTCAAACGTCGGAATATTCAATTTAAGTTTAGGGAGATGGTCGTGATCCCGTACCTGAGGGGGTGGTGCAGCCCTACCGTTACGGTTGTAGCCATGTGGTCGACCTGGTGCGTATCGTGGTGGTTGCCCCTGAGGCTGATCTGGAGCAACCTCTCCCTCATCATCGTAATCACCATCATAATCTTCAACCTGCTCAACGACAGTAGCACCAGGAGCCACAGAAGTAGCAGAAGTATCAACAGTACCAGTATGTTGGGCTTGGCCGAGAGGCACACGTCGCGCTCGTCGTTCGAAAGGGATAGGAGCTGCAGCTGGTGGTGGTAGACGGGCAAGCACCTCATTGAACTTGGCATCCATCTTGGTGTCGAATGTCTTCTCTAAACCATCAAGCTTCTCCATGGTCTCTCCAAAGTTGGTCACGAAGTCTTGTACCTGGTCAGCCATCATTTGCTGAAATTTATCATAGAGCGCTTTGTTGGTCATGCTCTCCCAGTCGATCCCGTCGTCATGTGATCCTGACATGGTTAGCAAAAATAGGAAACACACAAGAATATGAAACCTACAGACTACTGGGACGTGGTGGTGGTGGTGTGTCATAAACCTACAGACTACTGGGACCCAGCAGCAGGAAGTGATCGGCAATCGTTGTAGTCAAAACTCTCAAAGCTTGGATAGAGTGATTGCCAGGTGGTGTCAAACACACGACGTAGATGTATGTGGAGCTGGGATGGCTTATAATATGGTAGCAAAAAGGGTTAGCAATAATCAATTCAGAGATGCAAGATTGAATAAACGCTCAACGACGGTACTGTGCTGGTCCTAGGCTAGATCGTACTAGAGACGCGAGCCTAAAACACCAACAAAATCACGACGCTACACGTAATCAAGGAAAAAGCACACTGATATTTTTTTGTTTTTTTTCGACGCCTCTTTTTTTTGCGCTCTTTTTTTTGCTCAAAAAATCACTACAATGGCGAGTGTCTCAAAACTCTTCCCACGTCATATAAGCAAGATGGACACGAAATTTGTTGGACTAATTTTTTTTTCTGTAGCAATTCGGGGGGCTGCGATGACCAAAAAATTTCGACAAAAATCACTATGATGGCAAGTGTCTCAAAACGCTCTGAAGAACCTAAAATGAAGATAGGGAAAAAATATTTTCGGCCAAATTTTTTTTGGGCCAAAACGTGCTCTGCAAAGCGTGCCAAACTTTTCTTTCCGACACCTACGCAGGTAGCAAAACACGAATCCGAAATCAAAAGGATCTCGAAACTAAACCTAAAACGAGCTGGACTCGGATTGGTGGCGGATTTGTGGTGGTATATATGAACGCCAATGGATAGTGATGGTGGGTGGTGATATATGGCAGCGGTGATGATGGTGGTGGTATATGGCAACTATGAAGACAATGCGGTGGCGGCGTGAAAACCTGTGAATAGAACTCGAAACTCTAAAGGACTGGACACTAAGACCGGCAACTCGACACGACGATGTAACCACAAATTCAACAAAGCAAAATACTAAAAAAACTATGCAAAGACTTAGATTGGTTCGGATATGATGATATAACCCTAATTTTTTTTGTGGCTTTTTCGTGGACTAAAGGTATGAAGAACAGATGTGATCTAAACTACGAAAACTGGTAAAATCTTACCGAGCAACCTGAAAATCTGATACCACTTGATAGAGGCGAAGTTGTCGATCCGACTACGAACGTGTGATGACGTCGCGCCTTAGCAATCGCTAAACCAACTCCGAGAGGTTATTGACCACGCCGGAGCACGATCAACCTAACCACGAGGGTCTATTTCCTGCACGCAAACGAAGAACAAGCAAGAAACTAAGATTGCAATCTGGATATTGCGAATATAAGAGGAAAGCTTTATTGATGAAGTGGGGTTCTGTGACGCCTTTGTCTGATCGTGAAACACAAACGAAGAACGCAAAGTTGCAGTTATGGCGAACTTTTAATCTAAACAAAATCCAACCCTAAAACGAAGCCCTAAGGGCTGTATATATGGGGCAATAGAGGGGAATTTTGTGGGCCCTTGGAGGAGGGGTCCGAAACCGACCTTAACTCAGTTTCCTCATACATACAGACTCTAAAAACAGCCTATAATATGGTATTTCAAAATTATATGGGCCTGGCCCAACAATAAGGTGGCGCAGCACCTATATTAGCCTAGGGACGAATTTTATAAAGTAGCATCATGCATATTTCGTCCAAGGCTTCTTGCTCCCATTATGGTGGCTTCAAAGTGCGAAAATCATCACTAGAAGCTCCATTGTTCTTTCCCGCGCGTGCACCTTCTTCTCCATGCTTGATCCCGCTCCAATGGTCATCCTTCTTGTCCATGCCAGGTCCTTCATTCATAATTAAAACAAAAATATCTAATTTAGGCAGCATCATATGTTCATAAACATTAGAAGAATTTGCAAGAAATGAAAGTACCTGGTAATTCAATTGACGTGCGCGAGCTCTAGTAATTGGTCATGTATGTATAGCAGTCGGAGTCATGGGTGTAGCATGAGCAGGGATGTCCTCGTCATTTGATTACTGATTGACCGATACTATACTATTTTGTTGTAAATCTAAAATTTATGCTTCATGCCTTTATAAATTTACATAAACCTATCATTCTATCTGAAAATCAGACGGGCGCCGCAACGTGCGCCATCAATGATCTAGTACTAGTAGGTAACTGATCACTAAAGTAGCCTGATAACTAAATTTTACTCATTTCATATGTGTGTGAGAGAGAGAGAGCAGCGGCACGGAGACGGCTCCTCTATCGTGCCCAGCGGCACGGTACTCTGCCGCGCCTTCTTCCAACGTCAATCCAACCAGCCTAACCGTTCACCCAATATGGGCCAGAATTATCAACGTCAATCCAACCAGCCTAGCCATTCACCTGATGCATCACACGTCTGTACATATTAACTATTATTTGTCTCAACAAACTAATTAACTTTTATTATTTTACTATTTTCCACAAAAAATATTATCACAAAACCACTAATTAACGGTTAAATAATATACGGGAGCAACATTCTAAAACCAAAATGAACTCATATTAGAGAAATTGTTTTGCTAATTATTATCTCAGCCATATTTGGATGCGGAGCAAATTTTGTATTTAATATTTTCCCTATTCTTTTATTGTTTTATCGGTTGGATTGTTTTTGTTTTTTTGTTTCTCCTTGCGACACTCCTTGCTCGCGGAGCGGCCTACGAAAAAATAGACCGTTGTTATTTGGACTAAATTTACCAGATATTCCTGTTTGATAACCTCGGATAATCCAAAAAAAAACGAATATCCGTCGAATATTATCGATACCATATTTGTCGGATATCCGGTTGACCAAAATTCATATTCAGAGAATTAATGCGACCACAGTTGCATGTCCATCGATTGCACGTAATTACATTTGCACGTCCATCGATCGCACGTGAATGTGTTTACATGTCTCTCATAGGTGCTCATAAAGGCAGTAACAGACATGCATCAGGTGTGCAACTATAGTGTCACGTGGTCGATGAGTATGCAACTGCAGTTACATGAGTTGTTATCTACGCCCATTATTATCTCAATAAAAAAAGCATGGAAAAGGCTAAAAAAAACATACTAATCATAGCGATAATACAATAACAAAGTAAAAATAGGAGAAAAACATCTAAATATTAGAAATCGCTCCCCATAGAATATGCCTGAGATTTAGCAAAACCATTTTTCTAATACAAGTTTGTTTTCATTTAAGAACGTTGCTCATGTATATTGCTAATTAAAAGTTAATTATTTACTATACAATAATACTTAATTACTATATTTCTAGGGGAATTAATTACTCTAGTTAATATGTTCATAGATGAACGTCTAAGCTTGATAGATTTAATTTATGGCCCATATCAACACGTACCCTGGTATGAAGGCATGGCAGAGTACTGTGCCGCTTGGCACGCTAGAGGAGCCAGTTTCCAGCAGCACGTGCTAGTTGAAAAAAAAGAGCACCACGACAAGCAATGCGTGTGCCTTGTAACATCACGTCATTGTAGTGTATAACAACAACGTCAGTGTAGCAGATCTATTCCCTAGTGTATAGCCTAATTTTTAGGCATGTGCATACGTCCTTGACAGCTTTTCCGCAGCTTTTCCGTGTGACATGACCGATCAAATGGCCCTTGGGGATTCGTGCGATCGCAACCGGCCGCACCGGACCGTGACGGTGTGCACGCTACAATATAGATTTTCCTAATAAAACTAAAACAGAAAACGAAAGCAAAAAAAGTGAAATATAGGAGGCTGTGCCCTCCGGGAGTTGGGCCGGCCCAGTCTCTCGCTGGCGAGGCTGCCCTACGTCCCCTTCCCCTGTTCTCTTGTCTGAAAAAAACTTCCCCTGTTCTCAAGGGAAAAGGAGAGACACTTCTCCCAGTGGTTGGTCCCAAGTGGCGCATCTCTTTAACTGTGCCCGGCTCCCGATGTTTCCCCCCGAAGGGGAGGCAGCGATTCGCGCCGACCCGGCGCAGCAGGCCAGCAGCGGCTGCAAGGTCACCGGCGAGCGAATGCCGGAGGGTAGATCAGCAGTCCGGCGACGCCCTTCTTCCGAGGTGAATCGTACGAAAACGATCTTCCTGGAAAAGATCGGGGCGCGTCCTTACTTATCATCGTCGTAGTCACTCAAAACTTTGGGATGCACAACTTGATACCGTTTTTGTTCAATTGCCGTTTTCAGAATTTCTTGATACCCCTAGTTACAAATTCCGCTCAGTTGATGTTCTGTACTAGTACATGCATTCTGGCTAGTGCCTTACCTGCCCGGCGTACTCATGGCTTACATTTCATCAGTGTCTTGTTTTCTCACTCACACACCTGAAAATTTAGATTCAACTGTGAGTTCTTTCCTGTTAAGTAAAGGAAATATGAAATCAAAGTTAGCGTACAGTTCTCTTTTTCCTGAGAAAAGTTATATGGAGTACCAACAAGATTGAGTTCTTGACACATTTGGAATACTTTGAATCTTCTTACTGTTACATAATTTTACATCTCCAACAGATGGAGTCATTCTTCGCCCCATATTATTCCCAGAAACCTAATTATGACCCACGTCTAGAGGAGAAGCTTAGATAGGAGTAGTATGTAAACTAGAGTGGTACTAGCCAAAATATCTTGATAAGACTACCTGATCATACAACACCCCTATGACGAAGAATGCACTGAAAGCAATCACGAAGGCTACCTTATAGCCCGTTGGTTGTTTTGACAGACTGATGGCTGGTAGTGCTTCTGTTGAACCACACTTTTGAATGAGCATAGAACCACAGAGCTTTGGATTCCCGTCAAAGCTCGAAGTCTCAAATGTGTTGAACTGGCCTCCAGATGGAATAGGACCTTCTAGGTCATTGTTAGAAATATTGAACGCCGAAAGGGAGTGCAAGCTGTTCAGTCCAGATGGGATTGGGCCCATGAGATTGTTATTGGACAAATCTAGTACCAGCAGACTTGTGAGATTGCATATCGATTGTGGGAGCTGTCCCGTCAAGTCATTCGAACTCAAATTGAGAGAACGGAGGGATTTCAGCTGTCCGATCTGCTGGGGGATCTCACCAGTGAATTTATTGCTGCTTAAATCCAGCATTCTAGGGAAAGCAATGGGCCGACGGTATTGTCGTGCTAGACCACTATAAATAGGTAATTTGAACCCCCTTGGATCTGTATGGGCTCTAGTCTTCTCTGACTTCAGCATTGGCATATCCATCAGTGTTGTTGGAATTTCTCCATTGAGGTTGTTCTTTGATATGTCTAGATAGAAGAGGTACTTTAGGGCTTTGACCCATGCTGGTATTGATCCACTGAGTTGATTGTTAGATAACATCAACATCTCTAAATTTGCTAGCTTTGATATCCAAAATGGTATGTTACCTAACAACCGGCAACCGTCTATATCCAGGACCTCAAGATTCTCAAAGCGGTCAATCATGTCATCCTCAGGCATGAGCTCTCCCATGAAGTTATTCCCGATAAGCAGGATGGTAAGCTGCCTGCAGTTCTGTAGAATGTGAAGTGCATTTGTGATATTTTCGAAAGAGTTGTAAGCAAGTGAAAGGAAAGCGAGGTGCTTCAGATCGCCTATTTTTGGCGAAAGCTGGCCATGTAAGTTGTTGGCGGCTAACCGCAGGGCAATGAGATTGCTACAAGAGTATATACTTTCTGGAATTGTGCCAGTGAAGTTGTTGCCCAGAAGGTCTAAAGTTTCGAGACTAGACAAGTTGGAAAAATCAACCTTGTTGAGTTGTCCACTGAATTTGTTGCTCTCGAGGACGACTGTTATAAGATTTGTGCAGTTACCCAGAGCTGATGGTAGCTCCCCTGACATGTTGTTGTGGTCAAGAAAGAGCTCCTCCATTCTCTTGAGCTGACCTATAGAATCTGGAAGCTCGCCACTGAAGTTATTCCTTCCAAGATTCAGGGTGACGAGATTTCCGAGGCTGATTATGTGTGCACCATCCAGTACTCCATGTAACTCATTGTTACTGAAAGACAGGTTCTCCAACGAGGTAGCATGGAAGAGTTCATCCGGGAGGGTTCCACTGAGGTTGTTGTAGCCAGCATTGAGCACTCTCAGCACAGAGCAATCACCAAGTCCTCGGGGGATGCTACCACTGAGCTTGTTGTAACTAAGATCGAGCACAGTGAAAGATGGCGAGCTTTTACAGAATTGAGTCGGTATCTGGCCAGTGAAGCTATTATTGCTGCCATTGAGCGCGATCAGATTCTCCATTGGTTTCCATATGGTGGACGGGAACACCCCAGTGAACAAGTTACTCGATATGTTCAGTACCTGCAGAGGCCGGGGAGGGGTCGATGATGGCAGCTCGTGCAGTGCTCCACTGAGGCGGTTGAAGCTGACATCCAGAACAAGGATGCTGCGAGAAGACACCAATCCCCGCGGCAGGCCACCGGACAGCAAGTTGTGCGAGAGGTCAAGGAGCTTCAGGCCGTTGAGGCTACCGAGGGACTCCGAGATGTTCCCCTCGAGGCTTTTAGAAGCCAGCGAGACACCGGTGACCGCCCCGTCTGTGCCGCAGGTGACTCCCTCCCACTCGCAGCAATCCTCGCCGTCCCGCCACGCCGCCGCGAGGCCACCGTCCTGCGAGAGCCCCGCGAGGAACCGGAGAAGGCAGCCCTTCTCCTGCCGTGTGCAGGAGCTGACGGGGGACACCAGAGAGACGAGCAGCACAAAAGCAAGGCCAAGGGAAGGCATTGGTGATTTCTCTTTTTGATGTGTTTCGTGTATGTAGGGGGAATGGAACAGTGTGTTGTGGTGAAACTGTCATGGAAACCTCATGGCGTTAAATCATGCCCTGGCTGGGTAGTGCAGCTGCGGTCTAACGGAGGAAGAGCGTGAGTTCCCATCTGGGGCTCTGGGTTCGGAGCTGGGGTTCAAGTAAACCGCGTAGCCGTGGCCGGCACATGCTTGTGTAGAACGGGATTCAGCGTAGTTGAATACAGAATACTCCTAGCTTTGCTTCAATTTTTAGGTGAATACTCCCGCAGTCTGAAATTTATCCATTTCTGCGACAAGTGACTTCGGACGGAGTAAGTAGTTGAGTAGTACCCGTATGAGGTTATCCACTTGGCTCAAGAAGACCAAGACCCGATCGTTTGTTGGTTGTATTCGTGTGGATGCTATAGGTTTGATTCAGACTCTTCTGGCATTCAGCTTTTACTTTTACAGTACCTTTCTCTGTCTAGGACTTGTTACTCTTCTTATTGTTCACGCCTTCGGATTCAGCAATTCTAGAAGTTGAGAATACATACCTGATTTTACTTGAGTAGGCCCTTTTGGAGCTCGGCCTCCATTGACCCCTTTATTTAAAAAAAATCAAAATTCAAACTTCTCGGTTTCAAATAAATCTGAAAAAAATATGCAAGCATACAAAGATGAAATGTATATGTGTGTAAAAATTAGGGATGAAATACCTTGAGATGCAATCTGTGCAACAAGAACAAATTCGTGTACTTTTGGAATAAATAGTATCGTGTGTTAAAAAGCCATAGATTTGTCTTTTTTGCACACCATAGACCCTGTTCAATAAGTGGAACACATTAGCCGTCCGCTCTCCGGTTGGGCAGTAAGGGTCGGAGAAGGGCAATCACTCGTTCTTAAAACCAGCATTCTTAAGTTTAAGATCAAAGAGTCGGGCGGAAAAAGGGGAGAGCTCCCCGTTCCTGGTTCTCCTGTAACTGGAGCTCTTGTTTCAACAGATTTCATCCTAAAGATTTACAAACATATGTGTTATGCTTCCATGTATATCTGTATTTTTTCAGATTTATTTGAAATGTGAAAATATGAAAATTGACGAATTTTGTGTTTTTTAAAAACCGGCCTTCATGGAGCTCGAGCTCCAAAAGGCATTTTCGATTTTACTTCATTTACCTTTTTATGCAAGAACTTATTGTGATAATCATGAACATAGGCCCAAATGGCTCCCTCGGTCCTCAAAGCCACATATGGCGAAGGCCGGTGCAGGAGTGTTGGATGCATATGTGCGTCCTTGTTCTTTCGGCGTCGGTGAAAAGAAAAGGGGAGCAACACGGCGGTGATTGTGCAGTGGTTGAAGATGATGACCTGCATGGATCTGGTTACAGATTGTTGTATTGCAGGGGTCTTCTCGCAAAATTTAGAAATGATGACACAGAGCTCTGAAGATCTTTGTGTTTTACTCATTGTTTTACAGCGTTCTATATTTTTCTGGTTTTCTATGCGTGTGTTAGGGTGTGTTTGTATGGGTCAAAAACTCTGTATTATTTCGTGATTTGCGTGCAAGCATACTTTCTGAAAAGAACATCAAAAATCATGGCTCATAGCATCTCCAACCGAGCCCCTATAATGGGTTACAGTTTTCTCCTCCAAAGTGCACCTAATTGGAGGATCTGTTCTATTCCGTGACAGCCATGACCCTTAAATATGCTTGGTCGTCCACCCGGGGAGGGAGTAAAAATTCTCCTCATCCCATTTCTCTTCATCTTCCATTCCGCTGCCACGCAAGCCCCGTCGCCAAAAATGGACGGATCCAGCCTTTGTTACTTCCCGCCACCGATTAGAAGCACGGATACGCGCCGCCACGTGCCATCCCAAGCTCGTGGCCGTAGTGGCGCTTCCTCCTCCCGCGACGGTGGTTCCCGCTTGCCTGGCCTCTCACCGTCATCGCCACCGCAGAGGAAATACCTCAACGTGCGGGAGCATCGGTGGGGGACTGAAGATCACCGCGACTATGAAACACATGAGAAGATTTGGGTGGGATCTTTCCACTCAGAGGCGACACGAGAGTACGACATAATGTCGATGAATATCCATGACGCCAAAGCCCAACACATCTTCCCCGACATCTTGCCGTAGTTTGGCGCTCATTGACCTACAGGTGGCCACTACGGGAAGATCGGGAGGCTAGCGAGCACTTCGAGACGAGGCAAGCCAGCGAGCACTTTGAGGCAGAGCAAGCCGGCGAGGTGTACATGGCGGAGCAGAGCTCTGTCGCGTGTACGCAAAACACGTCAAGGAGGAGCTAATGGTGCCTCGTTAAGGGGCTTCTCACCATGTCGACTCTCGGCCTAGTGGGCTGGGCTGAGGACCCCTTGTCGGTTGCGTTTTGGACCACTTTTGGGTAGCCCTTGACGATTATAAGGAAGATTCAGAAGATTCGACGAATACTCCAAGACGCTAGATCCGTGGAGGACTATGCCTTCCCGTACGTAGCTGACTAGGATCTTGTGCCCTAGGATCCTTCGGTACCTATATAAACTAAGGGCCCAAGCTCGTAGACAAAAAAGTTAGATCATACAATATCGTGGTATATTATTCCAAAATAGTTGTACACTAGACTTCCCTTTTGGTATTTTTTTTTCAATAGACAGTAGAAAGAAATGGCATGCTTGATTAAACTCGGGGCTTCATGCTCTATCAACTATCAGTTAGTTGGTATTACGCTCAACTTTAGTTGACAAAAGCGAACAAAATAGTGCTAGTGGTCGTGGAGAACTTTCCTTTGCTCTCCTTCTAGAAGGTATGTCGATCTTTTAAAGCCGGTTACAAAAAAAACAGATTCAATGAAAAAGTACCAAAACAACTTGTCGTTGTTTTCTCACGACAGATGCCATGGGTAGGCTTGTCGAAGGTGGTTGGGGCCGAAGGCCCGGTCACGGTTAGCCAAAGTCGGCGGCACTATTGCCTCCACTGTAGCCATACGGGCGCTGACACCCGTCGGCATGGGGGCCATAGCAGAGCCGACCAGGTGTAGCTGACAGGACCCAGCCGGCGTGGCGTAGCTGGCTGGGTGCAATTTGGGCTGTAGGGGGAGGCGGCTCGCCCTTCAGCCGTTTCAGAAAGTCGGAGTAGTGGGTCGCTTTAGGCTACCCCGGGGTTATCCCCCTGATAGTAGTCCCCAAAGCAGGGGAGGCCTACCGCCGAGCCGTGGCGGACCTCGCCGGCTTGAACATCGCCTCAATGTTGCGGCCCACTTCGGAAGCCGGATGCCGATGGACGGTCGCCCGCCGGCTACGCAGTCGGTCGACGCTTCGAGCACCACCTCGGGTGCCTCGTCGGGCGGTACGTCCGCGCCATGTGGGAGACATAGCGGGCCACAACCCTGACAGGCCACGTGGCGGACAAGACCGGGCTGGGAGGCGGAGCCCACCCCGGCCGTGGCCTCGGCCCGCCTGCACGGATCTTCTGCGACTCCGGCCGTCGGTTGGCATGCCCGAGGGTAATAACTGCCGTTCCGCACGTGACGGGGATTGTGGGGGACGTGCGCAATGAATCTGCCCCCCCCCACGTCTGTCCACGCTGGGTTTAATTGGGGAGGGGAAGGGGAACGGAACGTCCCATTCGTTCCCCTCGCCCCCGTCGCTTCGCGCTCGTCGCCCTCCTCCTCCCGCTCCGAGAGAAAGAGAGCAAAGCTCGTGCCTTTCGCCATGCCCCCGTCGCTGCCGCCGGAGTCCGCCCAGCAGCCGAGCTCCCGCGCCTGCCGCCGCGCCTACCGTCACGCCTGCAAGCCCCTCGAGGAGTCATGGCGAGCAAGAGGGTGTGGGACGGAAGCATCGTCGATAAGCAGTTCATCGAGCACCTCCGCCACCGCCGCAAGCTACCGTCGGAGGAGCTCATGGAGGCGCGCATTGCAGGGCCGGAGAATTCCCCGGCTCCGTGGGACGGCGAGGTGGTCGTCTTCACCGAGCACTTACTCCGTGGGATCTGTAGGATCGAGAGAGGCGTGTCTAGAGGGGAGGGGTGAATAGACTACTAGCAGAAACTTAAAACCTAACCTTTTCCCAAGTTAATTGGTTGGCAGATTTTAATACTTTTAGCACATCTAGATAGTCAAACAGCCCTACGCATGCATGTCTACAAGTGTGGCAGCGGAAAGTAAAGACATTGCACATGTAAGTAAAGAGATGGGTTAGAAAGATCAAACACAATAAGAGACACGATGATTTTTCCCGTGGTTCCGATATGTGGTGCTATCGTACATCCACATTCATGGAGTCTTCAACCCACGGAGGGTAACGGTCGCGAGATACCACGGAGGGCTCTACCCACGGAGGATTCCACAAAGAAGCAACCTTGACTATTCCATGCGGCTTCCGTCCACGAAGGACTAGCCTCACTATGGGTAGATCTTCACGAAGTAGGCGATCTCCTTGCCCTTACAAATTTCTTGGTTCACTCCACAACACGAAGTAGGAGGCTCTCAAGCGACACCTAACCAATCTAGGAGGCACCACCCTCCAAAAGGTAATAGGCTCGGTAATGACGATGAACTCCTTGCTCTTGTGCTTCAAGATGATAGACTCCTCAACACACAATCTCTCTCACACATATTTGGCTTGGTAGAAGAGATGGGACTGGTGGAAAGCAACTTGGGGAGGCTATAAATCAAGATCCATATGGTTGGAGTGGAAGATCTTGACCTCAACACAAGGGTAGGTGGTTCTCTCTCAGAAAACTGAGTAGGATAGGTATGGAATAGTTCTGAGTGCTTCTCTATCGAGTGGGTGGTGGTGAAGGGGTATATATAGGCATCCCCAAAAATCCAACTGTTACACACAATAAGTCAGACTCGGTGACACCGAAGTGTAAAACTCGATGGTACCGAAGTGACAAAAAGTGGAAACTTTTGAATCTCGGATGGACCGATATATAACTCTCGGTTGCACCGACAGGGTGACCAACGGTCAGAATTACCAAACTCGATGATGCCGATTCACCATTCTCGGTCGGACCGAAAATGAGAATTTGCATAAAAGGAAGTTGGCAACCCAACTCGGTGGCATCAAGTGTTGTGTCGGCTACACCGAAGTGTTAGGGTTTGGCTGAGTCTGTCTAGGTTTGGAACTCGGTGTCACTGGGATAGTAAAGTTCGTTGCACCGATTTGGTATTTTTGGCTTAGGACACACTTTGGTGGGAGAGTATGTGGATGTTTTGGTGTCTGTCACTTGTGCACGTTTGAGCATATTGTTCACCATCAAAACATTACCCCCTTTTAATAGTATTGGCTTTCCTATAGACTCAAAGTGTTTTCTCACAAATATAAAATGTAAAGTCCTCTTGCTTGAAGCTTGGCCAACCTATTTCCTTGCATCTTGGGGTAATTCCACAATCTCCTCAACCTTTTTGCCAACTCAGATCTTCATGGACCATCATCTGAAATGTACTAGATAGAGGTGTTAGTCCAAGAGACAATGTATGTTGTCATGAATTATCAAAACCACCAAGGGAGCATATTGTGCTTTCAGGCTCGGGCTACCGGGGAGCACGTTCTTCTGGCAGTTCTTGATGCGGTTCGTCCTGCAGCCACACCACCTCGCCCCAACGTCGTTCTGTAGCTGGGGGTGGAGCCAAGGCTTGACCTCTGGTTCCGCCTCTTCTTCCTCAAGCGGCAGACAGCGAAGGATCCGGTGATAAAGGAGGCGGTCATGACCGCCTGCGGGGGTGCTTTGATCCACATCCGCCAGGGAGCAGACTTTCCGAAGCTCCTGCTGCAGGAGTCGGTGAAGAACTGGCAGCAGGGGTTTTTTATGTGAAGAATGTGAAGCCGGAGGAGGACCACATCAACCTCCCCGACTTCGTCAACGTTCCATTGGTGGCGATGCTGAACTGGCGGACGGCTCCGGCCCAGGCCCCGGAGATAGCGGACCGGCTCTGCAAGCGAGTGTTGTACATGATCGGGTCGGAAGGCCTGAAGGTGTTCGATCTGCTGACGACGATGGTGGCGCGTCAGGTGCAGCCGCTGCAGAGCCGGCCGCACCTCATCTGCCAGATGGGGAGCCGCCACGACCCCTACCGGCTCTCCATCAAGGAGCTAAAGCCGGTTCATGTGGCGCGGCGGGTGAACGCCATTTCGTCAGCGAAGCTAAAGGAGGGGAGCTGGCAGTGGGGGAAAACCCTGCTACTTCTCGAGCATGCGTTGGTTTCCCTTGAAGAGGAACGGTTTGATGCAGCAAAGTAGATAAGTATTTCCCTCAGTTTTTGAGAACCAAGGTATCAATCCAGTAGGAGATACAAGCGAGCCACCAATAGATATACCTGCACAAGGAATCAAACTCTTGCACCCAACGCTATGAAGGGGTTTCAATCCCTTCATGGTTATTTGCAAGTATGAGATCTAGTAGAGATAGACATAATAGGATGCTTGAACGGAAAGTAAAACTAAAAGTAAAAACAATGCAGCAAGTATTTTTGGTGTTTTTGGTTTTAGATCTGAATATATAATATGGAAAATAGACCCGGGGGCCATATGTTTCACCAGATGGCTTCTCTCAGTGAACAAATTACTGTCGAACTTTGATAGAAAAGCGAATAATTATGAAGACATCCAAGGCAATGATTATGCATATAAGCATCACGTCCGTGACAAGTAGACCGAAACGATTCTGCATATACTACTATTACTCCACACATCGACCGACTCCTGCCTGCATCTAGAGTATTAAGTGCCTGCATCTAGAGTATTAAGTTCATGAAGAACAGAGTAACACATTAAGTAAGATGACAGGATGTACAGGGACAAACTCAAACAATATGATGAAAACCCTATCTTTTTACCCTTGATGGCAACAATACAATACGTGCCTCGCTACCCCTACTTTGTCACTGGGTGACGACACCACAAGATTGAACCCAAAACTAAGCACTTCTCCTATTGCAAGAATTACCAATCTAGTTGGCCAAACCAAACCAATAACTCGAAGAGACTTGCAAAGATATGAAATCATGCATATAAGAATTCAGGAAAGACTCAAATAATATTCATGTATAATCTGAACATAAACCCACAATTCATCGGATCTCGACAAACACATCGCAAAAGAGTATTACATCGGATAGATCTCCATGAAAATCATGAAGAACATGGTATTGAGAAGCAAAGAGAGAGAAGAACCCATCTAGCTACTTGCTATGGACCCGTAGGTCTGTGGTGAACTACTCACGCATCATTGGAGGGGCAATGGAGTTGATGTAGATGCCCTCTGTGATCGAATCCCCCTCCAGTAGATTACCGGAAAAGGCTCCAAGATTGGATCTCTCGGGAGCAGAGGCTTCTGGCGGCAGAAAAGTGTTTTCGTGGCTCGTTCTGATAATGATGGAATATTTGGGTATTTATAGGCCGAAGATCAGGGTTAGGGGAGTTGCCATGGGCCCACAAGCCTGCCCCGCGTGGGTGGCCCCCCTGGCCGCGGTGCCGCCAAGGAGGCATCTTCACTACGTCGGCGACGAGACCGGCCAGGACGATGCAGCGGCCTGTGGTAAGGGGAAGAAGGTGGTCGGCTACGAGCCGGCACCTAAACGGGTTGCCACCGAGCAGCCGGGCAGCAGCCGCGGAGGCTGCGGCAAGAGGAGGCGGGTCGTCCCAACGGGCCCCGCGAGGAGGGTCGTCCCCGTTGTCATCGGGTAAGCCACACTCACCCTAATCTCATTCCCCTGGTTCTTTCTTCTCCCCTCCCCCTCTTATTCCATTTTCCCAGGGAGGCGCGCGCCCTGGGGAGGACCCTGACGAGCGACGCCGCGGGAACAGCGCCGCCGAGCACCATCGAGGAGAGGGAGAGCGAGGCTTGGCACGACCTGCAGGCGGCCCAGCAGGAGCTATGCACCGAGGGGCACCGCCCGTGGGAGGAGCTGGTGAGGAAAAGGGTGCCATCGGGAGGAGCCAGTGGGGAGGCGGCCGGACAGTCATGGGAGTCGTTCCTTGAGGGCCAGGAGAGGCGGTCCAAGGACCGCCCTGACACCGTGCGGCAGGCGGAGGCGGACGCAAAGGCCGTGGAGGACGCGCGCGCGGTGGCGGGTGCTGGGGCGGACCGTGCCAATGGTGAGGAGGAGGAGGCGGATCGCAGCGTGGATCCCCCAAGGGCACACGACGTGCCGCCGGGGGCGGATTGCGGCGTGGATCCCTCAGGGGCGAATGACGTGCCGTCGGGGGTGGAGGGTCCCCCGGATGTGGAAGCGGCAGCCACGAAGGCGCCTTCTCCGGACATGTCGGCCCCGGAGGTGCCGCCTCCGAAGGCTCCGACTCCAGAGGTGCCGACTCGCGACGAGCCGGTTCTGGGAACGAGAGCTCCCGGGCCGAACCGGGCGGGAGAGGCCGGAAGCGGAGGACCGAGGCGGGAGGCCGAGGCACCCGAGGGGTGGAGCGGGGCGGGCTCCTCGTCTAGGGCCATTGGCATGATGGTGCCGAGAAGAGCCGCCCCCTAGTGACCTCAGGCAAGGGAGGGCCAGGAGACGGGGGCCGACCGCAGCAGAGCTGGGCAACAGTCAGCCGCCCGATCGCCGGGGATCCGTCGAATGCCCTCGGGGCGGCGGTGACTCCTGCGGTCGAAGCGTTCGCCGCTTGCCGTGCCAAACGGTGCAAGACGCTCGGGCAACCAACGACTGGCTGGTGCAGCTGGAGCGGACCGTCGTGGTAAGCTCCCCTCTTTTTTTTTCTTTTTGTTGTTCTCGGTGTTTTCTCCAATGGGGCACGCTAGCGCACCCATTGGGTGTAGCCCCCGAGACTCGAGCCGGCTGTGGCATAGGCGGGTCGAGTCTAACGTTGCATCACGTCTTTGTTGTTTGCATGCGGCGCATGGCCGCCGGGTGACCGCGTACAACTCCTTGCTGAGCTTGTACCGGGAGAACGAGGGCCGACTGGCCACCCTTTCCCAGGACCTGCAAGGTAAGGCCTTTATTATTTCCAAGGTGGGGGCATAGCCCCCGGGATTTGAGCCGGTTGCCACGGAGGCGGGCCGAATCACCTTCTTCTTCTCTTGTCTTCTAACTGGGGTTTCTTCGTCCCGGGCAGACACCAACGCCGAGACGGTCAACCTCTGACGCCAGGTCATGGAGCTCGGCGATCAGCGGAACTCCCTGACCGCAGAGTGCGAGTTGCTCCGCCAGGAGGTGGCTCGGGTGTAGGAGGAGGCGGCCAAGCGCGAGGCGGCCCACCCCGAGGAGCTGACGGACCGTGAGGCGGCCCATCACCAGGAGCTATCAGACCACGAGGTGGCCCTTCGCCAGCAGGCGGAGGAGCGGAAGCGCGCCCATCGCCAGGAGCTAGAGGCCAAGGACGTCGTGCTGGTGAAGGCGGTTGACGAGGTGCAGACGGCCCGGAGCGAGCACGAGCACCAGCTCCAGGAGTGGTCCGCCAGGGAGTTGAAGCTGCAGGAGGAGGGGAAAGGATAGACCGCATGCTGCACGGTAAGTCCCTGTCGTCTCGTCCTTTCCGTGTGCTCGTTTCTAGTTTTGGTTGGCCTTTTCGTTCATCCTTCTTTTTTTTATTTTCTTCTTAGGGCTCTTCCCTGGTACGCAGGAGCCCGCTGAGGCGGCCGTGGCGTCCCATCGTGAGGGCCAGGAGGAGCAGGGGGTCGCCGTTGGGCCGCATGCCCCCTGGACCCTGAACGAGGTGGGGATCGCCGCTAGGGCGAGTCTGGAGGTGGTGGTTCATGCCTTGAAGCGGCTTCAGGCGGCCGGTGAAGCATTGGTCCGCGTCCTTTGGCCGAGTGTGATGGATCCGGCTTCGATGAGCCGGCTATCGTGGTGGCTAGAGTTCAAGACCGCGCGGGTGAATGCCTGGAGGGCCTCCGCAGCGCGTGCTGGTGCAGGCATGGCCCTTCGCATCGCGAGGTCATGGTACCCTGAGATGGACCTGAGTCTGCTCACGGCCCAGCGTGCCGGCACCGATGCGGATCTAGAGGCGGTGGCCGACGCGCTGGCCATGCGTGCCAGCGACCTTGCGTCCTTCGCCGTCTGGGATGAATACGTCCCTGAGCGCTAGGCGGACGGCACGGTGATCCCGGAGGACCAGTATGCGCTTGCGTTGGGAGACCCGGAGGGAAGCGACACCGAGACGGATGGTGAGGATGTTGGCTCTAGCACCGATGACTAAACCAACTCTGAGCCGGCTCGGGGCCGAGAGGCGGGAGCTGCCACAGGTGGTGATGGAGAGGGCGGAGCGGCCACCCCCTAGAGCTCTCTCTTTCTTCTTTTATCTCTACACTTTTGTTAGAACTTCAAGTCCACCCACCGGGGGTGTAAATGTAATGAACTCGTGGCCATGGGCCTTTTAAGTTTTATGAAGTTTCTGGTTGTTGCAATGCTTGATTTTATACGTGCCGGCTTGCCCTTCCCTTCATTTGCCCCTTTGGTTCCGTCTGCTCAAATTCTTTTCCCTCTTGGTTTCAGCCCCGCCAGCCCAACAGTCGAGAGCCGGTCTATAGCTGGGTCGGGGCGTCTGCCTCGAGGGAGATGACTTTGAGTTTAGGAACCGCGATGGCTTTTCCGGTAAGGCAAGTGATAGAGGCGAGAAAGTGATCCGGCTAGACCTAGCCAGCGGCCCCCTTGCAATCGGTTTTTCATGTGTGCTAAACTTCGCCGCCCCTGGATCTCGTTAGCCGGACAGTCGGGAGTCGGTCTGTAGCTGGGAGGGGTGGGAGGACTTGCTTAGCTCACACTACTTGATCTACCTCGAGGGAGGACGTGAGGACTAGCCGGCGAGCCCCCGGGACCGGGAGCCGGATCCAGGAGCTGGCTAATTGAATCGACAAACTTTGGAAGGAAGTGGAAAGGGGCGTGTCCCAAGAGCCGTCTTGGGACACCCATTGCATTCATAATCCCAAAAGGGAAGGATACATAAATACACTGGTTCTTAGCAGTAAAACGGGCGGAGGAGCGCCGCATTCCATGGGCGCTCCATCTCCTTGCCGGAGGCATCTCTCTTGCGCTTCTGCGGCTTCTAGGCGTCTATCAGATAGTACACATTGTTGTGCAGTGCCTTGCTAACGATGAACAGGCCCTCCCATGGGGAGGACAGCTTGTGCTAACCGGTTGTTCGCTGGATCCGCCTGATCAACAAGTCTCCCTCGTGGAAGGAGAGTGGTTGGATCCGCTTGATGTGGTAGTGGCAAAGCTTATGCTGGTAGATGGGCGTCCGGCTTAGGGCCATCTCGCGTGCTTCTTCAAGTAGGTCAACGTCGTCTTCTCTTGCCTCTCTTGCGTCCTTCTCCGTGTACAAGGCGAACCGAGGCGAGTTGAACTCGATGTCGGTGAGGATGATCGCCTCGGACCCGTACACGAGAAAGAAAGGAGTGTAGCCGGTCGACCGGTTAGGCGTGGTCCTAAGGCTCTAGAGGATAGCTAGGAGCTCCTCGATCTAGCAGCCGACCGACCTGACCAGTGGCGCCACGAGCCGGGGCTTGATGTTGGCCAGGATCAGGCCGTTTTCCCTCTTGACCTGGTCGTTTGACTGTGGATGTGCGAGGGACGCCAAGTCAAGCCGAATGCCTTGCTTGGCGCAGAAACGTGCTAGCATGCCCTTGGCAAGTTTTGTGCCATTGTCGGTGATGATGCTATGGGGAACGTCGTAGCAGACCGTGATATCTTCGATGAACCGGACGGCAGTGGGGCCATCCAGCTTCTTGATCGGCCTGGCCTCGATCCATTTTGTGAACTTGTCGAAGGCTACCAGCAGATGCGTCATGCCACCTCTGGTGGTCTTGGAGGGACCCACCATGTCCAATCCCCACACGACAAAGGGCCACGAGAGGGGGATGATCTGGAGGGCCATGGCCGGCAGGTGGCTCTGCGTGTTGAAGCGCTGGCAGCCTTCGCACTCGTCGACCAGCCGCTTGGCCTCCTCCAAAGCGGTCGACCAGTAGTGTTGGAAATATGCCCTAGAGGCAATAATAAAATGGTTATTATTGTATTTCCTTGTTCATGATAATTGTCTATTGTTCATGCTATAATTGTATTAACCTGAACCGTAATGTATGTGTGAATACATAGACCACAACATGTCCCTAGTGAGCCTCTAGTTGGCTAGCTCGTTGATCAATAGATGGTCACGGTTTCATGACCATGGACATTGGATGTCGTTGATCATGGGATCACATCATTAGGAGAATGATGTGATGAACAAGACCAATCCTAAGCATAGCACAAGATCATGTAGTTCGTCTGCTAAAGCTTTTCTAATGTCAAGTATCGTTTCCTTAGACCATGAGATTGTGCAACTCCCAGATGCCGTAGGAATACTTTGGGTGTGCCAAACGTCACAATGTAACTGGGTGGCTATAAAGGTGTGCTACGGGTATCCCCAAAAGTATATGTTGGGTTGGCACGAATCGAGACTAAGATTTGGCACTCCGTGTGGGGACCCCGACTCATAAGTCGTGATCATCGAATGCACGTGTACAGTGATCCTAGAGATCAATGCTCACTGAACACACAGAAGCTGAATATCAAGAGTCTTACATCCACATTTAACGTCTTACACAAATAGAGACCATGAAGGTCTAGCCTTACATAGATAGGGCCACGAGGGACAAACACTTAAATAGAACAAGTAGCGGAAATCTTGGTCGAAAGCGTGAACCCATGCCATCTGCCTTAACCTACAGGCATTCTAACTGGGAAGCATCCTAGTTCGCATGTTCGTCACCAACGAACTCTTCAACATACTCCTATTCTTACATGCCTGGCCAATTAAATAACCAGTGGCAAGCCAATGTGTACTTTGAATGTACTCACAAGCAACCCAAGTTGTGGAACAAGGTAACAATGATGCATCATATAGCACTAAGTAGGTAATTTGTGGAAAGCTAATTTTAAATTCAATGACATGATCAAGTAACTAGTAAGCATGCATCAACAATAGGCAATATCCATATGAACAAGTTACGGATATCATCATAAGTAGGGTTTGAACCCTCGTGTTCATTCATCATGCTAAGTCATCGGACTTAGGTCAATACACATGATAAGTCATCAGACTTAGCTCATGTGACCTCTTGTCACCATCACCTCCATACTCACAGCAAGTTTTACGAAAACATCCGGACGTGGCATAAGCAGCACCACCCAACTTTCCTTGACCGTGGACACGGCTATTTGAATAGTTTTACACTCTATAGAGGTTGCACACTTTACCCACAAGACTCGGGGAACTTCCGTGTCATCCACGACTCGCGGTATATAACATACCTGAGGCAAGCACCAAAACAATGCCTTCCCCTAGCGATACTAAACAAAGAGTCCACTCGATTGGTACCTAGCCCTCATGATGTACATCACACGAGCCTCGCTCTAATCATACCATCCATGAGGGGACCAACAGTGTGCCCGGTGCCTGTGAAGACAGCGCGTGATCGTACATACCGGTACGACCCCGTATCGAGAGTGACCACACCACTCCCGCCACTAGTAATGCGGGCTCCTTGCGAGTACCCACCAAGGTAATCAACAAAGCCCCGTCCCATAAGGGGTATCGTGGTTGCGCATGTCAGGTTGGGACGGTCGACAAATCTTAAACCCTCCGTTTTCGAAAATACGCCCTCATGTTGTTCCGACACACCACTTCTTTCTCAAGTGGTCACCCAACTCATCATCATCTCCCTCGGGCATTAGTGGCACCCGAGGGGTTTTCGAAAAGTCTTTGAAATCATAGTTTTCCTTCCATCACTATGCATAGAAACCCAACCCACTTGCGTAGCATCTATTAGCATCCTAACTACACCCACCTGCATAACCCTCATAAGGTGGTAGGGTCATGCCCGATGCAAGTGTCAATGGTAAGAGTGTTGGAAACAACCCACCGAAGGCGTCACTACTCCACATGATCGAATATGATGAAAGTAAGGTGCTATATGACATGAAATAAAAATGGTTTCTTATCATGGTGAAAGGGCTGCTTGCCTGGCTCAACAAAGTCTCCGGGGTCTTCGAAGTCTTCGGGTCCAACTTCTTCGTCAATCGCGCAATCTATCGTCGCGAAATAAAGCGATAAAAATAAGCAATCACGCAAAAACAGAGCATACAAACTATTATCAAAAATGTTACCCTACTCTGATGAATACTAAATGTCATACTAAAAATATTTCCCTAGGGTTTGGTTGTTAAAAATATTTTGGCAATAAATTAACAAAGGCAAAAAGGTGCCCAAACTTAGGTTTTTAAAATAAAAGAGTACTAAAAATATTTTCAAACATTTTCACAAATGGCACTAATAAATTCTATGGATTATTTCAAGAATTTAGGTGAAGGAATTATTGGATTTAGAAAAATATTTAGATCTGTGGAATTTTTGGAAGATAACAGAATAAAAGAAAAAGGAAAAAAGGGTCATGTGCCCTTACGGGCCAGAACCACCCAGCCGAACCGGCCCACAGGGGAAGCCGGCCCAGGCGAGGCACCGCGCGCGGCAGGTTTGTTTTTAAACCTGCCCGCGGGCCCGCCTGCCAGCGAGAGAGGAGGGGGCGAGGGGATGATAGGTGGGCCCCACCTATCATCCCTCTCCTCACGACAGGAGTGGGGGAGGGCTCACCGGAGGCGCTCCAGGCCGCAGCGGATGGAGCAGAGGGCACCGGCGTGCTCGCGGGGCACCCGCAGGTCAGTGGGAGGTCGCGGGGTCGCCGGGGGGAGAGGGGAACGCCGGCGAAGGGAGAAGGGCTCGATGGCGGAGAGGGTTTGGGTCGGGAAAGGGCTCCTGACCACGGGGGAGAGCACGCTGGGCACGAGGAGGAAGCGGAGGAAGGGGGCGAACGAGGAGAGAGGAGCAGGAGGAGCGGGGAGGCCTATTTATAGGCGAGCGCGGGCTCACCGTGGACGCGGTGCGCCGGTGAGCTCGGGGTGCTCGCCACAGGCCGCGGGGAAGGGAAAGAACGTGCCCGGGGTGTTCGTGGGGGAGGTCTAGGCCAGGGGAAGAGGAGAAAGAGGCAGAGGCGCGCGCGCGTGCGAGCCCGCTGGTTGGTCGAGCTGCGCGGCGTCGGGCACGCATGCAGGAGCCTCCGGAGAGAGAGAGAGGAGGGGGGCCGACCATGTGGCGTGTTGCGGACGCCGAGGGGGGCAGAGGGGACAAGGTGGGGCGGCCCGAGGCTGTCGGGGATGCCCGTTGGCCAGTGGCTATAGTGTGGGTGCACACTGTAGGACGCTCCAGAGCACGAGCTCTGCATGCCAGGGCATCTCTTTGGCACAATGGCGCGTCCACTAGTGTCCTGAGGATCTAGGGGGTTAACAATGGGGAATAGGCACTAGATGCTCTGGTGAAGCCTTAGGGTGGAAGGAAAAGGGGAGAGGGGGTAGAAATGGTGTTGCCAGGGGTGAAAATGGGGTTTTTACCCCACCTCCCAGTGACTTGAGGACTTGGGTTTTTTACTGGAGGTGAAGGGTGACTACAAGAGGGTCTCGTAAAAATTTGGGGGCAAGGGTAAAAGGTTAAGGGTTGGAAATGGTGGTTTTACCATTTCACCAGAAGGTGTTTGATGGTGTTTTGGGCAAGAAAACTTTACCACCTTACTGAGATACTTACCAGGGTCAAAGGCTAGGCAACAATGAGAGGATCCACCAAGTTTGAGCTCAATAGGAGAAAGTTGACAATGAAGATTTGTTAAACCCTAGAAATTTGCAGAATCAGGTTTCTGTAGATCTATTGATGCTAGGCTTTTACCCTTGATGCACCACTTAGTGTATCATCACTATTTGGTTATTAGAGCATGCCCACAAAGTTTGAGGCCAAGGGGAGACACTTCATACTATAAAGTTGCTCAAATTTGATTCTGGACAGGGATGGTTTGGGGATGTTTTGATGAACCAAATAAGCCTGGATTAAGGTGAAACTTTGCAAGATCATCGCCTATGATAGTGTTGAGTTGCTGGATTTTCTTGAAATTTATTGAGAATATTTCTTATAGAACTATTCCAAAAGTTGGATTTGAATAGAAAGGGTTTTGAGGAGTTTTGCTCCTGATTTTGTCAAGCCCTTGTGTTGAAACTCATATATATGGAAAATATATGTCCACTGAGTTTCCCTAAATTTTCTCAAATATTTTCAAAGCATAAAAATAATTTTTCCCTAAGAAAAACCATTTCTGGCCTTAAGAAAAAACCTTTAAATAAAATATGAAAATAATTATTAAAAATAATATTTTGTGGTTTTGGGAGGTCTCATATATAGTGGGTTTGAAATAAAGCCTTTGGAAAAGAAGGATCCACCTAATTTGAGGACTTGCAGTGCAAACCTCAATTCAGGGGGTTTTGAAAACCTAATCTGAATAAATCATTTTTGGTTAATATTGTTTGATAAAAATAGTTTTGGGCACTAATCACATGGCATGATCATTGGGCAAGAGGTTTGGGGACAAGGAGGATGAATATAAAGTCGAATAGAATCTAGGAGTGCCATAAAACACAATCATCAATCAAGCAACATCATAGCAAAAAAGCACAAACACTTTGCAAAAGTTTTAGTTGGCTCCAATTTTTATAAACCCAAACATGTCAAGGTGATACAAACATAGGTTGTGACACTCCGTGTGACGGAGAGGTATCTCTAGGCCCACTCGGTAAGACATAATCATAATGAGCTCAATGTGACTAAGGAGTTAGCCATGGGATGATGTGTTACGGAACGAGTAAAGAGACTTTCCAGTAACGAGATTGAACAAGGTATAGGGATAGCGACGATCGAATCTCGGGCAAGTGTCATACCGGTAGACAAAGTGAATTGTATACGAGATTGAATGAATCCCCGACATCGTGGTTCATCCGATGAGATCATCGAGGAGCATGTGGGAGCCAACATGGGTATCCAGATCCCGCTGTTGGTTATTGACAGGAGAGGTGTCTTGATCATGTCTACGTGCCTCCCGAACCCGTAGGGTCTACACACTTAAGGTTCGATGATGCTAGGGTTATAGGGAAATTGTGTACGTGGTTACCAAAGGTTGTTTGGAGTCCCGGATGAGATCCCGGACGTCACGAGGAGTTCTAGAATGGTCCGAAGGTAAAGATTCATATATAGGAAGTGAGGTTTTGGTCACCAGAAGTGTTTCGGGCATCACCGGTAACGTACTGGGACCACCGGAAGGGTTCCGGGGGTCCATCGTGTGGGGCCACCAGCACCAGAGGGTTGTGTGGGCCGAAGGTGGGAGGGACCCAGCCCCTTGGTGGGCTGGTGCGCCTACCACAAGGGCCCAAGGCATAGCAAGGTGGGAGGGGGGCAAACCCTAGGGTCAGATGGGCCCTAGGCCCACCTAGGGCGCCGCCCCTCCTCTCCCCTCTCCTGGCCGCCGCCCCAAGGGCCATCTAGGGCCGGACGCAGCCCTAGGGTGGGAACCTTGGGGATGCACCCTCCCTCCTCCTCCTCCTATATATATTGGAGGGTTTGGGGCTTCCAAGGACACGCATCTCTCTCTCTCGGTGCAGCCCTACCTCTCCACCTCCTCGTCCTCCATGGCGCTTGGTGAAGCCCTACCGGAGTACAGTGGCATCATGAGCTAGGTCTGTGCGTAGAATCTATGCACGAGTAGAACACAAGGTGTTGTGGGCGTCGATTTTGTCAATTGTCTTGCCATTACTAGTCTTATCTTGATTCGACGGTATTGTGGGATGAAGCGGCCCGGACCGACTTTACACGTACACTTATGTGAGACTGGTTCCACCGCCTGACATGCACTTGTTGCATAAGGTGGCTGGCGGGTGTCTGTCTCTCCCACTCTAGTCGGATCGGATTCGATGAAAAGGGTCCTTATGAAGGATAAATAGAAATTGGCATATCACATTGTGGTTTTTGCGTGGGTAAGAAACGTTCTTGCTAGAAACCTATAGCAGCCACGTAAAAAATTGCAACAACAAATTAGAGGACGTCTAACTTGTTTTTGCAGCATATGCCATGTGATGTGATATGGCCAAAGAATGTGATGTGATATATGTGATGTATGAGATTGATCATGTTCTTGTAATAGGATTCACGACTTGCATGTCGATGAGTATGACAACCGGCAGGAGCCATAGGAGTTATCTTAATTTATTGTATGACCTGCATGTCAATCATAAACGCCATGCAATTACTTTACTTTATTGCTAATCGTTAGCTATAGTAGTAGAAGTAACAGTTGGCGAGACAACTTCATGAAGACACGATAATGGAGACCATGATGATGGAAATCATGGTGTCGTGCCAGTGACAGTCATGATCATGGTGCCCCGAAGATGGAGATCAAAGGAGCAAGATGATATTGGCCATATCATGTCACTATATTGATTGCATGTGATGTTTATCATGCTTACATCTTATTTGCTTAGAACGACGGTAGCTAAATAAGATGATCTCTCACTAAAATTTCAAGAAATGTGTTCACCCTAACTGTGCACCGTTGCTAAGGTTCGTTGTTCCGAAGCACCAAGTGATGATCGGGTGTGATAGGTTCTAACGTTCGCATACAACGGGTGTAAGCCAGATTTACACACGCAATACACTTAGGTTGACTTGACGAGCCTAGTATGTACAAACATGGCCTCGGAACATGGGAGACCTAAAGGTCGAACATGAGTCGTATAGAAGATACGATCAACATGGAGATGTTCACCATTGATGACTAGTCCGTCTCACGTGATGATCGGACACGGGCTAGTTAACGTGGATCATGTGTCACTTGGATGACTAGAGAGATGTCTATCTAAGTGGGAGTTCATTAAATATTTTGATTATGTGAACTTAATTATCATGAACTTAGTCTAAAATTGTCTTTACAATCTATATTGTAGATCCAATGGCCAACGCTAATGTTGCCCTCAACTTCAACGCATTCCTAGAGAAAACCAAGCTGAACGACGATGGAAGCAACTATACGGACTGGGTTCGTAGCTTGAGGATCATCCTCATAGCTTCCAAAAGATTATATGTCCTTGATGCACCGCTAGGTGACGCACCCATTTTCCCAGCGGATCAAGACGTTATGAACGCCTGGCAGTCGCGATGTGATGATTACTCCCTGGTTCAGTGCGGCATGCTTTACAGCTTAGAACCGGGGCTCCAAAAGCGTTTTGAGCAATGCGGAGCATATGAGATGTTCCAAGAGCTGAAATTGGTTTTCCAAGCTCATGCCCGGGTCGAGAGATATGATGTCTCCAACAAGTTCTTCAGTTGTAAGATGGAGGAAAATAGTTCTGTCAGTGAGCACACTCAAAATGTCTGGGTTGCACAACCGCTTGTCTCAGCTGGCAGTTAATCTTCCGGATGACTCGGTTATTGACAGAATCCTCCAGTCGCTCCCACCAAGCTACAAGAGCTTTTTGATGAACTACAACATGCAGGGTATGGAGAAGTCCATTCCTAAGTTGTACTCGATGCTAAAATCAGCGGAGGTCGAGATCAAAAAGGAGCATCAAGTGTTGATGGTGAATAAGACCACTAGTTTCAAGAAAGGCAAGGGTAATAAGAACTTCAAGAAGGATGGCAAAGCAGTTGCCACGCCCGGTAAGCAAGTTGCCGGGAAGAAGAACAAGAATGGACCCAAGCCTAAGACTGAGTGCTTTTATTGCAAGGGTACCGGTCACTGGAAGCGGAACTGCCCCAAGTACTTAGCGGATAAGAAGGCCGACAACGTTAAAGGTATATGTGATATACTTGTTATTGATGTGTACCTTACCAGCACTCGTAGTAGCTCATGGGTATTTAATACCGGTGCAGTTTCTCACATTTGTAACTCCAAGCAGGAGCTGCGGGATAAGTGGAGACTGGCAAAGGACGAGGTGACGATGCGCGTCGAGAATGGTTCCAAGGTCGATGTGATCACTGTCGGCAGCTACCTCTACATCTACCTTCGGGATTAGTTTTAAACCTCTATAATTGTTATTTAGTACCAGCTTTGAGCATGAACATTGTATCTGGATCTCGTTTGATGCGATATGGCTACTCATTTAAATCTGAGAATAATGGTTGTTCTATTTATATGAGAGAAATGTTTTATGGTCATGCCTCGCTGGTCAATGGTTTATTTTTGATGAATCTCGAACGTGATGTTACACATGTTCATAGTGTGAGTACCAAAAGATGTAAGATTGATAACGATAGTCCCACTTACATGTGGCACTGCCGCCTTGGTCATATTGGTGTAAAACGCATGAAGAAACTCCATGCTAATGGACTTTTGGAGTCTCTTGATTTTGAATCATTTGACACATGTGAACCATGCCTCATGGGCAGGATGACCAAGACTCCGTTCTCCGGAACAATGGAGCGAGCGACTGACTTGTTGGAGATAATACATACCGATGTATGCGGTCCAATGAGCGTTGAGGCTCGCGGTGGCTACCGTTATGTTCTCACCCTCACTAACGACTTAAGCAAATATAGGTATGTCTACTTAATGAAACACAAGTCTGAAACCTTTGAAAAGTTCAAGGAATTTCAGAGTGAGGTAGAGAATTAACGTGACAGGAAAATAAAGTGCCTACGATCTGATCGTGGCAGAGAATATTTGAGTCACGAGTTTGGCATGCACCTAAGGAAATGTGGAATTGTTTCACAACTCACGCCGCCTGGCACACCTCAGCGAAATGGTGTGTCTGAACATCGTAATCGCACTCTATTGGATATGGTGCGATCTATCATGTCTCTTACCGACTTACCGCTATCATTTTGGGGATATGCATTAGAGACTGCCGCATTCACTTTAAATAGGGCACCGTCTAAGTCCGTTGAGACGACACCGTATGAATTATGGTTTGGAAAGAAACCTAAGCTATCGTTTCTGAAAGTTTGGGGATGTGATGCTTATGTGAAGAAACTTCAAGCTAAGAAGCTCGAACCCAAAGCGGAAAAGTGTGTCTTCATAGGATACCCCAAAGAAACTGTAGGGTATAGCTTCTACCTTAGATCCGAAGGCAAAGTCTTTGTTTACAAGAATGGATCCTTTCTAGAGAAAGAGATTCTCTTGAAATAAGTAAGTGGGAGGAAAATAGAACTTGATGTGGTAATTGTACCTCCACTCGAATCGGAGAGTAGCGCAGCACAAGAAGTGGTTTCTGTGGAGCCTGCACCGGCTAGAGAGGGAGTTAATGATAATGATCATGAAACTTCAGATCAAGCTGCTATTCGAAGGTCCCCTAGGACACGTTCCGCACCAGAGTGGTACGGCAACCCTGTCCTGGAGATCATGTTGTTGAACAACAGTGAACCTTTGAACAATGAAGAAGCGATGGTGGGCCCAGATTCCAACAAATGGCTAGAAGCCATGAAATCCGAGATAGGATCCATGTATGAGAACAAAGTATGGACTTTCATGGACTTGCCTGATGATAAGCGAGCCATAGAAAATAAATGGATCTTTAAGAAGAAGACTGACGCAGATGGTAATGTGACCGTCTATAAGGCTCGGCTTGTTGCTAAGGGTTATCGACAAGTTCAAGGAGTAGACTACGATGAGACTTTCTCACCCATAGCGATGCTGAAGTCTGTCCGAATCATGTTAGCAATTGCCGCATTTTATGATTATGAGATCTAGCAAATGGACGTCAAAACGACATTCCTTAATGGCTTCCTTAAGGAAGAATTGTATATGATGCAACCGGAAGGTTTTATCGATCCTAAAGATGCTAACAAGGTATGCAAGCTCCAGCGGTCCATCTATGGGCTGGTGCAAGCATCTCGGAGTTGGAACATTCGCTTTAATGAGGTGATTAAAGCGTTTGGGTTTATACAGGTTTATGGAGAACCCTGTATTTACAAGAAAGTGAGTGGGAGCTCTGTAGCATTTCTCATATTATATGTGGATGACATATTGTTGATGGGAAATAATATAGAACTTTTGGAAAGCATAAAGGCCTACTTGAATAAGTGTTTTTCAATGAAGGACCTTGGAGAAGCTGCTTACATATTAGGCATCAAGATCTATAGAGATAGATCGAAACGCCTCATAGGTCTTTCACAAAGCACATACCTTGACAAGATATTGAAGAAGTTCAATATGGATCGGTCCAAGAAGGGGTTCTTGCCTGTGTTACAGGGTGTGAGATTGAGTACGACTCAGTGCCCGACCAAGGCAAAGGATAGAGAAGAGATGAGTGTCATCCCCTATGCTTCAGCCATAGGCTCTATTATGTATGCCATGTTGTGTACCAGACCTGATGTGAACCTTGCCATAAGTTTGGTAGGGAGGTACCAAAGTGATCCCGGAGCAGAACACTGGACAACGGTCAAGAATATCCTGAAGTACCTGAAAAGGACCAAGGACATGTTTCTCGTATATGCAGGTGCCGAAGAGCTCGTCGTAAAGGGTTACGTCGATGCTAGCTTCGACACAGATCTGGATGACTCCAAGTCACAAACCGGATACATGTATATTTTGAACGGAGGGGCAGACAGCTGGTGCAGCAACAAGCAAAGCGTCGTGGCGGCATCTACATGTGAAGCGGAGTACATAGCTGCTTCGGAAGCAGCAAAGGAAGGAGTCTGAATGAAGGAGTTCATCACCGACCTAGGAGTGATTCCCAGCGCATCGGGCCCGATGACTCTATTCTGTGACAACACTGGAGCTATTGCCCTTGCCAAGGAGCCCAGGTTTCACAAGAAGACAAGACACATCAAGCACCGCTTCAACTCCATTCGTGATTACATTCAGGAAGGTGATATAGATATTTGTAAAGTACATATGGATCTGAATGTCGCAGATCCGTTGACTAAACCTCTCTCATGAGCAAAACATGATCAACACCAGAACTCTATGGGTGTTCGATACATCACAATGTAACTAGATTATTGACTCTAGTGCAAGTGGGAGACTGTTGGAAATATGCCCTAGAGGCAATAATAAAATGGTTATTATTGTATTTCCTTGTTCATGATAATTGTCTATTGTTCATGCTATAATTGTATTAACCTGAAACCGTAATGCATGTGTATATACATAGACCATGACATGTCCCTATTGAGCCTCTAGTTGGCTAGCTCGTTGATTAATAGATGGTCACGGTTTCATGACCATGGACATTGGATGTCGTTGATAACGGGATCACATCATTAGGAGAATGATGTGATGGTCAAGACCCAATCCTAAGCATAGCACAAGATCGTGTAGTTCATCTGCTAAAGCTTTTCTAATGTCAAGTATCGTTTCCTTAGACCATGAGATTGTGCAACTCTCAGATGCCGTCGGAATACTTTGGGTGTGCCAAACGTCACAACATAACTGGGTGGCTATAAAGGTATGCTACGGGTATCCCCGAAAGTATCTGTTTGGTTGGCACGAATCGAGACTGGGATTTGTCACTCCGTGTGACGGAGAGGTATCTCTGGGCCCACTCGATAAGACATCATCATAATGAGCTCAATGTGACTAAGGAGTTAGCCACGGGATGATGTGTTACGGAACGAGTAAAGTGACTTGCCAGTAACGAGATTGAACAAGGTATAGGTATACCGACGATCAAATCTCGGGCAAGTGTCATACCGGTAGACAAAGGGAATTGTATACGGGATTGAATGAATCCCCGACATCGTGGTTCATCCGATGAGATCATCGAAGAGCATGTGGGAGCCAACACGGGTATCCAGATCCCATTGTTGGTTATTGACAGGAGAGGTGTCTCGGTCATGTCTACGTGCCTCCCGAACTCATAGGGTCTACACACTTAAGGTTCGATGACGCTAGGGTTATAGGGAAATTGTGTAGGTGGTTACCGAAGATTGCTAGGAGTCCCGGATGAGATCCCGAATGTCACGAGGAGTTCCGAAATGGTCCGGAGGTAAAGATTCATATATAGGAAGTGAGGTTTTGGTCATCGGAAGTGTTTCAGGCATCACCGGTAACGTACTGGGACCACCGGAAGGGTTCCGGGGGTCCATCGTGTGGGGCGACCGGCACCAGAGGGCTGCGTGGGCCGAAGGTGGGAGGGAACCAGCCCCTTGGTGGGCTGGTGCGCCTCACACAAGGGCCCAAGGCGCAGCAAGTTGGGAGGGGGCAGGGGCAAACCCTAGGGTCAGATGGGCCCTAGGCCCACCTAGGGCGCCACCCCTCCTTTCCCCTCTCCTGGCTGCCGTCCCAAGGGCCATCTAGGGCTGGCCGCAGCCCTAGGGTGGGAACCCTAGGGGCTGAGACCTCCCTCCTCCTCCTCCTATATATAGTGGAGGGTTTGGGGCTGCCAAGGACACGCATCTCTCTCTCTCTCTCGACGCAGCCCTACCTCTCCACCTCCTCGTCCGCCGTAGCGCTTGGCGAAGCCCTGCCGGAGTACCACGCAGCTCCACCATCACCACGCCGTCGTGCTGCCGGAGCTCTCCCTCAACCTCTCCTTCCTCCTTGCTAGATCAAGGCATAGGAGACGTCACCGGGCTGCACGTGTGTTGAACGCGGAGGCGCCGTTGTTCGGCGCTTAGATCGGAATCCACCACGATCTGAATCGCTGCGAGTACGACTCCACCAACCGCGTTCTAGTAACGCTTCCACTTTGTGATCTTCAAAGGTATGAAGATGCACTCCTCTTTGCTCGTTGTTGGTTTCTCCATAGATAGATCTTGGTGACACGTAGGAAATTATTTGATTTACTACTACGTCTCCCAACAAGTAGAAGTCGTGGCGGAAAGCCTTGGCCACCAGGGTCCTGGAGGTGGCGTGGTACCCGCACTTGCCCTGGTGAATGTCGAGGAGGATTTCCTGACCCTTTTCCGGCTCGACGCACCATTGGAAGACGCCGGTGGTGCTGCGATGAACGAGCTCGCGGTTGATGATGTTGTAGGCCGGGGCTCAGCGCTAAATTCGCCTCGCCATGGCCTCATCAGGAGGGAGGGAGCCACGTAGAAGGAAGGCCAGGATGGGCTGGGCCCAGGAGGGAGCCGAGATGGGGGCTAGCTCGGGAGCCCCTGGGCCGGGGTGTTCAGCCCCCGGGATCGGCTCGCCAGTCCTCGGGGCAGAGACGGCGGGAGGGGCGTCGATCGTCATCATGACCGCCGTGGCGTCGGAGCCGGATGCTTCAGATGCAACTGGCTGGACAGTTGGAGCTGGTGCCGCCGGCTAGGTAGCTGGTGCCGCCGGCTGGGTAGCCGGTGTTGATGGGACCGGCAAGGCAGCCAGAGTTGATGGAGCCGGCGGCGAAGATGTCGACGGAGCAACCGGATTTGCCGACGGGTCGGTAGCATCAACCGACATGAAGATGGACTCTGATTCGGGGGAGGGCTTGATTGACGGCTTGAGTAGACGTTCAAGGGAGACACCGGCTGGGATGGCCTGCCGAGTCGAGCCAATCTTCGCCAATGTGTCGGCCGCCTCGTTGTTCGCCCGCGGGACGTGGTGGAACTTACAGCCCTCGAAGGAGCCGGTGAGCTGCTAGACGAGGAAGCAGTAGCTGGCCATGTTGGCGTCCCTGGCGTCCCATTTGCCAGAGACCTGTTGCACCACGAGGTCGGAGTCGTCGAAGCACAGGATGCGCCTGATGCCAATCTCCTTGGCGAGCCAGAGGCCGTGGACGAGTGCCTCGCACTCGGCCACGTTGTTGGAGGCGGCGAAATGAATCTAGAGTGCGTACTTGAGTTGGTCACCTTTCAGAGAGGAGAGGACTATGTCGGCACCCAGGCCGGTCCTCATCTTTGAGCCATCAAAATGCATGCGCCAATGCGTGGAGTCTGGAGGAGGCGGCATGAACTCGGTCTCCGCCTACGACTTGATGGCGATACGCGGCTCATACCGGTTTTCGTGGTCGGCGAGGGCGATGACCCATTTGGTGATCCAGCCGGTGGAGTCCCGACCGCTCATGATCTCGTCGAGCGGGGTCGTGCTCACCATGGTGATGGTGTGTTCCTGGAAGTATTGCTTGACCTTCTTGGCAGCAAAGTAGATGCCGTAGCACATCTTCTTGTAGTGGGGGTAGTTCTACTTGGAGGCAGAGAGGACCTCGCTGAGGTAGCAGACGGGGCGCTGGACCGACAGGGACTTGCCCTCTTCTGGCCACTCTACCACCAGGACGATGCTGATGATGTGTGTGGTCGCCGCGATGTAGGCGAGCAAGGGCTCCTTCTCAGCCGGCATGGCCAGGATGGGCACGCTGGTGAGGGTCCATTTGAGGCCGCGGAAAGCCTCGTCCGCCTCGTCGGGCCAATCGAACATGCCTGACTTCTTCATGAGGGCGTGGCCCAGCTCGACCAGAGCCGTCTTGCGAAGGAGCCCGTAGAGGGGCAGGGCCTTTCTCCCAGTCGGCTGACGAACTGGCTGAGGGGGGCGAGGCAGCCGGTGAACTTCTAGACGTCGTGGAGTCGGGTCGGCTTGGGCATGCGCTCGATCCCGCTGATCTTCTCCGGGTTGGATTCGATGCCATGAGCGGATACGAAGAAAGCCAAGAGCTGGACGGCTGGGACGCCAAAGACAAACTTCTCCGGGTTGAGCTTGATCTTGTATTAGTGTAGGTTCACGAACGTTTCCCAAAGATCGTCGAGGAGGCTAAAGTGCTTCTTGCTTTTGACGACGATGTCATCGACGTAGACGTGGATGTTCCTGCCTATCTGAGGCAGGAGGCACTTTTGCATGCAGCACTGGAATGTGGCACCTGCATTCTTCAAGCCGAAGGACATGGTGATGTAGTAGTAGGCCCCAAAGGGGGTGATGAAGGAGTTCTTGAGCCGGTCCTCCGGATCCAGCTTGATCTGGTGGTAGCCAGAGTAGGCGTCCAAGAAGGACAACAAATCATAGCCGGTCGTGGAGTTGATGACTAGATCAATTCTCTATAGGGAGAATGGGTCCTTGGGGCACGCCTTGTTCAGGCTGGTGTAGTCGATGCACATGCGCCAGGTCTTGTTCTTCTTCAGCACTAGGACTGGGTTGGCCAGCCAGTCCGTGTGGAAAACTTCCATGATGAATCTGGCCGCGAGTAGCCGGGCGATCTCTTCTCCTTTATTGTGCTGCTTCTCCTCGGAGAAATGGCGTAGGGGTTGCTTGACCGGTTTAGCATCCGACCGGATGTGAAGCTTGTGCTGGGCAAACTTCCTCGAAACACCTGACATTTCCTTGGGGGACCATGCGAAGATGTCCCGATTCTCACAGAGGAAGTCGACGAGCTCGCCTTCCTATTTGTTGTCGAGGCGGGAGCCGATGGTGACGCACTGCATGGGGTTGGCCGGGTCGAGAAGGACCTGCCTGGTGTCCTTGGATGGCTGGAAGGAGGCCTCACCGACCGACTGCGAGGGAGGAGCCGGCACGGCCGGCTGGCTGGCGGCAAGGGCCACGAGCCGGTCGAACTGCCTCTTCTCCTCGGCAATCTCCAGGGCTTCGGCCAGCCGGCTGTCGTCTCGAGTGCACTCGATCGACATCTTGTAGTCGCCCGCGATGGTGATGATTCCCTTAGGACCCGGCATCTTGAGCTTGAGGTAGGCGTGGTGGGGACCGCCATGAACTTGACGAGAGTGGGTCGGTCCAGTAGCGCGTGGTAGGGGCTATCGAGGTCCACTACCATACCGGCTCACGGCGGAAGTGGTCGGGACCGCTGAAGAGGACGTCGACCTTGATCTTGCCTACAGTGGAGCAGGACTTTCCCGGCACGATGTCGTGGAAGACCGTCTGACTTGCCTACAGATCTTCTACTTTCAACCCCAGCTTGTGAATCGTGTCGAGGTAGAGGATGTTGATGCTGCTGCCACCATCGATCAGCATCTGCGTGAAGCGGCAGGTGCGCCTCTCATAGGTGATGGTGGGGTTGAGGACCAGGGCGTAGCTGCCGGGACTTGGCATCATGGCCGGATGGTCAGCCCGGCTCCAGGTGACCGGCTTCTCCGAGCAGTGCATGAACCGGGGAGTTGCTGGCATGGTGGCGTTCACCTCCCGGTGGAGACGGCCCTGGGCATGTTTGCCCGTCTCTTCACTGGTGAAGACGACGTAGAAACCATCCTGGTTGGGGAATTGGCCGTGCAGGCGACCATCGTTCTGGGACGGAGCCGGAGCCGGCGCCAGGTCGGCAGCTGGGGCCGGGGCCGGCACCAGGGCAGGCGGCGCGGGAGGAGCCGGAAGGCCGTCCCCCTCGGGGCAGTCGCTATGAGAAGCTATACTACCAGAGCGTGTGCGTAGAGGGCTTGGCCCCAGAGTGGTTCTTGCAGGGGAGGTCAAGCATCTGCTCGAACATGAGCTTGGGCTGCCAGGTAGCCTTGCTGGTGCGCTGGCGCTGACCGGAAGCTTGGGCAGCCGGCTCCTGCTCCTCAATGGTGGCGACCTGCCGGCTCCCATAGCGGGAGTCGGGCTGGTCATTCTTGCGCTTGTTGTTTTGTGGCTACCGGTTGTCGGCAGCCAGTCCCGACGCCGTCGGCGGCGGTGTTGCCTTGGCAGGCGGGGTCGTCTTGACCCAAATGGCGGAGTCGGTCGTGGCGTACTTGTCCGCCTTGGTCATGAGCTCGGCCAGCATAGCCGACTCAGAGCACAGGAGCTTGTGCTTGAGGGGTGTGCTGTCGCGACAGCCCTTGATGAAATATCTTATGGCCTGCACCTCGTGCACCCCTTCACAGGAGTTGCGGAGCTCGGTCCATCGGGTGAGGTAGTCGCGAAGGGACTCGTCCGGCCCCTGAACGCACATGGCCAGTTCACGGGGCGGTCGGGCCGCTTGTAGGTGCCGGTGAAGTTGCGGACGAACGCTTCCTCGAAGTCCGTCCAGGTGTTGATGCTGCCGGCCGCCAGGCTGTTCAGCCAAGTGTGGGCCGAACCGATCAACATGAGGGGAGCGTAGCGGACGGCTACGCGCTTGTTCCCCCTGGCGATGCCGACTGCGGTGGTGTAGTCGACCAGCTAGTCTTCGGGTTTGGCGGCCCCATTGTACTTCGGGGTGTCTCGCGGGAGCATGAAGCCGGGCGGGAACGGCTCGTCGCGGATCCGAGGGCCAAAACACGCCGGGCCAATCAAGCCCTCCTCCTCGAGGAGAGCCGACTGTGTGAGCCGGTTGATGCGGAGACGGGCGTCGTTTTCGCTGTGGGGCATCTGCAGTCCGAGCCGGGCCGAGAGTTTGGGGCAAACGGCAGGCAGGAATGACCGCGCCGGCTCGTGCCGCGAGGCGGTGTATGCCCGTGTCTGCACCGGCTTCCGCCAGCGGGTGCCTCATTGCGGTGGTTGCTGTGAGCCCGGTTTTTGGTTTTCCGGCTGTTCACAGCTGGCTGCTCGTTCCCCGGCAACTGGGAGCGTCGGGGGTTGCTCGCCTTGACCCTGCGGTCGGAGGCACGGGGGGAACAAGAGTGCTGAGCCGGCTGACGGCCAGCAGCCCCGACGCCCTCGCCCTCGGGATGGGGATCTTTAGAGGCAGCTCCATCGGGGGCGAGTAGGTGTTGCTGTGCGTCAGCGACGTCGATGAGGTCCTTTATCTGAAGCTCATGGGTGGCACGCTCTTCGCCCTTCAAGGTAGCCAGATCCTCATCGGCTACCTTGGCGGCCCGTAGGTTGGCCGCAGGGGTGTCGTAGACGGGCATGTTGCCGCCAAGGATTTCTACGACCACGCGGCCGCGGTCGCGCACAGCCCCACGCCGGCTGGGCTCGGTGCCATCCGGAGTGAGACCATAGGCAGAGGCGTACTCCCAATGAGCGGCCTTCATGCGGTGGCGTGCGGCCACGAGGGCGCTGGCATCCTCGAACAGCAGGTGGCGAGCTGCCTCCAGCTCGGCCGTGGTGACGTCGGGGTTCGCCGTCGGAGCGATGGGGGTGCTCAGGCCCCGGAGGGCCGCGCCGAGTGGGTCAGAGGTGCTGGTGCGAGCCGCGGCAGCGTTGGCTTCAGTTCGCGCCCGGATGGAAGAAGTGGTGGAGGTGATGGCCATTACTCCCACGCGTACGTGGGAGCCGCTAGACTTGGTCGCAGTGAGTGTTCCCACGAACGTGGGAGGGTCGGTGCAGTCGAGCACCTGGCTAGCGTACTCATCGATGACTGGTGCCTCGGCAAGTCTCAACTTGCTAAAGCGCTCGGTGAGCGCGTCGATGTCGAGCGTGAGGTCAACGACGCTGCCCACAGGGCTTGCCGGGGCAAGCCCCATGAGCCTGCGGTTTCGCCTGGACGTGCGCTGGTCGCGGGAAGTGGCGAAGGGTCCCGCCCGGAGCGTGACTCTGGCTAGCGCCGCATATGTCCCCACGGTGGGCGCAAACTATCGTTGTTTTCTCACGACAGATGTCGTGGGTAGGCTTATCGAAGGTGGTTGGGGCCGGAGGACGCCGATGGGCTCCTAGAGCGGGATTAGGCACAAGCGGTGACTGACACTCGATGTACCCAGGTTCGGGACCCTCCGAGGGAGGTAACACCCCTAGTCTTGCCTGATCTAGTTGATCGATGAGGAAAGGTTATAATGGCGCTCCGTGAGCTGTGTCTAAAGGTGGAAGAGGGGGCAGTCGACTCCCCTTCCCTTGCTACGAGGGTGGCTATGGAACAAGGTGTTCCTGTGGATGTGTGTGTGTTCTCTTACTCTGCTTGCTTGCCTCTGCATGGGAGGCTCCGGGGGGTTTTATAGGCCAACCCCCCGGATTACAATATGCATGGAAAGCCGCGGGGGGCCCAACTGGTAGCCTCTATAGCCGATCGTGGAGCCCCCGATGTAGGGTCTCGTCGCTGGTAGGGCCCGCCGGCTGGGAGGTTTCGTTGAGAGCTGGAGGGGCCCGCGTGGTAGGTTTGAGTAATGGTCACTTCACGACACAGGTCGTCCTTTGGGGGGGCGCCTTGTGGCAGCCGGCCGCGGTCAGCGGTACGGCCGGCTGCACTGTAGCCATGCCGGGGCGGGTCATGGAGTGGTTGGAGGTGCGCCGGCACTATTGGACTCCCGGTCACGGTCAGCCGAAGTCAGCGGCACTATTGCCTCCACTATAGCCATACGGGCGCTGACCCCTGTCGGGATGGGGGCCATTGTAGCCGCACATACCTGGGCCGGGGGATCCAAGGTGCGGCCGGCTAGGGGGTCAAGAATCCTTGCCCCCAGCCGGTAATCCTAGCGAAGCCGTCCAGATGTAGCTGGCAGGACCCAGCCGGCATGGCGTAGCCGGCTGGGCGCAATTTGGGCTGTAGGGGGAGGCGGCTCGCCCTTCAGTCGTTTCAGAAAGTCAGAGTAGTGGGTCGCTTTAGGCTACCCCGGGATTATCCCCCAGACACAACTCAAGCCTACATCGCACTATATCTAGGTTACCCCTTCCTATGAACATTTATTCAATAGGTGTCTCAACTACACCAAAGTAGAAGGCCACTATGTAATCTATTAGAAGCCTGGTTGATTTTACTAAATCGAGTGAAGTTGTGTTGTGTAACATATAGGTCGCCAAAACCTAGAAGTACAAGTGGCCACTCTAACGGCCATTCTCAATCTCACTACTTGAGTGACGAAAGTCACCTAGAATCTTTAATAGGGCTTGTCAAGAACCCCTATGGTGCCCCAAGAAGAGGAAGAAGGAGCAAATGTGTCCTCTTTTTTCCGCTCTTTCTAGCATGTACGAATCTGATTGGGTTTACAGTCTAATCTTCTATTCCTAAATAGCTACAACCCACTAGCTATTTTTTCTAGACATGCAACTATGCCACATAAGCAAATCATGCATGTAAGTCATAATTACATTGTTTCTTCATTACTCTATGCATGCAAGCGCCACATCATCAACTAATGCATGTTACTCATACGATATTTTTTGCATGCAACTATGTCACATGAGCAAATCATGCATGTAAGTCATAATTACATTGTTTCTTCATTACTCTATGCATGCAAGCGCCACATCATCAACTAATGCATGTTACTCATACGATATTTTTTGCATTAGATTTTGTACTCGCAATATGTCTTAGTTGCTTGCACCATACCTATGTTGTTCGCATTCACATTTTTGTGCAAAATGACATTATTTTAACTGTATCTTCTTCTTCTTTTATACCCTTTGTATTTTATTTCCATTTTTAAGCTTACATACAACCTCCCATTATCTATAGATATTTTTATAGCAACCTTTATGCATCTTTTTAGCATGTTTTCTGCGGCAACGCGCTGGGGCATCATCTAGTTGATTGAAACACACCGCTCTTAATGGTGATATTGTAGGTTTGAGCCCTACTAAGCCTATCTGACATGCTTAACCAATGACTCCCGTAGTCACCTGAACCACTCTCTCGGATAGCCCACAACCTCCCTTCTGGATGTGATGTAGCTAAAGCCGTCAGATCTTGGGTAGGGGGTCTCAAACTAAGTGTGTAGATACGATAATGACAAAGACACGACAGACCATACGTCTTGCTTGTGTTCATTGATTTGGATTGGAGTACAAAATACACATGATCTACTATGAGATTGTTGTGCATCTCTCTATGGGCCCTGATAGGTCCAACCCATCCCCCCTAGAATTCAGCCCAAGCTCCGCCATTGGTACTGGGGGTCCTAGGGTTGCATTGTCCTAGTCAGTTACGTATCAGGAAATTGAGTCTACGATGAATCTGACGTCTTTGGGTACACGACAAGTCTTCAGGAGCCTCCCGTTGATACTCCATGAGACGTCTGGCGTGTCCCACTCCCGAACGGACAGGGGTCCTCAGCCTGGCCCGTCAGGTTGGGAAACGACATGGTGAGAGATCACCTAGTCGGGACGCCACCAGGATGTGGAAGAAGATTCATTGATTCTAACAAGCAAAACCTAACATGCTACCAAAACATCATTGCAATCATTTGATCTACCACATGCTCGCATATCTATTCCTACCACATGCCCGCATATCTACCCCTACCACATGTTTATAGATCTAAGATCAAACGAGTAAGGAGGAGGGAGTGATTGAACTGCGGTGTGAAATCAAATCCTTGTGGCACGTCTACGCAAGCACCTTACCTTTTTTGTTTTTTCTGCATCAATTAATATGGATGGGAGGAAGTATTGTTTTTCTAGTTCTATACAAAAATGTTAATCATGTACAAAAAATGTTAGTCATATATTAAAATGTTAAACATATTTTTTCAAAAAAGGTTCTTGATATATACGAAAATATACAATGTGTATAAAAAGATTATTCATCAAACACATTTTTTTTTAAAAATGTCAAAAGAAATATTTTGAAAATGTTAAACATGCATAAAAAATGTTCCTGATGTATAAGAAAAATGAGAACGTATAATAGTTTTTAAAAGCAAAACATAAATTTGAAAACAATAATTCATCATGTATTTAAAAAGTATTAGCATGTATAAAATTGTTTCTAATATATTTAAAAGATGTAAAATGTGTATGAAACAAGGTAGTCCTCAAACACATATGCTTGAAAAAATGTTAATCATATAAAAAAAAAACCAAACTCATATGATATACATTTCTGATGTATAAAAAATGTGTTTCATATGAGTTTCATATGTGTATGAGACAAAATAGACATCGAAACATATATTTGACAAAACAAATGCTAATCTTATGTTTAAAAAATGTTAAACATGTATTACAAAAATGTCCCTGGTATATATGAAAAATGTACATTCGTGCGAAAAAATATTAAGCATGTGTTGGATAAAAGGAAAAAAATCCCAAAAAAACTAATGAAGAAACAAAGAAACCGAAATCCAAAAGAGAAAAACATGTGAAAATCGACAAAAGAATACACGGAGAACCCATAAGTCATGTTTCTTCTGAAGTTTCAAAAGCACGGTTTATGCTTAAATTTAAAGAACAGCCTCATGCATGGTAGTTTCTCATCAGTGCATAAAACTTTGTAGCATTTAGTATTTGTTAAAAAGAAAATAAGTGCCCCCTTTAGCATCAATTTCATATAATGTGTTATGCGTCAACAATTCATGTTGTTGTCAAAAGATTTCAGAAATGGTGATGCTTAATTATGAAATTTTGGCTCGAGATAAACTCGCAGTGTATTTTTTTTTTTACACTTCCTTGAAGTTAATAATATAGGTTATGAGAGATATAAAACAATCCAGTTCTCTCACCATGAATATCAACAATTTTTAAAATGTAAAGGTGAATACTTTTGAGAAGGAAAATTCTCCGGCGTGCATTCAAAATTCTAGTGGCCATACTCTGCCTTCACATTCACAATTCCACTGCTCATAGATGTACTTTGCCTTGCATGCACAATACCACTCCCTTGATATACTATTTGGAAGGAACATGTAAAATTACATTTTCTCGAAGAATAATTTTTACTGCCTTCTTAACATCAATTTTTTAGTGGCATGTATGCTTCACTCCAAGGAACAATATACCATTGCGAGTGCTTCTACTTGAGTACATATTGTCGCATGTATATTCCAGTTGTAAAATGCTCCAAACTGTAGCAATGGTAGTATGTTCGCGTGTTCGGTCATGCTAGGATCAGTATTGTGTGCCATCATGACATCTGCATGCCCATGGCGGTGTGTGACGTGGTTGGACAAGGACGGGTTCTCGCCGATGACAAAAGGGCGTAGAAGAGAGTGAAGGTGTTGGTGCCGGTTGTTGTGGTGATGGTGCGGATGACCAGATAGCGGCATCACTGATGTGGTGGAGTACAGTTTGTTGCCGGGCTAGAGGAAATACGAGAGTTGGGTGAAGCTAAAGCCTAAATTACCTAAGGCCTAAAGCCGAGATTAGAGGATCTTTTCATTCATTTGTTTGTCTTGATTTTGAGATTGTTCAACAAGTTTTCTGGATTATCTTTTTAAGGTAAAGGTGTTTCCTTTTTTTCTTCTTTTTTTGTCCTTTAACACAAGTTGATTGCATTATGAAATTAGTATAGATATTATTGGTTATGTGATAAGTGGAATTTCAATACTATTCTACTCCCTTCGTTTCTAAGTCTCTACTTCTAAAGGGGCACTTGTAGCTCCTTTCTCGGATTTTTTTCGTCATCCCTCACACCTTTGTCTGTTTTTTTTTGTTTGTTTTTTTTCGTCGGCTTTTTTTCGTCCCTTCTTCCGTCGTCATATATTTAGTAATGTATTTATGTGAAAGAATCAATCGGATTAATTTATAGCAAATCTTCAAAAATCAAATCTGAATTAATTAATCTTACCATAAGTTGCTCATTCGCATTAATTAACATTTTCATACATCATCAAATTACATTAATTAACATTCTTTATCAATTCACATGTGGTATCTCTACTCCTAAAGGGGCACTTGGTAGCTCCTTTCTCGGGGTTTTTTCGTCAGCCCTTCCACCTTTGTCTAGGTTTTTTTTTATCCGTTTTTTTTCATGGGCTTTTTTTCGTCCCTCCTTCCGTCGTCATATATTTAGTAATGTATTTATGTGAAAGAATGAATCAGGATTAATTTATAGCAAATCTTCAAAAATCAAATCTGAATTAATTAATCTTACCATAAGTTGCTCACTCGCATTAATTAACATTTTCATACATCATCAAATTACATTAATTAACATTTCTTATCAATTCACATATGGTAAGGCCATAAACTCACGAAAATCTCTAATATGGCAATACGAATATTATGGTGATCAATCAATTCATTATATGATAAAATATGGTCCTCCTTCCTCTCCTCATTGTATCTTGTCTCTACTCCTAAAGGGACATTGATAGCTTCTTGTCTTGGGTTTTTTTCGTCATCCCTCCCACCTCCCATCTGGGTTTTTCGTCATCTATCCCACCAACTAGAAAACCAGATCGTACGCATGTGATCCCTCACGCTCCCAGCAAAAAAAGATCAGCCAAAGGGGCTCCATGGACGAAGAAAAAACCGGACGAAAATAGATCGATCGAGCCATCGAGGCTCCCACATGCGTATTGAATAAAAATCGGGCGAGAAAAAACAAATCTGACAACCCACACCCGACGCTCCAGCCGCGACGTGCGTTAGAACGAGGCTACAGCCGCGACGCCACCCATCGCTGCCATCGCGAACCCTGGTCGCCGCCACCCGAATCCCTTCGCCGATGTCCTAGAGCTGCCATCTTTGCGAACGAGACGCATCCGCAGACGCCGCCGCCGATCGGGGAGACGCCACCGCAACGCTAGAGACCGCCGTCGCGGATCTGCATCCCATCGTCTTCGCCCGCCTGCGCCGCCCACCGTCTTCGCCTTCCTGCTGCCGCCCCGGTGAGGCCTACCCCCCCCCCCCCCCCCCCCCGGCCGGGGGTCCTCCTCCGCTGCTGCCCTACCCTAGCCCTCCAAGGTCCTCCTCCACCACTGTTACGAGTGGTCAAGGTGGGCAAGGAGGAGATGAATCAGCACGCCGGCCTTCTTCCAATCCCATGCTCATCTTGCCTCGCGACTCAATTTGGAGAAACAGTTGTGGAGTGTGGTGTGGACGTGGCAAAGGGGACCTACTGATGTGTGGCGGATATATTCGTACAGTACATCTCATGTCTCAAACTTTATTCATGCGATTTCCCGGATCTCCGTTTCTTTTGTGTTGTGGCGGCTATTGTGCTAGTGAGCGGCGCGATTAGGTCTGCTTCAACACGTAAGGTTCAGTTTCAAAGTCCGGCAATGGAGTATGCTACTGTCGGCTTGCTACCTACATCTAAGTATCACGTTAGCATGCGGAAGGAGAGTTTGTGGTTGCCTGCAAATTCTATTAAATATTTTGATTTTTGATTGATGTTGGTCTTCATGCTTGGATGGGGGCTCCTCTTAGTCTTGATCCATGGCTAGGTTTGCCTGCTGGTTTGTAATTCCATCGCCTTAGTCCCCTATATATTGGCACATAACATGTGTTCATTTATTCAAGCTTTATCCATGTAATTTCCCAGATCTTAGTTCTGTGACGTTGTGGCAGCTGCTGCGAGTTCGAGCTAGAGTAACTCCATTGCTTGCAGTGCACGAGATGCATGGCAGCCTAGAAGGAGGTTCGATTGCAGACAACAGGCCCAAATACATTCTCGGCCATAGCATAAACATCATATGCACGTCATGGATGCATGCATAGATATGTACAGGGGTGGAAACGTGATCAGTGACCAGGATGTCATATTGTTTAATTAGTATTGTTTAGTGCAATCATATCTGTTTACTAATCTAGATATCTTCTACTTCCACATTTAACTTTTATTCTGCACCACATGGAAGTGGAATCTATGTAAAAAAATATGGGGATGATGATGCTGAATTAAAATGTTTATAGGAAATATTTGTGTTAGCGCATATGTATAATAACAAATGTATGTCTCCATGATGAGTTCTACTTCTCCTTCCCAATTTGGTAGGATTTTCAGGTATTCGATGTACCTCAAGTTATTTCTTCTTCTGATATTCGTTCTTCATGTCAAAATTTGGATCATACAAGAATCCTTCTGTAGTTTTCCTCTGTGGTTACTAACCTATACAATATATTTTATACCATGATCAATACCTAATCAGATTTAACTTTGAGGTACATGGAGATTGGAGACAAATTAAAGTTGTATGGGAAGACGCCCATGCAGTTGTTTCTAGCATCTTGATATGCACCTCATGCATAGTCCAGGTGCATCAAGTCATGGCTCAGAGTCTGGTGGGTGCTGGTCCAATTGCCTACACCAGGTTTGATCTGGGAACATTTACATTTTCATAGCTATTTAAAGTTGTTGCATTAACTTATCTGTTATTATCGAAGTACAAACTGTAATTGGTCTGTCCCACAGACACGACAGCCATGTGGTCAGAGTAGCCATTTGTAGCTACTTGGGCAGAAGATTATTAGCAAAGACATTGGATATTAGCTAGCTGCAGAGTTTACATCCATTATATGATCGTCCATTCTCAATAAGATAACATCAAGAAATTAATTGGCTAGAGATGTTACAATATGATGAGTGTGGGTACTGATCAGTTTCTTACCAAAGCTGAACACAAACATTATCTTAACACGCACTCCAAACATCTTTCATCCAACCAATTTCATTCATGCAGCATCAATGTGGAAGAAACACGGAATGCTGATTTTGTGGGAAATAGCACTGCAATCATGCAATTTTAGACGTACCGTAACCGGTCCAACGCACGAAAACTTTATCTTTGGTTAATTTTAGATTGAATAATTTAACATGGTAGTTAGTAATATGCAGCCGGGACAACCTCAACGCCTCTAAATCCTGGGCTCCAACAAGGAGGTTTCGTTTTGCCCCTAATGTATGTTACTGTTACCTGCACTTTGTTTTCCTTTTGGATGCTTTACTGAACATGTTTTTTTTTATTCTTGATGTTCATGTGGAATCCATTTTTCAATTGAATATTAATATTGCGATGGATCGGACACTGAAATTGGTTTTGTTTTTTGTACTGAAATGGATATGGTATTTTTCTACTGAGATACCTCCACTTGTTTTCAAAATGGATTTTGATATTTTACTGAAACTGGAATGGATATGATTGCCTACTGAAATTAAATTGTGATACTAAAATTGTAATCTCCATTCTTTTTCAGGTATATGGTATTTTGTATTAAATTGTGGTACTGAAATTGTGATTTAGTTTATTGAATTTTTGCTAGTGAAACTAGGAATTGGACGTGCGCTCTTCTAATCGACTACTCGGACGCGTCGTCCGAGTACTCAGCTCATGAGCCTCCCACTCTTCCTTGGCAAGCAACAAATGCAGCATACCTAAAAGGTGAATAGAGTATTTATTTGTACTAATTGTCATAAGACAAAGTTGACTATAGGCTGGTTGTAGTTACCCATGATACATCATGTCATCCTTAGATGCGTAAATTAAGGTGTACATAATTTATTTTGCAGAGGAGGAATACAGTAATTTAAACAGTATTATATGTGATGCCATGTCCATGCACCAGAGCTGTCATCATTGGTAGAGAACAGTTCATATATTTGTTTTTATTCACTAAGTTCGACTTTGTACTTAGGAAGTCAAATCAATTATTAATGTTCAAGGTTGTCATAAAAATTTTAAAAATGGGACGGAATGGATTGACAGTGTGTTTCTGCATTTTTGTCTTAGATGTTGCAAGGTTGCAAGGTGAGGGCAGACGGTACACGTCATCACTGCATCTCCCCTGTCTCTCTTTTCTCTTTCCTATAGGAATTTCATGCAACCAGGAGCACTGAATAAGGTTACAGTTTGTGTACTAAGTTGTTTGCGTAGTTGCTGCACTTGTATAACTACTTCAGATTGTGTAGTCGTTGCATTTTTTAACTAGATTTATTCATGCTTCATACACACTGGAGACACTTCATCTAAGAAAAATCAAGTTGTGATTTAAAAAAAATAGTTCTTAGCACAACTAAGATTGCATGACCGGTCTTGCTATAATTTGATCATGCTTGCTTCAAATTCTTTGATCATGACGGGTCTTGCTATAATAAGATGAATGGGAGAATATTTTGAGAGATCCATCTATGCTACGTGTAATGCTGCTTTGATAATTTTGTGCATGTCTCATGCACGATGCCAGCGCTCTCATCGGCCTCCATTTATGTGCGCTGATCTTTGACGCCTGTGCCCACTGTGCTGGGTCATGCTCTGTTGCATCCGTGCACGCAGCCGCTACCAGACAACACCCCCATCGAGGAATACACCCCAACTAAGATTTTTCATATCATCTCCGTCAAGGTGCCGTCACCGCAAGAGGTTCATGTAAGATTATCCTCATTTTCTTTGCTATATTACGTTTCCTTGCTAATGTCCTCCTAGCCCGGAGCATGTTCAACTAACTAATATTTGCTACTGTATTTTTTAGCTAATGTCGTCCTTGCATGGATCATGTTCATCTGGTTAACAAAGGCTTGGCCATCTTAATATAGTAGCTGGTGAAATGGATATATATATATATACTACTTTAGTTTGCATGAGAACAAATGCTTATATGTGTGCCTCGAAACTATAGCAGGATTGCTTAGATTATATCTGTAGTACTTTGTCCAGTTTTACATGTTCAGTTATTAAGTGGCTTGCACTGATCAAAGCATCATGCGCCCTTGGCTTGATCAAAATGTATGTTTGCTAATTTATTTTGAAAGTGTGTTTTCTCCTACACATTTATTTGTCAACATGAAACTATCTATCACATGAAAGTGTGTTTGCATCCTGGAGCATAGCAATATGAGTTGCTCTTATATTTTTCACACTTGTAATATCTCATCGACAATTTACATGCTATCGTGTACACCAAGAATACAAGAATCGTGACTTTATTTTATATTTTGATGTAGTACCCAATAGGCTTAGATACTTTTATATTAGTGGTACTCCTATTGTCAAGCTTATGAAAAATGTATTCCCTTGAAGAAGTTAGTTGAGATGTGTCAAAGGTTTCTAGGTAGTCTTCTTGAGAAGGCTTAAGCTTGTGCATGCAAGTTTTTCTAGCTAAAGAGCCTCCAAGGAAGTATTAAGCATAGTTGTAGTAGGAACTACAACATATATCTAATCACTATGCTGAATAATTAGACCGTCACCAAATTCTGAAGAATTTCATGTTAACAATCCTGTTGGAATGTCAAGTGGGCGGGAGCGTAAAAGGTATCTTTTTGAGGAAGGATAGTATTTCTCGGTGAAGTTATGGTATCTAAATCAGACGTGAAATAAATACAGAAACTTGAATGTGGTGTTCTTATTTTTCAGTTAGTATACATCACGTCTAAAATGAACTGTTCTGAACACCAAGTTGTTTCTTTTTCGGGTTGACTGAAAGTACAAGCATTATTTTCATCAAATGCAAATAGTAGCGTCGTCTTTCATATGATTGCTGGGTCTAGAGCTGCCAAACCTTATACTGCAGTTGCCCTTCAGACAATATCGCGGCATTTCCGTTGTCTGAAGGATGTACTCCGTATGTCGATAACTTGCAAATAAGCAAAATTATATTTGTTAAGTTCTTCATCAATAAATAACTTGTATTATAGGAGAATCGGATATTTGGCTTTGGAAGTGTGCAAAATGACTTGAGTTCTGAAAGACTTTGTATTCTGTTAAAAGAAATCAGTTTGCTGAGCTTATTTTACATTTTTCGTTGTCGTAGATTTCGAACTGGCTCATAAATGCTCGTGTCCGCATATGGAAACCGATGATCGAGGACATGTATAAAGAAGAGACCGGGGAGGGGGAGGCCAAGCTCAACTCAAACTCCTCCTCCGACAATGTAGCAAAAAGCAAGGACAAAATGGCATCATGTGAAGACAAAGAAGATTAGGGTAGGCTGAGTGCACCAGATCGGGTTATGTCCTGAATGTAACCAAGGGTACAGTTCACCACGATTTGTTGTGTTTGATTCCAACAAGTCTCATATGCATTTGTGCACTAAAAAAAGTGAACGCTAATTCATACAAGATGTGCAAGATCGTGCAACCAACAATTGGGCATACCATATTGTTGAAAGAATGCCAAAGTTGGCATGAAGTTTTTTTTTTCTTAAGAGAGGACTTATTCGTTTCATCTTGGGTTCGCTGAACAATTTTTCGCTTTCTATATATGTTACTTAAAATAATTATCAAATTCCCACAAAACATATTCTATAGGTGGAGAAACAATTGTCTTGGAAATTACCTGTGCTACAATGTCAACTCAGTTTTCGAGAAGGCAAGCATATAAGTTGCTCGGCAAAAAAAAGTTTTGCGTGTAGATATTGCTATACTAGATATCCATTTCCATATTTTACTGATATGCATGCTTGAATAGCAGTACTTATATTACATGAAGAGTAATGTAAAATGAAGTGAAACATGTTGGACGTGGGCGTGGGCTTCGTGACGGAGCTAGCGGAGAGATGTTGAGGCCGATGACAGAAAAAATGACCAAATGAGATTCATTGGTGCTATCAAGGAGGCTGATCGGGCGTATTAGGTTCCATTTTCAGGTGGAGAAGAACTAATGAACGATATTTGTGTGATGCATGTGTTCATTTATTTGATCCATCCTTATTCCATTCAACTCAGATTCACAGATTCATTTACTTTTGCACATACCCATGGTTTGTTGGATCGAGAAATTTAGTGATATTAATTCAACGAGGAATATAATATATCAATAAATATCAAAAAAGCTTTAATAGAACATGATCATGGTGAACAATGGTATTTTTAAAATGCCCGTGGCAACGCACGGACATTCTCCTAGTATAAATTATTTTAGAGATTCTAATAGAGACTAATTCATTCATTTTGCTCCGTCTGTAGTCCATATTAAAATCTTTAAAAATAATTATATTTAGAATCGAAAGAAGTATGATCTATGGATGGAAATTGATTTTAGTTAACTCAAAAAGAAAAGGACAGCGAGGAGAAAACCTGTAGCCGAGACGGAAGCTACTCTCGCACTAAGCGAGAAATAGCTCTCGCGACCTAACAAGCCCAAATCGGCCTATCTCAACTTGACACTCGGAAACCCAAGCAGCTTGGCAATGCGGCGGCCGGCGGGGCGACGGGTCGGTAAATCCTGCTGCAGAGCCGGGTAGCCGGAGGCTAGGTATGTAGTAAATCAGCTCGGGACCCAGGGGCACGCCCCGCCGCCTTGCTCTGGCTCCGCCATTCCCCGCGAGGGCGAGGCAACGGCCCGGAACCCCGGAATCGCGGAGCTCGCAACGCGCGCCGGCGGGCGGATGCCGCCGGGAGGGCAGCAGTCCGGCGACGCGCTGTGCGGAGGTACGGCCACCAAAAACCACCTGCCACGGACGGTTTATTTGTCGAGATGCGATGCGCTGCTCATCAAATCTGTTCAGTCCTTGTTCTAAGAATATTTTGTGATGGATTTTTGACATGCTGTTCTGCGATAGCAGTGAGTGACTCGTATGCACCATACTACTACACCAGTTCATCTTGCTTAGTGCAGGAGTATACTGATTTCGCATGAAGCAAAGTAAACTGCGAGAATTGAAGTTTCAGTACAGAATTCGTTTCCCTGAAAGAAGAAGAAAATACACGGGACACCAACAATATGGGATAGGTTACAGGTAAAGAAAGCTTCAGCCAACAATCTTACATTTTTTGCATACTTGTAAATCTCCACGAAATGGAATCACGCTTCCCACTAGAATATTTTTGTAACTCTTGTTATGACTCAACATCTTGTGGAAGCTTGTTCGGTGGACATTTTGCTAAACTGAATAGCAGCCTAATCTCAAGGGATAGAGATAGACCGATATGATAACTGCATAGTACTAGCCAAAAACCCTTGATAAGACTAGCTGATCATACAACACCCCTACACCAAAGAACGCGCTGAAGGCAATCGCGAAGGCAGCCTTGTAGTCAGTTTGTTTGGTTGCCATAGTGGTGGGTGGACGTGTTGAATCTGGACCGCATTTGTGAGTGAGCATAGAGCCACAGAGCTTCGGATTCCCATCAAAGCTAGAATTTAGGAATGTGTTGAACTGACCTCCGGATGGAATAGGACCTTCTAGGTCATTGTTAGAGACGTTGAATGCTGACAGGAAGTGCAGGCTGTTCAGTGCAGCTGGGATTGCACCAATGAGATTGTTGTTAGAGAAGTCCAGTACCTGCAGGTTTGTGAGATTGCATACAGATATTGGGATCTGTCCTGTTAGGGCATTGAAGCTCAAATTGAGGGAAAGAAGGGATTTCAGCTGGCCGATCTCTGGAGGGATCTCACCAGTTAACTTATTGTTGCTTAGATCCATCACGTTGGCGAAATCAATGGGTATGCGGTACTGAAATGATGGACCCTTATAAACTGGTAGTTCGAAGACCCTCGGGTCTAAACTGGCTTTAGTCTTCTCTGACTGCAACATTTGCATATCCATCAGGTTTCTTGGAATTTTTCCAGTGAGGCTGTTGTTTGATATGTCTAGATAGAAGAGGTGCTTTAGGCCTTCGATCCAGACCGGTGTTGATCTGGTGAGTTGATTTCCAGATAATATCAACATCTCTAATTTTGCTAGCTTGGATATCCAAAGAGGTATTTTACCTAGCAACGAGCAATCATTTAAGGAAAGAACCTGAAGATTCTCAAAACCATCAATGAAGTCATCCTCTGGCATTAACTCACCCCTGAAGCTGCTTCCCATAAGCAGCGTGTTAAGGTTGGTGCACCTTTGAAGAATGTGAAGCGCATTTGTGATGTTTGTGAAAGAGTTTATAGCAAGTGAAAGGAAGGTGAGGTGCTTCAGATTGCCTATTCTTGGTGACAGCTGCCCATGCAAGTTGTTGCCAGATAGCCGCAATGCAGTCAGATTGCTGCAGGTATACAAACTTTCTGGAACTCTGCCATTGAAGTTGTTGTACAGAACATCTAGAGTTTTCAGCCTAGGCAGGGTGGAGAAGTTGACCTTGCTAAGTTCTCCGCTGAGGTTGTTGCTCTTGAAGTTAATTGATATCAGATTTGTGCAGTTGCTCAGGGCTGATGGCAGCTCCCCTGACATGTTGTTGTAGTCCAAATGCAGGTCTTCTAGTCTCTTGAGCTCACCTATGGAATCCGGAATCTTGCCGCTGAAATTATTCCCTCCAAGGTCTAGTGTAACCAGATTGCTGAGCTTGATTATCTGAGCACCGTCGAGCACTCCATCGAGAACATTGCCAGCAAGTGAGAGGCACTCCAGTAAGGAAGCATCAAAGAGTTCACTTGGGAGAGTCCCGCGGAGGTTGTTGTGTCCAGCCTTGAGCACTCTGAGCATGGAGCAGTTACCAAGTTCCAAGGGGATGCTGCCTGTAAATTTGTTGTAACAGAGATCAAGCACAGCGAGGAATGGTGAGCTGCCGCACAAATGACTTGGTATCTGCCCAGTGAAGCTGTTATTGCTAGCGTTGAGTACGACCAGATTGTTCATCGCCACCCATGTGGTGGATGATGGAAACTGTCCTGCTAACAAGTTGCTCGAGATGTTCAGTACCTGTAGAGGCCAAGCAGGGGTTGAAGATGGCAACTCTTGCATATCCCCGTTTAGGTTGTTGAAGCTGACATCAAGGATGATGATGCTACTGGAGGACACCAGATCCAGTGGCAGGCCACCCGACAGTGAGTTGTGGGACAGGTTGAGGCGCAGAAGGCCAGCAAGGTTGCCGAGGGACGGCGTTATGTGCCCCTCAAGGCCCTTCAAAGACAATGAGACATCTGTGACCACCCCATCCTCGCCACAGGTGACCCCTTCCCATTCACAGCAGTCTGTGCCGCTCTGCTTCCAGGATGCGGCGAGGCCACCGTCCCACGACAGGCCACTGAGGAACTGCAGGAGTGACCCCTTCTCCTTCTCTGTGCAAGAACTGGTGGGAGAGGCCAAGGAGATCAGCAGCACAAAGGCAAAGAAAGTTAATTTTCTGCTGCACTTCATGTATGGAAAATGGAGTGGCTGCATGGCTTTTGCGCTGAAACTAGCATGGAAGCCAGATGCTTAAAGTTGTGCTGTAGTTGGGTAAGGCATCAATGGAAACAAAATTGGGGTCAACAAAATCGGACACCAGCTCACCAGAGTTTCTTAGTTAGTTCACACTGATGTTTGAATGTTTCGCTATTGGCTGCCTGCTGTACTCTAATGGCAAGTCAATCGCCCAATTTTCCTCACAACTGACCGCACAAAAACATATCTTTTCTGGTCATCCTTGACCCAATCCTTATTGAGTTAATGAGTTTTAACAGCAAATCGTAATTAAACTTGACCAGACACCAATTTTGTCTACCTTCATGAAACAAATCTAATTAATACTGACAAAAAAATATCACTTCTTGATGCATCCTTTGCTTAACAGGAAAAGATGTGAATCCAAGAAAAGGAAGCAGTTTTTTGGAAAAAGGTTGAGAAATAAGTCAACAACAGTTGCTGAAGGTTTGCGAAGATTTGATCAGCAAGATAATATTACTACATGGGAAGCATTATTGCGAAAGGCGCTTTTTGGTCAAGAGCAATCATTGACTTATCTGTCAATATGTGAATGACGCCAAGTGGGTGACATGTGGTCTCTTCCATCCTCTTTGACCCGAGGAGGTCAGTTGCCCACTGGCGCACTATTATTATCTGATGTTTACGTTTGCTGCTGTTTTTCCATTCTCCTGGCTCCACTTGTGCACTATTATTGTGGGTTTGTGGTTGCCATCTGAACTCGTTGCTTGCTTCTGAAGTTCTGATCCTTGTGTGGACATGGTCTTTAGTGTGGAAATAGCAGGCAATACAATGCACGGATTGTTAATTAGTACTAGTTGAATGATTGGTGTTAAACTAAAAATAAAGAACCAAATTTCCATTTCATGCAGTTTTGGTTTCTTTCAAGATGGTGTTGTGCTGATGATCTGTCCTAGCTATAGATCTACCCATTATTGTTGGATTTTCTTCTTTTATCCAGTGTTCTTGTATTTGGCCTCTCAGGTTCAGGTTCAGGCACATGCACATCATGGATTGCACAAAAACAAATTCCTGGTCTGGTACCCCTTTTCCGCGAGATAATGAAGCTATCAGGTATGCATGTTCTTTTGAATCTATGCTTATAAATGGACGAGCAATTTATGAATACCATGTTCTGCATCGAACAATAAGGCCGAGTAACATACCACTACCCCCATGTCCATGTGTCGTCCATGAACATTTTTCTCTCCCCTGACTTGTCTTTCCAAGAGCTTTGTGAGCTGAAGAAGAGGATCATCCCCATGCTCCTCTAGGCAGATTCCCGGATCCGCCACCTCTATGGCCTGATTTAAGTCTGTCCACCTACAGGCCAGGCCGCTTGCCGTGCTTGGTCCATATCCTGTCGACCTATCCCATCGCACGAAACCCTAAACCAGCTTCGCACAGGCAGCTACCCAGTTTGCTGGCGGCCGACGGCACGGCAGACCCGTGCTGCCGCACCCGCTGCCTCGACGCGAGGTGTGTAGAGGATTGGCTTAGGGTTGAGGGGTACGTCCCATCACCTTCCTCTGGCTCCGCAGTCCCCCGCGAGGGCGAGGGAGCAATTCATTGCGACCCGGCGCCGTGCAGCCCGGCAGCCCGGCATGCGCTGGCGGACGGAGGCCAGGAGAGCAGTCAAGTTGCATCCTCTGCAGAGGTACATCGCTCGAAAACACTCGCTGCTAGTACATGCTGGGTGTGGAATCAGCGTCCTTCTTACTCAAAACCTTGAGATGTACTCTGCTTATAAAATCTGTTCAATGCCAGTGATTGTCCTCATAACATCAACCATCCTTGTTATCATGGGAACATTTTGTTATGGATTTTTGGAGGTGTGCCGTTCAATGATGTTAGTGCTTATACCCAAGGATTTTGTATGCTCAACGGTGTGGTCTTATATTGCTCCAAAGCAGAGTAAATTGTTAAAAGCAAAGCTACATGAACACAAACAAGATGAGTTTTTGACACATCTAGAATGCTTCCGTTTAAACAGTTGCAATGTTACATACTTATATATCTCCACTTAATGGAATCAGAGCATACAAAGGTGTGTCTCACAGGCAGCGGCCTGTGAGGGGTCTGCTGAACTTCATGGAGGATGCTGTTAGGGAGTTGGAAGATGCACTTTGGACTCCTGCACCAGTAATAATGGAATTAGAATAACAGGTTGGGGGTAGGTAGTCACTCCATTACTGAGAAAAGAGAGGATGGCAATTAAGTAGACTCCTCGAAATGTTGCTTTTCGTGGTTGAATTCTGTTCTGTCTAAGGTAAATCGTAGGTTCTTTTCCTTCCTCTATGCCTTATGTTTTGAAATAATTGTGCGCAATGTTGTTTCGATCCTATTCATTGTCTGGTGAAGTTGCAGTAACTTATTTGTGATCGACCCCATGTACATGTACCTACTGATATTCTTTATTGATGCAAGAGAAACAACAAAGTGGCTGGCACCGTACCATTGTTTTCCCTGGCTGATGAGCTCAAATATACACAGTGTTCATTGTCGAAATTTAAGCTATTAGAACATCATGAGTACATACCCTGATATGCTAAATGGTGTTATATGGAATGCTGAGATGACAGTTTTTGACAGAATGTCTTACATTGTTACACACTTTTACATGTCCACATAAGGAAATCACACTCTTCACCCTAGAATATTTAATTGCTACTACCTAATTTGCTAATTGTGACTCACACCTAGAGGAGAAGTTTATTCGCTGGACGTGTTGCTAAACCTGAGTAGCAGCCTAATATGAACGAAATTATCATAAACCAATATGTGAACCCAAGCAGGAATAGCTACAATACCTGGATAAGACTAACTGATCATACAACACCCCTACACCAAAGAACGCACTGAAGGCAATCACAAAGCCCACCTTGTAGTCAGTTTGTTTTCTTGACAGACTGATGGCTTCTTGTGCTTTCACTGAAACACATTTGTGAGTGAGAATAGAGCCACACAGCTTTGGATTCCCATCAAAACTAGAACTCTGAAATGTATCAAACTGGCCTCCAGATGGAATAGGCCCTTCTAGGTCATTGTTCGAAATGTAGAATGCTGAAAGGAAATGCAGGCTATTTAATGCAGCAGGGATAGCACCCGTGAGATTGTTGTTGGACAAGTCTAGCACCTGCAAGTTTGTGAGATTGCATGTTGACTGCGGAATTTGTCCAGATAGCTTGTTAAAACTGAAATCAAGTACAGTAAGCACTTTCAACTGGCCAATTTGTGGAGGAATCACACCTGTGAAGTAGTTGTTGCTTAGATTCAACACTTTTTGGAAAGATGTACCACCATGGTATAAAAATGGTGGACTACCATAAATAGGCAGCTCAAAGACCAATGTGTCCAAACGAGTTGCATTAATCGATCTCAACATTGGCACCTCCGTCAAGGTTAATGGGATTTCTCCTGTAAGACTGTTATTTGACACATCCATAAAGAAGAGATTGCTTAGGGAGTTGATCCAGTCTGCAGGTAATGTTCCGGTGAGTTGATTGCTATTTAAAAGTAACATTTCCAATTTTGTGATCCTTGATATCCTCATTGGTATTTTTCCAAACAATTGGCAACCCGCAATGCCCAAAACCCGAAGATTCTCAAAACCATAAATGTCATCCTCAGGCATAAGCTCTCCCCTGAAGTTGTCTCCAATAAGCAGGGTTGCAAGGTTCTTGCTGCTCTTAAGGATCTGAAATACATTTCTGATGTTTGTGAAGTTGCTTTTACTAAGTGATAACAGGGAGAGATACTTCAGATTGCCTATTCTTGATGAGAGCTGTCCATGGAAGTTGTTGGTAGATAGCCGTAGTGCAGTCATATTACTGCATGAGTACAGGCTTTCTGGAATGGTACCGGTGAAGTTGTTGAACCAAAGATCTAGTTTTTTTAGATTGGGCAGGTTAGAGAAATTGACGTTGGTAAGTTCTCCAATGAGTCTGTTGATCTTGAGATCAATTATTGTGAGATGTGTGCAATTGCTCAAAGCAGACGGCAGCTCCCCTGACAGGTTGTTGTTGTCCAAACGGAACTCTTTCAGTCTCTTGAGCTGACCTATATAATCTGGAATCTTGCCACGGAATTGGTTCCCTCCAAGATCAAGGATTATGCGATTTCTGAGGTTGACTATTCTTGCAGTATCAAGAACTCCATGTAAAGCATTGTTTGGGAAACACATGTATTCTAATGAGGTTGCATTGAAGAGTCCATCTGGGAATGTTCCACTGAGGTTGTTGTGCCCGGCCCTGAGCTCTCTCAGCTTGGAGCGATCACCAAGTCCTTGGGGGATATTACCACTAAATTTGTTGAAAGAGAGATCAAGCACAAGGAAAGATGGTGAGCTGCTACAGAAATGAGTTGGTATCTGCCCTGTAAAGCTGTTATTACTTGCGTTGACTGCTATCAGATTCTCCATTGCTTTCCATGTGATGGATAGAAGCTGTCCAGCAAATAGGTTGCTTGAGATGTTCAGTACCTGGAGAGGCCAGGCAAGGGTTGAAGATGGCAGCTCGTGGAGTTCTCCATTGAGCTGGTTAAAGCTGACATCAAGGATGGTGATGCTGCCGGACGACACCAATTCCAATGGCAGACCACCAGACAGCGAATTGTGAGAGAGGTTAAGGTACTGCAGTCCGGTGAGGTTTCCAAGGGACACTGAGATGTGCCCCTCTAGGCCTTTTGAAGCCAGCATGACTTTGGTGACCATGCTATCTTGCCTGCAGGTGACCCCTTCCCATGTGCAGCAATCCGTGCCATCCTGCCATGAGGCGGTGAGGCCACCATCCCGTGAGAGTCCAGTGAGGAACTGGAGAAGGGAGGTTTTCTCCTGCTCCGTGCAGGAACTTGCGGGAGAGGCCAAGGAGATTAGCAACACAAGAGTGAGGCCGAGGGAAGGTATGTACAGTTTGTTGTTGTGGCCCTTGTTCGAAAATTGGAGGGGCTGCATGGTTTCTGATGAAACTAGCATGGAAGCCAGATCCTCAAGTTATGCACTGGCTGGGTAAGGCATCAATGGTCTTATGCCTCTTTCTCCCATTATATGTTTTTGCCCCTTGCAGCCGTAGTCGTTACGAAGGAGTTTGGGTCAAGGATTCCGTTGCTGTTGTTTTCGATTACACTGTCTTGGTGTCTCCACTTGTGCATTATTAGTTTATTACTGACCTTGGACTGGGATTTGTGGTTGCCATGGAACCGATCTGGGTGGGACACGGTATCGTGTGAGGACTGAGGAATAGTAAAGATAGGCTGACTGGTGACTCGGTGTGATGCTTATGTGGACAGTTGGCATGGTCTGTCGAACATAATCCGGTTGTAATTCCTGGATTGAAGGTTTAGTTGAATAGTTTTGTATCCAGTTTGGACGATCTTCACTGTATGTGTAGCTGCACCTCTAGTCCTTTGTAGTCTATCTGTTCAAGTATTTATCACGATCAGTGTAGATGTGTTTGCATTTAACTCGAAGCATATCATCATTAGTTTCATATAAAACCACATGTTTAACCAATATTTTCACTTTGCTACAGATAATTTGAACGCAATTTGCCCCAGCTGTACTGTCTTGCTTGTGCCAAGGACTTTGGGTCACCGGCATGTCCATGGTGACACAGTATTGTGAGCTGCGCCAAGAAGTGATCGAGCAAGGTGTGTGGCACGGGATAACACAGCTCGTGCTCGAGCCCCCTTGTCCAAACGGTGGGGACCGTGGAACCAGATTGCTGAGGTGAGGCTGATGCTTTCACTTTATTTAGTCCCACCTCGCCCGAGCAAGCAGTGCGGTTAGCCAAGGGTGCTATAAAAGGAGAGGCAGGGCATCGTTTCAAAGCATACCTTTCTCGGCCTTTTGGCTAAGATCAAGTGTAGTATCTGTTCTTATCAGTTTAACATCTGATATGTGGGTCATGTGTCCACAACGATATTAAATTTATTTTTTGTGGGGGAGGGTCCATCATGCTAGCTTGTTAGTGGGGCCCTTGTGTGTCGCCTGTTAGGAATAAGCAACTTATATTCCAATGAGGCCAAAGGCCGATATATATACATGTACAGGTACGAAACATATGCAGGAAACCCCTTATACAATAGAAGCAAAACAAAGGGGTACATGACTTATACTATAACTCTAACACCCCCCCTCAAACTCATGGTGGATGAACAACACTGAGTTTGGAGAGATAAAAGCCATGTTGTGGTCTAGTCTGGGCCTTCGTCAGGAAATCCGCCATCTGTAACTCGGAAGGCACATACTGAAGAGCAATAACCTGATCCTGCACACCCGCGCGCACATAGAAAGCATCAACACTAATATGCTTGGTGAGCTCATGCTTCACAGGATCGCGCGCAATGCTAATAGCACCTGTACTGTCAGATAAGAGCAGAGTCGGTGTAGTAATGGAAACACCGAAATCCTGAAGTAGCCATCGTAACCAAGTCACCTCTGCCGTCAAAAGAGCCATCGCTCGTAACTCAGCCTCTGCACTCGAACGGGAAACTGCAATCTGTTTCTTCGTCTTCCAAGCAATGAGAGAACCACCAAGAAAAACACAGTAAGCAGAAAGTGAACGGCGATCTGAAGGATCACTAGCCCACGTAGCATCCGAATAGGCCTGAAGCTGTAAAGAACTGGAGCGAGGAAAGAAGAGACGGTGAGAGAGCGTGCCCCGAAGATAGCGGAGAACACGAAGGAGATGACTATAGTGAACCGATGTGGGAGCGGAGACAAACTGACTCAAAATATGAACCGGATAAGAGATATCCGGACGAGTGACAGCTAGATAGACAAGGCTGCCAACAAGATGACGATAACGCGTCGGGTCAGGCAGGGGATCACCATCAGTAGCACGGAGGTGAACATTGAGCTTCATAGGAGTCTCAACAATGCGCTCGTCAGTAATAGCAGCACGAGCAAGAAGATCCTGGATATACTTTTCCTGGGATATAAAAAAGCCATCAGAGGTAGAAGAGACTTCAATCCCAAGAAAGTAACGAAGAGGTCCAAGATCAGACATAAGAAACTGGTCACTAAGACGGGCCTTGACAAAGGCAATATACTCGGGGTCATCTCCGGTGATGATCATGTCATCAACATAGAGAAGAAGAAGAGTCCGACCACGAGGAGAAAGGTGAATAAACAACGCTGGATCATGAGCACTTGCTGAAAAACCAGCGGCAGAGCGCTCAAACCAGGCGCGGGGGGCTTGCTTAAGGCCATAGAGAGAGCGACGAAGACGACATACCATGCCATCTGGAACAGAATAGCCAGGTGGTGGCTGCATGTACACCTCCTCACGCAGCTCACCATTAAGAAAGGCATTCTTAACATCGAGTTGAGAGATAGACCAGTGGCGTGCAGAGGCCACAGCAAGAAGAGTACGAACAGTGGTCATATGGGCGACAGGCGCAAAAGTCTCGTCATAATCACGACCATGCTCCTGCTGAAAACCACGAGCCACAAGACAGGCTTTGTGACGCTCAAGAGAACCATCGGAACGAGTCTTAACCTTGTATACCCACTTACAAGTGATGGGACGGACTCCGAAAGGAAGGGAAACAAGATCCCATGTACCAGTGCGTTCAAGAGCAGCAATCTCCTCTGCCATCGCAAACTGCCATTCAGGATGAACAATAGCCTGACGATAAGAAGTCGGCTCAAGAACAGTAGCACCAGCGGTGGGAAATCCAAAGCGATCAATAGGCGGACGAGGATGAGAACGCAAGCCATAAGTAGGCTGAGTCAGAGGAGGACGACACATCCCCAGAGGCATCCACGGGGCGGGTACGACGAGTGTAACACTGAGGAAAAGGGGGAATAATGGCAGGAGGAATCGCCAAGGCAGAATCGGAGGGTGGCGATGAAGAAGTCACCGGAGATGAAGGTGTAGAATCCGGTGACATGCTAGACGAGAAGACCGGGGAGGATGGTGGCGGCAAATCGACTAGAGGTGGAGAAGCAGAGGGAGCGGAACGACTAGGCAAAGGCTCGATGAGGGTGATAGGAGAGTTAGGAAAAGTGAGGAAAGAGATATCCTCCACTGAAAAAGTCGAGAAAGATGAGCGTGGGTAGAAGGGACGAGACTCATCAAAAGTCACATCTCGAGAGATACGCATCCGACGACCAATAGGATCCCAACAACGATAGCCCTTATGCTCATCACTGTAACCTAAAAAGACACACTCAACAGACTGAGCGGTCAGTTTGGTGCGTTCACGAGGGGCAAGAAGAACATAGCAAACACAACCAAACAAGCGAAGCATCGAATAATCGGGAAACGATCAAAAAGATGCTCGAAAGGAACACCACCCTGTAGAGCAGTGGAAGGCTGGAGATTGATGAGATAGGTGGAGGTGGAGACGGCCTCAGCCCAAAAATGAGGCGGGAGAGAGGCAGCAATCATCAATGCACGAGCTGTCTCAAGAAGATGACGATGCTTGCGTTCAGCTACACCATTCTGAGCATGAGCACCAGGACAAGAGAATTGAGAGAGAGTCCCGTGCTCAGCAAGAACGCCACGCAACATCTTAGAGATATACTCGCCAGCGGAGTCAGCACGAAACATGCGAATGGGGGAAGAGAACTGAGTATGAACCATGGCAGCAAAACGCTTATAAACAGACAACACCTCACTACGAGAAGTCATGAAATAAAGCCATGTGTAACGAGAGAAATCATCTATGAAGATAATATAGTATTTATGACCACCTTTCGAATCAAAGGGAGCCGGACCCCATACATCAGAATGAACTAAATCGAAAGGACGTTTAGACACTGACGCAATATGTGAATATGGTAACTGAATCTGCTTGCCAAGACGACAACCCTGACACTCTAAAGCAACATCTCTTGAGACAGACCCTAGAAGACCTCGACGAACTAAAGACGACAAACGAGAACCACACAGATGACCAAGGCGATGATGCCACTGCTGGAAAGAACTAGTAGCGGAGGCAACTGAAGCATAAGAACTGTCGACAGTGGTGGCAGGGGAAGGAACATGAAGCCAGTCCAACTCCCAAAGACCCTGAGAATTACGGCGGCGAGGGCCAGCTCCAACCAGAGTGTGCGTGCGACGGTCCTGGACAGAACAAGAATCAACGTCAAGGATGACGCGACAACCAGAATCAGTAAGTTGACTAGCAGAAAAGAGATTCATGGTAAGGCGAGGAACATGAGCAACATCTGGGACAGAATAAGAGGGAGTGGTAAGATTGCCTCTACTAACGACAGAAAGAGGAGTACCATCAGCAGTGAGGACATGAACAGGAGAATCAAGCGATCGAAGAGAGGACAGAGTGGAAGAATGAGAAGACATATGAAAAGAAGCTCCAGAGTCCAGAACCCATGGGGAGGTACCTGACTGTGTAGAGGGTGGTTGCGCAGTGCGGGAAGCATCAGTCACAGAACCAGCAGTACCCATCGAGGAAGAACCTGAAGCCGCGAGCAGACGCTTAAGTCTCAGAATATCCTGCTCAGTCAAAGCGATGGCTGAAGCTGTCGAGGGAGAGGACGAAGTCTCTAAAGAGGATGATCGGGCCTTGCGCAGATGTTTCCTCTTAGTGTAGCACCGGGACTCAACATGACCATCATTGTTACAGTAGCCGCAATGTGGACGGGGGCGACCTGAGCCTCCAGAGGGAGTGGGCAAAAGCGGCGGAGCACTCGAGCGGGAAGGGGTCGGTGCAGCAAGGGGCGCAGAAGGAGTCCGAGTAGCAAGCACAGAAGGAACCTCCAGTAAACCAGCACCACGTAAGCGAGTCTCCTCAGCACGAATCTCAGAAAGCGCCTCCATGAGAGAAATACGGCCACGAGCAAACAACTGAGCACGCCGGGGCTCAAACTCCTTACGGAGCCGAGACAGGAACTCGTAGACACGATAAAACTCCAAATTAGCCTGGACAGCCTGGCAACAGGAGCAAGTACGACAACCAGCACTGCGGAGAGAATCAAGCTGGCGCCAGATAGCAGAACTCTGTGCATAGAAGTCATCCACTGTAGAGTCACCCTGCTGAAGAGCATGCTCCTGACGGACCACAAAGAGGTATAGGGCATCACCAGAGGGCTCATAGCGCTGACAAAGATGGGTCCACATTGCAAAGACAGTAGGAAGATCCAGAAACTCAGAAGCAAACTGAGGCAAAACACTGGCAGTAAGAACAGCTGCAGTACGAGCATCATCATCAAGCCACTGGGTGTAAATAGACAGAGCACCATGATAGACCTGAAGAGCCTCCTCATAAGTCACAACCTGCTCGTCATAAGCACGGATAGCGGCCTCATCAGCAACCTGAGCTGCATCCTTCGCAGCCTGATTAGCATCCACAGGAAGAGTCAGAGGGATCGGTGGAGTGGGAGCCACAGGAGGAACTGGACGTGGCGGACAGTAGACCTCTCCAGAGAGAACACCCCAGAGACGGATGCCACGCATGTGAATCCGCATGAAGCCAGTCAACTCGGTGTAGTTAGAGCCATCGAAGATCACCGGACAGCGAGGGACAGCAACATAGCCCGATGCAGTAGACATTTTTTTTTTGGACGCAGATGCGACGAGAGGCCGGCCTACTTCCGATCGAAAGGAAACAGCTGCAGTTGCTAGCGGCGGCGGTAGATCGGATCACCAAAGAAATACACGCTGTACGTGCAAGCTAGCTAGACAAGCTAGCAAGCAAGCTCCTTGATGGATTCTTAGCTAGACAAGCTAGCAAGCAAGCTCCTTGATGGATTCTAGTACGAGCAGCCAACGAAATAGCCGAAGCGAAACTGGTATTGGCGGTGTGCAGCTGCGGGGGCGGCTGGCAGGGAGCGGCGACTGCGGGCTGTGGCAGGGAGCGACGACTGCGGGCGGCGGCTGGCAGCAGCGGCTGCGGGCGACGGCTGGGGAGCGGCGGCTGCGGGCTGTGGCAGGGAGCGGCGACTGAGGGCGGTGGCTGTTTGACGGAGGAGCGGCGGCTGTTGACGAAGGCAGAGGAATCGATCGGGATCGATCTGGAACGAGCGGCGGCTGTTTGACGGAGGTGGCGGAATCGATCGGGATCGATCTGGAACGGATCGAGGGCCCCGTTAGCGACGGGAAGGGAGAGCTTTTCCGGAGAGCGGCTCCGAGCGGGAGCGGAAGACGGACGAGAGGAGCAGCACGAGTCGGCCGGCCGGGAGAACGCCGACGGCGACAGAAAAATTGGATCGGAAAGCACGAGTTGCACGTGTGAAAAAAAAACCCTAGGGCTCTAATACCATGTTAGGAATAAGCAACTTATATTCCAATGAGGCCAAAGGCCGATATATATACATGTACAGGTGCGAAACATATGCAGGAAACCCCTTATACAATAGAAGCAAAACAAAGGGGTACATGACTTATACTATAACTCTAACATCGCCTAGGCGTTGCACTACTGCCTAGGCCTGGTGCACCCCAACTAAATCAAACTAACAACTTATATGGTTACCAATCTCAGTAATTGACACACTCAAATCAAACTATTGTCAGTATTTTATTCTGTTGATAGTTAACACACAACATGATGGTATTACTAATTCATTAGGTTTATTAAATGATCATAATGCAGCTTTGAGATCCCAGATTGCATGATACACATAGTGAACTTTTGGCTGAATTACAAACATTGAATAAATAGTTGCATATACTCTGAAACTCATATCCGTTACACACCACCAAATTTGTTCACCATTCAGGTCCAGAGTACATTGTTCTGGATTATTTCGACCTATCTGTCAATTGGTCCATCGCTTCAATTTCTACTTTTTGGCAAAGGGGGTCCAGAGAACAGACCGATGGTCGTTCAAGACCAAGTTTGCTAGGCGTGTTGATTTTGCCGGTTCCTTTTTCAACTGAGAACCGTTTCTTCATATAACGTGGTTGGGTATAAGCAACAGTAATAAAGCTTGTAGTAGCTATGTACTATACCAGATCAGTAATTCCAACTGTAATTTTTGTAAAACTGAAAAAATAATAAAGAAGGCTATATGAAACGATTTGTATTTTGGGCACAAAAAAGAATGATTGTTTTTCTTTTTAAGAACTGTTTATGAATATTCAGAGCTCATCCCTCTGCAGAGTTCAAATGAGAAAAAAAAACAGTTCAGTGATCTTGGCCCAAATATTCAGAGCTCGGCCCACTTCCACTGCCCAACTCATCTTACAAGACGAACAGGAACACAGAAGCAAATCTGCGCACGCGGTGGCCCTGTGCGATGGGTCGACACCAGCCGCCACCGGCGCGCTTCCGCCCGCGTCTGATGGCCGGAGACCAAGCACACACATGTGTTCGACGCAGGACCGACCGGCGCATGCCGTGACCCCTTGCTTGCTGGTTTCCCTCTGCTCCTGGCTCCCGAGGTACGCGGGTTAAGCTCTTGTACAAATCAGGGAGCAGCTGCTTAATTCGTCCGGCATTGTGGTACTATCTAGCATCTCTGTTTAACAATTCCGTGGATATTTATTGAAAAAAAAATCAGGTCATGTAGGTTGCTGGAGGATCGCCATCCTGATCGGATTGAAGTTTGGATGGCAATTGTAGTTAGATGGTTGATACAGTTATAGGATCGCAATCCTGAATTGGATTTGATTGAGGCGAAACTTTGCACTTATCGATGAAATGATACAGGTATTTCAACCCTGATCAGTTATACTTTAAATACCTCCTGTTTTGCCCATGATTAAATAATCAATTATCTTGCCAGTCTGCTTAGTTGGTTAAATCTCAACTGTGCATTTATTGTCCAGGAGGCAAAGCAAATGATGAAATGAAAGCTATTACTCCCTCCATTCCTAAATATAAGTCTTTTTAGAGATTCCACTACCGACTACACTCGAAGCAAAATGAGTGAATCCATACTCTAAAGTATGTCTATATACATCCGTATGTAATCCGTAGTGGAATCTCTGAAATGACTTATATTTAGGAACGGATGGAGTAGTACATAAAAATTAAAGAGCACATATTGAGATGTAATGAATTATGTTATAGGAATGGACATGATTGAGTTTTTGATAGAATCATATGCGCTTCAGCTCAAATCATCTTACACTGTTACATACTTTTATACATTTCCTCGAAATGGAATCACTCTTCACTTTGGCATATTTTTTTGCTAACCTAATTGTGACTCACACCTACAGGAGAAGCTTGTTTGTTGGAAGTGTTGCTAAACCTGAGTAGCAGCCTAATATTAATGCACTGAACCAACACGCAAAATGAAGTAGGACTTTCCAAAATACCTTGACAAGACTAACTGATCATACAGCACCCCTACTCCAAAGAACGCACTGAAGGTACTCACAAAGGCCACCTTGTAGTCAGTTTGTTTTACTGACAGAATGTGATATTCTTCTGCTGAATTGCACTTTTGAGTGAGAACAGAGCCACACAACTTTGGGTTCCCATCGAAACTAGAATTCTGAAAGGTATTAAACTGGCCTCCTGATGGAATAGGCCCTTCCAGGTTATTGTTTGAAATGTTGAATGCTGAAAGGAAGTGCAGGGCGTTCAGTGCAACTGGGATAGCACCTGTGAGATTGTTACTGGACAAGTCTAGCATCTGCAAGTTTGTGAGGTTGCAACTCGATTGTGGGATGTGTCCTGTCAATTGGTTGAAGCTTAAATCGAGTGAAAGGAGGGATTTCAACTGACCGATCTCCATGGGGATCTCACCAGTGAGTTTATTGTTGCTTAGATCAAGAACTTTAGGCAAAGCCATGGGAACCCGGTATTGAAGTGATGGATCTGAATAAATAGGTAGCTCGAAGACCCTTGGGTCCAAATGGGCTTCATTCTTCTCCGACTTCAGCATTGGCATATCCATCAATGCTGTTGGGATTTCCCCTGTGAGTCTATTGTTTGATATGTCTAGATAGAAGAGGTCACTTAGTGTTTGGATCCAGGCTGGTACTGATCCGTTGAGTTGATTTTCAGATAAGACTAGCACCTCTAGTTTTCCTAGCTTTGATATCCAAAGAGGTATTCCTCCATATGATTTACAACTTCCGATGTCCAAAATCTGAAGATTCTCGAAACCATCAATTGTGTCGTCATCTGGCATGAGCTCTCCCTTGAAGTTACCGCCAATAAGTAGAGTGGTAAGGTTCCTGCAGCTCTTAAGGATGTGAAGTGCATTTGCAATATTTCTGAAAGAGTTTGTAGCAAGTGATAGGAAGGTGAGGTACTTCAGATCACTTATTCTTGGTGAAAGCTGCCCTGTTAAGTTGTTGCTCGATACCCGCAGTGCAGTCAGATTGCTGCAAGAGTATATGCTTTCTGGAACTGTGCCACTGAAGTTGTTCATGTAAACATCTAATGTCTTTAGATTTGGCAGGTTGGAGAAATTGACCTTGGCGAGCTGTCCACTGAAATTGTTCTTCGCGAGGTCAATTACTACGAGATTCGTGCAGTTGCTTAGAGCTGATGGCAGCTCCCCTGACAAATTGTTGTTGTCCAAATGGAACTCCTCCAATTTCTTGAGCTGGCCTATGGAATCTGGAATCTTGCCACTGAAGTTGTTCCCTCCAAGATCAAGTGTTACTAGATTTCTGAGCTTGGTTATGTGCACACCATCAAGAACTCCATTTAAATGATTGTTAGGAAAAGAGAGGCATTCCAGCGAAGTAGCATTGAAGAGATCATCTGGGACCTCTCCGCTGATGTTGTTGTGCCCAGCCTGGAACTCTCTCAGCTTGGAGCAATCACCAAGTTGTTTGGGGATGCTGCCACTGAATTTGTTTAAACACAGATCTAGCACAGTGAGGGATGGTGAACTGCTACAGAAATGAGTTGGTATCTGCCCTGTAAAGCTGTTATTACTTGCGTTGAGTGCTATCAGATTCTCCATTGCTTTCCATGTGGTGGATGGAAACTGTCCTGCAAATAGGTTGCTTGAGATGTTCAGTACTTGCAGAGGCCGGGCAGGGGTTGAAGATGTCAGCTCGTGGAATTTTCCATTGAGCTGGTTAAAGCTGACATCAAGGATGGTGATGCTGCTGGAAGACACCAATTCCACCGGCAGACCACCGGAGAGCGAGTTGTGAGAGAGGTTAAGGTACTGCAGCACAGGGAGGTTTCCAAGGGACTCCGAGATGTGCCCCTCAAGGTCTTCCGAAGCCAGCATGACATTGGTGACCATGCTATCTTGCCTGCAGGTGATCCCTTTCCACTTGCAGCAATCTGTGTCATCCTGCCATGAGGCAGCGAGGCCACCGGCTTGTGATAGCTTGGCAAGGAACTGGAGAAGCGAGCCCTTCTCCTGCTCCGTGCAGGAACTGGTAGGAGAGGCCAAGCAGACCAGCAGCACAAGAGCAAGGCCAAGGGAAGGCATGTGCAATTTGTTGCTGTGTGTCTTGTATGAAAAATGGAGTGGCTGCATGGTTTCTGATGAAACTAGCATGGAAGCCATATCCTCAAGTTATGCACTGGCTAGGTAAGGCATCAATGGTCTCATGGAGAAATAGCACGAGACAGAACAAAGAAGCGGCTCTTGCTCCCATTATATGTTTTTGCCCCTTGCAGTCATAGTCGCTGCGTAGAAGGTTGAGTCAAGGATTCAGTGGCTGTTGTTTTCATGGACCTTGGACTGGGATTTGTGGTTACCATGGATCCTGTCTAGTTGGGACTCTGTAGTGCGTGAGGACTGAGGAATACTAGTGGCAGGTTGACTGGTCACTCGTGTGCTGCTCATGTGGACAATGGACATGGTCCGTCGAACAGAAGCCGGTTGTGATTCGGGGACTGAAGGTTTAGTTGGATAGTATTGTATCCAGTTTTGATGATCTATACGGTATGTGTAGCTGCACATTAGTTTCATAAAACCACATGTTTAACCAGTATTTTCACTTTGTAACAGATTGTGATAGGCTAGTTGCCTGCCAGCAGCTGAATAGTCGGTCATAAGAATTTGCATTTAGTTTGGGGTCCTAATTTACTACGGGATCGCAACAACTCCTCGCGCCACACCAGAATATGGTAGCTTAGAGACAAAGACGGCTGGCGTGGGGAAAAAGAAGAACAGAGGAAGGCTCTGGGATTAGGGATATAGAGGTTCAGTTATTACAATACTCGTGTCCTACCACACACACAGTGCTGCTATATGTAGTCTACATTACAGGCCTCACGGGCCGGCCCACTGGCCACACATTGCGCAAGGGATGGGCCTAGCCCAGGTCGTTGCATAATTTTCAGATGGTGTCGTTTTGACGCTCTTCTTGGGACTTGGCCTGTGAATTCGTTGTCAGTTTGCCCGTCTGTCAATGATCGATGTCTTGTGATTCAGTTCCAAGGGAGAGAGGAAACAACAAGCCACTGATCCTCGGCAACCTTGTGCAAACCTGTAGGTTGGCAACCCCCAAATCAGAGGACAAGGAACTCTGTAGGTTGGCAACCCCCAAGTGCCTAGGCTGATAGCCATAAACTTGAAATGGTGTTTTGCCCAAAGCTGAGTGGTAGTTAGTGTTGTACCAATATTCCGCTTGAGGTAACCAATGAGCCCACTTCTTGGGTGCAGAATGTACCATGCACCGAAGAAACGTTTCCAGACATTGATTCAGTTTTTTCGACTGTCCATCTGTTTCAGGGTGACTTGCAGAGCTCATGTTCATTTTGGTATCGGATAACCGGCATAGCTCCTGCCAGAGAGTACTGGTGAAGATCGGATCTCTGTTAGTCACCAGGACCTGAGGTAGGCCATGTAATTTGTATATGTTGTCGAGATATACTTGAGCCACTTGTAAAGCAGTAAATGGATGAGCAAGAGGAAGAAAATGCCCATATTTACTGAATTTATCGATGACCACTAAAATAGTGTCAAACTGTTTGCTCTTAGGAAGACCACCAATGAAATCCATGGTAACTAAGTTCCAAGCTTCTTTCGGCACTGGCAGAGGACTGAGGAGACGCGGTTTCTTGATATGCTCAGATTTAGCTTGCTGACAAACAGTACAGTCTTTGACATACTTCTGGATGTCTTGTTTCATCACTGACCAAGCAAAAAGAGCATTAATCCTTTGATAAGTTCCTTGGAACCCAGAATGTCCCCCAATGCCACTAGAGTGTAGAGACAACATAATTGCTTTGTGGGCCTCTGTATTGTGCCCCAGCCAGATTATGTCCTTATATCTGATAATGCCCTGGTGCAACACATATCCTTTCTCATTTGATCCAGTAAGAGATAATTCTTGGAGCAATTGTTTGTCTTCAGAATGTTGCTGATACCCTTCAGATACTACCGTAAGCCACTTGGGTGTGCAAAATGAAATGGTATGAAGTTCAGGAGGAGCAGGGGACCGAGAGAGAGCATCCGCAGCAGTATTATCCTGGCCCTTCTTATATAAGATGTTGTAGTTCATTCCCAATAGTTTCAGGAGTGCTTTCTGTTGCATGGGATTACTAATCCTTTGATCTTGTAGATGTGTCAAACTCCTATGATCTGTTGCCAATGTAAATGGAGCATGTTGTAAATAAGTCCTCCATCTGTCCACTGCCAGAATTACGGCTAAACACTCTTTCTCATAGGTAGATACTGCATGTGCCCTTGGTCCGAGAGCCTTGCTGAGATAAGAAATTGGATGCCCATCTTGCATTAAAACTGCTCCAATGCCATTGTTGCTAGCATCAGTTTCAATGACAAACACCTTCTTGAAATCTGGCAATGCCAGGACAGGAGCTTGAGCCAAGGCAGACTTTAAGCTCTGAAAAGCTGCTTCATTAGTGGGTGTCCAGGTGAATACCACATCCTTCTTCAATAGGTCAGACAAGCTCCTACTAATAATTCCATAATTCTTAATGAATCTCCGGTAGTATCCAGTCAGGCCTAGGAAGCTCCTGACTTGTTTGACATTGGTAGGAACTGGCCACTCTTGAACAACTGCAATCTTGGCTAGGTCAGTCTGAACTCCCTTCCCACTGATGACATGACCAAGGTATTCCAATTCCTGCCGGGCAAAAGAGAACTTACTCAATTTCACATACAACTGACTGTCTTTTAGGATGGTGAAGACTTGCTCCAAATGTTGCAAATGCTCTTCCAAAGTTGCACTGTAGATGAGAATGTCATCCATAAAAACCAAGACACACTTCCTGAGAAGAAGAGCAAATAGTGTGTTCATTGCAGCTTGAAATATTGCAGGAGCATTGATCAGGCCAAAAGGCATGACCTTGAATTCATACAGTCCATGATGGGTCTTGAAAGCAGTTTTGTGTTCTTCACCTTCCACCAACCTGATTTGATGATATCCTGCTTTCAAGTCCAGCTTAGTGAAATATTTAGCACCTGCCAGTTCATCTAAGAGTTCTTCCACTAGGGGCATAGGATATTTATGCTGAACTATTACAGAATTGAGCACCATGTAGTCCACGCAAAATCTCCAGGTTCCATCCTTCTTTCTGACTAACAACACTAGAGAGGTAAAGGAACTTGTGCTATGTTGAATTACTCCTTGTTGCAACATTGCAGAGACTTGTGTTTCAATTTCCTGTTTCTGCATAGGGTTATATCTGTATGGTTTGACACTGACAGGTTTGGCACCTGGTAGTAGGGGAATCTAATGGTCAAAATCTCTGTGAGGAGGCAAAGTATCAGGAGTATTGAATAGTTGTGAATGCTTATCGAGCAGAGGTTGAACAACAGGTGGGATGCAAGCTTCTGCTAGGGGTTGCTTTGCCATGTGACAGAGGTGAATTACTTGCTCAATTGCCCCAATATTTAGGAGGCCTTGTAAGTGTTTGCCAGAAATAGCTGTACAAGGAGTGGGTTTCTCCCTGACTCCTCTAAGTGTAATCCTGGTGCCTTGGTACTTACATCTCATAACCTTCTTTCTCCAGTCAACCCACATAGGACTCATGGTCTCTAGCCACTGCATGCCCAAGATAATACCATTAGTGCCCAGAGGTAAAACTTTCAAATGAGTTGTGAAAGTTTGTCCTTGACAAAACCACTGTAAACTAGGCACTTGAGTATTACATGGTAATTGCCCTCCATTGGCAACAGTGACGGTAGCAACAGGAATGTTTTCTGTTGGGCATTTCAACTCTTTGACTAGATCAACTTTGATGAAGTTGGTTGAACTCCCAGAATCCACTAGAATGAGCAGCTGTCGTTTCCCTACCATACCCTGCAGTTTTATACTTTCTTTAGAAGATGTCCCCGTTGCTGCTCGTTCAAATAATTTCATGCAGTTATCACTATCCTTATTGTTGGGCTGTTCTTCAGATGGCTCACTGTCAAACTCACTGGAGTCACTTTCATACGGTTGTAAAGCATCCCATAACTCTTCCATGACGTGTAACTGAACAGTCTTGGGCATTTATGTCCAGGTCCATATTTCTCTCCACACTTGAACATTCTCCTCTTGCCCTTCTCTGAGCCCTGAGACTGTCCTCCTTGTCAGGGAATTTAACATGATCATCTGCTCTTATGTCTATAGGTGTAGCACCCAACAGACCCTGATGCACATGAGGTTTGGGGCTATAGCGTGGCTCCCATTTCTTGCTGAATTTAGATGTGTCCTCAGCCAACAGTGTCTCTTGTGTTTGAGCCAGGGAATAAGCCAAGTCCACAGTGCTCGGTTGCTGCAATTTAACCGGTGCTCGAATAGCAGGCTTGAGTCCCTCAACAAAACGATTAATAAAAAATGTTTCATCATAGGACTGATTGTAAACTAACATCTTGTGCATGTGTTCCTCGAACATATGTGCGTACTCATCCACTGTTTCCGTTTGCTTCGGGGAGAAGAAAACATCAATCGCTATGGTGTATTTGTTGCGGTTGAACTTGGTGAACACTGCTACACACAAAGCTGCCCAGGTATCAATTGTGTGCATGGCTTCATACGTCTGAAGCCACAAAGCAGCATTGCCCTAGAAATGCATTGTCGTGAAATCGACCCATAGTTCCTGTTGTACATTGTACATCCGAAAATACTTCTTACATTGTTGTTTCCACCATTTCAGGTTCTTCCCTTCAAACTTGGGAAACTCAGACCGAGGGATTCGTGGCTTGTGGTCCATATCAAAATATTGAAATCATTTTATATTTATGAAGGAGGGAGTATCATTTTTTTAAAGTTACAATTTATCATTATAAAAAAATTTGTGAACAAACAACATGTTGTTATGATTAATAATTTGTTACATTTCTTTAGGTCAATGAAGCTTTGATTGATTGCACGATATTGTGCTGAATTACGAATTACAGACAACGAAGTCTTTTCTGAATTGATTTCAAAATAAATTGTTGCTGAATTACTAACATGTTCCACGCCCTACGTTAGGTCTTTCAGAAAGGTGCATGTTTTGTTGCACAGTTTTGTCCATGGATCACAGCCCAGCATGTTGAAATTTATTTATTTGTGTTAACTTCATTCTACGAAATTACTAATTGATGAGTACATCTTTCAAAGATCATCCTCATCCTCAGATTGCGACAAGTGGTGCGCTGCATGTGTGTCACTTGTTGCAACCTGAGAGTTTTGCCTTTTTTCGTAGATCAATATTTTCAAAATATTTTATCTTTTAAATCGTACGTCCAAATCTCGAACTGTTTTCACCGTTGGGTTCCTCACGTAGATATCTTCAAAACTAGATCTTATGTTCATAGATTTTAACGAACTTCTTTTCAGAAAAAAAACGGACGAAAAAACCATGCCCCTCGCGCTAGAAGAAAAAACAGAAAACGCGTCATAGACCTGTCTCTCACGAAGGCAAAACCGTGCCTCTCAAAAAAACAGAAAACACATTTTTCTTCTTTCCGGGAGGCACGGCCGTGCCTCTCGCGAAAAAGAAAACACGCGTATTTTGCGCAATTTTTTTCGTCCAAGAGCTAAGGAACACTGGAACACAAAAAAAAACCCAAAAAAAAACCAAACTAAGAGGCCGAAAACGTGTGCGGAAAAATAAAAAGAACAAAATCCGAAGGAAACGCGCAAAATGCGACACGTGAAGACGTCTGAGAACTCGACAAGTGACAGCGTGTGAGAGTGATTGTTGGAAGGCTTCCGAGGAAATGCTTCCTGATTAGTGTCTGCGTCACCAAATTGCACAGAGAAAAGAATCAGCGGCTGAGTTGTCTCGGCCCAAACATTCAGATTTCGGCCCAGATCCAGTGATAGGAGCTCCTATGTGACGCTCTTTGCGTCAAAGTATTGACATCTCGCACAGGGGACGGCTCGCCTGGGCTGGCCCATTTGACGTTCGCGAGCTGAAAAAACGCGAAAAACAGAGAGCACTACCTCTGAGGATATGAGCACCTGACTTCGTAGTCACAAGCGTGTTGTGCTAGCCGCTGCGACATGCAACCTCTTGTGCTAGATTTGCACCCTATCACTTCAAACAATGGGCAACCGTGGCCCATTTTAAAAATTGTGAACACAATTATAAAATCAAACATTTTGTGAACACGCGAACATTTTTTGGGAGACTCCATTTTTTCTTGAAAAAAGAACAAAATGTAAAACGAATACATTTTTCAAAATTACTGAGAATTTTTAAAATGTCCCAAACATTTTGGAAAAAACATGAAAAATCGAAATTACGAACAAATTTTAAAAACATGATCTTTTTGAATTTGCGAACAACATTTGAAAATATGAACATTTTTTGGATAATTGAACAAATTTGGAAAGCTAGAACATTGTTGAAATTCAAAACATTTTTTGTATTTTTCAAGAAATGTTCACGCTTCTCTGTGCACAAAAATTTTCAACTAGGAACACTTTTCAAAAAAATCGGGGTCATGATTTTTTTAAAATTTTGAATATTTTTTGAAATTCCTGAACATTTTCGAAATTGGTGAACAAAAATTGAAAGTGGGAATATTTTTTATAAATTATGACTATTTTCTGAACTATCAAAGCAATTTGCAAAACATGAACATTTTTAGAATTTGTGAACTAATATGAAAGTTGGAACATTTTCTGATTTTAAAAAATGTGAACATTTTCAAATTTCCAATTGTGCATTTTTTCAAGAAGAAAACAAAATTTTCGAAATTCTAATCATTTTCAACATTTCTGAACAAAATGTCAAAATAGAAACATTTTTCTAAAATATGTACAAAGTATACACAATGCAAATTTCTGAACATTCATTAAAAAATAATAATACATTTAAAAACACAAAAGAAATAAGAAAAAGAAAAGAAACGGATAAACAGGAAAAAGAAAAAAAAGGAAAAAGGAAAGGAAAGAGAAAAGGAAAAACAAAAAATAAGGGAAATGAAAATAATAACATGAATTTTTTCGAAAAAGATCAGAAATAAACCGGTTTAGGAAACTTCTAGAAGGTTCCCAAAAATGGGAAAGGCTACTGGAACCTTGCAAACGTTCCCAAGCAGGAAAATGGTTGGAATATCGAATTTTTGGTTTGCTTTTGAATACATACATACATACATATATATATATATATATATATATATATAATTGAAAATCTTATAATGTTAACATTTTCTAAAAAGAAGAAAATGTCCCAACTTTCAAAATTTCATCAACAACTTTTACAAATTCTCATATTTTGAAAACTCGTTTACAAATTGTCATATTAAGAAAGTGTTCCCACTTGAAAATTTTGTGCACAGAGAAGCATGAACATTTGTTGCAAATTGAAAAACGTTTTGGAATTTCGAAAATGTTCTATCTTTCTAAATTTCTTCACAAATTCGAAAAATGTTGATGTTTTCAAATTTCGTTTGCAAAACAGAAAAAAATATGTTTTTGAAATTTTGTATTAATTTTGAAAAACGTTCCTGTTTGTACAAAATTTTTGGGTCATTTTCAAATTGGCGTGTAATTTTAAAAAATAAATGCATTTTACATTTTGTTCCTTTTTCAAAAAATGTTCGTGTGTTCACAAAATGTTTGAGTTTTAAATTTCATTCACAATTTTGAGAATGAGCTACTGTCACCCATTTCTTCAAGGGATGTGGTGCAAATCTAGCATAAGAGCTTGCATGTCGAGGCGGCTAGCACAACGTGCTTGTAATAACGAAGTCAGATTTTTTTTTCTTTTGAGTAATGATTACGAAGTCAGGTGTTCGAATCCTCAGAGGTAGCGCTCTCCTTTTTTCACGTTTTTCTAGCTCACGAACGTCAAATGGACCAGCCCAGGCTAGCAGCCCCCTGTGCGAGAGATGTTGACACTCTGACACACCGAGCGTTACGTATTGCGGCCCCCTGTTCCCAGAAAATTGCTCAGTTATCTTATTGGGCGCGTTAAGCACTAAATCGTGTAAATGGACATGGCGCACACCCCTGACCGAATGGCCCATTAGAACTGTAGCGGCAGTGCGGTTCTTCTAGCGTTTCTTTATGGCTGGTTATTTTTTTTGTTTTGTTTTCTGTCCTTTTTTGACCGGTTTTAGTTCCTTTATCTTTTATTTTTCATGGACTTTTTCTTTTTAAAATTCGTAAACATTTGTACAAATTCTTCAAAATTTTCCAAATCCATGAATATATTTTAAAATTTCGTGATAGTTTTCAAATTTACGATAGTTTTCAAAATCAAGAACATTTTATATATTCATGAATAGTTTCTTCAAATTTGTGAATTTTTTCCTAGATTGGCGAACTTTTTAAAAAAATGTGATTTTTTTATTTTATGAACTTTTCCAAATTCCTTGGGAAGTCAATGGGTCAAACGATCCAAGGGTTGAATGCTCAACTGTGAACAGGTCAAACGGCACTATCATCTTACACGAGCTGCAATCGAGTAAGGCTGGTCATAGTGGGGTATCATAGCTAGTATCATGCACTTGGGACTAGTAAACATGCTGATGTGGCAGATAATTAAAGAAGAGAGAGGGTTACAGTAGGCTAGCGGGCGGAGGCGCTGCGGCATGCCGCGCCAGTTGAGAAGCTTGTGCATACGTCTTTGTAGTATTTCTTTAATAAGAGAAAAGGCATCGGTCGGTTTGAGGGCGAGCTGGTATTTTTCTTCTTATTATTAGTGTTGTTAAATGATGAGACAGAAAGAGTGCTTTAATCATGTAGGAATTTTGGCAGACATAGTTGTCGTTGAATAAAATGGTCAGATTCTTTTTTTCTCCATTCATTGATAAATGGTTTTTTTCTCACCCACAAAAGGTGTTACTCAATTGAGTTAACTGCAAGGTATTTTTTTCCTGCAAGTTTTCTTAAACTTCCCAAGAAAATATTATTTAATTAAGTTAAGCACTTAGTCTGTTTTTATAGATGTAAGCATTTGAATTTACAAATAATTTTCTTAAGGCTTAATATTAATAAACTGAAAGTGCGAAACATTACATCAGGGAAATAAGTAGTTGTGGACGCCTATTTGGAGTACACTTAGCACGTGTACAACAGAGATGAAGCGGTAGTCCATCCTCACCGCTTAAGCATTTTTTTTCTTAAATAGCTTGATAAACTTTGTTTATCATGGACACATGCTCATATGTTTTTTAAACTGGGCCAACATCGGGAAAAGCTATATGGGCCAGATTCCGTGGCTATATATAAGATGTGAACAATCTGTAGCTACTAAAACATAGTACGACGAACCAAGCCGAAGTTGTAAAAATCACATGTTTTAGCATGAAAGCCTTATGATATGGTGAAATACTTTCCACTGGGGATAGTCTTTGATTTTTTTCGTTCCTCATGGAGTTTGAGCTGGAGCCGGCAGACGTATTCAATCTTTTGTGCTAGTAAATATAGAAAACGATGAAAGTAGCTAAAGAAAATTCAAATTTATGTGTCTATATGTAATGAAGGAAAATGTGCTATATATAGGTGATGAGATAAAAAGTGCTTGTAAACTCTTTACTTTCGACTATTTCTGCTACCTCTGTCGTGTGATCTAAAAATAATGTATGAGCTTTCACTATGAGTAAACTGTATGAACAAAAGAAAGAAGTTCATTGAATGATTGTTTCTTATAGACAATTTGCTAAAGGCCAAAGATAAAACATACTTACGGGTGTTGAGAGCATATAACTGATGATGATTATTTCTTCTAAATAGTTTGCTAATATAGCCAAAGATATAAAAATTTAGAAATAATATTGAGGAGACTTGCAGATGAATAAGTAGCAAAAAATGGTCGTGATGAAAAAGAGGAAGAAATAGTAAACGACCATAGATAGCCAATGCATGGAAGATCTTACACCTTTAAGCTGCTTCACCATCGGTGATTGTACTAGAAGCACAGAGTGGTTAGGTGTGATTTGTAGAAATTGTCAAAGAACGTCTGAAGGAGCTGTATAGAATTCTTATTACTGGTTATATATGGGTAGGAGTGCGGTAATTGTGATAGTGGGTGGGTAGATATGTGTGCCACTTGTTGCATGTGAAATGTGTACGTGTTGACGCGTGTGTGCTATGTCAAAACAAATGGTATCGAGAGTGTGCAATGGCTTTTGGTAAACTTTCATGCATGTAAAGTTTTAGATCTTTTTATATAATGGAAAGTACCTTAATATGATAAAAGGATTTCATAACTAAGTTTGGGAATTGACTGGGCCAACAATGCGATTGTAGGGGAATGGTGGGACCATGTTTTCTTTGGGCCATCAGGCCATAATATTTTTGTTGGTCATCGGACGGAGAAAATTTGAAAATAGGATAGAGTGTTTTAATTTTATTAGGAATTCTGGCAAGCCAAATCGTTGTTAAATAAATGGTCATGTTTCCTTTTTTTTTTCTATTCATGGGTAATTTTTTTCACCATTGAAAGGTGTTACTCAATTGAGTTAAGTGGATGGTTTGTATTTTTAGCAGTGTTGCACACATGATACTCTTTGTACGATTTTTATACGAAAATCCATCACGGCCTTTCATCTAGCCCGTCAGATAGGGCTAGACCTTTGGATAATTGATCGTATGAGGATTTAAAAGTTTAACATGATGTGCAAAGTAGTTGCACATTTTTTTTCCAGCTGCAAACATTTTTTTGATTTCCCTAGAAAATGTTATTCAATTAAATCAAGCTTATAGTCTACTTTTATAGATATAAACATTTTTTAATTTGCAAATAGTGTTTTGAAGGTTTGAAGAAATTTATAGGTTTAAAAATTATTAAATAGCAAGGGTGCGTCATTTTATAGCAGGAGAATAAGTAGTTGTGGACGAATCTAGACGTGTGTTCGAAGTACACTAACACATGTACGACAGAGCTGAAGCGGTAGCCTGTCCGCACGAATTAAGTAATTTTTTTCTTAATAGGTCAATATGAAACTGGTTGATTGTAGACGCATGGTCATGTTTTTTTTTTCTTAACTTGACCAACAATAGAAAAAGATATATGTGCCAGATTCAATAGTTATAGTGTGCCAATGATCAATACGTACAACAGTTAAACAAAACAGCATAGTAAAAGGCACACGTGTCAACACAATAGATAGGATGCCCAACACCTGGAGCTCACGGCAGCAGCCCGGGCTTAGCCGGTTTAATATATGTATATATATATATATATATATATATATATATATATATATATATATATATATGTATATATGTATATATATCGTATCATGTTAAATTCTATATTACTATGTGCCTTGCATGTCAATTAATAGGATCACATATGATAGTAGTTTATGATACTATGTATTATGAAGGTAGTATCATACAACAGTATCATATGCATGATACTATTATATGATGTTCCCCACTATGAGTAGCCTGAGGCAAAGAGCCGCTAGAGCGGTCGATCAATAAGAGTTGTTTTTAATGGGCATTAGGGCAAGTGCATGCTTTCGGTGTCAAAACCGGCGAATCTCGGGTAGGGGGTCCCGAGCTGTGAGACTATGATCGATGGTAACAAGAGACGAAGGAGACGATGTTTACCCAGGTTCGGACCCTCCTATGGAGGTAATACCCTACGTCCTGCTTGATTGTATTGATGATATGTAGGTTATCGAGTTGATCTACCTCGAGATTGAATAGCTAAACCCTAGATGAGTTGTTCTCTGGCCTACAGCCTAAAACCCTTCGGCTTATATAGACGCCGAGGGTACCTAGGGTGTACACATGGTCGGGTACACATCGAAGGAAACCATGCCTATCTACTATCGAAAACTTGAAGGACACGCGACGGCTCCTTGAAGCTTCTACCCTGGCGACGGGGCCTTTGATCATCCAATGCTCATCCAACGGCCCACATAGTCCGGCCCATGAGAAACAGGTCGGCTATCCGAGGACCCCCTAAATCAGGACTCCCTCAGTAGCCCCCGGACTAGCCTCCAATGCCGAGGTATATCCGGATAATCTTTGTGTGTCGAAGTCTCTGGCTTGCGAGGCGAGTCCCTCTACTCCTTCTTATTCGGCAACCGTCCTGTCATCGGCGAAATCCCAAGCGCCACGAGCTTGCTGGGTCCATTGTAACAACCGTCAGCGTTTCTCGATTTTCGCGTGTCGTGGTGAGACGAGCGATTCAACGGCTTTTTACAAGACTGCCCCTCCCAAAAAGGAGGCACCACCCATTTAAACAAACTGAATCATGGTCCATGCCACATCCTCTTCTTCCTCCCCATCGGAACAAACTTCTAGCGAAAGATCACCACAAAAACATGGCGAGTGCCCCAGCTCTTCCTCGCGCCCTTACAGCTCCCTTCTCGGGGATTGGACAAGCTGCTCCGTATCCCTCCTTAGACTACACAATGTTGAGACCCGGGGGTACCTTCCTTCCTCGGATCTGGCAGTTACCCGCGCCGGTTTGTCTTCATTCAACGACAAAGCCTTTGCGGAGAATTTCCCCAACCCACAAAAGGGGGAGTGCGTATGCTTCGTGCCGTTTCTCCTGCGAGGTCTCAGGTTCCCCATTAATCCATTCTTGAGGGGGTTATTGGACTTCTGTGGGATCCAGCTCCATCACCTCACCCAGGGTCTATTCTGCACGTCTCGGGCTTCGTCGCCCTTTGCGAGATGTTCCTGGGTTGCGAGGCACACTTTGAATTGTGGAGGAAGTACTTCTGCCTCATCCCTCGTACTCGGGACAAGACAATTTTGGAGGTCGGAGGAGCCGAAATTTGCCGCATAGCGGGGACGGGGTATCCAGTGGTAACACCGAAAGAATTCGAAGAATGGTCTTCGAAAGGGTTTTATATCAAGGACGTCCCCCTATTTGATCCAGCTCAGAGGGGTTTGCCTAAATACTCCGATGCCCCCTTAAAGAAAAGGTACAACTGGCGACCGAAGAGTTCATCCCAAGAGGAGAGCTGTAAGAGCACATTTCTCCATGTGTGGTTTTGGGTAATTAATGACAATCTCTATGGACTAATGGTTTCCTTGAGTTATATTCTAAGGATTATTCCATAGGTACTTCTTGAAGTCCATCTGTTGGTTTCAAGGAGTTTATATGGTGACCAAGGTGGTATTCAAGGTGTTATCCAAAGATTGGTCATGTAAGAGTTGAGCTTACTACAAGCATGTCTTGAATAAGAAAACTGTGTGAGCATTCATGTTTACCTTCAAGACATCATATTTATGAAGAGAGAATATAAGATACAAGGTTGATCAAGACTAAGTCAAAGAGTGAACCAAGTTTATCAACACACAAAGCGTACAAGATGTACCGAGAAGGATCAAGTGATCCCATGGTATGGTAAGCATTGTCCATTACGCTTTTTATACTAACCATGGTCTACGTGAGTGTTCTTTGTAGTGTTAGGTATTTTTCCATGGGATTGCATCGAGAGGAAGATCCCATACAACCCATGGAAGATGACATCAGGTGGTGATCATCATCAAGGTTGCGGTGTGCAAGTTCAAGTGAAGCATCATGAAGAAATAATACTTGTAGCTTGCCATCCATTGTGGTGAAAATGGACTTGTGAAGGTGTGCCGAAGAGTGACTCACCCATAGTGGAGTATGGGGGAGCAATCAACTAGCCTTCATCTAGCCAACGCAATCACGAAAGGTGGTCCAACTTGAGGGAGTCAAGATCGTCATCATCTAGATCAAGTGGACTTCGTGCAAGGCAAATGTTTTCCATTGATAGGTTTTCTATTTTACCGGTCTCATGGTGATAGTTTGGAGACCGGGTTATAGGATCGATAGCCGTACTATCAAGGGGGGCTCTCAAGTGAGTAGCTTGATTGTATCATTCGTCGAGAGCTCAGACCATTGCATCCTTGCATTATATTTCTTGATTTTTATTTCTATTTTCTCCTTTTGAGGTTGTAGAGCTTCTGGTTATCTTCGTGACAAGCTCTAGTACATCGAAAACGGGTTTCATATGCTTCTTCTATTGCGTTTTTGGTGTCAGAGGTTTTATCGGTCTTATCCGAGGAAGGGTTCTCACCAATTTCTTATGGGCCTTTTATCATTTGTTTCTTATTGATATTTCTATCAATATTGTATTATCCCATGTCATTAGCTTTCCAACAAACTTGGTTTCGTTGAATTCGGAGCCCGTTTGCAGAAGTTGTGGCAGTTTTGGTGTTCTTAAAAGGCTGTAGCGATACTACCGCGGCTAGAGCGGATGTAATTTTTTACTATCGCTCCAGAGCAGTCCTACCATGGCTCCAAAGCGGTAGTACCGCTCCGGACCAAAATCTCGTGTTAAGTCCAGCCGTGGTAGGCACGGATATAATTTTTAGTACCGCTCGCAAGCAGTAGTACTGCTACCCGTAGCGATAGTACCGCTCCGGCGGTTCTACTGGCCTTTTGCCTCCTCGGTGTTGTTTTTCAAAGGGCTTCCACTGCCCCAGCGGTAGTACCGCTCCCATGAGCGGTAGTACTGCTCTATGCAGGCTGTGAGCATAACGGTTGGATTTTCCCCACCTATAAGGGGGTCTTCTTCCCCATTGAACCTTATCCTTTGAGCTCGTGTTCTTCCCCCATTGTTGACCTTCTTCGAGCTTTCTAACTCTCAATCCCTACAATGATTCTTGCTAGTTCTTGAGGGAAAAGAGAGAGGAGATCTAGATCCACATTTCCACCAATCACTTTCTCCTCTAAGTGAGGGGAACCCCTTGGATCTAGATCTTGGAGTTCTTCTTCGTTCTTCCTCTCATTTTCCTCCCTATCATTAGTTGCTTTGGTGGGATTTGGGAGAGAAGGACTTGGGCACTCTGTGTGCCCTTGCCATTACATTTGGTGCATAGGTTTGAGTTCTTCATGGTGATACGTGGAAGTGAGAAGTTTAGAAGCTTATTACTCTTGGGTGTTTGAGCACCCTAGAGCTTGTTCCTCTTGGGTGCTTTGGTGCCCTAGACGGTTTGTGGTGCCTCAGAGCTCAATCATTGTGGTGCAAAGCTCCGAGCATGCGTCGGGGTCTCCAATTAAGTTGTGGATATTGCCCCGAGCATTTGAGGTCACTGCAGAAGCCATAGTCCATTGTGGTGAAGCTTCACGGTGTTGTTGGGAGCCTCCAATTAAGTTGTGGAGTTTGGCCCAACCTTGTTTGTACGGGTTCGGTGACCACCCTCAAGGGTCCCTTAGTGGAATCACGACATCTTGCATTGTGCAAGGGCGTGAGGAGATTACGGTGGCCCTAGTGGCTTCTTGGGGAGCATTGTGCCTCCACACCGCTTCGAACGAAGATTAGCATCCCCAAGGGATGTGAACTTCGGGATACATCGTCGTCTCTGTGTTCCTCGGTTATCTCTTACCCGAGCCCCTTTACTTATGCACTTTACTTTGTGATAGCCATATTGTTTCTTGCTATACATCTTGCTATCACTTAGTTGTTTATCTTGCTTAACATAAGCTGTTGGTGCAGATAGGTGAGCCTAGTTGTTTTAGGTTTTGTGCTTGACTTATTAAACGTTAGTTTTATTCTGCATTTGTTCAATCCTAAACCGTAATTATTTTAAAGCGCCTATTCACCCCCCTCTAGGCAACATCCACGTCCTTTCAATTGGTATCATAGTTAGGTATCTCCTTATTAGGTTTAACAATCTAGAGAGTAAGGATGTCGACTAGGGGATTACGATTCTCTAACACTCTTAGTTTCAATGGCACATGTTTTGATGTTGGGGTAATTTGCATGCTTAACCTCTGTAGGGTCATGGACCCATCCTTATAGCGAATTGTAGATATGAGGTTTTCTCCTCCAAAGGATTCTCAACACATATCTTTAGAGGATGAGAAAAACTCTTATCTCAATGCTCAAGCTTCTAATGTGCTTTTTTATGCTTTGAGCAATGTAGTTATATTTGAACTCATGTCGTTCTGGGATGCTCATGAGTTGTGGACAAAGCTTCAAGATAAATTTGGTGAATCCAAGATTTGTAGGGATGATTGTTCTCCCCCCAGCTCCGGTCGTGTTGTCTTCTCAACTTCATCTACTTCACCTACATGTGGATTGCCACAAGGTAATTATATGGTGAGTAGTGATGATTATTGTAATGATGATAGTGGGATTATTGTTGATAATTCTTCTAAACTATCTTATTGCAATGCTTCATCTTTGGAATTTAACACCTCGAGCACTTTAAATGTTTCACATGCTTGTGTTGATAGTCCTTGCATATCATGTACAAATTGCTTGACTAAATATCATGATGATATGCTTGCTATATCTTGTTGCCATGATAAAAATGTATCTATGTCCTCAAGTTGTTGTGCTAACAATGTAGAGGAAACCCAACACTCCATGGAACAAGATGTGGTCTTGAATGGTGCTTCAAGGGATCCTACATCATCATCTATTGTTTCTCACTTTTTCCTTATGGCTAAGGCTTCAAAGGTATCTCCTACTTTGAATCCCAATATATCTCACGATGATGATGTTGATGATAATGATGAAGAGAGTGATAATATTGCTTCCTTAAAAATTAAGGGAGAAATGGTTTTTAAAGCTCTTCATAAGAATAATATTGCTCGTTCCCACTTAATGGAAATCATGTCTATTGCCATTGAGGGCAAGAAATATATTGAGGAGTTGGAAGCTCATCTCGAGGAGCATGAGACCATCATTGACAAAATGGAAGGTCATGAACGTGATTACGCCAATGAGATCGCGGAGCTATCTCAAGCTCTTGAAAACGAACAAACCACCAAGGAATCTCTTGAGGAGACTTTTGCTCCAGAATTATCTGGATTAAAGGAATCCCATGAAAGATCTCTCAAGGTGGCTAATGATTTTAGAACTAAAATGATAAGCTTGAAGTTGCACATGCTAAACTCCTTGAGGACTTTGAGCACCTCGAAAATGGCTCAAGGGTCATTAAGAGTTCGCTCATTGAACTCACCGAGTCTCATGCTCAACTTAAAGTTTCATATGCTAAAGAGCTTGCCAAGTTGCCTTCTCCTCTTGTTGTTAATGATGATGCTTGTGCTACTAACTCTATTTCTTGTGAAGCATCCATCTTAAAAGGAGAATGTTGAGCTAAGGGCTCAACTTGAGTTGCTATCTAGCAATTATGGGAAATTGGAAGAAAGTCATGAAAAGCTTTCTAGCTCTCATGGCGATCTTCTAGTATCGCAGAATGTGCTAAAGATAGCTCATGAGGCTAGTGCCACTAAGGTAACATCTAGTGATCTTCATGTGTACATGACCACTGGATCTAGTAGAAATGCTTTATTGCCATGTGCTAGTCCTCGTAGTTCATCTACTCATAATGTTGGTACATCTTGTGATGAATTACTTTCCTTGCCTTGTTGCTCTAACGATGAAGCTTATACTTCCTCTAGAACTTGTGTTGATTCTAACCATGTAGAGTAAATCAATGAGCTCAAGGCCCAAGTCACTTCTTTGAAGAAAGACTTGGAAAAGAGTCATAAAGGTAAGTACACACTCAACAATATATTGAGTGTGCAAAAATTCCCAAATGACAAAGGTGGACTTGGATTCAACTCCAAGAAGAAGATGTCCACGAAGTACAAGAAGAAGGGCCAAGAACAAGTCAAGAATTCAGCCAAGATTATTTGCTTCAAGTGCAAAATACAAGGGCACCATGTAAGATCTTGCCCATTGAAGAAGAAGACTCAAAGTAACAAGCAACAAGGGAAGCTGCCACAAGTTCAATCGCATGCTCAACCACAAGTTGAATAAAGGCCTCTTCCCAAGAATACCCAAGTCATCACTCCTCAAGTTGAGAAATCAATTGAGAAGAAAGTAAAGGGTAGATGTTGCTACTTATGTCGGGAGAAGGGTCACTTCGCTTCTTTTTGCACGAAAGGTAACTTATCCAACCCAATCATTATTGATGATATATATTCTCTTGGGAAGGATAAGCTTGGCAATGTGTTTGCCAAATGTGTTGGTACTCAAAGTGGTGTCAAGAAAATAACCATTTGGGTAGCCAAGCCTATTGTGACTAACCTCTTAGGACCCAACTTGGTTGGGGACCAACAAGCTCAAACTTGATCAATAGGTGTTGTTGGAGGGCATTGGTGACTTGGCTACATCATGAAGAATTAAGGGATCTTCATCATTCATATTATCTCAAGCCAAGTCATTTGGATTATCAAGTTTCTATCTTATATCCAATGCGCCTCCTTACGGTAACTTGTACTTAAATTGTTTACATTGATAGTTACTTGTACCTTTGCATGTTGTGGTTTCGTACCTTGCATGTGTTTGTATATGGTGTGACTCTGGCTTGCTTATATTGAGTAATCAAGTATCACTAGTAGAATGTCGATCGGTAGTCCCAGTCGGGATGTTCCTTTAGTACTGGTTCCCCAACCGGTACTAACGGGGCGGGACTAAAGGTCCAGACCTTTAGTACCGGCTGGCCCACAGACCGGTACTAAAGGCCCACCACGTGGCTGCCTGCGTGGGCTGGTGGTGGAGGACCTTTAGTACTGGTTGGTGATACCAACCGGTACTAAAGGCCCACCACGTGGCTGCCTGCATGGGCTGGTGGTGGAGGACCTTTAGTACCGGTTGGTGATACCAACTGGTACTAAGTGTTACCAACCGGTTTTTAAAATAATTTTTTTGTTTTTCGAATTTTTTTATTTTTTTCTGATTTTCAAATCTGTGAATTATCTGACAATTTAATCTCTAATCACCCCTCTTCACTGCTTTTGAATTATTTGACAATTTAATCTCTAATCACCCTCACTCCAAATCATCTAACTTCCCAGCCGGTCACCCATCCTCTCACGCTTAACTTTCGAGTTCTATCACCCTATGTTTCCAAGACTGCACTTGTTGTTTTCTTGACAATAGTAAGCTATCAATCATATTAACCCTTAGGTTTTGATGTCACATTATTTAATTTTTTGAATTTCAAACAATTATTAAAATAAAAAATGTATTGAATTTCTATGAAAATAAAATAAGTAATATTATTATTTTATTCATTTTTTGCCATATATTCAATTCATATGGCATAATTAATATCTTTAAAGCTGTAAATCGAAATTCAACAAATAATATATCCATTATCATCAGAAAAATGTGAGGAATCCAAATATGACATCATTTATTTATTTTTAAATAATTTGTTTTTGATTTTGTAGGAAAAAAATCTTCTTTTTGAAATAACTTTTTTTACTTTTAGGATTTCAAGAATGTGAGAAAACTTCACCGGTAAACCCCGATGAAATCGAGTCCCAATTTTTCTCTAGTTTTTCTGATTAAACTAACCCCGGTGATCCTCTAACATGCGTTTCAACTTCAACCTCTCCTTATCATTTTCGAAGTTTCTCTTTGCATCAGCAATGACCCGACCCAAATCATCAGCGAGCTCATCTGATGCCTCTTCTTCAGCTTCCCCCCATTGATGCCTCTTCTTCAGCTTCCCCCATTGTTGTATCGGCGAAAGGATAGTTGTCATCATCCTCTTATTCTACATTGTGTTCCATTATAACCCTTCTTTCTCCATGCTTGGTCCAACAACTATAGCCGGACATGAAACCGGACTTCAGCAGGTGGTAGTGAAGGGTTTTTGAGGTAGAGTAATTACTATCATTCTTACAGTCATGACATGGACAACACATTAAACCATTCTGCTTGTTTGCCTTAGCCATAGAATAAAATCATGCATGCCATTAAGAAACCCTGGACTTAGTCGGTCATCGTACATCCATTGTCGGCTCATGTTCACTACACAACATCAAAGTGACCAAATTAATACAACTTCATCATCACATTACAACCAAAAGTAGAGCTAGCAGTGACCAAATGTTATTACTGCAAATAATAGATACTTATAGTTCATACATACATCTCATAAAACAACATACAACTATCTCAACTTATTATGGACCAAGCACGAAGAAAGAGAGGTTATTATGGAAGACAGCGAAGAAGAAGAGGATGACGACAAATACCCTCCCCCTGAATACGGTGATGCTGCAATGGGGGAAGCTGAAGTTCAAGAAAATGAAATGTCTTTTGTAACAGATGAGTTTATGTCCGAAACCTTGATACTTCGAAAGAGACTGTCCGTTTTGTACACGAAGTGCATCCAGCTTTTTCCGTAACCCTCTCAACTTTTTAGCACATGCTATGTGGGTGAAATTATGATACCATGCCAACTTTCAACCTTTTCAGAGTTCATTTGTAGTGCTTTTCAATTTCAGAGTCATTTAGCTCAAAAAAATCAATAACTGCATGAAAAATAACAAATGAAGTCAGAAAGGGTTGAAAATTGATGATGTGGCTTTGAATGGTGCATTTTGAACACACAAAAAGCCTGGAGTTCAAATAAGTTCAAGAAAATGAAATGCCTTTTGCAACAGATGAGTTTATGTTTGAAACCCTGATACTTCGAAAGAGACTATCCGTTTTGTACACGAAGTGCATCCAGCTTTTGCCGTGACCCTCTCAACTTTTTAGCACATACTATGTGGATGAAATGATGATACCATGCCAACTTTCAACCTTTTCAGAGTTCATTTGTAGTGCTTTTCAATTTTAGGGTCCTTTAGCTCAAAAAAATCAATAACTGCATGAAAAATAACAAATGAAGTCAAAAAGGGTTGAAAATTGATGATGTGGATTTGAATGGTGCATTTTGAACACACAAAAAGCCTGGAGTTCAAATAAGTTCAAGAAAATGAAATGCCTTTTGTAATAGATGAGTTTATGTCCGAAACCCTGATACTACGAAAGAGACTGTCCGTTTTGTACACGAAGTGCATCCAGCTTTTGTCGTAACCCTCTCAACTTTTTAGCACATGCTATGTGGGTGAAATGATGATACCATGCCAACTTTCAACCTTTTCAGAGTTCATTTGTAGTGCTTTTCAATTTCAGGGTCATTTAGCTCAAAAAAATCAATAACTACATGAAAAATAACAAATGAATTCAGAAAGGGTTGAAAATTGATGATGTGGCTTTGAATGGTGCAATTTGAACACACAAAAAGCCTGGAGTTCAAATAAATTCAATAAAATGAAATGCCTTTTGTAACATATGAGTTTATGTCCGAAACCCTGATAATTCGAAAGAGACTATCCGTTTTGTACACGAAGTGCATCCAGCTTTTTTCGTAACTCTCTCAACTTTTTAGCACATGCTATGTGGGTGAAATGATGATACCATGCCAACTTTCAACCTTTTCAGAGTTCATTTGTAGTGCTTTTCAATTTCAGGGTCATTTAGCTCAAAAAATCAATAACTGCATGAAAAATAACAAATGAAGTCAGAAAGGGTTGAAAATTGATGATGTGGCTTCGAATGGTGCATTTTGAACACAAAAAAATCCTGGAGTTCAAATAAGTTCAAGTAAATGAAATGCCTTTTGTAACAGATGAGTTTCCGTCCGAAACCCTGATACTTCGAAAGAGATTGTCCGTTTTGTACATGAAGTGCATCCAGCAAAAAGAATGAACTAAAAATAATCAATTTAATATTATTTTATGAACTATAATATTCTTCAATAGCAAAAAGAATCAACTAAAAATCTTTTATAAAACTCTAATAGCAAAAAGAAACTCTAAAAGCTTTTATAAACCTCTAGTATTTTTGAAACTAAAATTATATAAAACCTAAAAATTACCGTATATGTAGGAAGTCTTTAGTACCGGCTGGTGACACCAGCCGGTACTAAAGGTTGCCCTTTAGTATTGGTTGGTGTCACCAACTGGTACTAAAGGTGCACGCGGGGCCCAAGTCTGACCAAAAGCCTGCCACGCCCCTTTAGTACCAGCTCGTGACACGAACCGCTACGAAAGATTGCTCACGAGCCGGTACTAAAGGTTGCCCTGCTCCTAGCCGTTGGAGCCGGCACGAACCAGGACTAATACCGTCTTTAGTACCAGCTCGTAACCAGACCGGGACTAATGCTTGGGACGAAAGGTCTATTTTCTACTAGCGTATGGGTATGTTGGTTTGCACATCATGTATGTGTGCGTATTGTGTTGAGCCTTTTTGCATCTTGTCTTATCTTAGTTGGTTCTCTTGAGAGATTAATGGATTATCCCGTTTTGGGGAAGTGATGTGCTTTGTGCACTTCACAATCCAAAAATGTGTGTACATGAGGAATAACACTTAGTATTGATATTACAAGATTATCTAGCTTCTATGTGGTATGTTTTCTCATGATAAATTAAAATTATAAAGGGTCCATTAATCATCTCTTGTTGGATTTCATTTGCCACTTGTTATTATTGCTGGGTTACCACATTATGGGGGAGTAATATGCTATGTGCATATTACAAGCCCAGAGAATGTGGACATTTGAGATATTGCCACTTAGATTTGATATTATAATTTATCTTGTTCCTAGGTGGCATGCTAGCTCTATAAGTGTCATTTGCTTGTGATTTAGGAGTAAAGATGATGTTGGATCTATTTGCAATCTACCAATAGGAATTATTTCCAAATACTTCTTGTCCTTTGACAATTGGTATTCCTTTTAAGTGGTAGAATTTGCTAATCATCTTTACATAGGTTTTTGTTTATCGTTTGTCCTCCTTGCCTCTTGTGGATCTTTTTGAGCATTTCTAGTGTTTCTATAGGTATAGGGAAAGTGATGATCCCATCGTGTGCATTTTGTATTCAAATGCAAATTCTATATAATGCACATCTCTTTGGGGAGCTATCATATTTTCTTTAGAACACTCTCTTTATGTGTTTATCATAAAATCTTTTGATCTTCGTCAAGTGTGTGTTGGTGGGAGGCAAGCCTTTTCTCTAGGTGCTTTGTGCCATCATGAAAATTTGCGGAGGGTTTGGTTTGTTTTGAACCTAGCTCTCTTTTGGGACTTGATACCTCTTGTTTTCCTTCAATTGGTATCTTGTGTCCTTCTATTTGGCATGTGTCAATGGATATATCATTCCTTGATATATCTTTTCGTGGGTATCCGTTAAGTGATAATTTTTCATTTGGTATCTTATTTTCACTTGATACCTTATATTTTGGTATCTTATCAACTGTGTGTTGATTTGATTCTTGAAAGCCTCGAGCATGGATATTTACTACATGTACTTTCGTTGGCATGTTCTCTTTCCTTGACCCAATATATAGGGGAAACTCCACTATGACATAAATTGGCTAAAGTGTGCATGAAATTCAATTTCTTATCTATATGCACACTTTATGTGGAGTTTTGTCCTATGTATTATTGGTCCAGTAACTTTTTGGTCCTAATAAGTTTGGGTACCACTTTGTTTGTGGTGTTGTTCTAGGAACAATTGGAGATACATTGGATACTCGGCTCACTTACAAGGAAGGTATTGAAACCATGTGCTTATTTGAGCCATGCTAGGATGATCGATGAACCATTGTCTACTACATCAATCCAATGCTATCTCGGTAACACGTATCTACTTCATGCATACATTTCTCGCATTCAACCGTTTATAGGTTGCATCATGGCATGAATTTCTTGAGTCATTCTTGTGGTACTTGTTTCCTTTCTCAAAGCGTCTCAACGATGATGTCATATTGCTAGTTGTGATGTCTTTGATGTTCGTGTATTGGGAGTTCATTTATGTACAATAAGAAATATTAGGCTATGTGTTATGCTTTCAAGCAAAGATCTTATTGGTATATTTATGACTTCCTAATGGATATCTTGTTCGTTCCTTCTTGTAACTATTTCGTGTGTACATCATTCTTTGTGGATATATCATCATGATTGTCCTCTACCTAGAATCTTATACACATGAGAGAAGTTACATCTCTAGTTGATATCCTCTTTTTTCTTTCACGTCCACCGTTGCATTCCCTTTCTACTTCCTTGGTGGTTTTGTGAAAGAACTTGTGTTGAGTGCGGATCTTATATCCTTGCATCTTGATGCACTCTTTGGTGGTGAAGATTATTTTCCTCATGCTTGTCTTCATGAGGGTTTTGCCATTTCGATTGGTATCCCTCCTCCTGACAATGCTATCATTTCCTATCTTCACCAGGGGTTGTCACAAGCTTTGGTTTTTAATTTTATTATTAGTAAGCTTTGTGAACCCATTTGCTAGTGGTTCGTGTGTGGGAAGAATATGTCTTGCACTTTGTGTATCATTTCATCAAGACTATGTTGATGCTTAATGCTCATCCTTATATTAGTCTTCTCAAGTGGTTTGCCATGACTCGCACACATCATTTTGGTTTAGCCTATCCTTAAATTGCCTCTTTTACTTGTTACTCAACCATATGTTTAGTGCAAGTACTATGCTCATTGTCTTATCTACTTTCTTGCACTTGTTGTGTGTTTGTATTGATTTTGGGGGAGTCATGATCCTATTTATGCACTTGTAGTCAAATACAAAAAAATTCTTAATTGTGTGCAAATCATGTGGAGCTCCTCTAGTTTCTTTATAAACACTCTTTTGCCCATATCATAATATCTTTTATTCATGTGGCTCGTAGGTCCATGTGATTGATTGTTCCAATTGGTATCTTTTGATTGATTGCTTCACTCTAGTGTATGTCTTTGTGCCATACGAACCTTTTTGCAATCTTTCGATCCTCAATATAGTTTGTTTTCCTCCAACTACTCATCATTGGATTTGTGTATTTATTTGCATACGTATTTTGAGAAATACAAACCTTTTGGAGGAACACCTATTATATTGGCTTTATAAGCTTTTCGCCCATTTTAGCAATCGATGCCAATGGGGGAGAAGTTTAGAGAGTTTAGTTTGAAAATCTTAGAGCGTTTTGCTTTTATTTCTTAAGCATTTGCATCTCACATCCATGCATTTCTTTGCATTTGTGTGTGCTTGGTTGGCTTATTTCCTTATATAAAGTCTCTTGAAAGTGGTTGTCATCAATTACCAAAATGGGGGAGATTGTAAGAGCACATTTCTCCATGTGTGGTTTTTGGTAATTAATGACAATCCCTATGGACTAATGGTTGCCTTGAGTTATATTCTAAGGATTAGTCTGTAGGTACTTCTTGAAGTCCATCTGCTGGTTTCAAGGAGTTTATATGGTGACCAAGGTGGTATCCAAAGATTGGTCATGTAAGAGTTGAGCTTACTGCAAGCATGTCTTGAAGAAGAAAACTGTGTGAGCATTCATGTTTACCTTCAAAACATCATCTTTATGAAGAGAGAAGATAAGATACAAGGTTGATCAAGACTAAGTCAAAGAGTGAACCAAGTTGATCAACACACAAAGCGTACAAGATGTACCAAGAAGGATCAAGTGATCCCATGGTATGGTAAGCATTGTCCATTACACTTTGTGTACTAACCCATGGTCTACGTGAGTGTTCTTTGTAGGTTTAGGTATTTTTCCATGGGATTGCATCGAGAGGAAGATCCCATACAACCCATGGAAGATGACATCAGGTGGTGATCGTCATCAAGGTTGCGGTGTGCAAGTTCAAGTGAAGCATCACGAAGAAATCATGCTTGTAGCTTGCCATCCATTGTGGTGACAAGGGACTTGTGAAGGTGTGCCAAAGAGTGACTCCCCCATAGTGTAGTATGGGGGAGCAATCAATTAGCCTTCATCGAGCCAACGCAATCACGAAAGGTGGTCCAACTTGAGGGAGTCAAGGTCGTCATCATGTAGCTCAAGTGGACTTCATGCAAGTCAAATGTTTTCCCTTATAGGTTTTCTATTTTACCGGTCTCATGGTGATAGTTTGGAGACCGGGTTATAGGATCGATAGCCATATTATCAAGGGAGGCTCTCAAGTGAGTAGCTTGATCATATCGTTCATCGAGAGATCAAACCATTGCATCCTTGCATCATATTTCTTGATTCTTATTTGTATTTTCTCCTTTTGAGGTTTTAGAGCTTGTGGTTATCTTCGTGACAAGCTCTAGTACATCAAAAACGGATTTTATATGCTTCTTCTATTGCGTTTTCGGTGTTGGAGGTTTTACCGGTCTTATCTGAGGAAGCGTTCTCACCATTTTCTTATGGGACTTTTCTCATTTGCTTATTATTTATATTTCTATCAAGATTGTGTTAGACCATGTCTTCAGACTTCCAACAAACTTGGTTTCGTTGAATTCGGAGTCCGTTTCCAGAAGTTATGGCAGTTTTGGTGTTCTTAAAAGGCTGCAGCGGTACTACCGCGGCTAGAGCGGATGTACTTTTTTTACTATCGCTCCAGAGCGGTACTATCGCGGCTACAGAGCGGTAGTATCGCTCCGGACCAAAATCTCGTGTTAAGTCCAGTGGTGGTAGGAACGGATGTATTTTTTAGTACCGCTCGCAAGCAGTAGTACCGCTACCCATAGCGGTAGTACCGCTATCCATAGCGGTAGTACGGTGGGGACGAGCGGTAGTACCGCTCCGGCGGTTCTACTGGCCTTTTGCCTCCTCGGTGTTGTTTTCCAAAGGGCTTCCACCGCCCCAGCGGTAGTACCGCTCCCATGAGCGGTAGTACCGCTCTGTGCAGGCTGTGAGCATAACGGTTGGATTTTTCCCCACCTATAAAATGGGGTCTTCTTCCCCATTGAACCTTATCCTTTGAGCTCGTGTTGTTCCCCCATTGTTGACCTTCTTTGAGCTTGCTAACTCTCAATCCCTCCAATGATTCTTGCTAGTTCTTGAGGGAAAAGAGGGAGGAGATCTAGATCCACATTCCCACCAATCACTTTCTCCTCGAAGTGAGGGGAATCCCTTGGATCTAGATCTTGGAGTTCTTCGTGTTCTTCTTCGTTCTTCCTATCATTTTCCTCCCTAGCATTAGTTGCTTTGGTGGAATTCGAGAGAGAAGGACTTGGGCACTCCGTGTGCTCTTGCCATTGCATTTGGTGCATAGGTTTGAGTTCTCCACGGTGATACATGGAAGTGAGAAGTTGAGGAGCTTATTACTCTTGGGTGTTTGAGCACCCTAGAGCTTGTTCCTCTTGGGTGCTTTGGCGCCCTAGATGGTTGGTGGTGCCTCGGAGCTCAATCATTGTGGTGCAAAGCTCCGAGCATGCGTTGGGGTCTCCAATTAAGTTGTGGAGATTGCCTCGAGCATTTGAGGTCACCGCCGAATCCATAGTCCATTGTGGTGAAGCTTCACGGTGTTGTTGGGAGCCTCCAATTAAGTTGTGGAGTTTGCCCCAACCTTGTTTGTATGGGTTCGATGACCGCCCTCAAGGGTCCCTTAGTGGAATCACGACATCTTGCATTGTGCGAGGGCGTGAGGAGATTATGGTGGACCTAGTGGCTTCTTCGGGAGCATTGTGCCTCCACACCGCTCCGAACGGAGATTAGCATCCGAAGGTGTGAACTTTGGGATACATCGTCGTCTCCGCGTTCCTCGGTTATCTCTTACCCGAGCCCCTTTACTTATGCACTTTACTTTGTGATAGCCATATTGTTTCTTGCTATATATATTGCTATCACTTAGTTGTTTATCTTGCTTAGCATAAGTTGTTGGTGCACATAGGTGAGCCTAGTTGTTTTAGGTTTTGTGCTTGACTTATTAAAGGTTAGTTTTATTCCGCATTTGTTCAAGCCTAAACCGTAATTATTTTAAAGCGCCTATTCACCCCCTCTAGGCGACATCCACGTCCTTTCAACAGCATTGAAGTGCAACGCTTGACAACCCATGTGAGGGTACTAGCCCATCACAAGTTGACCATGGTTGATGTCATGGCCTCCTCCATCACCCGGTGCATCCAGCCTCTTCGGCAGAGGATACACCCCTTGTGGCGTTACAACGGGACTAGCGACACCACTCGCTCCCGAAGACTAGGCCCTGCCGATTAAATAGCATTAGCCTCCGTACTTGCCGACCTGTACAAAGGGGAGAAACAAGACTTTATTCGGCGGTCGACCAAGGAGGGATACTCAAGCCACAATCCAATCGAATGGGTGAGCCTTTCAACTTCGTGACCACAATTCGGGTTTTCAATTTGTCCCTTTTTGACCGAAGCCTTTAACTTTATGTGAACAGGAATGGAGGAGCTTCATCGAGATAGCTAACTGTCCGGCCCCCTGGTACGTCTCCGTCGTATCTATAATTTTTTATTGTTTCATGCAAATATTATACAACTTTCATATACTTTTGGCACCTTTTTATACTATTTTTGGGACTAACATATTGATCCAGTGCCTAGTGGCAATTCCTGTTTGTTGCATGTTTTTTTCGTAGAAAATCCATATCAAACGAAGTCCAAATGCGATAAAAACTTACGGACATTTTTTTGTAATATATGTGATTTTTGGGAAAAAGAATCAACGCTCGACGATGATCGAGGGACCCACAAGCCAGGGGGCGCGGCCTACCCCCTGGCCGCGCCAGGATGGCTTGTGGTCACCCCTTAAGGCGGTTGGTGCACTTCTTTCGTCACAAGAAAGCTAATATCCGGTAACAATCGTGTTAAAATTTCAGCCCAATCGGAGTTAGGGATCTTCGAGAATTTTAGAAATGGTGAAAGGCTAGAATTTGGGAAGGCAGAAACAGAAGGAAATAGAGATAGAGATAGAGAGAGATCCAATCTCGGAGGGGCTCCCGCCCTTCCGCTGCCATGGAGGCCAAGGACCAGAGGGGAAACCCTCCTCCCATCTAGAGGGGAGGTCAATAAATAATAATAAGAAGGGGGCTCTCTTCCCCTCTCTCCCGGTGGCATCGGAACACCGCCGAGGCCATCATCGTGACGACGATCTACACCAACAAATTCGCCACCGTCATCACCAACTCTCTCCTACTCTATGCAGAGATTCAACACCTGTTCTTCCCACTGTAATCTCTACTTAAACATGGTGCTCAACTCTATATATTATTTCCCAATGATGTATGGCTATCGTATGATGTTTGAGTAGATCCGTTTTGTCCTATGGGTTGATTGATGATCATGGTTTGAGTTGCATGTTTTATTATTGGTGATGTCCTATGGTGCTCTCCGTGTTGCACAAGCGTGAGGGATCCCCGCTGTAGGGTTTGCAATATGTTTATGATTCACTTATGGTGGGTGGCGTGAGTGACAGAAGTATAGACCCGAGTAAGTAGGTTGTTTGCATATGGGAATAAAGAGGACTTGATACCTTATAATGTTATGGTTGGGTTTTACCTTAATGATCTTTAGTAGTTGCAGATGCTTGCTAGAGTTCCAATCATAAGTGCATATGATCCAAGTAGAGAAAGTATGTTATCTTATGCCTCTCCCTCATATAAAATTGCAATAGTGATTATCGGTCTAGTTATCGATTGCCTAGGGACAAATAAATTTCATGTGACAAAAAGCTCTCTACTAAGACTAACTTAGTTGTTTCTTTATCTAAGCAGCCCCTAGTTTTTATTTACATGCTCTTTATTATCTTGCAAACCTATCCCACAACACCTACAAAGTACTTCTATTTTCATACTTGTTCTAGGTAAAGCAAACGTTAAGCGTGCGTAGAGTTGTATCGGTGGTCGATAGAACTTGAGGGAATTTTGTTCTACATTTAGCTCCTCGTTTGATTCGACACTCTTACTTATTGAAAGAGGCTACAACTGATCCCATATACTTGTGGGTTATCAAGACCCTTTTCTGGCGCCGTTGCCAGGGAGCAATAGCGTAGGGTGTATATTCTCGTGTGTGCTTGTTTGCTTTATCACTAAGTCATTTTTATTTTCTATTCTAAGTTGTTTTCTATCTTTAGATATGGGTAGGAAATGTCAAATACCAAAAAAATTAGTTGTACTTGCTGCCCCAAAAGTTGAGGAACCACTAGCATTTCGTACCACAATAGAATATTACTTGGGTCATCTTCGATCCACTTGTGCTCATGCTAAAAACCCAACTAGCTTTGTTGAGGGAAAGTCATTAAATGAGCATGCTCATTATGTGCGACATAGAATATCTCAAAAAGGGAAACTCTTGTGGCATCAAATCAATACTTTGTGTTGTTATGCTTGGAACTTGTGTGAATTGCATGATTTTACTTGTTGTTCTAAAGAAGCTAAAAAACACCTTCCCTACCAATGTGTGTTTAATGATAATCAAATATTATCCTGTTATGCCAAGGAGGCCTATTACTATAATGATGTTGAATGAATTGAAGAATTTGTTGCTTTTAAGGGTGCCTATGAAATTGCTTCTTTCATTGAAAAGTATGAATCTGAAAATTTTGCCATACTTAAATAATGCTATGAAAACTATACTTCTAATGCTTATGTTAAAGAGTTTATTGAAAGAATGACCACTGCCTTGGAAGAGACTAATATTTTGCAGGAATCTATGGAAGAAGAAATTCCTGACACCGTGAGCTCATTAGATGAAAAAGATGACGAGGAGAGTGAAGAACAAAAGGAGGAAGAGCGGATTAGCTACTGTAGGATCACTAGAAGAGTGTCTAGAGGGGGGTGAATAGACTACTAGCAGGAATTTAAAACCTAACCTTTTCGCAAGTTAATTGGTTGGCAGATTTTAATAGTTTTAGCAAGTCTAGCAAGTCTAACAGCCCTACACATGCATGTCTACAAATATGGCAGTGGAAAGTAAAGACATTGCACATGAAGTAAGGAGATGAGATAGGAAGATCAAACGCAATAGGAGACGCAAAGATTTTTTTCGTGGTTCCGATAGGTGGTGCTATTGTACGTCCACGTTTATGGAGTCTTCAACCCACGGAGGGTAACGACCGCGAGAGTCCACGGAGGCCTCCACCCATAAGGGTCCACGAGGTAGCAACCTTGACTATTCCATATGGCTTCCGTCCACGAAAGAGTAGCCTCACTATGGGTAGATCTTCATGAAGTAGGCGATCTTCTTTCCCTTACAAACTTCTTGGGTCACTCCACAACACGAAGTAGGAGGCTCCCAAGCGACACCTAACCAATCTAGGAGGCACCACCCTCCAAAAGGTAATAGGCTCGGTAATGACGATGAACTCCTTGCTCTTGTGCTTCAAGATGATAGACTCCTCAACACACAATCACTCTCCCATAGATTTGACTTGGTAGAAGAGATGGGATTGGTGGAAAGCAACTTGGGAAGGCTAAAAATCAAGATCCATATGGTTGGAGTGGAAGATCTTGATCTCAACACAAGGGTAGGTGGTTCTCTCTCAGAAAATTTGATAGGATAGGTATGGAATAGTTCCGAGTGCTTCTTTTTCGAATAGGTAGTGGTGGAGGGGTATATATAGGCATCCCCAAAAATTCAACCGATACACACAATAAGTCAGACTCGGTGACACCGATGTGCTAATCTCGGTGGTACCGAAGTGACCAAAAGGTGGAAACTTTTGAATCTCGGAGGGACCGACATACGAATCTCGGTTGCACCAATAAGGTGACCAACGATCAGATTTCCAATCTCGGTGACGCTGACCCAACATTCTCGATGGGACCGAAACTGTGAATTTGCATAACAGAAAGTTGGCAACCTAAACTCGGTGGCACCAGTATGGAATCGGTTGCACCGCAGTGGCTAGGGTTTGGCTGAGTCTGTCTAGGTTCTGGAATCGGTGGCACCGGGATAGGAATGTTGGTTGCATCGATTTTGAATGTTTGGTTATAGATAGACTTTGGTGGGAGAGCTTGTGAATGTTTTTGGTGACTATCACTTGTGCACGTATGAGCATTTTGTTCACCAACAAAACCTTACCCCTTTTAATAGTATTGGCTTTCCTATGGACTCAAAGTGATTTCTCACAAATGTAAAATGTAGAGTCCTCTTGCTTGAAGCTTGGCCAACCTATTTCCTTGCATCTCGGGGTAATTCCACAATCTGCACAATCCTTTTGCCAACACAACTCTCCATGGACTATTATCTGAAATACACTAGATAGAGGTGTTAGTCCAAGAGACAATGTATGCTGTCATGAATTATCAAAACCACGAAGGGAGCATGTTGTGCTTTCAATCTCCCCCTTTTTGGTAATTTACTACAACATACAATCAAAGCTTCAAATGAAGATATGCATGGATGTAATGAAGACTTTGAGAAAGATATGACTTAGATTTGCCCCCCCTAAATGTGTGCAATCCTTTAAAGGATAGTTGCTTTGGAATGCATGGACACACAAATAGTAGAAGGGATATGAAAGGTCATGTGTATCTTGGATATTTGCATCAGATGTATATGAATGAGGTCTATCCTCGATCAAGACTTCACTCTTGCAAACAATATGTGCAAGAAGCAAGAGATCATATTGATCAAAGATATGATGCATATACTTACCTTGAGTTCTTGAGCATTCTAGTAGTAGAGACACACTTGAGAAAACAATGTTAGGAAACACAAGGGTATTCTACTGAACAAATCAATAGAACTCAAAGGATACCAAGATATGAAGAACATATAAAATATGACAATCCTTAAGATTGATGTGTCTCCTCCTTTAGCATCAATCTTGTATAGCTTTTCTCCCCTTAGATATGAAAATAGTAGTTCATCCTCTCCCCCTGAATCTCAGCATGTAGATATTGGGATTGGATAGGATGAGAAAAGGTCTAAAGTGAACGAGAATATTATTGAGAGCTTGTTGATTGTTCACATGGAATTTTCTCCCCCTTACTTTGGTATTCTCCCCTTGTTTATATAAGTGTGAACTTTTGATATTCTCCTCTCCCCCTAAATCATATCTCCCCCTTTGCATAAGCATGTAACTCTCCCTTTATCATGAAGCTTTGTTCTTCTCCCCCTTTGGCATAAATTACCAAAAAAGTTAAACTTAGGAGTAGTGACAGGGATCATTGACAAGGAAGGGATCCTCGAGAACAAGGGTCATTGAAAGTAGGGTTCATAGAAAAGAACTAAGGGAATCATTGAATGTAACTTCTCTTCCCTTGGAAAATTTTAGTCTTCCTGTCCTTGGAGATAGGGATCCTTGAATAAAGAATTTCTCCCCCGAAGTGTTGTTTGTTCTTCTCCCCCTATTTTTTTAATTAAGGGGTCATCGAAGGAACGAGAACATCACAAGAAAAAATACCAATAAAACAAATCATTTAAGAAACACATATTTAGAAAAGAAGAAAAATCGGTGACTCCGGGATAAATAAATCGATGCTGCCGAGATTGTGTAGTGCAGCTTATCTGCAATTTCGTTAGAACCGAGTTATTTATATCGGTGGCTCCGAATGAGTGACCACGTTTCTGTTTTCAGAGAGACAAAAGAAATAGTTAAAGAAATGCGAAAATTTTACAAAGGACATCAATTAGATAAGATTTGAGTGGTTATGAGAGATCATGCAAATAGAGAGCAAACCACACAAGATTCTTAACTAGATGATGGGCGGTGACTAGGTCACCTATATTAGAGTATATTGACTTAGGATCCAAGCAAGAATACTTGATCATAGGTCATACTCTATGTTAAGCTCAAAATGGGGTTACCATTTTCAATTAAACATTTTAATGTCTTCATATCACTTGAGTTGCTTTAGCCCATGACTTGGAGTAAAGCCTTTTCAAGGATATTAGTACATACCTTTGAGTGATGTTGATGACGTTGCTCGTAGGTGAACTTGTTGAGGATGCTCGAAGTTGATGAAGATCATCTTGAATTGGGATCTATCCTTCTCGTTCTAGTACACTAGTCGCCTACAAAGGTTAGTCATGCAAGGAAGAACAATGGATATATCCAATTGACATGATACCACTTTAAGATTTTGCAACTAAGATCAAGTATATGTCAAGGACATGTTTTTGTTGTCTTCCTTCCATTAAGAGGTGTTGTGGATACTTGGTAATGACAAGATTGCTTATGATTGGGGTTGATGGCAATCTTGTAGAATGAAGTTCTTCCAAGTACCTACAAAAGGTTAGATGCAATACAAGGGATATAGAATTCCATGGCATATGATAACGAGTTACGGGAACATGGAAATAACAAGAAAGCTCATGCCCTTGCTTGCAACCGAGTGAGTCTAGCTCAAGTTTGAAGCATCAATGATGTTCAACTCACTCCTCAAGTGACAAAAAAATTTCTCATCAAGTGGCTTGGTAAAGATATCGGCTAATTGCTTGTTAGTGCGACCATGCTTAAGATTAATATCTCCTTTGGAAACATGATCACGAATGAAATGATGTCGAACTTGAATATGCTTAGTTCGAGAATGTTGCACATGATTATGATCAATTTTAATAGCACTTTCATTGTCGCAAATTAATGGAACATGTTTAACATAAATTCCATAATCCTTAAGCGTTTGTGTCATCCATAGTAATTGTGCACAGCAAGATCCAGCAGCAATATACTCAGCTTCGGCAGTAGATAGAGATACTGAGTTTTGTTTCTTGAAGGACCAAGACACAAGAGATCTACCTAAAAATTGACAAGTACCCGAGGTGGACTTTCTATCAACCTTGTCACCAACATAGTCCGAATCATAATAGCCAACAAGATTAAAATAAGATCCCTTGGGATACCAAATGCCAAATTTTGTTGTTTGTATCAAGTATCTCACAATACCTTTCACAGTCAAAAGATGACACTCTTTAGGTGCAGCTTGATATCTTGCACACATGCAAACAATAAGCATAATATCGGGGCGAGATGCACATAGATATAGCAATGAACCAATCATAGATCGATAAACCTTTTGATCAACTGGTTCATCCTCCCTGGTAAGATCAACGTGTCCATTGGTGGGCATTGGAGTTTTCATACCTTTGCACTCCTGCATGTTGAACTTTTTGATCAAGTCTTTGGTATACTTAGTTTGAGAGATAAAAGTTCCTTTTCTTGATTGCTTGATTTGCAAACCATGAAAGAATTTCAGCTCACACATCATAGACATCTCATACTTCTCGGACATCAACCTTCCAAACATTTCACTAAATTGAGGGTTAGTGGAACCAAAGATAATATCATCCACATAGATTTGGCACACGAATAATTCACCATTAACTCTCTTAGTGAACAAGGTTGCATCAATTTTACCAATTTCAAAACCTTTTTAATGAGAAACTTCGTTAAACATTTATACCAAGCACGAGGGGCTTGCTTAAGACCATAAAGAGCTTTACGAAGCGTGTAAACATGATTAGGTTTCTTAGGATTCACAAAACTAGGTGGTTGCTTAACATAAACATTTCTTAAATTTCACCATTTAAAAATGCACTTTTGATATCCATTTGATAAAGCATGATATCATGGTGATTAGCATAAGCAAGAACAATACGAATAGCTTCAAGTCTAGCGACGGGGGCATAAGTCTCACCGTAGTCCATACCTTTGACTTGCGTATATCCTTGGGCTACGAGATGAGCCTTGTTGCGCACGACTTCACCGTCTTCGTCTTGTTTGTTCCGAAACACCCATTTGGTTCCGATGATGTTGTGCTCATCTCCGGGCTTCTCCACGAGTGTCCACACTTTGTTCCTTTCGAAGTTATGAAGCTCTTCATGCATAGCGTTCAACCAATCCGTGTCTTCAAGAGCTTCTTCTACCTTCAATGGCTCAATGCTAGAGATGAAAGAATAATGCTCACAAAATTTAGCTAGATGGGTTTCAGAGCGAGTGATTCTCCCTGTTTGTATATCACCAAAGATTTGGTTTAGGGGATGGTTCTTGGTCACTTGTGCTCGAACTCGGGTCAGCTTCTGATTGTTGGATGGTGGAGCTTCTTCTTCTTCATCATCATCTCCTTCATCTTCGTTGTTGTTGAAGGTGTCGTTCCCTTGAGGTGGTGGTGAAGGTGGTTGTGGTGTATTTTCATGATGCACTTCCTCCTCTTCATCATCTCGTCGTGTACTGCTTGTGGATGCCTCCATGTCGTGTTGAGGTTCACCTTGACGTCAAGTGGGGGCTTCCACTTGAGTTGATGAAGTAATTTACTTCACCTCCACGGGACGAATCTTGATGATGGGTAGATCTAGAATAGCTTTCGAAGGGTCCTTATCACCTACATCATTTGGCAATTGTTCGACTTGCGAACCATTAGATTCATCAAACTTCACATCTACCGTCTCTTCAACTTTTTGAGTGAAGTTGTTGTAGACACGGTAAGTGTGAGAGTTCGATCCGTAACCAAGTAGGAATCCTTCATGAGATTTAGCAGCAAATTTAGTATGGCGATGCTTATCAAGAATGTAGCACTTTGAGCCAAATACCCAAAAGTATCCAACTTGGGGTTTGTTACTGGTGAGAAGCTCGTATGCCGTTTTACTGAGAATCCTATGCAAGTAGAATCGGTTTGTGGCATGACATGCTATTTCCACGGCTTTTTCCTAGAAGTGTCTTGGCGTCTTGTATTAGTCAAGCATCATTCTTGCCATATCAATGAGGGTCCGATTCTTCCTCTCAACAACTCCATTTTATTGAGGTGTGTACGTAGCAGAGAACTCATGTGAAATACCCTATTCGTCAAGAAAGATATCCACATGGGTGTTCTTAAACTCTGATCTGTTATCACTTCGAACCTTCTTGATCTTCACTTCAAATTGATTTTGCACTTTGCGTGAAAAGTTCTTGAAGATCTTTTGTATCTACGACTTGTCACCAAGAAAGAATACCCACGTAAATATGGAAAAACCATCAAATATAACTAGATCATAGGAGTTTCCACCAAGACTCTTGTAAGCATTGGGACCAAAAAGATCCATATGGAGTAACTCGAGTGGTCTCCTAGTGGTCATGATGTTCTTGAGCGGATGACTTCCACCTACTTGCTTTCCTGCTTGACAAGCGCTACAAAGCCTATCTTTATCAATGATAACATCTTTAACACCAAGTATATGATCATCTTTGATAAGCTTATCTAAATTACGCATGCCAACATGTCCTAGTCTTCTATACCAAAGCCACCCTTTAGAAGATTTTGCAATAAGACAAGTACGAGGTTTGGATCTCTTAGTGAAATCAACAATGTATAGATCACCTCTACGGAAACCGATAAAGACCATTTTATGATTATCTTGATGAAACACTTGGCAATCTACTTTCGTGAATAACACATTGAAACCAGAGTCGGCAAGTCTAGATACGGAAAGAAGATTGTAGCCAAGAGATTCAACAAGCATGACATTTTGAATAGAGCTATCATGGGATATGGCCACCTTACCAAGGCCAAGTACCTTACCCTTAGAGTTGTCTCCAAAGGTCACGTACCTTCGAGGACCTTGTTTAGGCGTGATCTCTTGGAACATGTCTTTATCACCAGTCATATGATCCATACATCCACTATCGAGAATCCACTCTTTTCCTCCGGACATATAATCCTTGAAGTTTGCCATAATACTCAGATTCTTCATGATCTTCTCATACTCGATGTCGAACAGATCATCATCATCATAGTAGCCATGTTCCACATTGTCATCATCAAGTGGGGAATCCTCGTCATAAAGAACAAGAGATTCGTTTGTATTATGATCATGACAATGTTCAAGTTTATGAATGCGAATGGTTTCAAAGATAATGTTGTTGATAGTGGTGAAATTTCCTTTAGCACGCATAAGATCACGGAGCTCAAATAAGCATTTATCAAAGTTTGGATCACTAGGCTTCATTTTGTGAAAAGCAACAGTTTTATGAAGAATTTCATCAAAATTTCCTAATGAGAGGTTAGGATATCGTTTCTCCAAATCAGTCCACAAGGTATAAGCACATGCAAAGTTCTTCAATTAAGAAAGCACGAATCTTGATAAACCTCTAACAATAAGACTGACAGTTCTTAGGTTACCAAGCATGTTAATTTCCTCTTCGTGTGTGGGATGCAATTCATCAATGGGGAGCACACAGGGGTTTTCAATATATTCTATCAAATGGAATTTATCAAATAGATCAATCATGGCATTCTTCCATTGACTATAGTACTCTTCATCAAGAATGGGCACTCTACAACTCAAACTCTCTATACTAGACACATCCATCTTCCCCCACGGTGATTAAACCGAAGCAATGAAGACCAATGCTCTGATACCACTTATAGGATCACTAGAAGAGTGTCTAGAAGGGGGGGTGAATAGACTACTAGCAGGAATTTACAACCTAACCTTTTCCCAAGTCAATTGGTTGGCAGATTTTAACAGTTTTAGCAAGTCTAGCAAGTCTAACAACCCTACACATGCATGTCTACAAATATGGCAGCGGAAAGTAAAGACATTGCACATCAAGTAAGGAGATGAGATAGGAAGATCAAACACAATAGGAGATGCAAAGATTTTTTTTGTGATTCCGATAGGTGGTGCTATCATACGTCCACGTTTATGGAGTCTTCAACCCACGAAGGTAACGGTCGCGAGGGTCCATGGAGGGCTCCACCCATAAGGGTCCACGAAGTAGCAACATTGACTATTCCATATGGCTTCCATCCACGAAGGACTAGCATCACTATGGGTAAATCTTCATGAAGTAGGCGATCTCCTTGTCCTTACAAACTTCTTGGTTCACTCCACAACACAAAGTAGGAGGCTCCCAAGCGACACCTAACCAATCTAGGAGGTACCACCCTCCAAAAGGTAATAGACTCGGTAATGACGATGAACTCCTTGGTCTTGTGCTTCAAGATGATAGACTCCTCAACACACAATCACTCTCTCACAGATTTGGCTTGGTAGAAGAGATGAGATTGGTGGAAAGCAAATTGGGAAGGCTAGAAATCAAGATCCATATGGTTGGAGTGGAAGATCTTGATCTCAACACAAGGATAGGTGGTTTTCTCTCAAAAAATCTGATAGGATAGGTATGGAATAGTTCTGAGTGCTTCTCTTTCGAGTAGGTAGTGGTGGAGGGGTATATATAGGCATCCCCAAAAATCCAACAGTCACACACAATAAGTCGGACTTCGTGACACCGATGTGTTAATCTCGATGGTACCGAAGTGACCAAAAGGTGACAACTTTTGAATCTCGGAGGGACCGATATACGAATCTCGGTTGCACCGATAAGTTGACCAACGGTCAGATTTCCGATCTCGGTGACGCCAACCCAACATTCTCGGTGGGACCGAAAATGTGAATTTGCGTAACAGAAAGTTGGCAATCTAAACTCGGTGGCACCAGTGTGGAATCGGTTGCACCGAAGTGGCTAGGATTTGGCTGAGTCTGTATAGGTTCTGGAATCGGTGGCATCGGGATAGAAATGTTGGTTGCACCAATTTTCAATGTTTGGCTATAGATAGACTTTGGTGGGAGAGCTTGTGGATGTTTTTGGTGACTATCACTTGTGCACGTATGAGCATTTTGTTCACCAACAAACCTTACCCCCTTTTAATAGTATTGGCTTTCCTATGGACTCAAAGTGATTTCCACAAATGTAAAATGTAGAGTCCTCTTGAAGCTTGACCAACCTATTTCCTTGCATCTTGGGGTAATTCCACAATATCCACATTCCTTTTGCCAACACAACTCTCCATGAACTATTATCTGAAATAAACTAGATAGGGGTGTTAGTCCAAGAGACAATGTATGTTGTCATGAATTATCAAAACCACCGAGGGGGCATGTTGTGATTTCAGCTACCCGTGCCCACCTTCTAATGAGAGTAACTATTCAACTCATACATTGTTTAATTCCCCTTCATGCTTACCGAAGGATGAATGCTATGATGATTGCTATGATCCCTTGGATTCGTTTGAAATATCCCTTTTTGATGAAATTGATGCTTGCTATGCTTGTGCCCATGATGCCGATATAATTATGCTCATGGAGATGAACTTGCTATAGTTCCTTATGTTAAGAATGAAATTGTTTCTATTGCACCCACACATGATTGTCCTATTATCTTTTTGAATTGTCCCAACTATACTATATCGAAGAAGTTTGCACTTATTAAGGATTATATAGATGGGTTGCCTTTTACTTTTACACATGACGATTTTGATAGATATAATATGCATATTCTTGCTGCTACTACTTGCAATTATTATGAGAGAGGAACTAAATCTCCACCTCTATATGTTTCCAACACGATAAAATTGCAAGAAACTGTTTATGCTGTGCATTGGCCTTTACGTTGTGTGCATGAATTGTTCTTTCATGACATGCCTATGCATAGGAAGAGATTTAGACCTCATTGTTGCATGATATATGTTACTTTTTGCTCACTACTAAATTACAAATCATTGTTAATTAAAATTGGCTTTGATATACCTTGGGATCCGGGTGGATCCATTACTTGAGCATTTTATGTCTAGCTTAATGGCTTTAAAGAAAACGCTGCCAGGGAGACAACCCGGAAGTTTTAGATAGTCATTTTAATTCTATTGTGTGTTTGTATATACTTCCTCCGTCCCGAAATATAGGTCGTTGGGGGAGTTTCCCGACCATGTGAAAAAGGGGTGAAATGACCAGGTTACCCATGGTTTGAATTCCACCAGATCCGTCTCCTACCTCCACCCCACCTCTGCCCTCCACCCCGCCTCCTCCCTCCATCGGTCCACCCCCAGCTCTACCTCTCCATCCTCCATCCGCCATCCACCTCTCCCTCCTCCATCTGCCATCCACCTCTCCCTCCTACCTCCTCCCACCATTCCCTGTTGTTGGCGACTCCATCCCGTGTTGTTCGCCTCCTTCCCCTACTGCTGGCGCCTCCATCCCTTCTGTTGGCGCCTCCATCCCATGTTGCTCGCCTCCATCCCCTGCTGCTGGCTGCTGGTGCCTCCATCCCCGGCTGCTGGTGCCTCCATCCCCTGCTGCTCGCCTCCTGTTCGCTGCTGAGCAGGAACTGCTGCTGCCTCATCTTTGCTGCTATTCCAGGGATAGATGGTGATGTTTCAGTAACAGGTGAATTTCCTGCACACCAACAGACAAGATAAACAATTATGTGAACTACTGATGGCACTGTACTCTACTGTAATGCATAACAAGGTAGTAATTGACAGAAACTCCTAATCCCAAATTCTGAGAATATAATCTTGAGATATTGTCTGAAGTTGTACTCATATTATTCCAAGATCCCGTGACAACATCTTGCAGACGAAGCATATCCTCTTCTAATTTGTGAGCAACTGCAAGCATGATAATATTCTCAAGAGATATTATCTGAAGAGATATTATACAGTGACATAACCGATGATATTCAGGACATGAGTGTTCTTAGATATGGTTCAAAAACAAAGATACAACACACCAGGATTTATTTGGACAGTGAACGAGAACTTTTGGAGCATGTTGTTTTTGTCTTGAAAGTCCCTTTAGAACTATCAAGTACAGGTTGTTGAGAAGGAAAACAAAATAGACACACCAGATTTGATGCTAACTATGAAGAGACAATTGGCACTTTGGCATTTACAAACCAGAAAGAGAGAAGGCAATAGTTAGTCAGTGTGAAGAATTTCATTTTTCTTAACTTGTTCTGAGTAAACAATTTGATGATCATAAGCAATCTGAGTAGCTAAGCAAAGTTATACTCCATGTGAAGCAAGCTAGTTAAGTAGAGGAAATGCATTTAGGAGACAGAACTTTGATGGAGTACTTATTGTAGCATTTTAGGACAATGTGAAAACCAGTTGTTGCCCTCTTTGTCCTATTATTGCATAAATCTTGGAAATAAACAATAAATTTAGGAGTGCTCCTGCATTATTAGAAGTAAATACTGAACTGAGTCGATCCTTACCTCATATCACAGGTCTCTGCAAAATCCTTGCTCCTGGGCGTGCTCCTTCTCCTAGGTATCCTCCTCCTTCTCCTGCTACAACAGCAACAAGTTAGTAACAGCAACAATTGACAACACCAGCATGTCAATAACAACAACAACAACAACAACTCATGGAGATCAATAGCAGGTCAATAACAATTACCATGGACTTTGATCTAAATTGTACTCCAATCAAGGAAGAGGACATACCTGAAGAAGGCAATGTTGAGCAAGAGGGTGATTTGAACATGGAATAAGATCATCCATTGCAAGATGCAGGCAGTGAGTACTTCAGGAACATGCATTCAAAAGGAGAAGACTCAATGAGTAAATATGATAATGTGAACATGCATTCATTCATTCATGCTCATGCTTATTCATTAAAATGTTCTCATGTTCTCATGCTCATGCCCATTCATGATCATTCATGCACTCCTTTTTATCACTACTCATGATCATACACTAAAGTTTGATAATATGATCATTTCATCATTTCCTCATTTGAGTATTTCTTCATGCAGGTGTTGAGAAAGCACTTCAAAAAAGGGATAGCCTTGATGACAAGCAAAAATATGACATTTATGTTGCATTGCATGCGTTGTGTATGAGTAGAGGGGGCAAATTTAACAGAGATGATAGGAAAAACGTTACTAACTTTTTCGGAGTAGGTGTCTGGAATATTCAAAGAATTTGGAAGAAAGCGATGAGGCAAATTGCACAAGGTTTGGAGGTTGATGTTTCCAGTCAGAGAAAAGGAAACTGTGGAAGAAAGGCAAAGCACATCAACCTAGACCAAATACCTACAATCCCTCTAAACAGAAGGTCTACAATCAAGTCACTTGCTGGGCAACTCGAATGCAGCCCCACCACACTCCATAGGAAGTTCATGTTGAATTTGATAAAGAGGCATTCAAACTGTGTGAAGCCAATTCTAAAGGAAAAGAACCAGATGGATAGAATGGAATTTTGCTTGTCAATGCTCGATGAGATAACAATAGAAACTGGAAGGCCTAAATTCAATACCATGCACAACATTGTGCATATTGACCCAAAATGGTTCTATATGACCAAGAAAAACAGGAACTATTATCTGCTAGATGAGGAGGAAGAGCCTACAAGAACTTTACAAAGTGGTAGTAGTATTGGAAAGGTCATGTTCTTGACAGTCGTTGCCAAGCCAAGGTGGGACGTTCTCTGGCAAAATTGGAATTTGGCCGTTTGTGAAAGAACTTCCCGCTCAAAGGAGAAGCGACAATAGGCATAGAGGAACAATGGAGACAAAGTCCATAAAGGTTAACACGCAAGTGATGAGAGAGTTCATGATAGATAATGTGCTACCATCAATACAATCTGCTTGGCCTGAGAATGATGCTGGGCAAACTATCTTCATACAACAGGACAACGCAAAACCGCATATCTTGCCCAATGACCCGGAATTCTTAGCAGCCGTCGAAAGCACGGGACTCGACATTAGACTAATTCAGCGGCCTGCCAATAGCCCTGATTTGAACGGACTTGACCTTGGATTCTTAAGTTCGTTGCAATCTCTGACAGATTGTCTAAGCCCGAGAACCCTTCAAGACCTTATTAAGGGTGTGTTGGAAGAATTTGAAAACTATGAGGTTTACAAGCTGAACAGAGTTTTCTTGTCCCTACAGGCTTGAATGGTTGAAATTTTGAACCATGCAGCTGGCAATGGCTATAAAATACTGCATGTGAACAAGGAAAGACTTGACACTCTTGGGATTCTACTGCCAAGACTTACATGCCCTCAAGATGTTTACGAGAATGCCCACAACCTACAACTAATGAAGAGAGTTCACTGATGGAAGAAGTGTTGCTTGAGGCGATGCTTGAGGAGTTGCTTGAGGAGTTGAGGCTTGTTGATATTCTTGAGATGAGTCTTGGGATACTTGAGATGAGGCTTGTTGATATGCTTGAGATGAGGTTTGACATCTGTGGAGTATGATCGTTTGTGTAACTCCTTGTTGTGATAAGTTTTTGAATTTTTTTATTTGTATGCTCATTTTAACTCCGCATGTATGATCATTTGTGTAACTCCTTGTTGTGATAAGTTTTTGAATTTTTTTATTTGTATGCTCATTTTAACTCCTACTCCTACTCTTGATAACTTGATCATTTGATCATTTCATCTCTTTTTAATAGGAGTATTTCATTTGATCGTTTGATCATTTTTCTTTGTTGTATTTCTTTGAGAAGTTAAATTCAGTTAAAAGAAAAGTTTCATTTGGTGTCATTTGGTTTCATTTGTTTCTGGAATTGGAGTAAGAGGGCATACGATAAAGAGAAGAAAGACGAAAGAAAAGAGAAGAGAAAAAGAACAAAGAAGAGAATAGAAAATATTTCAACAACAAGCATCTGATTTTTGAATTTAAGTTGCTGCAAAGTTTTTGGATTTTCTGATTTTTGAAAAGTTCCATTTAATTTTATTAGCACAAAAGGTTTCATTTGATTAACACAAAAGGTTTCATTTATATTTAATTAATGGAAGATGCTTAAGATGCTTGACAAGAGAAGAGAAAAGAAGAAAGAAAGAAAGAAGAGAAGAGAGGAGAAAGAAGAGTATTCAGTTAAGGAAAAGTTTCAGTTAAATTCAGTTAAAGTTTCAGTTAAATTCAGTTAAGGAAAAGTTTCATTTGGTTCTGGAATTGGAGTAAGAGGGGAGAAGACGGAAGAAAGAGAAGAGAAGAGAAAGAGAACACAGAAGAGAAAGAGAAGAGGGAAGAAGGGAGCAACAATATGGAGGGCACAGGAGGAGTAGACTACAGTATCTCTCCTCTTCTTGCAAGTCCTACACTAAACTACTACTTGCAAGTCCTAACTTAACAACAGAAATCGGTACTGCCAAGCCTTGCATTCATAGAAATGAAGTACTCCAAGCTGTATTAAATGGACTAGTACTCCATACATATGCATACAGAAACACATTTTAATTAAATTGACTACTTCATACATATGCATAATGAAATAGATTTTAATTATGGGAGTACATCCTTCCATAAACAAAGAAAAGATCAAACAAACAGTAGAGCATAAACTGAGACAATCTGGTCAGAACACTTGCAAAATCTGGTCACAGGTGCATCACTAAGCATGCACTAGAGCAGCTTTGCTTGTCCAAGTGTATGCTTAGAGGAGCTTGTTTACTCCTGCAGATTTGCTTGCATGTTCAGAATCTGAAGTAAAACTATCGTCAAATGTTGACAAGTTAAATCTTGTCCAATCTTGTTAAATACTCCAAGCAAAATTACTGTCAAATTAGCTACTCTGAATTATTGACAGTAGGGCTACTCTACAAGAACAAAAGGTTTCAGTTAATTACTCTACAATATGGCTACTCTGAATTATTAACAGAAAAGGTTTCAGCTAATTACCCTGCAAGCAAACAAGAGCAGTGCACTACTCTACTCCAGGTTAGCTACTCTGAATTATTAACAGTACTCTGAGTACACCAGATCAGCTACTCCATTTTAACAGCACTTTGAGTACTCCATTAACAGTAGGTTCATGTGCTAAATTAACACCTTCCCCAAATAGTTAGTGCAAGGAGTAAAGTTATACTGCAATACTTGCTTCAAGGAGTACTCTAAGTACTCCAAGATGAAGAAATTCTCTTACTCCACTAACTACTGTCATCTTCATGTGTGTTCACTGAACATTTGCAGAGAATTTTGTTCATTTGCAGGGATCACTGAACATTCTTTGTATCAAATTGGGAAGTTTCAGTCCTTCATTGCGGTCAACACACACAGAATCTGCTCTACTTGATGTATCAAAATTTTATTGCTTAACTAAACAACGGATTCTCTGTATCAATCTTATGCGGAAATACTCTGGCATATTTGCAATCAGTAACAAATTCAATCTGTGTCAAATTTTCTATATCAAATTCAATCTGAACAATACAATATTTCTCAGGATCAAGAGGATGTCGTACTCTAAATTATCAACAAGTCCCAAAGAAGATGCTCCAAGATGCTGCAAGTACTGAGCATGGAGAAGAGATGCTGTGCCATGCATGGAGGCGTGAGTACGACAACGACGGCGTAAGGACGACGACGGCGGCGTGAGGACGACGACGGCGGCGTGAGGACGACGACGGCGGCGTGAGGACGACGACGGCGGCGTGAGGACGACGACGGCGGCGTGAGGACGACGACGGCGGCGTGAGGACGACGACGGCGGCGTGAGGACGACGACGGCGGCGTGAGGACGACGACGGCGGCGTGAGGACGACGACGGCGGCGTGAGGACGACGACGGCGGCGTGAGGACGACGACGGCGGCGTGAGGACGACGACGGCGGCGTGAGGACGACGACGGCGGCGTGAGGACGACGACGGCGGCGTGAGGACGACGACGGCGGCGTGAGGACGACGACGGCGGCGTGAGGACGACGACGGCGGCGTGAGGACGACGACGGCGGCGTGAGGACGACGACGGCGGCGTGAGGACGACGACGGCGGCGTGAGGACGACGACGGCGGCGTGAGGACGACGACGGCGGCGTGAGGACGACGGCGCCACCGCAGATCCACCGCTCCCTTGCTCCAGCAATGCTCCGCTGCTCCAGTACATCTCCACATCCAGCTCCGCCCCACTGCTCCGGCGAAGCTCCACATCCAACGCCACGCCGCTGCTCCGACGAAGCTCCACATCCAACGCCACGCCGCTGCTCCGGCGAAGCTCCACATCCAACGCTGACACACGTAGAACAGCGGCTCCGCCGTCCAGAATCTCGTCGCCGGCCCCTAAAAGTTCAATCTTTGGACCTCGGGGGTGGTGGATTGCTTGTGCAGGCGGTGGGAGAAAACATGGTGAGGAAGCATGCGGTGGTGCAGACAAAGGGAGGAGAGGAGAGGCCGACAACGATGGGGAGGAGACGCCGACGACGAGGGAGGGGATCCGGGAGGGAGGTGGGTGACGAGGGAGGGGATCGGGAGGCGACTGGGAAGAGAGTGGCTGAGACACTGAGTGGGAGGGCATTTTGGGAAACTTCGAAAATTTCGTAGTGTATTCAGATTTGTATTGGAATCCCTTCAACGCCCTATATTTGGGTACAGAGGAGTAGTTCAAAAACAAAAAATAAAGAGGAAAACCCAAAACTTTTTTCAAATGAAAAGTGAAAGTAAGAAGGACGAGCACCGTTGAAGTGGGGAGCTCCTTGAATTTTGTTTATGCCCATGAAAACTTTGTGAATCTCGATTACAGAAACTTTTCAACAAAAATAATTATCCCCTTGTATAAATCCATTGTATTATTAAAATAATGTGTCAAGATTTGCCTTCAGATGATTAGATTGCTTGTTTGGCGTGTGCAGTGCAAAAACAGAAACTTTGGCTGTAGTGCGCGAGTTTACATTTTTTACTGGAATGTCAAAAGTTTCTAAAAAATTTACACTGCAATTTTTTTATGTTTTCCTAATGTTTCAGAATTTTTGGAGTTACAGAAGTCTAGTAAATGTTCAGATTCCTACAGACTGTTCTGTTTAAGGCGGATTATGTTTTTGATGCACTGTTTTGCTTGTTTTGATGAACCTACCGATTGTATCGGTGGTATAAGCCATAAAGAAGTTATAACAAAGTAGATACAATGCAAAAATAAAATGTGAATGGGTTTGCAACAACACTTAAAGTGGTAATTTGCTTTATTATACTAACGGATCTCACGAGGGTTTTGTTAAGTTTTGTGTGATTTAAGTTTTCAAGTTTTGGGTGAGATCACGATGGATGGAGGAATAAGGAGTGGAAAGAGACCAATCATGGGGATGCCCGAGGCACCCCAAGTTATTATTCAAGGACTCCCAAGAAACTAAGCTTGGGGATGCCCCGGAAGGCATCCCCTCTTTCTTCTAACAACCATCGGTAATTTTACTTGGAGCTATATTTTTATTAGTCACATGATATGCGTAAATCTTCTGTTGGGGAACGTTGTACGGGAAACAAAAAAATTCCTACACACACGCAAGATCTATTCATGGTGATGAGCATCTACGAGAGCGAGAGTGAATCTACATACCCTGGTAGATCGCTAAGCGGAAGCGTTAAGAAACGCGGTTGATGTAGTCGAACGTCTTCACGATCCAATCACGATCCGTCTCGCGATCTCATCACAAGACGTCCCGCGATCCCATCGTGGTCCTTCCGATCAAGTGCCGAACGGGCGGCACCTCCGCATTCAACACACATATAGCTCGATGACGATCTCCACCTCCTTGATCCAGAAAGCGAGGGTGGAGAGGTAGATGTGTTCTCCGACAGCATAACAACGTGGTGGTGGTGGTGGTGGAGCGATCTCAGCAGGGCTTCGCCAAGCGCTGTTGTAGACGCATTTTGGAGGAGAAACAGATCTAGGGAGAGAGGAAGGGCTGCACCTATGCCTTAGAGTGGTGTTGCCCTCCCTCTCCCTCTCTATTTATAGGAGGAAGGGGTAGGTAGGGCACAACCTTGGCCCCTCCTCCAAGGAGGGCTGGACGGCCAAGATAGGGAGGAGTCCACCTCCCACAAGGGAGGTGGGCGCCCTAGGGAGGTCTCCCTCCCCTCCAAGGCACCTCCCCACATACCCTTGGGTGCAAGGACCCTATGTGGCCGGTTGCCCAGCCATTATGGGCTGGTGCAAAACCACTTAGGCCCATGTGGCCCCCCGGGGTGGGTGGGCCCCTCTCGGTGGACCCCCAGAACCCTTTCGTCACTCCCGGTACACTATCGGTAGTGCCCGAAACTTTTCCGGAACCCAAATACCACTTTCCTATATATCAATCTTTACCTCCGGACCATTTCGGAGCTCCTCAGGACGTCCGTCGAGAACTATGCAAACATGACCGAGACACCTCTACGTTCAATAACCAATAGTGGGACCTAGATGCCCATATTGGCTCCTACATATTCTACGAAGATCTTTATTGGTTGAACCTCTATGTCAAGGATTCAGATAATCCTGTATGATGTTTCCTTTGTTCTTCGGTATGTTACTTGCCAGAGATTTGAGCGTCGGTATCTCTATACCTAGTTCAATGTCGTTACCGGCAAGTCTCTTTACTTGTTCCGCAATACAAGATCCCGTGGCTAACACTTTAATCACATTGCTTGCAAGGCTTGTTGTGATGTTGTATTACCGAGTGGGCCCTAAGATACCTCTCCATCACACGGAGTAACAAATCCCAATCTTGATCCATGCCAACCCAACAGACACCCTCGGAGATACCTGTAGAGCACCTTTATAGTCACCCAGTTAAGTTGTGACGTTTGATACACACAAGGTACTCCTCCGGTGTCAGTGAGTTCCATGATCTCATGGTCATAGGAACATATACTTGACATGTAGAAAATTGTAGCAATAAACTAACACGATCATATGCTACGTTTATAGTTTGGGTCTTGTCCATGGCTAGGAAACCTTAACCATCTTTGATCAATGAGCTAGTCTATTAGAGGCATACTAGGGACATGGTGTTATCTCTGTAGCCACACATGTATCTGAGTTTCTGATCAATACAATTCTAGCATGGATAATAAACAATTATCATGAACAAGGAAATATGGTAATAACTAATTTATTATTGCATATAGGGCATATTGATTGGAAACTAAATACATGTGTGGGTATATAGACAACATTATGTCCCTAGTATGCCTCTAGTAGACTAGCTCGTTGATCAAAGATGGTCAAGGTTTCCTAGCCATGGACATGAGATGTCATTTGATAATGGGGTCACATCGTTAGGAGAATGATGTGATGGACAAGACCCAAACTATAAACGTAGCATATGATCGTGTCAGTCCATTGCTATAGTTTTCTGCATGTCAAGTATCTGTTCCTATGACCATGATATCATGCAACTAACTGACACCAAAGGTGTGCCTTGTGTGTATCAAACGTCGCAACGTAACTAGATGACTATAAAGGTGCTCTACAGGTATCTCTGAGGGTGTATGTTGGGTTGGCATGGATCAAGACTGGGATTTGTTACTCCGTGTGACGGAGAGGTATCTCAGGGCCCACTCGGTAATATAACACCATAATAAGCCTTGCAAGCAATGTGACTAAGTGTTGACCGCATGATCTTGTATTACGAAACAAGTAAAGAGACTTGCTGGTAACGAGATTGAACTAGGTATAGAGATACCGACGATCAAATCTCGGGCAAGTAACATACCAAAGAACAAAGGGAACATCATACGGGATTAACTGAATCCTTGACATAGAGGTTCAACCGATAAAGATCTTCGTAGAACATGTAGGAGCCAATATGGGCATCCAGGTCTCGCTATTGGTTATTGGCCGTAGAGGTGTCTCGGTCATATCTACATAGTTCTCGAACCCGCAGGGTCTGCACATTTAAGGTTCGGTGACGTTTCGGTAGTATAGAGTTATGCATGGTGGTGACTGAAGGTTTTTCGGAGTCCCGGATGAGATCCCAAACGTCACGAGGAGCTCCGGAATGGTCTGGAGATAAAGATTGAGATATATAGGAAGTCCCGTTTTGGTCACTGGAAAAGTTTCGGGCTCATCGGTAGTGTATCGGAAGTGCCAGGAGGTGTACCGAGGACCATCGGGAGGGGTGTCTCGACCCGAAGGGCCTCGTGGGCTGTGGAAGGAGGAAAAACAGCCCCTGGTGGGCTGGCCGAAGCCCCACTAAAGGCCCATGCGGTTGGGGTGGGAAAAACCCAAAGGTGGAAAGGTGGAAAGTGTTTCCAAGTGGAGAGGAGGAATCCTACTCCTAGTAGGATTGGAGTAGGACTCCTCCACCTCCAATTTAGGCCAACCACTGAGGGTTTGAGGCTGCCTACTCCCCTACCTCCCTCCTATATATACTAGAGGATTTGGAGAGAAGATCTAACCCTAATTTCCACGTGCTCCCTCTAATTCATCTAGATCGGTTTTCTCCTCTAGTCTAGTTCGGTGGTGCTTAGGCGAAGCCCTGCCGGAATAGTTCCACCACCATCGCTACGATGCCGTCGCGCTGCCGAAGAACTCATCTACCTCTCCGCTCCCTCTTTCTGGATCAAGAAGGCGGATATCTTCATCAAGTTGTACATGTGCTGAATGCGGAGCCGCCGTCCGTTCGGCGCTAGATCTGAAGGACCGTGATCATGATTGCGAGATGGTTCGTGATTTGATCACGAGACGGATCGTGATGGCATTGCGGGACGGATCGTGATTGGATCGCGAGAAGGATCGTGATGGGATCACATGACGCTCGACGATTTGGATCGCGAAGACGTTCGACCACATCAACCGCGTTTCTTAACGCTTCCCACTTAGCGAATGTAGGTTCACTCACCCCTAGTAGATGCTCATCACCATGGATAGATCTTGCATGTGCGTAGGAAATTTTTTGTTTCCCATGCAACGTTCCCCAACATTAATAACACATATATCAAATATAGTTCTGTCGACGTTGCCAGCCTTCTTATCTACCAAGTATCTAGGGTTGTTCCGCTTCAGTGACCTCTCTCCTCATAATAGAAGCACTTAGTATCGGGTTTGGTTTCAACTTTGGGTTGCTTCACTGGAGCAGCAACTGACTTGCCATCCATGAAGTTTCCCTCCTTACCCTTTTCCTTTTCGAAACTAGTGGTTTTACTAACCATCAACACTTGATGCTCCTTCTTGATATCTACCTTTGCGGTGTCAAACATCGCGAATAGCTCAGGGATCATCATTTCCATCCATGGCATAATTATAGTTCATCACGAAGTTATAGTAGCTTAGTGATTGTAGCACCCACTCGATTCAAGCAATTGTAGCACCCAGACAATCTGAGCACATGCTCAACGATTGAGCTATTCTCCTTCATCTTGCAGGGAAAGAATCTTGTTGGAGATCTCATATCTCACAACACGGGCACGAGCCTGAGATCCCAATTTCAGCTCTTAGAACATCTCGTATGTTCCGTGACGTTCAAAATGTTCTGGAGCCTCAATTCTAAGCCGTAATGCATTACACACTAAACTATCAAGTAGTTATCGAAATGTGCCTGTCAGATGTTCACAACATCTACAAACGACGCTAGAGGGGGTGGCGCACTGAGCGGTGCATTAAGGACATAAGCCTTCTGTGCAACAATGAGGACAATCCTCAGATCATGGACCCAGTCCGCAATATTGCTACCATCATCTTTCAACTTACTTTTCTCTAGAAACATATCAATAAAATAGGGGAGCTACAATGCAAGCTATCTACAACATAATTTGCAAAGACACTTTGACTATGTTCATGATAATGAGTTCAATTAATCATATTACCTAAGAACTCCCACTCAGATTGACATCCCTCCGGTCATTCGAGTGATACATGATCCAAATTCACCAACTCAAGTCCGATCATCACGTGAGTTGAGGTGGTTTCAATGGTGAACATCATCATGTTGATCATATCTACTATATGACTCATGTTCGACCTTTCGGTCTCTTGTGTTCCGAGGCCATGTCTGTAAATGCTAGGCTCGTCAAGTTTAACCCGAGTGTTCTGCACGTGCAACACTGGCTTGCATCCGTTGTCTGTGAACATAGAGTCTATCATACCCAATCATTATGTGGTGTCTCGACACAACGAACTTTCACAACGGTGCACACTCAGGGAGAACACAATTTATCTTGAAATTTAAGTGAGGAATCACCTTATAATGCTACCGTCGTCCTAAGCAAAATAATATGCATAAAAGGATTAACATCACATGCAAATCATAAGTGACATGATATGGCCATGAACTTGTGCTTTTGATCTCCATCCTTAAAGCACCGGCATGATCTCCATCGTCACCGGCATAACACCATGATCTCCATCATCATGATCTCCATCATTGTGTCTCCATCGGGGTTGTCACGCCCACCATGCTTATACTACTATTGCTACCGCTTAGTGATAGAGTAAAGCATTACATAGCGCTTAATGATTGACACGCAAGTCATACAATAATTAAAGACAACCCTATGGCTCCTGCCGCTTGCCATACTCATCGACATGCAAGTCGTGATATTCTATACAAAACATGATCAACTCATACATCACATATATCTCATCATGTGTTTGGCCATATCATATCACAACATACCCTACAAAAACAAGTTAGACGTCCTCTAATTGCTGTTGCATGTTTTACGTGGCTGCTACGGGTATCTAGCAAGAACAATTCTCACCTACGCATAAACCAAAACGGTGATACTCAAATTGCTATTCAACCTTCTCAAGGACCGACTTTGTCAAATCCAATCCAACTAAAGTAGGAGAGACAGACACCCTTTAGCCATCTTTGTGCAACAGAGTTACACGCCAGTCGATGGAACCGGTCTCTCGTAAGTGTACAAGTAAGGTTGGTCTGGGCCGCTTCATCCCACAATACCGTTGAACCAAAACACGACAAAGGGAGGAAGCAATCTAAGCATCAACGCCCACAAACTCCTTTGTGTTCTACTCGCTATCTCATCTACACATAGACCTAGCTCATGATGCCACTTTTGGGTAATGTTGCACGGGAAACAAAAAAATTCCTACCCACACACAAGATCTATCCATGGTGATGAGCATCTACGAGAGGGAGAGTGAATCTACATACCCTTGTAGATCGCTAAGAGGAAGCGTTAAGAAACGCGGTTGATGTAGTCGAACATCTTCACAATCCAATCACGATCCGTCCCGCGATCTCATCACGAGCCGTCCCGCGATCCCATCGTGGTCCTTCCGATCTAGTGTTGAACGGATGGCACCTCCGCATTCAGCACACGTACAACTCGATGACGATCTCCACCTCCTTGATCTAGCAAGCGAGGGTGGAGAGGTAGATGAGTTCTCCGGCAGCACAACGGTGTGGTGGCGGCGGTGGTGGAGTGATCTCAGCAGTGCTTTGCCAAGCATTGCTGCAGATGCGTTTTGGAGGAGAAACAGATCTAGGGAGAGAGGGAGGGCTGCACCTATGCCTTAGGGTGGTCCTTCCCTCCCTCTCCCTCTCTATTTATAGGATGAAGGGGTAGGTAGGGCGCAGCCTTTGCCCCTCCTCCAAGGAGGTCTAGCCGGCCAAGATAGGGAGGATTCCACCTCCCACAAGGGAGGTGGGCGCCCTAGGGAGGTCTCCCTCCCCTCCAAGGCACCTCCCCACCTACCCTTGGGCGCAAAGTCCCTATGTGGTTAGTTTCCCAGCCCACTATAGGCTGGTTTGCAACCACTTAGGCCCATGTGGCCCCCCGGGGTGGGTGGGCCCCTCTTGGTGGACCCTCGGAACCCTTTCGTCACTCCTGGTACACTATCGGTAGTGGCCGAAACTTTTTCGGAACCCAAATACCACTTTACTATATATCAATCTTTACCTCCGGACCATTCTGGAGCTCCTTGTGACATCTGGGATCTCATCTGGGAGTCCAAAAAACCTTAGGTTACCAACATACATAACTCAATACTACCGAAACGTCACCGAACCTTAAGTGTGCGGACCCTGCGGGTTCGAGAACTATGTAGACATGACCGAGACACCTCTGCGGTCAATAACCAATAGCGGGACCTGGATGCCCATATTGGCTCCAACATATTCTATGAAGATCTTTATCGGTATCTCTATACCTAGTTCAATCTCGTTACTAGCAAGTCTTTACTCGTTCCGTAATACAAGATCCCCTGGCTAACTCTTTAGTCACATTGCTTGCAAGGCTTATGGTGATGTTGTATTACCGAGTGGGCCCTGAGATACTTCTCCGTCACACGGAGTAACAAATCCGAGTCTTGATCCATGCCAACCTAATAGACACCCTCGGAGATACCTGTAGAGCACCTATATAGTCACCCAGTTACGTTGGGATGTTTGATACACACAAGGTACTCCTCTGGTGTCAGTGAGTTGCATTATCTCATGGTCATAGGAACAAATACTTGACATGCAGAAAATTGTAGCAATAAACTGACACGATCATATGCTACGTTTATAGTTTGGGTCTTGTCCATCACATCATTATCCTAATGATGTGATCCCGTTATCAAATGTCATCTCATCTCCATGGCTAGGAAACCTTAACCATCTTTGATCAACGAGCTAGTCTATTAGAGGCATACTAGGGACATGGTGTTGTCTATGTATCCACACATGTATCTCAGTTTCCGATCAATACAATTCTAGCATGGATAATAAACGATTATCATGAACAAGGAAATATGATAATAACTAATTTATTATTGCCTCTAGGGCATATTTCCAACAGGAGCGTCGTGTGAATTTTATTTTTCTTTTAATAATGCACCATGTTGGTATGAGAAAGTACTTGGTTGATTTATAGAAGGCTCTTTGCACCTCAATTATATCTTTTGAGTATGGTTTTATATAATGCTTCATGTGCTTCACTTATATCATTTGAAGTTTGGATTGCCTGTTTCTCACACATAGAAACCCACCATTTGTAGAATGCTCTTTTGCTTCACTTATATTTGTTAGAGCATGGGCATATCTTTTGTAGAAAGAATTAAACTCTCATGCTTCACTTATATCTATTTATAGAGTTAACATGAGTTGGTCATTCACATGGTTAGTCATAACATCCTACATAAAACCCGTAGACCACTGAATATGATGTGCTTGATTCCTTTCAATAGTTTTGCGATATAAAGATGGTGATATTAGAGTCATGATAGTGAGTAATTGTGGATTGGTAGAAATATGTGTGTTAAAGTTTGTGATTCCGGTAGCATGCACGTATGGTGAACCGTTATGTGAAGAAGTCGGAGCATTATTTATTTATTGATTGTCATCCTTTTTGTGGAGGTGGGGAGCGCGTGATGGTTAACTCCTACTAACCTCTCCCCTAGGAGCATGCGTCTAATGATTTTCTTCGATAAATAATAGAATTTTGCAATAAGTATGTGAGTTCTTTATGACTAATGTGTGTCCATGGATTTTACGCACTCTCACCCTTCCACCATTGCTAGCCTCTCTAGTACCGCACAACTTTTGCCGGTGCATTAAACCCACCATATTCTCTTCCTCAAAACAGCCACCATACCTACCTATTATGGCATTTCCATAGCCATTCCGAGATATATTGCCATGAAACTTCCACCATTCCATTTATTATGACACGTACCATCATTGTCGTATTGCTTTGCATGATCGTAAGATAGCTAGCATGATGTTTTCATGGCTTGTCTATTTTTTAAGCCATTGCTACGCTAGATCATTGCACATCCTGGTACACCACCGGAGGCATTCATATAGAGTCATATTTTGTTCTAGTATCGAGTTGTAATTCTTGAGTTGTAAGTAAATAAAAGTGTGATGATCATCATTATTAAAGCATTGTCCCATGTGAGGAAAGGATGATGTAAGCTATGATTCCCTCACAAGTTGGGATGAGTCTCCGGACTTTACAAAAAAATAAAAGAGGCCAAAGAAGCCCAAATAAAAAATAAGAGAGGCCAAAGAAGCCCACCAAAACAACAACAAAATGAGAGAAAAGAGAGAAGGGAAAATGCTACTATCCTTTTTCCACACTTGTGCTTCAAAGTAGCACCATGATCTTCATGACAGAGAGTCTTCTATATTGTCACTTTCATATACTAGTGGGAATTTTCATTATAGAACTTGGCTTTTATATTCCAATGACGGGCTTCCTAAAAATTGTCCTAGGTCTTCGTGAGCAAGCGAGATGGATGCACACCCACTTAGTTTATTTTTGAGCCTTCACACACTTATAGCTCTAGTGCATCTGTTGCATGGCAATCCCTACCCACTCACATTGATATCTATTGATGGGCATCTCCATTGCTCATTAATACGTCTAGTTGATGTGAGACTATCTCCTTCTTTTTTGTCTTCTCCAAAACCACCATATTCTATTCCATCTATAGTGCTATATCCATGGCTCACGCTCATGTATTGCGTGAAAGTTGAAAAGGTTTGATAATACTAAAGTATGAACAATTGCTTGGCTAAAACCGGGGTTGTGCAAGATTTAATACTTTGTGTGATGAAGATGGATCATAGCCATACTATATGATTTGGTAGAGATAACTTTCTTTTGGCCATGATATTTTGAGAAGACATGATTACTTTATTAGTATGCTTGAAGTATTATTGTCTTAATGTCAAATGATAGACTATTGCTTTGAATCACTCGTATCTTAATATTCATGCCATGATTAGATTATATGGACAAGATTATGCTAGGTAGCATTCCACATCAAAAATTATCTTTTTTATCATTTACCTACTCGAGGACGAGCATGAATTAAGATTGGGGATGTTGATACGTCTCCTTCGTATCTATAATTTTTGATTGTTTCATGCCAATATTTTACAACTTTCATATACTTTTGGCAACTTTTTATACTATTTTTGGGACTAACATCTTGATCCAATGCCCAGTGCCAGTTCCTGTTTGTTGCATGTTTTTGGTTTCACATAAAATCCATATCAAAAAAAGTCCAAATGCGATAAAAACTTACGGAGATTTTTTTGGAATATATGTGATTTTTGGGAAAAAGAATCAATGTGAGACGATGCTCGAGGGGCCCACAAGCCAGGGGCGTGACCTACCCCCTGGCCACGCCACGGTGGATTGTGGTCACCCCTTAAGGTGGTTGGTACCCTTATTTCTCTGCAAGAAATAGAATATCTGGATAATAATCATGTTAAAATTTCAGCCCTATCAGAGTTACGGATCTTCAAGAATTTAAGAAATGGTGAAAGGCCAAAATCTGGGAAGACAGAAACAGAAGGAAACACAGAGAGAGATCCAATCTCGGAGGGGCTCCCACCACTCCGCCGCCATGGATGCCAAGGACCAGAGGGGAAACCCTACTACCATCTAGGGGGGAGGTCAAGGAAGAAGAAGAAGGAGGAGGTCTCTCTCCTCTCTCTCTCGATGGCACCGGAACACCGTCGGGGCCATCATCGTGACGACGATCTACACCAACAACTTCGCTGCCGTCATCACCAACTCTCTCCCCCTCTATGAAGAGGTTTAACACCTCTTCTCCCTGTTGTAATCTCTACTTAAACATGGTGCTCAACGCTATATATTGTTGGGGAACATTGCATGGGAAACAAAAAAATTCCTACAGACACGCAAGATCTATCCATGGTGACGAGTATCTATGAGAGGGAGAGTGGATCTACATACCCTTGTAGATCGCTAAGTGGGAAGCATTAAGAAACGCGGTTGATGTAGTCAAACGTCTTCACGGTCCAACTCACCGAGCTTCCCCCGATCCCATCACGATCCATCTCGCGATACAATCACGATCCGTCGCGTGATCCCATAACGATCCGTCTCGCGATCAAATCACGAATCGTCTTGCAATCCTGATCACAGCCCTTCCTATCTAGTGCTGAACAGACGACACCTCCGCGTTCAGCACACGTACAGCTCGATGACGATCTCTGCCTTCTTGATCCAGCAAGAGGGGGCGGAGAGGTAGATGAGTGATACATCCATTTTGCACCATGATTTTATCTTGATATTTATTGCATTAGGGGCTGTTATTACATGTTATGGTACAATACTTATGCCTTTTCTCTCTTATTTTACAAGGTTTACATGAAGAGGGAGAATGCCGACAGCTGGAATTCTAGACTAGAAAAGGAGCAAATCTGAGATACCCATTCTTCACAACACCAAAATTCCTGAAAATTTATGGAGAATATTTTTGGATTTAATAAAAAATACTAGCACAAGAATCAACGAGAGGGGGGACACCTTCAGGCCACAAGCCTGCTAGGCGCGGCCACCCCCTGGTCGTGCCTAGTAGGCTTGTGGGGCCCCTGTGGCTCCCCCGACACCCATCTTCTCCTATATGTTGGGTTTTGACCTGTAAAAAATCAAGAGAGAGCTTTCGGGACAAAGCGCCGCCATCTCGAGGCGGAACTTGGGCAAAACCAATCTAGAGCTCCGGCAGGGCTGTTCTGATAGGGAAACTCCCCCCCCCTTGGAGGGGGAAATCGAAGCCATCGTCATCACCATCGATCCTCTCATCGAGAGGGGATCAATCTCCATCAGCATCTTCACGAGCACCATCTCCTCTCCAAACCCTAGTTCATCTCTTGAATCCGATCTTTGTCTCAACACCTCAGATTGGTACCTGTGGGTTGCTAGTAGTGTTGTTTACTCCTTGTAGTTGATGCTAGTTGGTTTACTTGGTGGAAGATCATATGTTCAGATCCTTAATGATAATTAATACTCCTCTGATCTTGAACATGAATTTTCTTTGTGAGTAGTTACGTTTGTTCTTGAGGACATGTGATAAGTCTTGTTATAAGTAATCATGTGAATTTGGTATTCGTTAAATATTTTGATGAGATATATGTTGTCTCTCCTCTAGTGGTGTTATGTGAAAGTTGACCACATAACACTTCACCATTATTTGGGCCTAGGGGAAGATATTGGGAAGTAATAAGTAGATGATGGGTTGCTAGAGTGACAGAAGCTTAAACCCTAGTTTATGCGTTGGTTCGTAAGGGGCTGATTTGGATCCATATGTTTCATGCTATGGTTAGGTTTACCTTAATTCTTCTTTTGTAGTTGCGGATGCTTGCGAGGGAGGTTAATCATAAGTGGGAGGTTTTTCCAAGTAAGGGAAGAACCCAAGAACCGGTCCACCCACATATCAAATTATCAAAGTAACGAACGTGAATCAAGTGAGCATGATGAAAACTAGCTTGACAGAAATTACCATGTGTCCTCGGGAGCGCTTTTCTTCATATAAGAGTTTGTCCAGGCCTGTCCTTTGCTACAAAATGGAATGGGCTACCTTGCTGCACCTTTTCTACACTTGTTACTTGTTACTCATTATGAATTATCTTATCACAAAACTATTTGTTACCGATAATTTCAGTGCTTCCAGAGAATACCTTATTGGAAACCGCTTATCATTTCCTTCTGCTCCTTGTTGGGTTCGACACTCTTACTTATCGAAAGGACTATGATAGATCCCCTATACTTGTGGGTCATCAAGACTATTTTCTGGCGCCATTGCAGGGGAGTGAAGCGCCTTTGGTCAGTGGAACCTAGTAAGGAAAAATTTATATAGTGTGCTGAAATTTACTGTCACTTGTCACTATGAAAAGTAATCCTTTGAGGGGCTTGTTCGGGGTATCTTCACCTCGACCGGAAGCACAAAGAGTTGTCCCTCAACCTACTGAACCTACTGAATTTTTTTATTATGAAGTTCCTTCAGGTATGGTAGAGAAACTGCTGGCTAATCCTTATGCAGGATATGGAACACCATATCCTGATTTGCACTTATATATGTGGATGAAGATTGTTGATTATTTAAGCTTGGAGGTCTACCCGAGGATCATGTCAAGAAGAAGGTCTTTCCTTTATCTTTAAAGGAGAAGGCATTGACATGGTATAGACTATGTGATGATATTGGATCATGGAGCTACAACCGATTGAAAATGGAATTTCATTAGAAGTTCTATCCTATGCATCTAGTTCATCGTGATCTGAATTATATTTATAATTTTTGGCCCCGTGAAGGAGAAAGAATCTCTCAAGCTTGGGGGAGGCTTAAGTCAATTTTGTATTCATGCCCCAATCATGAGCTCTCGAGAGAAATTATTATCCATAATTTTTATGCTCGACTTTCTCGTAATGATCAATCCATGCTCGATACTTCTTGTGATGGTTCCTATATGAAGAAACATATTGACTTCAAATGGGATTTATTGGTAAGAATTAAACGCAACTCTGAAGATTGGGAGCTCGACGAAGGTAAGGAGTCAGGTATGAACATTAAGTTTGATTGTGTTAAATCCTTCGTAGACACCGATGCTTTTCGTGATTTTAGCACTAAATATGGACTTGACTGTGAGATAGTAGTTTCTTTTTGCAAATCTTTTGCTGCTCATGTTGATCTCCCTAAGGAGAAGTGGTTTAAATATCATCCTCCCATTGAAGTGAAAGTAGTTGAACCTATTAAAGTTGAAGAGAAAACTATTACTTATAATGTTGATCCTGTTATTCCTGTCGCTTACATTGAGAAACCACCTTTCCCTATTAGAATAAAGGATCATGCTAAAGCTTCAACTGTGGTTCGTAAGAGTTGTGCTAGAACACTTACACCCCCTGAACAAATTAAAGTTGAGCCTAGTATTGCTATTTTTAAAGATCTCTTGGTTGATAATATTGATGGGCATGTTATTCAATTTTGTGATGAAGCTGCTAGAATTGCTAAACCTGATGCTAAAGATAAACATAGACCCATCGTTGGCTTGCCTGTTGTTTCTGCTAAAACAGGAGATCGTTGTTATCATGGCTTATGCGATATGGGTGCTAGTGTGAGTGCAATTCCCTTTACCTTATATAAAGAGATTATGAATGATATTAAACCATCTGAGTTAGAGGAAATTGATGTTACAATTAAGCTTGCTAATAGAGACACTATATCACCAGTTGGGACTATTAGAGATGTTGAGTCTTGTGTGGGAAAATAAAATATCGTGCTGATTTTCTTGTTCTTGGCTCCCCACAAGATGATTTTTGTCCCATTATATTTGGTAGACCCTTCTTGAATACCGTTAATGCCCGGATAGATTGTGAGAAGGAAACTGTTACCGTATGTTTTGGGGATACGTCTCATGAGTTTAATTTCCCTAAATTTCGTAGACAATCCCATGATAAAGAATTGTCTATTAAATATGAAATTGTTGGTATTGCTTCTATTGTTGTGCCTCCTACTGATCCCTTAGAGCAACATTTGCTAGACCATGAAAATGATATGCATATGAATGAAAGAAATGAAATAGATAAGATTTTCTTTGATCAACATCCTATTATGAAACACAACTTGTCTGTTGAAATACTTGGGGATCCTTCTCCACCCAAGGGTGATCCCGTGTTTGAGCTTAAGTAAATACCGGATACTTTGAAATATGCTTATCTTGATGAAAAGAAGATATATCATGTTATTATTAGTGCTAACCTTTCAGAGCATGAAGAACAGAGATTATTGAAATGGACCCTGATGTTAAACCAATTGTTGATCACCAACGACGGTTGAATCCTAAAATCAAGGAAGTGGTAAGAAATGAAATATTAAAGCTTCTGGAGGCAGGTATCATTTACCCTATTGCTGATAGTAGATGGGTTAGTCCTGTTCATTGTGTCCCTAAGAAAGGAGGTATTACCATAGTTCCTAATGATAAAAATGAATTGATCCCGCAAAGAATTGTTACAGGTTATAGAATGGTAATTGATTTTAGGAAATTGAATAAAGATACTAGAAAAGATCATTACCCTCTACCTTCCATTGATCAAATGCTAGAAAGATTATCCAAACACACACATTTCTTCTTTCTATATGGTTATTCTGGTTTCTCTCAAATACCCGTGTCAAAAGAGGACCAAGAGAAGACCACCTTTAGCTATCCTTTTGGTACCTTTGCTTATAGACATATGCCTTTTGGTTTATGTAATGCACCTGCTACCTTTCAAAGATGCATGACTGCTATATTGTCTGATTTTTGTGAAAGGATTGTTGAGGTTTTCATGGATGATTTTTCCGTTTACGGAACTTCTTTTGATGATTGTTTGAGAAACCTTGATAAAGTTTTGCAGAGATGTGAAGAAACTAATCTTGTCTTGAATTGGGAGAAGTGCCACTTTATGGTGAATGAAGGCATTGTCTTGGGACATAAAATTTCCGAAAGAGGTATTGAAGTTGACAAGGCTAAAGTTGATGCTATTGAAAAAATGGCATGTCCTATGGATATCAGAGGTATAAGAAGTTCCCTTGGTCATGTTGTTTTCTATAGTATATACATTAAAGATTTCTCTAAGATTTCTAGGCCTCTCACTAATCTTTTGCAAAAAGATGTTCCATTCGTTTTTGACGATGATTGTATAGAAGCTTTTGAAATTCTCAAGAATGCTTTGATTTCTGCACCTGTTGTTCAACCACCTGATTGGAAGCTACCCTTTGAAATTATGTGTGATGCCAGTGATTATGCCGTAGGTGCTTTTCTAGGACAAAGAGTTGATAAGAAATTAAATGTTATTCATTATGCTAGCAAAACTCTAGACAGTGCTCAAAGAAACTATGCTACCACTGAAAAAGAATTTTTAGCAGTTGTGTTCGCTTGTGATAAGTTTAGACCTTACATTGTTGATTCTAAAGTAACTATTCACACTAATCATGCTGCTATTAAATATCTTATGGAAAAGAAAGATGCTAAACCTAGACTTATCAGGTGGGTTCTTCTTCTACAAGAATTTGATTTGCATATTGTTGATAGAAAGGGTGCTGATAACCCCGTAGCAGATAACTTGTCTAGGTTAGAGAATGTTCTTGATGACCCACTACCTATTGATGATAGCTTTCCTGATGAACAATTAGCTATCATAAATGCTTCTCGTAGTGCTCCTTGGTATGCTGATTATGCTAATTACATTGTCGCTAAATTTATACTGCCTAGTTTCACATACCAACAAAAGAAAAAGTTCTTTTATGATTTAAGACATTACTTCTGGGATGACCCACACCTTTCTAAAGAAAACATAGACGGCGTTATTAGACATTATGTACCTGAGCTTGAATAGGAACAGATCCTACAGAAGTGTCATTCAAAGGCCTACGGAGGACACCATGCTGGAGATAGAACTGCACATAAGGTATTGCAATCTGGTTTTTATTGGCCTACTCTCTTCAAGGATGCTCATAAGTTTGTCTTGTCATGTGATGGATTTCAAAGAATTGGCAATATTAGTAGACGTTGGGAAATGCCTATGAATTAGTCTCTTGTTATTGAACCATTTGATGTTTGGGGTTTTGATTATATGGGACCTTTTCCAACGTCCAACGGGTATACTCATATTTTAGTTGATGTTAATTATGTTACTAAATGGGTAGAAGCTATTCCAACTAGTAGTGATGATCACAAAACCTTTATTAAGATGCTTAAAGAATTTATTTTCCCTAGATTTGGAGTCCCTAGATATTTAATGACTGATGGTGGTTCACATTTTATTCATGGTGCTTTCCGTAAATTGCTTGCTAAGTATGATGTTAATCATAGAATTGTATCCCCTTCTCATCCCCAGTCTAGTGGTCAAGTAGAATTAAGCAATAGATAAATTAAATTGATTTTGCAAAAGACGGTTAATAGAGCTAGGAAGAATTGGTCTAAGAAACTTGACGATGCATTATGGGCTTGTAGAACTGCTTAAAAGAGCCCTATGGGTATGTCTTTGTATAAAATGGTCTATGGTAAAGCATGTCACTTACCTCTAGAGATAGAGCATAAAGCTTATTGGGCAATCAAAGATCTCAACTATGATTTCAAACTTGCTCGTGAGAAGAGGTTATTTGACATTAGCTCTCTTGATGAATGGAGAACCCAGGCCTATGAGAATGCCAATTTGTTTAAAGAGAAAGTTAAGAGATGGCATGATAAAAGGATACAAAAGTGTGAATTCAATGTAGGTGACCATGTCTTGCTATACAATTCTCGTTTAAGATTTTTTGTAGGAAAACTTCTCTCCAAATGGGAAGGGCCTTACATTGTCGAGGAGGTATATCGTTCCGGTGCCATCAAGATCAACAATGCCGAAGGCACAAATCTAAAGGTGGTAAATGGGCAAAGAATCAAACATTATATTTTAGGTACTCCCATTAATGTTGAAACCAATGTTATCAATACCATTACTCCGGAGGAGCATATTAGGGAGACCTGGCGAAACGCTTCAGACTCCGAAAAGGAATAGGTATGTGGTACGGTAAGTAAACCGACTCCAAAACATTCCAATAGCAATTTTATTCAGTTTTGGAATATTTAAAAAATTAGGATAATAAAAAGTAGCCAAAGGACGCACGGGGAGGCGACAATCCTGCTAGGCGCGGCCACCCCCTGGCCGCGCCTAGGGGGCTTGTCACCACTCCGTGCGCCCCCGGACTCCGTTTTCTTGTGGAGCACCCCTTTGGGTCGGCAAAAATTCATTATATAATCTCCCGAGGGTTCCGACTCTTGTATCATGACAATACCTCCTGTTTTCGTTTGAGCTATTTATGCCGCAGATTTAGATCATCATGGCGTCCCCAAGTGCTCCGAAGGACAAGTTTTTCGAGAAGGTCATCAACCCTTATCTTGCGGAGGTGCTACAACACCGTCAAACCATTTAGATGCGTGAGGGGGTGCTGCACATCCGTGACATTGAGGGGCCAAAGAAGTCCGGAAGCATGGAAACAAGGCTCGAGGCAATGGAGCAGCAAGTCTTCAAGTGCCAAGCGATGGTGGAACGTGGACTCAATGCCAATCATATGATGATCTCGGAGTTTACCCATAAACACAAGCTGGACACCAAGGACACCGGGGAGCACATCTTCAAGCTTTATGAGAAAATTGAGCATCTCCAAGCCTAGATCTATGATCTGAAAAACCAAAACTGTGAGTATGAATACAGATTTAAGAGAAAGAGTTTCGCTGCAGATTTGAGGATTCTGGAGACTCGTTCATATTTTTATGATGGTGAGCCTATGCCTTGGAAGACGGAGGACAAGCCTCCAACCTCATCAACAACTCCACCACCATCACCCCCGAAGAAGGACACCTGAGCACAAGGGTATGGGCACTCCCCTTGGCTTGTGCCAAGCTTGGGGGAGGTGCCCCGGTACCGTATCACCATCACACCTTTTTCCTTTTTCCTTTCTTTTATTTTTCTTAGTTCGATCCCTTTTTTTATTTTGTTTTGATCGAGTGGAATAAAGTTTTAGTATGATTTAGTTTTTAGTCTTTACCTTTGCTCCCCTTATGTAAGCAAGCCCGAGAGTTATATAATGAAAAGTAGTTTTGATGAGAGGGCTTTGCTAGCTTGTTATGCTCTTGAGGGTATTAAATTAAAGAATAATAGAACAAAAGCAAAGAGTAAACATCATGATCTTATGGCGAGTAATGACTTCATATATAAAAAGTATGTTGATTGAAATTTGTTGGGAGTTAACAAACATAGTAATTGGTCATTGGTGCAAAAAGGAAGTGATAAAGAAAGAGAGATTCACATATAAATATATTATCTTGGACATTTTTTCTGTTTATGACCAATCATTAAAATATTACATGCCAAGAAGTTGATGTTGGACAAGGAAGACAACATAATAGGTTATGTTTGCTTGCCTCCGGATAGAAGTTATATGGTTTTAGATCCTCCAACATGTAGTGCTTGCTTCCACCTAATAATAGCCAAAACCTCTGCACTAAGTAGAGATACTACTTGTGCATCCAAACACATCAACCTAGCTCTACCATAAGAGTCCACCATACCTACCTGTGGATTGAATAAGATCCTTCAAGTAAGTTGTCATCGGTGCGAAAAGCAGTAAAAATTGTTCCTAAAAATGTGTGATCTTTTATTGTAAGGGAAATAAGAGTTGTACGAACTTGTGATAGTGAAGAAATAAAAGAGACAGTCTACATAATAAAGGTTGCTATCACAAAGGGCAATACAATGCGGCGTTCCACTGCACTAAGAGTTCGTGCATCCAAAAACAAAAAGCGCATGACAACCTCTGCTTCCCTCTGCGAAGGGCGTATCTGTTACTTTTACCGTTTAGTACTTACGTTTATGCAAGAGTCATGGTGGTCTTCATCAATTCCTATATTTCGTCTCTCTTGGCAAGCATTATGTGTTGGGGAACAATCTATACTTATATATCCACTCGAATGTGGGCGATCATGAGTTATTATTGTTGACATCACCCTTGAGGTGAATAGTTGGGAGGCAAAACTATAAGTCCCTATCTTCCTCTGTGTTCGATTGAAGCTTTGATCTCGTGGGTACCGTGTGAGTTCTAGAAATTGTGAAAGACCAAAAGATGATTGAGTATGTGGATTTTCTTTACAAGCTCTTATATTGACTCTTTCCGATGTTATGATAAATTGTCAATTGCTTCAGTGACTAAGATCATAGTTTGTTGGTTGTCAATAGAGTTCTAGGTTCATACTTTATCTTATGAATAAATTGTTACTCTAGTATAAAGAATCTCAGTATTGATGTTCTAAATTTTATCATGATGCCCTCATGTCCGTATTTTATTTTATCGACACCTCTATCTCTAAACATTTGGACATATTCATCGATCTCGGCTTTCGCTTGAGGGCAAGCGAGGTCTAAGCTTGGGGATGTTGATACGTCCATTGTGCACCATGATTTTATATTGATATTTATTGCATTATGGGCTGTTATTACACGTTATGGTACAATACATATGCCTTTTCTCTCTTATTTTACAAGGTTTACATAAAGAGGGAGAATGCCGGCAGCTGGAATTCTAGACTGGCAAAGGAGCAAATCTGAGATACCTATTTTGCACAACTTCAAAGGTACTGAAAATTTACGAAGAGTATTTTTGGATTTAATAAAAAATACCGTCGCAATAATCAACCAGAGGGGTGCCACCTGCAGGCCACAAGCCTGCTAGGTGCGGCCACCCCCTGGCCGCGCCTAGCAGGCTTGTGGGGCCCCTGTGGCTCCCCCGACGCCCATCTTCTCCTATATGTTGGGTTTTTACCTGGCAAAAATCAAGAGAGAGCTTTCGGGACGAAGCACCGCCGTCTCGAGGTGGAACTTGGGCAAAACCAATCTAGAGCTTCGGCAGGGCTGTTCTTGTCGTCGTTTTCTCATGAAAGATGCCATAGGGTGGCTTATCGTAGGTGGTTGGGGCTGAAGGATGCTGATGGGCTCCGGGTGCGATATTGGGCACAAGTGGTGACGACACACGATGTACCCAGGTTCAGGGCCCTTCGGGGGAGGTAATACCCCTAGTCTTGCTTGGTTTAGTTGGATGGATGGGTATAGATACAATGGTGCTCCTGGAGCTATGTCTAGAGGAGGAAGAAGGGGCAGTCGGCTGCTCTTCCTCCACTTCTAGAAGGGGTTGAGTGTGTGTGCGAGAGTGATCGTCTGTCCCCGTTGCATGGGGGGGCTCGGGGGGTTTTATGGGCCAACCCCGGCTCTTATAATATGTTCTAAGTACAAATGTGGGGGGACAAGGCTGCCAGTCTCTCCGGCTGGCCAAAGGGTCCCGCCATTCGTGTCGTCTCGTTGTTGGTGGGGTCCGCCGGCCGAGCGGTCCCATCTCCCGTTGGGGCCCGCCAGCCGGCTCTGCGATTGGCCCTTGCCCACCTGCCGCGGCATGGGTCGCCCGGGAGGCGTCGTCTAGCGCCAGCCGGCCGAAGTCTCCAGTATGGCCGGCCGCGCTGTAGCCACGCCGGGGTAGTAATCGAGTGGCGAGGGCGTGCCGGCACTGTTCCCACGCCCGGTCGCGCTCGCCGAGGTCAGCGGCCGGGACGGTTGGACTGTAGCCATGCGCTACAGTGCGTCAACGGCCACTGTTGCCACAGGGCCGCCCGTCGTGCCGGTCGCGTCGTGTCGTCATACCCGTGCGCAGAGGGACGGGACGTCACATGTCCGTACCAAGGTCAACGGAAGAGCCGACCCGGAGGCAACCGGCCACGCCCAGCCAGCCGAGGGTCCAGCCGGCTCCTCGACCAACCGTCCGAGGCGCCAGTCAGCACCGGCTTGTGCCTAACGTCCTCTAGCCGGCCATGGCCAGCCGGCCACGTAGTTATTCTTCCAAGCGAAAGGGGTAAGACCCCGTTGCTTTGGCCTACCTAGGGGTAATAACCCTGTCAGTAGTCCCCAAAGCCGGTGGGGGCCCACGTTTGGCAGACGGTGGGGAGCCGGCAGCTTCCCCTCAGCGATACCCGCCTCCAACTCGAAGGCGAAGGGGTAGTCGGGTCGGTCGTTGGACCCGACGCCTCGAGTACCGGCGCGCCGCCCCAGGACCCACACCGGCACGTGGCATGCCACACGACGAGTAATGATGCGGTGGGTCCCACGCATGCGGGGAGACGAGACGTCGCCTGGGCCTAGCCCGCTAGGACCCAGGCGTAGCCCAGTAGGCCTCAGGGCGCAGGCTAGGATCCTCTGCGCCCCGAAGCAGCCGTTACGGCCCAAGGCCACCCACGCGCGCGCCGAGTTTCCGGGGGGAGTGGGCGCAATCAATCCCACGTCCCCGGTCGTAGCCTCCCCTATAAAAGGAGAGGAAGGGCATGAGGCGGAGGTACCCGTGCCTCACTTGCCCCTTTGCTGCCCGTCTTTGTTGCCTCCCTGCCTTCCTCGCGCGCCACCGCACCCGAGCACGCAACCGCGCCCGCATGCCGTACCGCTGCCGCGATGACCGATGGACGCGGTGGAAGCTGGGCTGGCTCCTTCGTGGTCGAGGCGGACATCGCCGAGCTTCGCCGCGCGCGCATGATGCCGCCGGAGGAGCGGGTGGTCGCACGTGCGCCGGGCGACGAGATAGCGCCGGCGCCACAGCTAGGGGAACACATCGTGTTCCTCTGACATTTCTCTCGGGGCTTTGGGCTCCCGGTTAGTATCTTCTTTCGCCTCCTCCTCGATACCTTCGACCTCCAGCCGCACAACCTTGGACCGAACTCGATTCTATACCTCTCTGTCTTCCTCACATTATGCGAAGGGTACCTTGGCATTCTTCCCTTCATCGAACTCTTCAATGCTCTTTTCTACCTCAAACCTTTGAAAAGCGACGCATGCGGGGGCACAGTGGTGTGCTGCCGCGGCATCGCTCGCTTTCCCCCCCTCTCTCTCTCTTATTGACTCCGTCAATGGGTGGCACCGAACATTCTTCTACGTGAAGAACGTCGACCCGAGGACAGACTACATCTGGCTGCCGCCTTTTGAAGGCAGGCACTCCACCTAGTTAAACTAGCTGGGGGCTGCCCCGCGCGGCGTGGCCTTGGAGGAGCTTGGCCGGCTCACGCAGCTGAAGAGCTCCGAGGGGCTGGTCGCCGCCGACCTGGTGGCGGCCTTTATCTCGCGCCGGGTGTCGCCCCTCCAGCTGAGGCCGCACCGGATCTGCGACATGTCCGGCTGGCACGACCCCTGCCGTCTGTCCACCGTCAAGCTGACGCCAACTCAGGTGGCGAAGCAGGTGAACGCCCTTACGATGTTCAAGCTGAAGCCCGCCTTGTGGTCCTTCGTCATGGAGCCATATGAACGCATCAACCGGCCTCCCCTAATGAGTTTTTCATCAAGGCGGTTTCTTCTTTGTTTGATACTTCCCAGCCGGCAGCCAGCGGGAGTGCTTACATTGATGTGCCGACCGCAGCTGCTAGTACGACAGAATACGCCGGACGGCCCGCATCTTCAGATCTTTGAGGCAGAGCGTGAAAACTCCGACTCCGAAGACTACCAGACGGGAGGCCCCCCGGAGGAGGGGGTGGACTCCTCGGGAGGAGTCGACGAGCCGGCAGATCCGCGAATTGGCGCTCCCAGCGGAGCTGGAGGGTCCGGCGCGGTCACGAAGCCCAACGGAGCAGGTGAGTTCCCTCTTGCCCCCATGATCAGGGACTGGACGGACAACGACGATGATGATGATTTAATGATTCTGAATGAGCCTCCTCCCTCAGCACGCCAGGGTCGAAGGAGCAAGGAGTGGCCAGCTCAAGCCTTGGCGGGCGGAGCGGCTGGCCGGGGGAAGAGGCCGGCTCAGGGGGGCCGGTGGCCCCTCCGCCCTGCCCGAAGCGGGTGAAGGTGGACGCGCGGAAGCCGCCGCCGCGCGCCAAGCGGGCCTTGCCCGTTGTCATTAGGTATGGTTTTTTCTTTATGTGATTTTTTCTTCCAGGTCACCGGCCGGTGAGTAAACTATCCTTGGGCGCTTCAGTGACCCCATCGAGCTCCACGACGAGGAGTCGGAGGGGGAGCCGATGGATGCCGCTAGCCGGCTGGCCCACGAGCATGCGACCACCCAGCAGGAGGAGAAGAGGAGGCTCGCGGGGCTGCGATCCTCCAAGTCCGGAACGCGAGGAGGGGCCTTACACTCCAGAACCTTGAGCAGCCGGAGGCGGAGGACGTCGGTGGATCCGCGAGGGGCGGCTATGGATCCGACAGCGCCTCCGCATGCGTAGGAGACGGTCCAGGCGAGGATGGCGACGACGGAGCCGGCTCCCGAGGCGGCCCGTCTTGAGGTGCCGGAGGTGACTCCGCCTGCGGCCGAGCCGGCCCGGGTTGAGGTGTCGGAGGCCTCGGTGGCCCCAGAGGCGACGCCAGAGGTGGTGGCCATGGAGGTGGAGGTGCCCTCCGTCGCGACCGACACGCTGGAGCGGCAGGAAGAGGAGGCGGCGACGGCGCTGGGCGGGAGGGCGGCGGGAAGCGACTCCTGGCCCCTTGCCGTCATCAACCGCCCCCGGCGGCTGGAGCCGCGGCGAGCCCGGGTGGTAGCGGCGGCCGGGCCCGGAGGACCCTGCAGTCGATGCAGGAGGTGCTCCGAGACTGGGAGGCATTGGCGCATGTGCCAGCCCTGCCGGCTCCCCAGGCGGGCGGACCGGTCCCCTCCTTCGGGGACTTGGGGAGCGTCTTGGACAGGTGCCGGCAAGAGCTAGCCCAATCCACGGAGGCGGCAGACGCCGCGCTGCAGCATGCGGAGGTAAGCCTGATAGCTTTTGTCTTAGAGTTTTCAGTGGGGGCACGCGAGCGCACCCACTGGGTGTAGCCCCCGAGATGCGGGCCGGCTGACCGGCTGACGGGGAGCCAAGTCGGATCTCTTCTGAGCGTGTCTTGACTTTTGCCTCCTTACGACAGGAGGGAACCTCCCTGCGGCAGAAGCTATTCGCGGAGGCAGTCGCCATCCACGACCGTGGCAAATACGGCTTCTACCGCCTGGAGGAGGAGCTGGCGCACGTGCAAGGTTGGTTGCACTTCACAGGGGGGCACATAGCCCTCGAGAGCCGTCTAAAGCCTGTTGTGTCTTGCAGGTGAGCTGGCCACCCTTAGGGAGGAGAGAACTGGCTTGTCTCCAAGCAGGACCGGCTGGCGCAAGGCGTCTAGACGGCCACGCAGGAGAAGGACCGGCTGGCCGCGCTGCTGGCCGACAAGGAGGCGGTCCGGGACCGGCTCAAGGCCGAGGCGGAGAAGGAGGTGGTGTCCCGGGAGACGGCCGTCAAGGAGGCGACTGATGCCACCCTGAGGACTGCCGCCCTCCAAGGCGAGGTGACCCGGGTCGAGAGGACGCTCGAGGAGGTCAGGGGTTCCCTCGCCGCGTCGGAGGCGGCTCGAGAGTCGAAACGCAAGGCGGCGCTCAACTTTGCCCTTGGAGTGGATGACGCGATTGAAGGTAGGTGCCGTTTTTTCTCTTCCTCAGCCGGCCGCTTTTCCCTTTGTTGTTTCTTGTGTTTCAACTTGCCTTTCTTTCCTTCTCTTCTTCTTTCTTCCAGTGCGCTTCCCGAAAACTCAGCGCCGCGCTGCGCAAGCCATTGAGGAGCACTGGGAGTACCTTCGGAAGTGCGGTCGCTCCATTGAGGAGGATGCCGCGTGGGACGTGGACGAGATCGGGCTCTCCATCGAGATGCGGATGACCCATCTTGAGCAGAGCATGGAGCGGCTCAAGACCACTGGCAAAGAGCTCATCGCCACGTTGTGGCCGGGCCGTGGGGGAGCTCTGACGCACCACGTGGCTCAGTGGCTGGAGCATGCCGTCCCCCGCCTCGAAGCCTGGAAGACGTCGGCTGCCCGAGCTGGGGCGCAGATGGCGCTCCGATTCGTCACATCATGGTACCGCGGCGTGGATCTGGGCCGGCTGGCGACCATGCGGGACGTGCCGACAGCAGAGCGGGAGGCCCGCGAGCCGGCCCTTGTCCACCGGGCCAACGTGCTCGCATCGTATGTCGATGCGGACGAGTTCCTGTCGGCCTTTGGCGAGGATGGCGAGCCGCTGCCCAAGGACTCCTTCGGCATCCCCCAAGGCCCGACGGATGATGAAGTTGCCGACAAGAGCACCGACTCGAGCGGTGAGATGGCCAAGACCGAGGAGTCCACCTCAAAGGCCAAGGAGGCCGACCCGAAGGCCGCGACCACCTCCGAGGCAAGAGCTTAGCCGCCCAGCGACGCGCCGTCTGGGGGCACGCCGGCTGGCGACGCGCAGGCGGCCTGAGCCCCCGGGCGTTTTTTTATCTTTCTCTTTTTCCTTCCTGCATGTTAAGCTTGAATCCACCCACTGGGGGTGTTTATGTAATGAACTAATGATGGTCGTGGGCCGCTTTTGCCCTAACATTTATGCCATGAATAGTTTGCCTTGTTACTCATGCCGCCTCATCCTTATCCTTTTTTGCCCGCTCAACTCTTTTCGGTTCTTCTCCTTTTCCCCTTTGGTTTTGGCCCCGTGTGCTCGATAGCCGGGAACTGGTCTGTAGCTGGGTCGGGGTGTCCGCCTCAAGGGAGCCGGTTCAAAACTTAGGAATCACGAGGGCTTTTTAGGATAAGTAGAGTGATAGAGACGCGGCGATGGTCCGGCTGGGCCTAGCCAGGGTCTCCCTTTGTTTTGACCTTTCGTGTGAGCCGAACTTTGCCGCCCCGACGCCCCGTCAGCCGGACAGCCAGGAGCCGGTTCTGTAGCTGGTAGGGGTGGAGAGGTTTGGCCGGCTCACATTACTTAGCCAACTTCTGGGAGAAGCGCTCTAGGTCCAGCCGGCTAGCCCCCGGGTCCGGGAGCCGGTGAGTGAGGAACGCTTTTGAGGGAAACGAAAAGGAGCGCGCCCCAAGAGCCGGCTTGGGGCGCCCATTGCATTCATAAGCTCAAAAGGGTGGGGATACATACATACACTGGTTTCTTCAGCAGTAAAACGGGCGCAGGAGGACCGCGTTCCATGGGCGCTCCGTCTCCTCTCCAGAGGCATCTCTGTTGTGCTTCTACGGCTTCTGTTCATCTATTAGATAGTATGCGTTGTTGTGCAGTGCCCTGCTGATGATGAATGGGCCCTCCCATGGGGAGGACAACTTGTGTTGTCCGGCAGTTCGCTGGATCCGCCTGAGGACCAGGTCCCCCTCACGGAGCGAGAGTGGCCGGATTCGCTTGCTGTGGTAGTGCCGGAGCTTTTGCTGGTAGATTGCCATCTGGCTTAAGGCCAGTTCGTGAGCTTCATAGAGTAGGTCGACGCCATCTTCTCTTGCCTCCTTTGCGTCCTTCTCCGTGTATAGGGCGACCCGAGGCAAATCGAACTCGATGTCGGTGGGGATGATCGCCTCGGACCCGTACACAAGTAAGAAGGGAGTGTAGCCGGTTGAACAGTTCGGGGTGGTCCTAATACTCCAAAGGACGGCTGGCAGCTCGTCGATCCAGCAGTCGACCGACCTCATCAGCGGCGTCACGAGCCGAGGCTTGATGCCGGACAGGATTAGGCCGTTTGCCCTGTCGACCTAGCCGTTTGATTGCGGATGAGCGACGGAGGCCAGATCGAGCTGGATTCCCTGCTTGGAGCAGAAGCGTGCGAGGGCACCCTTGGCAAAGTTCGTGCCATTGTCGGTGATGATGCTGTGGGGGACGCTGTAGCGGACTGTGATGTCGTCGATGAACCGCACGACCGTAGGGCCGTCCAGCTTCTTGATTGGTCACGCCTTGATCCACTTGGTGAACTTGTCGACAACCACCAGTAAGTGCGCCATGCCACCTCGAGCGGTTTTGAAGGGGCCCACCATGTCCAGCCCCCAGACAACGAATGGCCACGAGAGGGGGATGTTCTGGAGGGCCGATGCCGGCAGGTGGCTCTACGTGCTGAAACGTGGGCAGCCCTCGCACTCATCGACCAATTTCTTGGCCACCTCGAGGGTCGTGGGCCAGAAAAAATCATGCCGGAAGGCCTTGGCCACTAGGGTCCTGGAGGCGGCGTGATGCCCGCACTCTCCCTAGTGGATGTCGAGGAGGATTTCCAGGCCCTTTTTTTGGCTCGATGCATCGCTGAAAGACGCCGGTAGTGCTGCAACGAACGAGTTTGTTGTTAATGACGCTGTATGCCGAGGCCTGGTGTTGGATTTGCCTTGCCAAATCCTCATCCGGGGGCAGCTCGCCCCGTAGAAGAAACGCTAGGATGGGTTGGGCCCATGAGGGGGGGGGTGACGGGGACCGGCTCGGGATCCCCTGGGGCCGGATGACCAGCCCCCGGGACCGGCTCGATAGCCCTCCAGACTGGATGATCAGTCCCTGGGGCTAGCTCGCCAGCCCCCGGGGCCGGCTGGTCGATGGTCATCATGGCGGCCGCGTCGTAGGAGCTGGCCGCCTCAGGCGCCACCGGCTCGATTGGCGTCAGCAGGGCGGCTGACGGTTCGGGAGCCGGTGGCGAAGGTGCCAGAGAGGCGGCCTAGACCGTTGATGGGTTGGCGGTGCCCGCCGACACGAAGATTGACTCTGATTCTGGGGAAGGCTTGATTAACGGCTTGAGCAGCCGTTCAAGGGAGACGCCGGCTGGGATGGCCTGCCGGGTGGAGCCGATCTTTGCCAGCGCATCCGCCGCCTCGTTATCCGCCTGTGGGATGTGATGAAACTCACAGCCCTCGAAGGAGCCGGTGAGCTGTTGTACGAGGAAGCGGTAGCTAGCAATGTTGGCATCCCTGGCGTCCCGTTCGCCGGAGACTTGCTGCACCACAAGGTCGGAGTCGCCGAAGCAGAGGATGCGCCTGATGTTGATCTCCTTGGCGAGCCGGAGGCCATGGACGATGGCCTCGTACTCGGCCACGTTGTTGGAGGCGGCGAAGTGGATCTAGAGGGCGTACTTGAGCTAATCACCTTTCGGGGAGGAGAGGACTATGCCGGCACCCAGGCCGGTCCTCATTTTCGAGCCGTCGAAGTGCATGCGCCAATGCGTGGAGTCTGGGGGAGGCGGGACGAACTCCGTCTCCGCCCAGTCAACGAGGAAGTCAGCCAACGCCTGTGACTTGATGGCGGTTCCTGGCTCGTACCGGATCTCATGTTCGGCGAGGGTGATGACCCATTTGGCGATCCAGGCGGTAGAGTCCCGGCCGCTCATGATCTCGCCGAGCGGGGCCGTGCTCACCATGGTAATGGTATGCTCTTGGAAGTATTGCTTGACCTTCTTGGCGGCGAAGTATATGCCATAGCACATCTTCTGGTAGTGGGGATAGTTCTTCTTGGATGAGGAGAGGACCTCGCTGAGGTAGTAGACGGGTTGCTGGACCGGCAGGGACTTTCCCTCCTCCGGCCGCTCGACCACCAGGACGACGCTGATGACGTGGGTGGTCGCCGCGATGTAGGCGAGCAGGGGTTCCTTCTTGGCTGGCGCGACCAGGATGGGTGCGCGGGTGAGCGCCTTCTTGAGGATGCGGAAGGCCTTGTCTGCCTCGTTAGGCCAGTCGAAGACGCCCGGCCTCTTGGTTTGACCCGGCTCGATTAAAGCCGTTTTGCGAAGGAGCCCGTAGAGGGGCAAGGCCTTTTCCCTCAGTCGTCTGATGAACCGGCTGAGCGAGGCAAGGCAGCCGGTGAACTTCTGGACGTCGTGGGGACGGGTCGGCTTGGGCATGCGCTCGATCACACTGATCTTCTCCGCATTAGCTTCGATACCATGGGCAGACACGAAGAAACTCAAGAGTTGACCGGCCGGGACACCGAAGACACACTTCTCCGGGTTGAGCTTGATCTTGTACTCATGCAAGTTTGCAAAGGTCTCCCGTAGGTCATCGAGGAGGATGAAATGCTTCTTGGTTTTGACAACGATGTCGTCAACGTAGACGTGGACGTTCCTGCCTATCTGAGGCAGGAGGCATTTCTCCATGCACCGTTGGAAGGTGGCGCCTGCGTTCTTCAGGCCGAAGGACATGGTGATGTATCAGTAGGCCCCAAAGGGCGTGATGAAGGAGGTCTTGAGCCGGTCTTCCGGGTCCAGCTTGATCTGGTGGTAGCCGGAGAAGGCGTCCAGGAAGGACAGCAAGTCGCAGCCGGCCGTGGAGTCAATGACTTGATCGATCCGTGGCAGAGCGAACGGGTCCTTGGGACACGCTTTGTTCATGCTAGTGTAGTTGATGCACATGCGCCAAGTCTTGTTCTTCTTCAGCACCAGGACTGGGTTGGCCAGCCAGTCTGGGTGGAACACTTCCATGATGAACCCGGCTGCGAGCAGCCAGGCAATCTCTTCGCCTATAGTACGCCGCTTCTCCTCGGAGAAACGGCGCAGGGGTTGCTTGACCAGCTTGACGTCCGGACGGACGTGGAGTTTGTGCTCAGCAAACTTCCTCAGAACACCCGACATGTCCTCGGGGGACCATGCAAAGATGTCCCGATTCTCATGGAGGAAGTCGACAAGCTTGCCTTCCTATTTGCTGTTGAGGCGGGAGCCGATGGTGACGCACTGAGATGAGTTGGTCAGGTCGAGTGGGATTTGCTTGGTGTCTTTGGACGGCTGGAAGGAGGCCTCGCCGACAAATTGCGAGGGACAAGCCGGCACGGCCGGCTGGGTGGCAGCAAGGGCCACGAGCCGGTCGAGCTGCCGTTTCTCCTCGGCGATCTCCAGGGCCTCGGCCAGCCGATTGCCGTCTCGAGCGCACTCGAGCGACATCTTGTAGTCGCCCTTGATGGTGATGATTCCCTTGCAGCCCGACATCTTGAACTTGAGGCAGACATAATGGGGAACCACCGAGAAGCTGACAAGAGCCAGTCGGCCCAACAGCGCGTGATAAGGACTCGCGAGGTCCACGACCTCGAACAGCACCGGCTCGCGGCGGAAGTGGCCAGGTCCGCTGAAGAGGATGTTGAGTGTGATCTTGCCGATAGAGGAGCAGGACTTTCCAGGCACGATGTCATGGAAAATTGTTCGGCTCGCCTGTAGGTCTTCTATTTTCAGCCCCAACTTATGCATAGTGTCGAGGTAGAGGATGTTGATGCTGCTTCCACCATCTATCAGCACCCGCGAGAAGCGGCAGGTTCGCTCCTTGGTGGCGATGGTGGGGTCGAGGACCAAGGCGTAGCTGCCAGGGTTCGGCATCACGGGAGGGTGATCGGCCTGGCTCCAAGTGACCGGCTTCTCCGACCAGTGCATGAACTAGGGAGTTGCCGGCATGGTGGCGTTGACCTCATGGTGGAGCTGGCGCTGAGCATGTTTGCCCGTCTCTTCACTGGTGAAGAGGACATAACAACCGTCCTGGTTGGGAAATTGGTCGATTAGACAACCGTCGTTCTGGGCCGAAGCCGGAGCCGGCGCCGGGGCGGCAGCTTGGGCCGGGGCTGGCACGCGGGCTGGCGGCACGGGAGGAGCCGGAAGGCCGTCCCCGTGGGCCAATCGCTGTGAGAAGCTGCACTGCCAGAGTGTGTGCGTAGAGGGTTTGGCCCCCGAATGGTTCTTGATGGGGAGGTCGAGCATTTTCTTGAAGGTGAGCTTCGGCTGCCAGGCAGTCTTGTCGGTGTCCTGGCGCTGGCCGGAAGGCTGGGTAGTCGGCTCATGGTCCTCAACGGTATTGACCTGTCGGCTCCCATAGCAGGGATCCGTTTGGTCATTCTTGCGTTTGTTTTTCTGCGGCTGCCGGTTGTCGGTAGCCGCCCGAGTCGTGGCCGGTGTCGTCGTCGCCTTGGCAGGCGGGGTCGTCTTGACCCGGATGGCCGAATCGGCCATGGCGTACTTGTCCACCTTGGTCATGAGCTCGGCAAGCGTGGCCGGCTCGGAGCACAGGAGCTTATGTTTGAGAGGGGTGCCGTCCCGGCAGCCCTCAATGAAGTACTGCACGGCTTGCACCTCGTGCACCCCTCATAGGAATTGCGGAGCTAGGTCCACCAAGTGAGGTAGCCGCGGAGGGATTCGTCCGGCCCCTGAATGTACATGGCAAGTTCATGGGGACGACCGAGCCGCTTGTAGGTGTCGGTGAAGTTGCGGACGAAGACCTCCTCGAAATCCGTCCAGGTGTTCATGATGTCGGCCGCCAGGCTGTTGAGCCAGGTGCGGGCCAAGCCGATCAACATGAGGGGGGCGTAGCGAAAGGCTACGCGCTTATTCCCCGTGGCATTGCCGACCACGGTGGTGTAGTCGATCAGCCAGTCTTCGGGCTTGGCGGCCCCGTTGTACTTCGGGGTGTCCCTGGGGAGCGTGAAACCGGTTGGGAACGGCTCGGTGCGCATTCGGGGGCCAAAGCAAGCCGGACCAATCGAGCCCTCCTCCTTGAGGAGGGCGGATTGCACGAGCCCGTCGAGGCGGTTGTGGGTGTCGTTCTCGATGCGGGGGACGCGTGGTCCGAGCCGGGCCGAGAGCTCGGGACGGACGGTGGGTGGCACCAACTGCCCTGACTCGCGCCGCGGGGGCGGCATGTCCCGTGGCTGCGCCAGCTGTCGGATGCCGACGCTTCATGGTGGCGTCCGCTTCGAGGCGGATCATTGGTGCACCGGCTGCTGACAGCCGACTGCTCGCTCCTCGGCGTCTGAGAGGGCCGGGGTTTGTTTGCTCCGGCTCGGCGGCTGGAAACGCGAGGGGAGAAGGAGTACTGGGCTGCCTGGCAGCCAGCAGTTCCCGTGCCCTCGCGCTCGGGCCAAGGGCCCTCGGTGGCAGCGCCGCCCGTCGCGAGCAGATGCTGCTGCGCATCAGCAGCATTGATGAGCTCCTTGATGTGGCGCTCGTGGGCGGCGTGCTCTTCGCCCTCCAAGGTGGCCAATTCCTCATAGGCCACCTTGAGAGCCCACAGGTTGGCTGTGGGGGTGTCGTAGACGGGCATCTTGCCGCGGAGGATTTCGGCAACCACGCGACCGTGGTCGTGCACAACCCCACGCTGGCTAGGCTCGGTGCCAACCGGGGTGAGTCTGTAGGAGGAAGCGTACTCCCACTATGCCGCCTCCATGCGGTGCCGCGTGGCCATGAGGGCGGTGGCGTCCTCTAACAGGACGCGACGAGCCACCTCGAGATCGGCCACGGCGGTGTCAGGGTTCGCTGTCAGGGCGATCGGAGTGCTCAAGCCCTGGAGGGCCACACCGAGCAGGTCGAACGTGCCGACGCGGGCAGCGGCAGCGCTAGCCGCGACCCGCGCCATCCGGAAGTGGTGGAGGAAGTGATGGTCATTACTCCCACGTGATCGTGGGAGTCGTTGGACTGAGTCGCAATGAGTGCGCCCACTGTCGTAGGCAGACCAGCGCAGACGAGTACCTGCACGGGGTACTCGTCAGCGGCCGGGTCTCGGTGAGGCTGAGCCTGCCGAAGCGCTCAATGAGCACGTCAATGTCGGCCATGAGGCCGACGGAGTCGCCCGTGGGGTGTGCCGAGGCAAGCCCCACGAGCTCCCCACGGTTATGCCTGGATGAGCGGTGACAGCGGGGAATGGTGAGGGGTCCTTCCCGGAGCATGAATCTAGCCGACGCCGCATACGGCCCCACGATGGGAGCCAACTGTCGTCGTTTTCTCACGACAGATGCCAAAAGGTGGCTTATCGTAGGTGGTTGGGGCCGAAGGACGCCGATGGGCTCCAGGTGCGAGATTGGGCACAAGCGGTGATGACACACGATGTACCCAGATTTAGGGCCCTCCGGGGGAGGTAGTACCCCTAGTCCTGCTTGGTTTAGTTGGACGAATGGGTATAGATACAATGGTGCTCCTGGAGCTATGTCTAGAGGAGGAAGAAGGGGCAGACGGCTGCTCTTGCTCCACTGCTAGAAGGGGTTGAGCGTGTGTGTGCGAGAGTGATCGTCCGTCCCCGTTGCATGGGGGGCTCGGGGTTTTTTATAGGCCAACCCCCCGACTCTTATAATATGTTCTAAGTACAAAGGTGGGGGGACCCTGCTGGCAGTCTCTCCGGCTGGCCAGAGGGTCCCGCCATTCGTGCCGTCTCATCGTTGGTGGGGTCTGCCGGCCGAGCGGTCCCATCTCCCGATGGGGCCCGCCAGCCGGCTCTACGATTGGCCCTCGCCCACCTGCTGTGGCATGGGTGGCCCGAGGGGGCGTCATCTAGCGTCAGCTGGCCAAAGTCTTCGGTACGGCCGTCTGCGTTGTAGCCATGTCGGGGTAGTAATCGAGTGGCGAGGGCATGCCGACACTTTGCCCATGCCCGGTCGCGCGTGCCGAGGTGAGCGGCCGGGATGGTTGGACTGTAGCCATGCGCTGCAGTGCGTCAGCGGCCACTGTTGCCACAGGGCCACCCGTCGTGCCGGTCGTGTCGTTTCATCATACCCATGCGCAGAGGGACGGGATGTCGCATGTCCGTCCCAAGGTCAATGGAAGAGCCGGCCCGGAGGCAGCCGGCCACGCCCAGCTGGTCGAGGGTCCAGCCGGCTCCTCGACCAACCGTCCGGGGCGCCAGCCGGCACCAGCTTGTGCCGGACATCCTCCAGTCGGCCACGGCCAGCCGGCCGCGTAGTTATTCTTCCAAGCGAAAGGGGGAAGACCCCGTTGCTTTGGCCTACCTAGGGGTAATAACCCCATCAGTACTGCCGGGGAAACTTCCCTCCCAGAGGGGGAAATTGAAGCCATCGTCATCACCATCGATCCTCTCATCAAGAGGGGGTCAATCTCCATCAACATATTCACCAGCACCATCTCCTCTCCAAACCCTAGTTCATCCCTTGTATCTGATCTTTGTCTCAACACCTCAGATTGGTACCTGTGGGTTGCTAGTAGTGTTGATTACTCCTTGTAGTTGATGCTAGTTGGTTTACTTGGTGGAAGATCATATGTTCAGATCCTTAATGATAATGAATACTCCGCTGATCTTGAAAATGAATATGCTTTGTGATTTGTTACGTTTGTTCCTGAGGACATGGGATAAGTCTTGTTATAAGTAATCATGTGAATTTGGTATTCATTCGATATTTTGATGAGATGTATGTTGTCTCTCCTATAGTGGTGTTATGTGAACGTCGACTACATAACACTTCACCATTATTTGGGAATAGGGGAAGGCATTGGGAAGTAATAACTAGATGATGGGTTGCTAGAGTGACAGAATCTTAAACCCTAGTTTATGTGTTGGTTCATAAGGGGCTGATTTGGATCCATATGTTTTATGCTATGGTTAGGTTAACCTTAATACTTCTTTCGTAGTTGCGGATGCTTGCGAGGGGGGTTAATCATAAGTGGGAGGATTTTCCAAGTAAGGGAAGCACCCAAGTACCGGTCCACCCACATATCAAATTATCAAAGTAACAGACGTGGATCAAGTAACGTGGATCAGGTGGGCATGATGAAAACTAGCTTGACAGAAATTCCCATGTGTCCTCAAGAGCGCTTTGCTTTATATAAGAGTTTGTCCAAGCATGTCCTTTGCTACAAAAAGGATTGGGCTACCTTGCTGCACCTTTACTACACTCATTACTTGTTACTCATTATGAATTATCTTATCACAAAACTATCTATTACCGATAATTGCAGTGCTTGTAGAGAATACCTTAGTGGAAACCGCTTATTATTTCCTTCTGCTCCTTGTTGGATTCCACACTCTTACTTATCGAAAGGACTATGATAGATCGCCTATAATTGTGGGTCATCAATGAGTACTCTGGCAGCGTGACGGCGCGGCGGTGATGATGGTGGAACTATTCCAGTAGGGATTCGCCCAAGCACTGTTGAAACGATCTAGAGGAAGAACTACGATCTAGAGGAAGAGGGAGCACGTGGCTGTTTTTCTATGTCTCAAAACCCTCAAAACCTCTAGTATATATAGGATGAGGGAAGGAGGAGTCCTGCACCCTAGGGATGGCCCTCTTGCCTCGGCCGCAAGGAGGAGAGGAGGAGTCCTCCTCCAATCCTAGTAGGATTAGGACTCCTCCTTCCCACTTGCAAACTCTTTCCACCTTGGTTTTTCCACCCCAGACGCATGGGCCTTTAGTGGGGATTTTTCCAGCCCACTAGGGGATGGTTTAACTCCTCCCACAGCCCATGTGGCCCCTTGGGTCGAGACACCCCTCCCGATGGTCCCCCGGTATCCTGCCGGCACTCCTAGTACACTAACGATGAGCCCGAAACTTTTCTGGTGAACAAAACAACACTTCCTATATATCAATATTTACCTATGGACCATTTCGGAGCTCCTCGTGATGTCCGGGATCTCATTCGAGACTCCAAACAACCTTTGGTCACCACCATACATAACTCTATACTACCGAAATGTCACCGGACCTTAAGTGTGTAGACCCTCCGGGTTGAAGAACTATGTATACATGACCGGGACACCTCTACGGTCAATAACCAATAGCAGGACCTGCATGCCCATATTGGTTCCTATATATTCTACAAATATCTTTATCGGTCGAACCTCTATGTCAAGGATTCAGATAATCCTGTATGTTGTTCCCTTTGTTCTTCGGTATGTTACTTGATCGAGATTCGATCGTTGGTATCTCTATACCTAGTTGAATCTCGTTACTCGCAAGTCTCTTTACTCGTTCCGTAATACAAGATCTCGTGGCTAACTCTTTAGTCACATTTCTTGCAAGGCTTATAGTGATGTTGTGTTACCGAGTGGGCCCTAGATACATCTTTGTCACACGGAGTAACAAATCCCGGTCTTGATCCATGCCAACCCAACAGACACCCTCGGAGATACCTGTAGAGCACCTTTATAGTCACCCAGTTATGTTCCGACATTTGATACACACAAGGTACTCCTCCGGTGTGAGTGAATAGCATGATCTCATGGTCATAGGAACATATACTTGACATGCAGAAAACTGTAGCAATAAAAAGACATGATCATATGCTACGTTTATAGTTTGGGTCTTGTCCATCACATCATTCTCCTATTGATGTGATACCGTTATCAAATGAAATCTCATGTCCATGGCTATGAAACCTTAACCATCTTTGATTAACAAGCTAGTCTATTAGATGCATACTAGGGACATGGTGTTGTCTATGTATCCACACATGTATCTGAGTTTCCGATCAATATAATTCTAGCATGGATAATAAACGATTACCATGAACAAGGAAATATGGTAATAACTAATTTATTATTGCCTCTAGTGTTGGGAACATTGCATGGGAAACAAAAAAGTTCCTACACACACACAAGATCTATCCATGGTGATGAGCATCTACGAGAGGGAGACTTGATCTACATACCCTTGTACATCGCTAAGCGGAAGCGTTAAGAAGCGCGGTTGATGTAGTCGAGCATCTTCGCGATCCAATCACGAGCCATCCCATGATCTCATCATGAGTCGTCCCGCGATCCCATCATGCTCCTTTCGATCTAGCGCCGAACGAACGACACCTCCGCATTCAACACACGTGCGGCTTGATCACGCCTTCACCTCCTCGATCCAGCGAGCGATGGTGAAGTAGTAGATGAGTTCCGGCAGCACAACGACGTGGTGACGGTGGTGGTGAAGAACAATCTCCACAGGGCTTCGCCAAGCACAACGGAACTATGACGGAGGATAAACTAGAGGGATGGGGTTGATGGCACACGACTTGGGGAAACTTGATGTGCTCCAGGTGCTAGCCCCACCCGTTTATTTATATGCTGAGCCCTAGGGTCGAAACTTGGAGAAAAATCCTCCTCAAGGTCGGTTTGCCCGCAAGGCAAGAGTCCTCCTCGGACTCCAGGACCAGACACCAGGGTCCTCGGCGTCTAACCCCAGAAGCCAGGCTCCCTGGTGTCTGGCCCCTGGCCTCCACAGAACTCCTTTTGCACCTTCCTAAAGCCTCGTGAGCTTTACCCCTTGGCCCAAATAAAGTGTTCTTGTACCCCGAACATTTCAGGAAACATCCGAAACTCTTTCCGGTGAATTTCGGAACCCTTCCGGAGACAAAACACTTTTATCCCATATATCAATCTTTACCTCCGGACTATTCCGGAGCTCCTCGTCATGTCCAGGATCTCATCCGGGACACCGAACTTCGATCACCAACATAACAACTCAACTATACTTATATCGTCACCAAATGTTAAGTGTGTAGACCCTATGGGTTCGAGAACTATGCAGACATGACCGAGACACCTCTACGGTAAATTATCAATAGGGGGACCTGGATGCCCATATTGGTTCCTACATATTCTACGAAGATCTTTATCGGTTGAACCTCTATGTCAAGGATTTAGCTCATCCCTATGTTGTTCCCTTTGTTCTTCGGTATGTTACTTGCCCGAGATTCGATCGTCGGTATATCTATACCTAGTTCAATCTCGTTACCGACAAGTCTCTTTACTCATTTAGTAATATAAGATCCCGTGACTAACACATTAGTCACTTTGCTTGCAAGGCTTGTTGTGATGTTGTATTACCGAGTAGGCCCAGAGATACCTCTCCGTCACACGGAGTAACAAATGCCAGTCTCGAACCATGCCCACTCAACAGACAGCCTTGGAGATACCTGTAGAGCATCTTTATAATCACCCAGTTATGTTACGACGTTTGATACACGCAAGGTACTCCTCTGGTGTTAGTGAGTTGCATGATCTCATGGTCATAGGAACATATACTTGACATGCAGAAAACTATAGCAATAAACTGACATGATCAAATGCTATGTTTATACTTTGGGTCTTGTCCATCACATCATTCTCCTAATGATGTGGTCCCATTATCAAATGACATCTCATGTCTATGGCCAGGAAGCCTTGACCATCTTTGATCAACGAACTAGTTAACTAGAGGCATACTAGGGACACCGTGTTGTCTATGTACCCACACATATATTTGAGTTTCCAATCAATAAAATTATAGCATGGATAATAAATGATTATCACAAACAAGGAAATATGATAATAACTAATTTATTATTGCCTCTAGGGCATATTTCCAATAGTCTCCCACTTGCTCTAGAGTCAATAATCTAGTTCACATCACCATGTGATTTACATTGTAATGAATCTAACACCCAATGAGTTCTGGGGTTCGATCATGCTTTGCATGTGAGAGAGGTCTTTAGTCAACGGGTCTGCGACATTCAGATCCATGTGCACTTTGCAAATTTCAATGTCATACTGTAGACACTGCTATCACACTCCACTTGGAACTATTCCAAATGGCTGCTCCACTATACGTAACCGGATTGCTACTCAGAGTCATCCGGATTGGTGTTAAAGATTGCATCGACGTAACACTTTACGACTAACTCTTCATCACCTCCATAATCGAGAAATATTTCCTTAGTCCTCTAGTTACTAAGGATAATCTTGACCGTTGTCCGGTGATCCACTCCTGGATCACTTTTGTACCCCTTGACAAGCTCATGGCAAGGCACACACACAGGTGTGCTACATAGCATGGCATACTACACAGAGCCTATGGATAAGGCATAGGAGACGACCTTCGTCCTTTCTCTTTCTTCTAACGTGGTCGAGCTTTGAGTCTTACTCAACTTCACGCCCTACAAATCAGGCAAGAACTCTTTCTTTGACTAATCCATTTTGAACTCTTTCAAAATCTTGTCAAGGTATTCACTCAGTGAAAAATCTTATCAGGTGTCTTGATCTATCTCTTATAGATCTTGATGCTCAACAATTAAGTAGCTTTATCTAGATCTTCCTTTGAACAACACTTCTCAAACAACCGTTTATGCTTTCCAAAAGTTCTATAGTGCTCCCACTCACTTTCTTGTAAATACAAGTTTCTCGTAAACTTTGTATAAACCCAAAAACATTGATCACCTCATCAAAGTGTATATTCCAACTCCGAGATGCTTGCTCCAGCCCATAAAAGGATTGCTGGAGCTTGCACACCTTTTAGGATCCTTAGGACTGACAAAACCTTCTAGTTGTATCGCATACAACCTTTCCTCAAGTAAACCGTTAAGGAAATGATGTTTTGACATCCATCTGCCAGATTTCATACTTGAAAAATGCAGCAACTGCTAACATAATTCCAACAGACTTCTAGCATTGCTCTGGGTGAGAAAGTCTCATCGCATTCAACCCCTTGAACTTGGCGGAAACTTATTTGCGACAAGTCGAGCTTTATAAATGGTGACATTCACCATCAATGTCCGTCTTCATCTTGAAGGTCCATTTGTACTCAACGACCTGCCGTTTAACGGGCAAGTCTACCAAAGTCCATACTTGGTTTTCATAAATGGATCCTTTCTCGGATTTCATGGCGTCTAACCATTTGTTGGAATCTGGGCCCATCATTGCTTCTCCATAGTTTGTAGGTTCATCGTTGTCCAACAACATGACCTCTAAGACATGGTTGTCGTACCACTCAGGAGTAGTATGCGTCCTTGTCGACCTACGAGGTTTGATAGTAACTTGATCCGAAGCTTCATGATCATCATCATTAACTTCTTCTTCAACTGATGTAGGCTCCATAGAAACATCTTTCTGCGCTGCGCTACTCTCTGGTTGAAACAAAGGTTTAACAACCTCATCAAGTTCTATCTTCCTCCCACTCAATTCTTTCGAGAGAAACTTTTTCTCGAGAAAGGACCTGTTTTAGCAACAAACACTTTGAGCTTGCATCTAAGATAGAAGGTTTACCCAACTGTTACGTTTGGGTATTCTATGAACATGCATTTGTCCTCTTTGGTTTCGAGCTCATTAGGTGAAAACCATTTTTCACATAAACGTCGTAGCCCCAAACATTAAGAAATGACATCTTAGGTTTCAGCCAAACCATAATTCATATGGTGTCATCTCAACGGACTTAGATGGTGCCCTATTAAAGTGAATGGATTTTGTCTCTAATGCATAATCCCATAACGATAGTGGCAAAACGATAAGAGACATCATAGTACGCACCATATCCAATAGAGCACGACTACGACGTTCGGACACACCATCACACTATGGTGTTCCAGGCGGCGTGAACTATGAAAAAATTTCCACATTGTCTTAAGTTTCATACCAACTCGTATCTCAGATATTCACCTCCAGGATCATATCATAGACATTTTATCTTCTTGTCACGATGATCTTCAACTTCACTCTAAAACTGCTTGAACCTTTCAAACGTTTCAGACTTGTGTTTCATTAAGTAAATATCCCCATATTTACTCAAATAATCAGCGAAGGTAAGAAAATAACGATATCCACTGTGTGTTTGAACACTCATTGGACTACATAAATCAACATGTATCAATTCCAATAAGCCACTAGCCCGCTCTATCATACCGGAAAACGGGGTCTTAGTCATCTTGCCCAAGAGGCATGGTTTGCATGCCTCAACCGATTCGAAATTGAGCGAGTCAAAAGATCCATCAACATGGAGTTTGTTCATGCGCTTACACCAATATGACCTTCGCGGCAGTGCCACAAGAATGTGGTACTTATCATTACTAACTTGCATCTTTTGGTATCATTATTATAAATATGTGTATTACTACGATCGAGATTCAATAAACCATTCACATTGGTTGCATGACCATGGAAGGTATTATTCATCTAAATAGAATAAACATTATTCTGTAACTTAAATGAATAATTGTGTTGCAATAAACGTGAACTAATCACGTTCACGCTCAACGCAATCACCAAATATTTATTTTGGTTCATCACTAATCCCGAAGGTAGGGGGAGCGTGTGATGGTGATCACATCAACCTTGGAAACACTTCCAACACTCATCGTCACCTCACCCTTACCTAGACTCTATTTATTTCGTAGCTTTTATTTCGAGTTACTAACATTTTGCAACCGAACCGGTATCCAATACCCAGGTGCTACTAGGAGTACTAGCAAGGTACATATCAATAACACGTATATCAAATATACTTCTGTCAACGTTGCCAGCCTTCTGATCTACCAAGTATCTAGGGTTGTTCCACTTCAGCAACCGTTCTCCTCATAATAGAAGCACAAAGTCTCGAGTTTGGGTTCTACCTTGGGTTTCTTCACTAGAGCAGCAACTGACTTGCCATCCATGAAATTTCCCTCCTAGCCCTTGCCCTTGTCAAAACTAGTGGTTTCACTAACCATCAACACTTGATGCTCCTTCTTGATTTCTACCTTCGCGGTGTCAAACATCGTGAATAGCTCAGAGATCATTATTTCCATCCCTGGCATTTAATAGTTCATGACGAAGCTCTAGTAGCTTAGTGACAGTGACTTAGAGAACTATAGCAATCACTATCTTATCTAGAAGATCAACTCCCACTCGATTCAAGCGATTGTAGTTCCCAGACAATCTGAGCACATGCTCACTGATTGAGCTATTTTCCTTCATCTTGCAGGCAAAGAATCTTGTGGGAGGTCTCATACCTCTCAAAACGGGCACGAGCCTGAGATCCCAATTTCAGCTCTTAGAACATCTCATATGTTCCGTGACGTTCAAAACATTTTGGAGCCTGAATTCTAAGCCATAATACTAGACGCACTGAACTATCAAGTAGTCATCAAAACGTGCATGTCAGATGTTCACAACATCTACAGATGACGTTTGAGGGGATGGCGCATCGAGTGGTGCATTAAGGACATAAGCCTTCTATGCAGCAATGAGGACTATCCTCAAATCACGGACCCAGTCCGCATTATTTCTACCATCATCTTTCAACTCTATTTCTCTAGGAACATATAAAAATTCAAGGGAGCTACAACGCGAGCTAGTAATCTACAACATAATTTGCAAAGACATTTTGACTATGTTCATGATAATGAGTTTAGTTAATCATATTACCTAAGAACTCCCACTCAAATTGACATCCCTTGGGTCATTCGAGTGATACATGGTCCAAATTCACCAACTCAAGTCCGATCATCATGTGAGTTGAGGTGGTTTCAAAGGTGAACATCATCATGTTGATCATATCTACTATATGACTCATGTTCGACCTTTCGGTCTCTTGTGTTCCGTGGCCATGTTTGTACATGCTAGGCTCGTCAAGTTTAACCCGAGTGTTCCGCACGTGCAACACTAGCTTGCACTCGTTGTATGTGAACGTAGAGTCTATCACACCCGATCATCACGTGGTGTCTCGACACGACGAACTTTAGCAATGGTGCACACTCGGGGAGAACACAATTTATCTTGAAATTTAAGTGAGGGATCACCTTATAATGCTACCGTCATCCTAAGCAAAACAAGGTGCATAAAAAGGATTAACATCACATGCAAATCATAAGTGACATGATATGGCCATGAACTTGTGCTTTTGATCTCCATCCTTAAAGCGTCGGCATGATCTCCATCGTCACCGGCATGACACCATGATCTCCATTGTCTTGATCTCCATCAATATGTCACCATCGGGGTTGTCGCGCCCACCATGCTTCTACTACTATTGCTACCGGTTAGCGATAAAGTAAAGCATTACAAGGAGCTTAATGATTGACACGCAGGTCATACAATAATTAAAGACAACCCTGTGGCTCTTGCCGGTTGCCGTACTCATCGACATGCAAGTCGTGATATTCTATACAAAACATGATCATCTCATACATCACATATATCTCATCATGTAATTGGCCATATCATATCACAACATACCCTGCAAAAACAACTTAGACGTCCTCTAATTGTTGTTGCATGTTTTACGTGGATGCTACCGGTATCTAGCAAGAATAATTCTCACATATGCAAAAACCAACACGGTGATACATAAATTGCTTTTCAACCTTCTCAAGGACCGCCTTTGTCAAATCCGATCCAACTAAAGTGGGAGAGATAGACACCCGCCAGCCATCTTTGTGCAATGAAGTTACACGTCAGTCGATGGAACCGGTCTCTCGTAAGCATACGAGTAAGGTTGGTTTGGTCTGCTTCATCACACAATACTGCTGAACCAAAACACGACTAAGGGAGGAAGTAATCTAAGCATTAACACCCACAAACTCCTTTGTGTTCTACTCGTGATCTCATATACACATAGACCTAGCTCTGATACCACTATTGAGAACATTGCATGGGAAACAAAAAAATTCCTACGCACACGCTATCCATGGTGATGAGCATCTATGAGAGGGAGAGTGGATCTACATATCCTTGTAGATCGCTAAGCGGAAGCTTTAAGAAACATAGTTGATGTAGTCGAACATCTTCATGATCCAATCACGAGCCGTCCCACGATCTCATCATGAGTCGTCCCGCGATCCCATCATGCTCCTTCCGATCTAGCACGGAACGGACGGCACCTTCGCGTTAAACACACGTGCGGCTTGATGAAGCCTTCACCTCCTCGATCCAACGAGCGATGGTGAAGTAGTAGATGAGTTCCAGCAGCACAATGGCGTGGTGACGGTGGTGGTGAAGAACAATCTCTGCACGGCTTCGCCAAGCACAACAAAACTATGACGGATGATAAACTAGAGGGACGGGGTTGCCGGCACACGGCTTGGGGAAACTTGAAGTGTTCCAGGTGCTAGCCCCGTCCCTTTATTTATATGCTGAGCCCTAGGGTCAAAACTTGGAGAAAAATCCTCCTCAAAGTCGGTTTGCCCTCAAGGCAAGATTCCTCCTTAGACTCCAGGCCCAGACGCCAGGGCCCTCACGTCTGGACCCAGACGCCAGGGTCCCTAGCGTCTGGCCCCTGGCCTCTGCAAAACTCCTTTTGCACCTTCCTAAAGGCTCGTGGGCTTTACCCCTTGGCCCAAATAAAGTGTTTTTGTACCCCCAAACATTTCGACAAACATAAAACTCTTTCTGGTGAATTCCGGAACCCTTCCGGAGACCAGACACTATTATCCCATATATCAATCTTTACCTCCGGACTATTCCGGATCTCCTCGTCATGTCCGGGATCTCATCCGGGACTCCGAACAACTTTCGGTCACCAACATAACAACTCAACTATACTTATATCGTCACCAAACGTTAAGTCTGTAGACCCTGCGGGTTCGAGAATTATGCAGACACGACCGGCACACCTCTACGGTCAATAACCAATAGCGGGACCTGGATTCCCATATTGGTTCCTACATATTCTACGAATATCTTTATTGGTTGAACCTCTATGAAAAGGATTCAGTTAATCCGTATGTTGTTCCCTTTGTTCTTCGGTATGTTACTTGCCCGACATTCGATCGTCGGCATATCTATACCTAGTTCAATCTCGTTACCGACAAGTCTCTTTACTCATTCCGTAATAAAAGATCCTATGACTAACACATTAGTCACTTTGCTTGCAAGGCTTTTTGTGATGTTGTATTACCAAGTGGGCCCTGAGATACCTCTCCGTCACACGACATAACAAATCCCATTCTCGATCCATGCCCACTGAACAGACACCCTCGGAGATACCTCTAGAGCATATTTATAGTCACCCAGTTACGTTGTGACGTTTGATAAACACAAGGTACTCCTCCGGTGTCAGTGAGTTGCATGATCTCATGGTCATAGGAACATATACTTGACATGCAGAAAACTATAGCAATAAACTGACACGATCAAATGCTATGTTTATAGTTTGGGTCTTGTCCATCACATCATTCTCCTAATGATGTGATCCCGTTATAAAATGACATCTCATGTCTATGGCCAGGAAACCTTGACCATCTTTGATCAACGAACTAGTTAACTAGAGGCATACTAGGGACATAGTGTTGTCTATGTACCCACACGTGTATTTGAGTTTCGAATCAATACAATCATAGCATGGATAATAAATGATTATCACGAACAAGAAAATATGATAATAACTAATTTATTATTGCCTCTAGGGCATATTTCCAACATCTAGGGCATATTTCTAACATATCTTTTTTCCCAATGATGTATGGCTATCCTATGATGTTTGAGTAGATCCGTTTTGTCCTATGGGTTGATTGATGATCATGATTGGTTTGAGTTGCATGTTTTATTATTGGTGCTGTTCTATGGTGCTCTCCGTGTCGCGCAAGCGTGAGGGATCCCCATGGTAGGGTTTGCAATATGTTTATGATTCGCTTATGGTGTGTGGCGTGAGTGACAGAAGCACAAACCCGAGTAAGTAGGTTGTTTGCATATGGGAATAAAGAGGACTTGATACCTTATAATGCTATGGTTGGGTTTTACCTTAATGATATTTAGTAGTTGCGGATGCTTTCTAGAGTTCCAATCATAAGTGCATATGATCCAAGTAGAGAAAGTATGTTAGCTTATGCCTCTCCCTCATATAAAATTGCAATAGTGATTATCGGTCTAGTTATTGATTGCCTAGGGACAAATAACTTTCTTGTGACAAAAAACTCTCTACTAAGACTAACTTAGTTGTTTCTTTATCTAAGCAGCCCCTAGTTTTTATTTACGTGCTCTTTATTATCTTGCAAACCTATCCCACAACACCTACAAAGTACTTCTAGTTTCATACTTGTTCTAGGTAAAGCGAACGTTAAGCGTGCGTAGAGTTGTATCGGTGGTCGATAGAACTTGAGGGAATTTTATTCTACCTTTAGCTCCTCATTGGGTTCGACACTCTTACTTATTGAAAGAGGCTACAACTGATCCCCTATACTTGTGGGTTATCAAGACCTTTTTATGGCGTCGTTGCCGAGGAGCAATACCATAGGGTGTATATTCTCGTGTGTGCTTGTTTGATTTATCACTAAGTAATTTTATTTTCTGATCTAATTTGTTTCTATATTTAGATATGGGTAGGAAACATAAAATACCAAAACAATTAGTTGTACTTGCTGCTCCAAAAGTTCAGGAACCACTAGTGTTCCGTACCACCGAAGAATATTACTTGGGTCATGTTCGATCCACTTGTGATCATCCTGAAAACCCAACTAGCTTTGTTGAGGGAAAGTCATTAAATGAGCATGCTCATTATGTGCGACACTGAATATCTCAAAAAGGGAAACTCTTGTGGCATCAAATCAATACTTTGTGTTGTGATGCTTGGAACTTGTGTGAATGGTATGGTTTTACTTGTTGTTGTAAAGAAGCTAAAACACACCTTCCCTACCAATGTGTGTTTAATGATAATGAAATATTATCATGTTATGCCAAGGAGGCCTATTGCTATAATGATGTTGAACAAATTGAAGAATTTGTTGCTTTTAAGGGTGCCTATGAAATTGCTTATTTCATTGAAAAGTATGATGCTACTCTTTACAAATCTAAAAAATTTGCCATACTTAAATATTGCTATGAAAACTATGCTTCTAATGCTTATGTTGAAGAGTTTATTGAAAGAATGACCGTGGCCTTGGAAGAGACTAATATTTTGCAGGAATCTATGGAAGAAGAAATTCCTGACAATGTGAGCTCATTAGATGAAAAAGATGACGAGGAGAGTGAAGAACAAAAGGAGGAAGAGCGGATTAGCTACTCGTGCCCACCTTCTAATGAGAGTAACTCTTCAAATCATACATTGTTTAATTTCCCTTCATTCTTACCGAAGGATGAATGCTATGATGACCGCTACGATCCCTTGGATTCGTTTGAAATATCCCTTTTTGATGAACTTGATGCTTGCTATGCTTGTGGCCATGATGCCAATATGAATTATGCTTATGGAGATGAACTTGCTATAGTTCCTTATGTTAAGAATGAAATTGTTGCTATTGCACCCACACATGATAGTCCTACTAGCTTTTTGAATTCTCCCAACTATACTATATCGGAGAAGTTTGCACTTATTAAGGTTTATATAGATGGGTTACCTTTTACTATTACACATGAAGATTTTGATAGATATAATGTGCATGTGCTTGCTGCTCCTACTTGCAATTATTATGAGAGAGGAACTACATATCCACCTCTCTATGTTACCAATACGATAAAATTGCAAGAAATTGTTTATGCTATGCATTGGCCTTTACTTTGTGTGCATGAATTGTTCTTTTATGACATGCCTATGCATATGAAGAGAGTTAGACTTTGTTGTTGCATGATATATATGTTACTTTGTGCTCACTACTAAATTACAAATCATTCTTAATTAAAATTGGCTTTGATATCCCTTGGGATCCGAATGGATCCATTACTTGAGCACTTTATGCCTAGTTTAATGGCTTTAAAGAAAGTGTTGCGAGGGAGACAAACTGGAATTTTTAGAGAATCATTTTAATTCTGTTGTGTGCTTTTATATAGTTCAAAAACAAAAAAAATAAAGAGGGGAACCTAAAACCTTTTCAAAATGAAAAGTGAAATTAAGAAGGACAAGCACCGTTGAAGTGGGGGAGCTCCTTGAACTTTGTTCATGCCCATGGAAACTTGGTGAATCTCGCCAGAAACTTTTCAACAAAAATATTTATCCCCTTGTATAAATAAATTGTATTATCCCAGATCATTCCCTTCCCTTGCGATAAGAAAGAAGAAAAAAAACTCATCCCGCAAAAGGCAAGTATCCTCCAACGATCCAAATGCACCAGCTCCTCCCAAGCATCGTCGGTCTGCGCGACACACATCCGCTACGCCCTCCATGCCCGGACCAAAAAGTAACAGAGATCCGTCAAACGAGCCAGCCATTGGGACGAGCCCGCCCATTCACTCAACTCAAAGGTACTATGTTCGGTTGTTTTGTTTTATTATAGCGATTGACAAAGCCTGACAAGAGACCTTATGTCAAAACACTTAGGCAAAGAGTTAAGCCTTCTTCAGTCAAGGAGGTTGCCAGGGTGTCCGGTGATGCTCAGAATTCTAGATCATCGGTTCATGCTGAATCCGCTATGGAGGTCCCTATGGTCAATCCGGCCCCTAAAGCCTCCAAGGAGGCGATGTCAGTTACCAAGTATGAGGTAGAGAGCGCTATGAATCATCAGCGGCGACGAGAAGCCCTACGCCACCTAGCGCTCTTCGAACAAGAGTTCAATGCTCTACACTCGGCGGACGCACACATCGAAGCTGCCCGAGCTGGGTTTGGGGAGGCAATGAAACTGATATCGTCCAGCCTGTAGGTGAGTAATCGACTATAAGAGTCCAATCACTTGTCTAAACCAAGTAGCCCTCGAACCTTAAATTGGTCGGAACAACCGAATTAAGGGTAATCGTATTGTTTTACTACTAACGCAGGCCTCGAGGCAATAGAGCGAACAACTAGCCAAGGAACTGGAGACAAGCCGAACATAGGTGGAAACTGTGAAGGCCGAGTTGGAGCAGGTGAAGAGCTTTACCCGGGAGGCACATGGTGAGTATGCCTGTTCTACTGTCCTTAGTACATATTACCATGTTGACGTAGGGGTACTTTGTAGTAGCTGAATCAATAAGCAAATGCAAAGCGATTTAGACGCGACCCGAGAATCTCAACGATACACCGAGTCCGAGCATGAGGCCAACTGTCGTGTTTTGCAACGACATCTTGAAGAGAAGAACCTCCTTCAGGCGGAGAACAAATAGCAGGCCGAAGAAATTGAGAGCTTAAAGGCTCAATTGGCCCAGGCCCAAGGAGATAACTAGAAATTACAGAGGGGCATGTTCAGTAATTGTGATTCTAAAATCAGAAAGTACTTCTTATAAATGAAGCATAATAGGCATGCCTTGACTCATGTCCAGGTCTCCTGTCTGGGCGACCCAAAGAATAGATCGGATCCTACCGGGGAAGCCATCTGAAGGAGTTGTCCACCCTTCATGAGCGGGCTTGGAAGGCCATGAAGATCATGGTAAAGGCATTATGTCCCGTCGAACAACCTCCAGAGGAGATGACCAAACTGGTCGATCGATTCAAGGGAGCCCGAAGTAGGTTCGAGATGTGGAAGACATCGTCTTGTCAAGAGGGAGCACAAGAGGCGTGGGCGATGATCAAGACCCGTTATACCGGACTTAACCCCGAGCATATGGCTCGTGTTGGGCTAGTAGGGTCAGATGGACAAGAAGTGCCGCTCCACCTGGTATACAACCAAGTGATGCCTGCCGACCGTCTCTCACAAGAAGATTGCTCCTTGGACACCATAATTGACAATCTCGATCAGCAGCCAGATGTTTGATTATATGTAACTATGTACTAATAATCGAAGAATTGCTCCGTCTGTGTTGTAAACTTTGTCTTAACCGGCCATTGGCTTCTACCTCCCGTGCTAAGAGCTTTTGAGTGTTCCTTGTAAATTATCACCCTGGAAGAGTGAATTATGTTCGGGAAACTAGGCAATCCGGCCATTTGGTGCGAACAGACAGAAAGCACACAGGGAGATATGTTATATTACTGCTTAGCGTAAGAAACATCTTCCGAAGAAAATAGTACCTCTATCAGTACCTTTCTTCAGGGTGCTACGTAAATCGTAGGTAGTAAGGCCGTATACTACTAGTATGCGGCTAATGGCTTTTGTGAGAAAAGAAGCCCAAGTAATGGTGATAATGACCATAGTCTTATTAGTTGCTTCCGTCGCAGCCGATCAATTGTTTGCTGAAGATAGCTAGCTTTTGGCTTCACCCGTCTGAGGTACGTATCCGGATGACCCTGTCGTAAAAATCGCACAGGTGCTCCCTTTACCCTCTAGCCGAACAACGTAGAGGGTAAGCATAGGAGCGAGGCAACCCAGCTTGGCAAAGTCTTAGTTCGAATTGATGCATATGACGGCTTAAACGCGACAAGGGAAACATGCATAGACAATAAGGATAAATGCTTATAATATAAAAGTATTGGCTTTAGAAAGAAGCCCCCAGGTTTTATGTTCAGATTTAACACTCAAGGGTGTAAGCTGAAAATCATAGTACAAGATCGGCTGAACCGAACATAGATTTGGGAAGAAAGGGAAAACATTCATACCTGCCCAAAAATAAAGGTGGGAGGGAAAGGAGAAAATGAAGAAGAAAAAATAAAAGGGAAGTGAAAGGGTAAAGAATATAACGACACTAGTTTATCCGTAGAAGCGTCGAAGACGAGCTGCGTTCCATGGGTTTGGTTCAAGACGGTTGTCTGACGGGTTCCGAAGACGGTAAGCCCCTCCCGCGAGTAATTCGTCAATTATGAAGGGGCCCTCCCATTTGGCGTTGACTTTATGCTTCTGCTTCTCTGGGAGCCATAAGACGATTTCACCCACGTTATACGCTTTTGCCCCCCTTCCTTCTCTGGTAACGTCGGGCCTGCTAATGGTAAAAAGTAGAGCGAGCCCGAGCTATGTCGCGTTCTCCTTCTAAGGCATCCAGGTCATCCTGCCGATCTAACTCGGCCTCCTTTTCCTCGTACATGCGCACCCTTGGTGCATTGTGAATAATATCATAGGGGAGGACTGCTTATGCCCCATAGACCATAAAGAACGTGTGTATCCCGTTGATCTGTTCGGGGTGATGCACATGCCCCATAGAACGGAGTCAAGCTCCTCCACCCAATGACAGTAGGACTAATGAAGAGATCGGACCAAACATGGCTTAATGCCGCTCATGATGAGGCTGTTTGCTCGTTCGACTTGTCCATTGGTCTGCAGATGATACACCGATGCATAATTGAGCTGGATGCCCATTTTTGCGCACCAGTCTTTGACCTCTTGGGCCGTGAAATCGGATCCATTGTCCGTTATTATACTATGCGGGACACCGTAACGGTGTACCATGTCGGATATAAAGTCGATTACTGGTCCGGACTTGGCTGATTTGACAAGTTTTGCCTCTATCCATTTGGTGAATTTGTCAACCATGACCAGTAAGTATTTATTCTTCTTGGTCCCCCCTTTAAGTGGTCCAATCATATCCAGCCGCCAGACCGTGAAAGGCCAGGTAATCGGAATAGTCCGAAGAGCTGTTGGGGGCATGTGACTTTGATTTCCAAGAAGTTGACACCCCACGCAGTGTTTGACAAGTGACTGGACGTCTACCCGAGCAGTGGGCCAAAAGAAACCATCTCAAAAGGCCTTGCTAACTGCTACCTCTTGAGCTTATGTTGGTTTTCCCTTGAAGAGGAAAGGGTGATGCAGCAAAGTAAATAAGTATTTCCCTCAGTTGTTGAGAACCAAGGTATCAATCTAGTAGGAGATACAAGAAAGTCACCAATGGATGCACCTACACAAACAATCAAACTCTTGCACCCAACGCTATAAACGGCTTGTCAATCCCTTCACGGTTATTTGCAAGGATAAGATCTGATAGAGATAGATAGGAAAGATTGCAGACATTAAAAAGGTAAATAAATTGAAGCAAGGTATTTTTGGTATGTTTGGTTTATAGATCTGAAAATATAATATGGAAAGTAGACCCGGGGGGCCATAGGTTTCACTAGAGGCTTCTCTCTTGAAGGAAAATAACACGATGGGTGAACAAATTATTGTCGAGCAATTTATAGAAATGTGAATAATTATGAAGATATCCAAGGCAATGATTATGCATATAGGAATCACGTCCGTATCAAGTAGACCGAGACGATTCTAAATCTACTACTATTACTCCACACATCGATCGACTCCTTCCTGCATCTAGAGTATTAAGTTCATGAAGAACAAAGTAACGCATTAGGTAAGATGACATGATGTAGAGGAATAAAGTCAAGAAATATGATGAAAACCCCATCTTTTTATCCTTGATGGCAACAATACAATACATGCCTCGCTATCCCTACTATGTCACTGGGTGAGGACATCGCAAGATTGAACCCAAAACTAAGCACTTCTCCCATTGCAAGAATTACCAATCTAGTTGGCCAAACCAAACCAATAACTCAAAGAGACTTGCAAATATATGAAATCATGCATATAAGAATTTAGAAAAGACTCAAATAATATTCATGGATAATTTGAACATAAACCCACAATTCATCGAATCTCGACAAACAAACCGCAAAAGATTATTACATCGGATAGATCTCCATGAAGATTATGAAAAACATGGTATTGAAGCACAAAGAGAGAGAAGAAGCCATCTAGCTACTAGCTATGGACCCGTAGGTCTGTGGTGGACTACTCATGCATCATCGGAGGGACAATGGAGTTGATGTAGATGCCCTTCGTGATCGAATCCCCCTCCGGCAGATTACCGGAAAAGGCTCCAGGATTGGATCTCTCGGGAATAGAGGCTTCTGGCGGCGGAAAAGTATTGGCATGGATCTTTCTGGTATTGGGGAATATTTGGGAATTTATCGAATGATGTATTGGGTTAGGAGACCTGTTGGGGGGCCATAAGCCTGCCAGGCGCGACCAGGGGTGGTGGCCGCCCCCTGGCTTGTGATCTCCTGGCAAGTCTTTGTCCTTGCCCTCTAAGTCTGGTAGATGTCTTCTGGTCCAAGAAAAATCATCGCGAAGATTTTATTCCATTTGGACTTCGTTTAATATTCCTTATCTACAATACTCAAAAACAAGGAAAAACAGAAATTGGCACTAGGCTCTAGATTAATAGGTTAGTCCCAAAAATAATATAAAATAGCATATTAATGCATATAAAACATCCAAAACAGATAATATAATACCATGGAACAATAAAAAATTATAGATACGTTCGAGACGTATCAGCATCCCCAAGCTTAATTCCTGCTCGTCCTCGAGTAGGTAAAGGCTAAACACAGAATTTTTGATGTGGAATTCTACCTAACATATTTATCCATGTAATATTCTTTATTGTGGCATGAATTTTCAGATCCATAAGACTCAAAACAAAAGCTTAATGTTGACATAAAATCAATAATATTTCAAGCATACTAACAAAGCAATTGTATCTCTTCAAAATATAATAGCGAAAGAAAGTTATCTCTGCAATATCATATAGTGTGGCTATGCTCCATCTCCCCCACACAAAGTATTTATATCATGCACAACCCCGATGACAAGTCAAGCAATTGTTTCACACCTTTTATGTTATCAAACTTTTTCAACTCTCACCCAATACATGAGCGTGAGCCATGGATATAGCACTATAGGTGGAATAGAATATGGTGGAGGTTGTGAAGAAAAAGGAGAAGATAGCCTCACATCAACTAGGTGTATCAACGGGCTATGGAGATGCCCATTAATAGATATCAATGTGAGTGAGTAGGGATTGCCATGCGACGGATGCACTAGAGCTATAAGTGTATGAAATCGCAAAAAGAAACTAAGTGGGTGTGCATCCAACTTGCTTGCTCATGAAGACCTAGGGCAATTTGAGGAAGCCGTCATTGGAATATACAAGCCAAGTTATATAATAAAAAATTCCCACTGGTATATGAAAGTGACAAAATAGGAGACTCTCTATCATTAAGATCATGGTGCTACTTTGAAGCACAAGTGTGGAAAAAGATAGTAGCATTGTCCCTTCTCTCTTTCTCTCATTTTTTTGTTTTGGTGGGCATCTATGGCCTCTCTTTTTTATTTGGGCTTCGCTGGCCTCTTTTATTTTTCATAAAGTCTGGAGTCTCAAATGATATAAGTGAAGCACATAGAGTATTCTAATAAATTCATGATTCATGCGTGTCTCTCTCAAAAGATGTGTGCAACAAGGATGATTATGGAAAACTAAAAAGCAAAGACTCATATCATATAAGACGCTCCAAGCAAAACACATATCATGTGGTGAATAAAAAATATAGCCTCAAGTAAATTTACTGATGGATTGAAGACGAAAGAGGGGAGGCCTTCCGGGGCATCCCCAAGCTTAGGCTCTTTGGCATCCTTGAATATGACTTGGGGTGCCTTGGGCATCCCTTTCGTGGGAACGAGTCTGATAGTATAAGATAGGGGTACGAAAGGAGAGGGCAGAGTCCTAGCTACGGCGAGGGTGTACACACGGATGTATGAGTTCAGGCCCCTCTTGTGGAGGTAACCGCCCTACGTCTTAGTGCTCGGGAGCTTTTGTCGTGTGGAGAGTATGAGTTAGAGAGGTTGCGAACCCTTGTGCCAGAGGGAAGGGGCGGATTATACAGAGTACACTGCCCCTCATAAGTGCACGGCATCCAAGGGTCCGATCATGGGTATAGAGACGAGTGTTACTGGTAACGTACATCATAATTGCTACTAATGACGACTGGCCTAATGACTGCCCATTTGCCTCCCAGGAGTGGCTTCTGGTCTTCTGGCGTCGACTGGAAGCGGGGTCTTCCGAGTGACAAGTGACTGTCAAGTGGAGGGAGAAGATGCTGAGTGGACTAAATGTCGAGTGACTTGAGCACCATGAAGAATCCAGTCAGAATCTCTCTCATAATATTTAAGTCCTCCAATATAGTGCCCTTAGGTAGGGTATGTAAGTCAGGCCTAGGACCCTACCCTAGGTACATATGCTCATCATTAGCCCCTGAATGGATCAAGGTTCGAATGATAAAAGGGGATGGATGCCAGTTCTGAAAAAGGCAGCAAACTTCCGAATGAACTTCGGGGCTTCAATGAAATTTGCGTCGATTGAAATCTTTGTCATTCGCCTGATCGATTCTGTCTTGAAAGTGTCTGAGTGAATTTTCAATGTCAATTCTGTTCTGAGTGACCTGAAGGGATCTTGAGACGTGACGCGTCGCTCTGTCAGGCCCGGATTTTGCGGGGTTCAAAAATTTGGGAAGCGCGCGTGTACGCGATGATGACGCCACGACTGGGGCAAGTGGGGGGCATGACACCTCGATTCACGCTCCGCCCATTTCTCCATGTACTACACGGCATGTGCGGTCGAGATATGCGGGGATCCATCGGGCCCACAAGTCAGCGAGACACTCGACGGAGTATAAATCCAGCTGCGTCACGGTCTGAACAGTATTCTTCCCCAAATCTTCTCTCTTCCTCCGCCTCCTCTGCTTCCAGAGCACAGCTACACTCCACCCCGACAAACACTGCCGCTGCAATGGCGAAGGGGAATACCGAGAAGCTAGAGTGCACCAAGAAGGGGGCTCCGAAGGGCAAGGCCAAGAAGTCGTCGACCACGCGGTTCACTGCGCCATCGGGGTGGATCTAGGGGGATTTTCTCCCGTCGATGGTCACCATCGTGGACATCAAGAATCTCGTCATCGACGGGCACGTGGAGGAATGTTCATGAAGGCTGTCGGAGGGGGAGCTCGAGCCGGAGCCGCATGAGGGGGAGCGGGTCCTCCTCCTCACTCACGTCGAGAGAGGTTTCTCCATGCCCCCTCATCCATTCTTCCGAGGGTTTCTAAACTTCTTCGGAACCCAACTCCACCATTTTCCTCTGAATGCTATTTCCTATGTTTCTTCTTTCATCACTCTGTGTGAGTGTTTCTTGGGTTGTTCTCCCCACTGGGGTCTGTTCAAACATATCTTCACCATCAGATCTTAGTCGGTCAAAAAGGCCAATCCCGAGGATGGTAAAACCCATGTAGTCCAATTGTGTGGCGGCTTGGGAATCCAGAAGAGAGCTAGGAGTTCTTTTCTTTCCATGACCTTCCCAGAATCTATTAGGGGTTGGCAGTCGACATGGTTGTACTGCAAGGATATAGCTTCTCCCAATATGTCGACTGGTCTTTCTCCTTTCACGTTAGATCGTCCTGCCGTTCCCAAATCCTTGAAAGTGTTGGATGGGGAGAAAGTCCAAGTAGGGATCCTAGTGGACGCCGTAGTGAACCTTGTCCGTGGTGGAGTGACTGGTATGGATCTCCTGGAGACATTCCTCAGTCGATGGATCCAGCCACTCCAGGCAAGGGACCACACTATGTGGCATTACGTACGTCCTGAGGACACGGCCCAGACGCACCCGGAAGAGGTTTCACTGAAAACAGTCGAGCAATGGCTTCGAAGCATTACCGGAGCTTGCGACAACCCCCTGGGAGCCAAGAGGATCCATCCTTACTATGCTGAGAATCCACCGAAGAATCTAGTAAACTTTATCTTGTCGACTGTGATATTATTTTGTCGAGTGGTTGGATCATATGTCGACTCACTTCATTGTTTGAATCTTGCAGGAGCGGATGCACATGCACTTGCCCGTGCCAAACGGGAACCAGCCTGAAGATGGAGGGGAGAGCAATGGCGGCAGCATGGACACCAACAACACCGACAACAACGAGGATGACTGTGAATACCATGACGAGGATGAGGAGGAAGTCGAGTCCCCCCACGCAAGGAGCATTTCTCCAAGCTGCATCAGGACCCTGCGATTGTCCCAGGCAAGGTCTTGGCGTCGAGTGAGAAGAACCTGAAGCAGTATCAAACCTCAACCATTGAGTCGAGTGAACGGGCCGCAAAGCAACCCAAGCCCAATGCGCCTAAACCTTGAAAAGCTTTGCCCCGCATTAAGATCGTTGTGCCCATTGTCTCAACGTAAGTGTTTGCTTTCTTCTTTCGTTGTCGAATGTGACTTCAAATTCTTGCTGACCGAGTGGAACTTGGTCTACTAGTGCCGCTACCTCAGTGACGTCGCTTCCATGGGACAGAGAGGATCAGATGGACGTTGGCTACTTCTCAAGCATGCATTGGTTTCCATGAAGAGGAACGGGTGATGCAGCAAAGTAGATAAGTATTTCCCTCATTTGTTGAGAACCAAGGTATCAATCCAGCAAGAGATACAACCAAGTCCCCAATAGGTGTACCTACACAAAGAATCAAACTCTTGCACCCAACGCTATAAAGGGTTTGTCAATCCCTTTAAGGTTACTTGGAAGGATGAGATCTGATAGAGATAGATTGCTTGAATGGAATGTAAAACAAAAGGTAAAAGTAATGCAGCAAAGTATTTTTGGTATTTTTGGTTTTAGATCTGAAAGTATAAGATGGAAAATAAACCCGGGGGCCATAGGTTTGACTAGAGGATTCTCTCATGATAGCAAGTATAACGGTGGGTGAACAAATTACTGTTGAGCAATTAATACAAAAGCGAATAATTATGAAGATATCCAAGGCAATGATTATGCATATAGGCATCACGTCCGTGTCAAGTAGACCAAAACGATTCTGCATCTACTACTATTACTCCACACATTGACTGACTCCTGCCTGCATCTAGAGTATTAAGTTCATGAAGAACAGAGTAACGCATTAGGTAAGATGACATGATGTAGAGGGATAAACTCAAGCAATATTATAAAAACCCCAGCTTGTTATCCTTGATGGCAACAATACAATACGTGTCTCGCTACCTCTACTTTGTCACTGGGTGAGGACACCGCAAGATTGAACCCAAAACTAAGAACTTCTCCCATTGCAAGAATTACCAATCTATTTGGCCAAACCAAACCAATAACTCGAAGAGGCTTGCAAAGATATGAAATCATGCATATAAGAATTCAGGAAAGACTCAAATAATATTCATGGATAATCTGAACATAAACCCACAATTCATTGGATCTCGACAAACACACCGCAAAAGAGTATTACATCGGATAGATCTCCATGAAGATCATGAAGAACATGGTATTGAAGAGAAAAGAGAGAGAAGAATCCATCTAGCTACTAGCTATGGACCCGAAGTTCTATGGTGAACTACTCACGCATCATCAGAGGGGTAATGGAGTTGATGTAGATGCCCTCCGTGATCGAATCCCCCTCCGACAGATTACCGGAAAAGGCTCCAAGGTTGGATCTCTCGGGAACAGAGGCTTCTGGCAGCAGAAAAGTGTTTTTGTGGCTCTCTTGATAATAATGGAATATTTGGGAATTTATAGGACGAAGATTAGGGTTGGGAGAGCTGCCCTAGGCCCACAAGCCTGCTGGGCACGCCCTACCCCCCTGAGCGCGCCCCTAGGGCTTGTGGCCCCACGGTGGCTCTCCTGCCTTGGTTCTCAAGTCTCCTGGTTTCCTTTCGTTCCAGAAAAAAATCATTCTCAAGGTTTTATTCCGTTTGGACTCCGTTTAATATTCCTTATCTGCAATTCTCAAAAACAAGGAAAAAACCAAAACTGGCACTAGGCTCTAGATTAATAGGTTAGTTCCAAAAATAATATAAAATAGCATATTAATGCATATAAAACATCCAAAACAGATAATATAATAGCATGGAACAATCAAAAATTATATATACATTGGAGATGTATTAGCATCCCCAATCTTAATTGCTTCTCGTCCTCGAGTAGGTAAATGATAAAAATAGAATTTTTGATGTGGAATGCTACCTAACATATTTATCCATGTAATATTCTTTATTGTGGCATGAATATTCAGATCCGTAAGATTCAAAACAATAGTCTAATATTGACATAAAACAGTAATACTTTGAGCACACCAACAAAACAGTCGTGTCCTTTTGAAATAACATGGCCTTAGAAAGTTATCCCTACAAAATCACATGGTCTGGCTATGCACCATCTTCCCCACACAAAGTATCTAAATCATGCACAACCCCGATGAACAAGTCATGCAATTGTTTCACACTTTTGGTGTTCTCAAACCTTTTCAAATCTCATGCAATACATGAGCATGAGCCATGGATATAGCATTATAGGTGGAATAGAATATGGAGGAGGTGCAAGGAGAAAAAGGAGAAGATAGTCTCACATCAACTAGGCATATCAACGGGCTATGGAGATTCCCATCAATAGATATCAATGTGAGTGAGTAGGGATTGCCATGCAACAAATGCACTTAGAGCTATAAGTGTATGAAAGCTCAAAAAGAAAACTAAGTGGTCGTGCAAATATCCACTAGTTATATGAAAGTGACAAAATAGGAGACTCTCTATATGAAGATCATGGTGCTACTTTGAAGCACAAGTGTGGAAAAAAGGTAGTTGCAATTGTCCCTTCTCTCTTTCTCTCATTTTATATATATATCTTTTATTTTTTTTGGTGGGCTTCTTTGGCCTCTTTTATTCCTTTTTTGTTTGGGCTTCGCTGGTCTCTTTTATGTTTTGTAAAGTCCGGATACTCATCCCAACTTGTGAGGGAGTCATAGCCTCCATCATCCTTTTCTCTCATGGGAAAATTCTCTATTAATGAAAAATCATCACACTTTTATTTACTTAAAACTCAAAAAGAAAATTACAACTCGATACCTATGACAAAGTATGACTCTATATGCAATATGAAGTGATGATGCAAGTCATGAAAAACTAAATGGTGGAAGTTGTATGGAAATATATCTCGGAATGGCTATGGAAATGCCATAATAGGTAGGTATGGTGGCTGTTTTAGGAATATATGGTGGCTGTTTTGAGGAAGGAGGGTTTGATGTACCGGCGAAAGTTGCACGGTACTAGAGAGGCTAGCAAAGATGGAAGGGTGAGAGTGCGTATAATCCATGGACTCAACATTAGTCATAAAGAGCTCACATACTTATTGCAAAAGTCTATTAGTTATCAAACAAAGCATTAGACACATGCTCCTAGGGGAGAGGTTGGTAGGATTTAACCATCACGCGCTCCCGGCCCTCACACAAAGGTTGAAAATCATTAAACAAATCGTGCTCCGACTTTGTTACATAACGTTCACCATACGTGCATGCTACGGGAATCACAAGCTTTAACACAAGTATCTCTTCCAATTCACAACTACTCACTAGCATGACTCTCATATTACCATCTCTATTATCTCAAAACTACATGCAAGGAATCGAACTTCTCATAGTTTTTAATGCGCTTAATATGAAAGTTTTTATTATATCTCTCTTGGATGCCCATTATATTAGGGCTAAATTCATAACCTAAACAAATTACCATGTTTTTTTAATAAACTCTCAAAATAATATAAGTGAGGAACGAGAGTTCAATAATTTCTATAAAATATACAACCACCATGCTCTAAAAAGATATAAGTGAAGCACTAGAGCAACATTGCCTGGCTCAAAAGATATAAGTGAAGCACATGGAGTATTCTAATAAATTCACGATTCAGCGTGTTTCTCTCAAAAGATGTGTGCAACAAGGATGATTGTGGCTAAAAGCCAAATACTCATATCATACAAGACGCTCCAAGCAAAACACATATCATGTGCTGAATAAAAATATAGCCTCAAGTAAATTTACCGATGGATTGAAGACGAAAGAGGGGACGCGTTTTGAGGCATCCCCAAGATTAGGCTTTTTGGTATCCTTGAATATGACTTGGGGTGCCTTGGGCATACCCAAGCTGAGTCTCTCACAACTCTTTATTCCATAGTCCATCAAATCTTCACCCAAAACTTGAAAACTTCACAACACAAAACTCAACAGAAAACTCATGAGATCCGTTAGTATAAAAAAAATCACCACTTTAGGTACTGTTGTGAACTCCTTCTTTAGTTGTAGTTTTGTAATACCTACTGTATTCTAACTTCTCCATGGCTCATACCCCCCGATATGACCCATAGATACATCAAAATAAGCAAACAACACAAAGAAAACAGAATCTTTCAAAAACAGAATAGTCTGTATGAAATCTGTAAACTTAGAATACTTCTGGAACTCTAAAATTTCTGAAAATTTAGGACAATCAGGTAAATTTGTATATCAGTCTTGTTTCAAAATTTCAGGTCAATTCGACACTCTGCAAAAATTTATATTTTTTTATATCTAACTCATATTTATGAGATAATAAAATATGGAAAAAGCTATACCAAAAATTGGTTCACGTAAGAAAGTGTGCATTGGTTTACGTAGGAATGCACGTTTTAGTTTACGAAAGAGTGCACGTAGAATAACAAAAGGGGTTATTCATGTTCAAGCTAGTTTCAACAATACCATTATAACTGTTACAGACCCACAAGGTCGGGTGGTTTTCTGGTCCTCGGTCGGTACTTGTGGATTCAAAAGCTCAAGAAAAGCATCACCCTATGCTGGTCAAAGAGCAATAGTAGATTCTATTCGTATAGTAGGTTTGCAACGAGCAGAAGTTATGGTAAAGGGTGCTGGTAGTGGAAGAACAATTCCTGGACTAAGCGCAAAAGTTTCTATTTTTCAGCAAGATCAAATCAACAACTACCATAGATCACCCCAAAGGTTTTAATTGGCTCAAACACTAATTAAAACACAAAAACACAATTACTACAGAAGCAATAATGTGCAAAACACACCAAAACATAAGAAAAAAGCATAAAGAAAAAATAAAATTGGGTTGCCTCCCAACAAGTGCTATTGTTTAACGCCCCTAGCTAGGCAAAACACAATAGATCTAGGTATTGTCAACTTTGGTATGCAATCCATAAGTAGCTCTCATGATAGATTCATAAGGTAATTTTATTTTATTTCTAGGAAAGTGTTCCATGCCTTTCCTTAATGTAAATTGGAATCTAATAGTCCCTTCCTTCATATCAATAATTGCACCAATCGTTCTAAGGAAAGGTCTACCAAGAATAATAGGACATGTAGGATTGCAATCTATATCAAGAACAATGAAATCTATGGGCACATAATTCCTATTTGCAACAATAAGAACATCATTAATTTTTCCCATAGGTTTCTTTATAGTGGAATCCGCAAGATGCAAATTTAAAGAACAATCATAAAATTCATGAAAACCTAACCCATCACATAAAGTTTTTGGAATTGTGAAAACGCTAGCACCAAAATCAAACAAAGCATGGCACTCATAATATTTAATCTTAATCTTAATAGTAGGTTCCCACTCATCATATAGCTTTCTAGGTATAAAAACTTCCAACTCAAGTTTTACTTCAAAAGCTTTCATCATGGCATCAATAATATGTTTAGTAAAAGCTTTGTTTTTATTATAAGCACGAGGAGAATTCAACATGGATTTCAACAAGGAAATACAATCAATTAAAGATCAGCTATCATGATTAAAGTCCTTGAAATCCAAAAAAGTGGGTTCATTGCTATTTAAAATTTTGACCTCTTTAATCCCACTTTTATCAATCTTAGCATCAAGATCTATCAACTCCAAATCATTGGGACGCCTTTTAACTAAAGTTGACTCATCTCTAGTCCCATCCTTATCAAGATTAACATTGGAAAACAAAGATTCAATAGGAGTCACATCAATCACTTTAAGATCTTCATCAAGATTATCACGAGAACACACTTTTTCAAGCCATTCACGCTTAGCACGTATTCTAGCGGTTCTTTCCTTACACTCATCAATATAAATTATCATGTCTTTTAAAGACTCATTGATATCATGCTTTGGTGTAATAGATCTAATTTTTTAAGAATCAATCTCAAGAGAAATTCTATCAACGTTCCTAACCAAATCATCAATCTTGAGCATTTTTCTTCAATCATGGCATTGAAACCTTTTTGCTTACTAATGAATTCTTTAATATTATTCTCAAGATCAGATGGCATTTTATTATAATTTCCTTAAGAATTTCTTTAGGAATTACCATACTTATTAGAGGAATTACTAGGAAACGACCTAATATTGAAATTACCTCTATAAGCGTTATTACCAAAAAAAAATCCTACCAACAAATTTCACATCCATATATTCATTATTATTTCCAATCAAATAAGACAAAGGCATATCATTAGTATCAATAGGAGCACTCTTAGTAGCAAACAATTTCATCAATTCACCCATCTTTTCACTCAAAGTATTAATCTCTTCAATAGCATGCACTTTTTTACTAGTAGGAGATCTTTCGGTGTGCCATTTAGAGTAATTTACCATAATATTATCTAGGAGTTTAGTAGCTTCTCCTAATGTGATTTCCATAAAAGTATCACCCGCAGCAGAATCTAAAAGATTCCTAGAAGCAAAATTCAATCCAACATAGAAAATTTGTATAATCATCCATAAACTCAAACCATGCGCGGGGCCATTTCTAATCATAAGTTTCATCCTTTCCCAAGATTGTGCAACATGCTCATGATCAAGTTGCTTAAAACTCATTATATCTTTCCTAAGAGAGATGATTTTAGCGGGCGGAAAGTACTTGGAAATAAAAGCATCTTTACACTTATTCCATGAATCAATACTATATTTAGGTAAAGATGAAAACCAAGTTTTAACACGATCTCGTGGTGAGAACGGGAATAGCTTGAATTTAACAATATCATTATCCACATCTTTCTTCTTTTGCATATTACACAACTCAATGAAAGTACTTAGATGGGATGTGGCATCTTCATTAGCAAGGCCGGCAAATTGTTCTTTCATAACAAGATTGAGCAAAGCAGCATTAATTTCAAAAGATTCCGCACTAGTGGCGGGAGCAATCGGAGTACTAATAAAATCATTATTATTAGTATTGGAAAAATCACCCAACTTGGTATTCTCTTGATTCATCGCGACAAAGCAATCAATCAAGCACACAAGCAAGCAAAGAGCAAACGAAAGAAGGGCGAATAAAAAGGCAAATATTTTTGGTATTTTCTGAAAATCGTTTTAGAAGTGGGAGAGAGGAAAACGAGAGGCAAATGGCAAATAATGTAAATGCAAGAGATGATTTTGTGATGGGTACTTGGTAGGCTTGATGTAGATCTCCCCGGCAACGGCATCAGAAATCCTTCTTGCTACTTCTCGAGCATGTATTGGTTTCCATGAAGAGGAATAGATGATGAAGCAAAATAGATAAGTATTTCCCTAAGTTGTTGTGAACCAAGGTATCAATCTAGTAGGAGATACAAGCACGTCCGCAATAGGTGTATCTACACAAAGAATCAAGCTCTTGCACCCAACGCTATAAAGGGGTTGTCAATCCCTTTAAGGTTACTTGCAAGGCTGAGATCTGATAGAGATAGATTGCTTGAACGGAAAGTAAAAAAAAGGTAAAAGTAATGCAGCAAAGTATTTTTGGCATTTTTGGTTTTAGATCTGAAAGTATAAGATGGAAAATAGACCTGGAGGCCATAGGTTTCACTAGAGGCTTCTCTCATGATAGCAAGTATTATGGCGGGTGAACAAATTACTGTCGAGCAATTGATAGAAAATCGAATAATTATGAAGATATCCATGGCAATGATTATGCATATTGGCATCACGTCCGTGTCAAGTAGACCAAAACAATTCTGCATCTACTACTATTACTCCACACATCGATCGACTCCTGCCTGCATCTAGAGTATTAAGTTCATGAAGAACAGAGTAACGCATTAGGTAGACATGATGTAGAGGGATAAACTCAAATAATATGATGAAAACCCCATCTTGTTATCCTTGATGGCAACAATACAATACGTGCCTCGCTACCTCTACTTTGTCACTGGGTGAGGACACTGCAAGATTGAACCCCAAACTAAGCACTTCTCCCATTGCAAGAATTACCAATCTAGTTGGCCAAACCAAACCAATAACTCAAAGAGACTTGCAAAGATATGAAATCATGCATATAAGAATTCATGAAAGACTCAAATAATATTCATGGATAATCTGAACATAAACCCACAATTCATCGGATCTCGACAAACACAACGCAAAAGAGTATTACATCGGATAGATCTCCATGGAGATCATGAAGAACATGTTATTGAAGAGCAAAGAGAGAGAAGAAGCCATCTAGCTACTAGCTATGGACCCAAAGGTCTTTGGTAAACTAAGCATGCATCATCGGAGGGGCAATGGAGTTGATGTAGATGCCCTCCGTGATCGAATCCCCCTCTGACATATTACCAGAAAAGGCTCCAAGATTGGATCTCTTGGGAACGGAGGCTTTTCCGTGGCTCTCCTTGATAATGATGGAATATTTGGGAATTTATAGGCCGAAGATTAGGGTTGGGAGAGCTGCCGTGGGCCCACAAGCGTGCTGGGCGCGCCCCTAGGGCTTGTGGCCCCACGGTGGCTCTCGTGCCTTGGTTCCCAAGTCTCTTGGTTTCCTTTTGTTCCAGAAAAAATCACCCCGAAGGTTTTATTTCATTTGGACTCCGTTTAATATTCCTTATCTGCAATTCTCAAAAACAAGGAAAAAACAAAAACTGGCACTAGGATCTAAATTAATAGGTTAGTCCCAAAAATAGTATAAAATAGCATATTAATTCATTTAAAACATCCGAAACAGATAATATAATAGCATGGAACAATCAAAAATTATAGATATGTTGGAGACGTATCAACGTGGATACTGCCGACGCGACAACTTCCCAACGAGGTAAACAAATCTTCGTTCAGCTCTGATTCTTGAAAAATGATTCGCCGATTGTATAAGCTAATGTTGTTGATTGATGCTTGCATAGATCATTCAACTAGAGGACGATGAAGAACTTCCTCGGGGTACGGGGGTGAAGGTGCGACCATAGGCACCCCACGTGTACGCGCCCGAAGAACACCATCAGCACACACGCCTCAGTGGTCGACTGCTACATCATCCCAGGGGATAGGCGACTCGTCCTGAGCCAGAACCGAGCTCACGGTTCCTTTGTCGAGTGCTCGACCAGCTGCTTCAACCACCGTGGCATCGACCCAATCGGACCACCCCAGACTATCTCCACTACTCCAGCCGTAGCGTCAATTCAGCCGGTGACTGCCTTTCCTCTGCACCACGTCCCGGAAGATCAAACCAGAGCTACGAAGGAAGCCATGATCCAGGCGGAGCAAATAATGTTGCGCACCAAGGAGGCGTATGAGGCCATCAAGATGGATGATGATGCTAGCGCAACACTTCGTACCAACATCCGAGTAAGTGCGATTGTAAGTTTATTTCTGATTGAATTCCTGTCTTTCTTGATTGCACACCCATTTGGTGTTTTCCTTTTGTAGAAAACTTGTAAATTCTCCACCCGAATAGGTCAGGTCTTACTCGAGTAGGTTTCGGTCCAGTGGGGGCACGCTGAGTGCACCCACTGGGTGTAGTCCCTGAGATCGCTGTCGAATGGTGAAGGCATCAACAGGGGTCTTAGAATTGTTTTGGTAGCCACTCGACAGATCAAGTGATAGAAGGTCCAGTGGGGGCACGCTGAGTGCACCCACTGGGTGTAGTCCCCGAGACCGCCGTCGAGTGCTTGCATTGGCAGGGGTCTAAAAAGAGACGATGTTCATATGCTTGCGCATGTTTTTTTCTGCCACTCGACAGATCGAGTGTTAGCAGATCCAGTGGGGGCACGCTGAGTGCACCCACTGGGTGTAGTCCTCGAGACCGCCATCGAGTGCTTGCACTGGCGAGGGTCTGATAGAGACCATCTCATGCTCAGACAGGGCCGACCTTGTCGAGTGATTTAGGAACCAGTGCGGGCACGCTGAGTGCACCCACTGGTTGTAGTCTCCGAGACTACTGTTGATTGTTGACGATGAGCAGTAGTCTTACAAACTTGAACTCAGGGTTCTTTGTCGTACGCGGAGTACGCTTGCCACTCGCCATGTCGAGTGAACTTTTTGCTTTAGCCGTACCACTCTGAAGCTACCTTGTAGGTTTCATGGATATCATTTCCATCAACCATGATATGACGCAGGTTTCATGGACATAATTTCATCAACCATGATGTGATGCTATTTCAGGAGTGTGGGGTGGGGAGGTGGTCTGCCCTTCAGTCGACCATTTCCACTCGGGAGTGAAGGATTTTTTCTGTCGATTGAATTGTATATTTTTGTTGATTTCAGAGAGTTTGTGAACTTGGCACCCAGTACAAGGACTTGGAGGAGGAAAGGAACCAGCTGCGATTGGATCTGGAGGTCTCCAAGAACATCCTGGAACGTGCGCGGACCGAGCAGACGACTCTGGGAGGTAATCTTTGTCGATCCCATGCATTCTTACTCCCACTTTCCATCCTTTGAACCGAGTGCTCTCACTCGAACAGACGTGCAAGATGAAAATCGTCGACTCCAAGCACGACTCAACAATGCTATTTCTTTAGATACCATGAAGAAGGCACTGGACGACAAGGACAAGTCGCTTGTTGACGCCCAAAAGGTGGCAACGGAGAAGACTTATGCCACCGAGAAGAAACTGGCCACCGCCAAGAAGATAGAGGAGTAAAACTCCAAGCTAAAACTGGAACGGAGTGAACTCATCAAGAAGTCCAAGCAGCTGTCAAAGAGGAGCAATGGCCTGGAGAAGCACTTGGGAGAATTCGCGAGGAAGATGTTCATCATGCTCGATGGTAACTACTCTTGTTGAATGAATTTCCTCAATTCCCACAGGCTAGAAATATAATCATCTTCCCATTCCTTCTTCCATATAGAATTCTGCCAAGACTTTGAGAAAGAGACCGAAGAAATCGAGCCCAACCTTGATCCCACTAAGTCACCTGTTGGAGATGTCGTGGTCATGAACATGTTCTGACTCAATGTTCGACTCCAGGGCGTTCAAGCATATATCCTCCGACTGAAGGCGCCATGGGAGAAGATTGACAAGGAACTGTGGCCTGAAGACACTCTCCAGACTGATCTTGCATCCATGATGGCCCGTCTCAATGATATCCACAGTCAAGTGCAAGCTTGGAAGAAGATAGCTGCCCGCTGTGGAGCCAATGTGGCGCTCTCCCTTGTCAGAGTCCATTGCAAGGAAGCAAGAGAGGACAAGATGAAGGACCTCCGAGTGATGAACACGAAGAAACTTCAGTTTGAAGACTTCATGGAGACCTTCATCGAAGAAACCACTCGGATCGCAGACGGGGTCGACTTGGACACCTTTGTAGAGCCAGCAAGTCCGTCTGGTGCTTAAAGAACTTTATTCGTAGTAAAAAACTTTATTTGCCTCAGAATGCCGAGTGGAACTGTATTGGTCGCAAAACTTCATTCAGGTCTTAAGCCTGAGTACCTTTGCTTGCACGCAAAACTTTTATTAGCGTTCAAACCTTTGAATTTATCAATATTTTGTTTTCAATCGTTCACTCGGCTGAATTTATTTTTAACTTAGGCGAAAGCTGGTTCGTAGCTAAGCCCCCGAGTGTGAGGATTGCTCAACACTCAGAGAAGTTTTGAACTTAGACGAATGCTGGTTTGTAGCTAAATTTCCGGGTGAATAGATCGTAGTTCACTCAGAATTTTATTTTTTAACTTGGGCGAGAGCTGGTTCGCAGCTAGCCCTTGAGTGTGAGGATTGCTCAACACTCGGAAAAGTTTTGAACTTAGACGAAGACTGGTTCATAGCTAAGTTTCCGAGTGAATGGATCGTAAACCACTCGGAATGGGTTGTAACTTAGGCGAAAGCTGGTTCACAGCTAAGCCCCCGAGTGTGAGGATCGCTCAACACTCGGAGAAGTTTTGAACTTAGACGAATACTGGTTCATAGCTAAGTTTCTGAGTGAATAGATCATAAACCACTCAGAATGGGTTGTAACTTAGGTGAAAGCTGGTTCGCAGCTAAGCCCCTGAGTGTGAGGATTGCTCAACACTCGGAGAAGTTTTGAACTTAGACGATTACCGGTTCATAGCTAAGTCACCGAGTGAATGGACTGCTATACACTCGACAGAATTGTTAACTTAGGCGAAAGCATGTTCGCATCTAAGCCCCCGAGTGTGAGGATTGCTCGACACTCGGAGTGTTTTGAACTTAGACGAAGACTGGTTCATAGCTAAGTTTCCGAGTGAATAGATCATAAACCACTCAGAATGGGTTGTAACCTAGGTGAAAGCTAGTTCGTAGCTAAGCCCCCGAGTGTGATGATTGCTTAACACTCGGAGAAGTTTTGAACTTAGACGAATACCGGTTCGTAGCTAAGTCACCAAGGGAATGGACTGCTATCCACTCGGCAGAATTGTTAACTTAGGCGAAAGCATGTTCGCATCTAAGCCCCCAATTGTGAGGATTTCTCGACACTCAAAGTGTTTTGAACTTATACAAAGACTGGTTCATAGCTAAGTCACCGAGTGAATGGACTGCTATCCACTCGCCGGGTTTTTTCACTTAGGTGAAAGCATGTTCGTAGCTAAGCCCCCCGAGTGTGAGGATTGCTCGACCCTTAGAGTTTCCCAAGTGTGAAATTGTGCGATCGGAATCGACAAAAGACTGTGGAAGTCATACTTGCATAAATGACGTTGTTCGAAATACTTTTATTACATCAACACAACTCTGTTTTTAGGTATAGAAACGCTGGAGCGGATCTGCATTCCAGGCTCGTGGCTAGTCAATCTTCTTCTTGAGGTTGTATAGGTGATAAGCTCTGTTGTTCAACACCTTGGCAACGACAAAAGGAACTTCCCACGTTGGAGTGAGCTTGTGGGTTCGCTGTTGATCCACTCGGAGCACCAAGTCACCCTCATGAAACGACCGACTCTTGACGTGCTTCGCATGGAAGCATCGCAGATCTTGCTACTATGTAGCCGTCCGAATCAAAGCCATCTCTCACTCCTTTTCTAGGAGATCTATGCCATCTTGTCTTGCTTTTTCAGCTTCAGCTTCAGAATACAGATCCACTTGAGGAGAATTATGAAACAAATCACTCGGCAGGATAACTTCGGCCCCGTAGACCAGGAAAAAAGGAGTTCGTCCAGTCAACCGATTAGGTGTTGTTCTCAAACCCCATGAAACAACTGGCAACTTAGACACCCGAGCTCTAGCGGCATGTTCTAGATCTCGCATGAGACGAGGCTTCAGACCTTGTAAGATGAGACCATTGGCTCGCTCAACTTGACCATTGGTTTGGGGGTGTGCAACGGAGGCATAATCCACCCGAGTGCCTTGGGAGAAGCAGAAGTGCCTGAACTCTTCCGATTCGAAGTTTGTGCCATTATCTATGATGATGTTGTGGGGGACTCCATATTGGTAGATTATTTCTCTCTTGAATTTGACTGCAATATGAGAGTTCATTTTCTTTATTGGCCTGGCCTCAATCCACTTCGTAAACTTGTCGACTGCAACAAGCAAATGAGTAAATCCACTCTGTCCAGTCCGAAAGGGACCAACCATATCCAGACCCCAAACAGCAAACGGCCAAGCAAGGGGAATGGTCTTTAGAGCAGACGTAGGTTTGTGAGACAGGTTTGCATAGAACTGGCACCCTTCATAGTGATCAACAATGTCCTTGGCCATCTCATTGGCACGCGGCCAGAAGAAACCATCTCGATATGCTTTAGCGACGATTGTCCGAGAGGATGCATGATGGCTGCAAGTTCCCGAGTGGATTTCATCCAGGATCATTCAACCTTCTTCAGGGGAAATGCATCACTTCATCACACCTGTTACACATTCTCTATACAGCCGATCATCCACCACAGTAAAAAGCTTTGGATTTGCGCATGATCTGCCGGGCTTCAGTCTCATCTTCAACGAGTTCTTGCCTCAAAATATACGCAATATAGGGCACTGTCCAGTTGGGAATGGTGACCAAAACCTCCATGACCAAATCAATGACTGCAGGGACATCAACTATAGTCGGATCAGAGGAGCTCATAGCTTGCGGGGTCTCTTCGATGCAGGGATCCTCCTGCACCGAAGGAGTGTGTAGATGCTCTAAGAATACATTGTTGGGGACAGGTCATCGAGTGGATCCAATATTTGCCAGCCCATCGGTTGCTTGATTCTTCACTCGGGGAACATGGTGGAGTTCCAGACCTTCAAACTTCTTCTCAAGCTTTCTGACAACATTGCAGTATCCAGTCATAGTGGGGTTCCGAACATTCCACTCTTTCATCACTTGATTGACCACCAAATCTGAGTCATCATAGACCATCAGGTGCTTGACGCCGAGTGTGATAGCCATGCACAACCCGTACAAGAGTGCTTCATATTCTGCTTCATTGTTGGAGGAATCAAAGTGAATCTGCAGGACATAACTGAGTTTGTCACCTTTGGGGGACACCAAAACAACGCCAGCACAGGACCCATTGAACATTTTAGAGCCATCAAAGAACATAGTCTAGTATGCCGAGTGAATCTAGATTGACTGCTGTTGTTCGATCCACCCGACCATGAAATCAGCAAGTGCCTGAGACTTGATCGCTTTCTTGGCTTCGAACTTGATGTCAAAGTATAGGAGTTCAATCGCCCATTTAGCCACTCGACTAGTCACGTCTCGATTGTTGAGGATCTCGGATAATGGAGCATCACTGACGACTGAAATCGAGTGGTCTTGAAAATAATGTGCTACCTTCTTCGCTGACAGATAGATGCCATAGACAAGCTTCTGGTAATGCGGGTACATTTGCTTCAAAGGAGTTAACACTTCAGAAATGTAGTAGACTGGGTGTTGGACTTTGTAGGACTTGCCCTCCTCTTCCCTCTCGACAGTCACAACTGCACTAATGACTTGATTAGTGGCTGCAATGTACAGGAGCAAAGGCTCTTTGCTGCGCGGAGCAGCAAGCACCGGCTAGGTGAAAAGCAGGGCTTTTAGCTCGACAAAGGCTGCTTCAGCTTCTGGAGTCCACTCAAATGTGTCAAATTTCTTCATCAGTCGGTACAAAGGCAATGCCTTCTCACCGAGATGAGAAATGAATCGACTCAATGCTGCCAAGCAACCTATGAGCTTCTGAACATCGTGCACTCGCACGGGATTCTTCATTCGGGTAATGGCACTGATTTTCTCAGGATTGACGTTGATCCCTCGTTCGAAAACAAGAAAACTGAGTAAATGCCGCCAGGGACACCAAAAGTACATTTAGCCGGATTCAACTTGATATCATACCTCCTCAGATTGCAAAAGTCTCAGCCAAGTCAGCCAGCAGGTCAGACCCTTTTCGGGACTTGACAACAATATCGTCCATGTACGCTTCAACATTCTGAGGAATCTAGTCGAGTAAACACTTCTGAATCATGCCCATGAAAGTAGCACTGGCATTCTTCAAACCAAATGGCATGGTGATATAGCAAAAACACCCGAACAGGGTGATGAAGGCTGTTTTTATTTCATCCAGACCAAACAGACGGATCTGATGGTAACCGCAGTATGCGTCTAGAAACGACAAACGCTCACACCCCACAGTCGAGTCAACAATCTGATCGATGCGAGGGAGCGGTAAATGATCTTTTGGGCAAACCCGATTGATATGCTTGAAGTTAATACACATGCGGAGTGCTTGTCCTTCTTGGGGACCATGACAACATTTGAGAGCCACTCGGAGTGGTAAATCTCTCGAATGAACTTAGCCTGCAAGAGACGAGCCACCTCTACGCCAATTGCTTTACGCTTCTCTGCTGTGGACTGACGCAACTGTTCTTTCACCGGCTTGGCCTTTGGATCAACTCTCAGTCGATGCTCAGCCAACTCCCTGGGAACCCATGACATGTCAGCAGGCTTCCATGCGAAGATGTCCCAGTTCTCACGGAGGAACTGGATGAGCTCGGCTTCCTATTTGCTATCGAGTATTGATGATATGTTGGTCGGGGCAGCAGTCGAATCTGTCGGGTGAATGTGCACCTTTTTCACTTCCCCTGCCGACTGAAAAGCTGACTCAGAAGCAGGCTTCTTAGCACGCAGCAAATCAGCAGGGCCAACGCTCTACTTGTACTCTTCTAGCGCGACCCTAGCCATCTGATGATCGAAAATTTTGGAGCCCTGCCGGAGGCACTCCTCAGCCCTCTATCGATTGCCAGTGACTGTGATCACACCCTTGGGCCCAGGCATCTTCAGTTTGAGATACACATGACATGGACGGGCCATGAAACGAGCATAAGCTGGTCGACCAAGAATGGCATGGTATGCGCTTTGGAAGTCCACGACTTCAAACGTCAATTTCTCCTTGAAATTTTTTTATCCGTTCCTAATGTCACATCCAATGCAATTTCTCCAAGTGACTTGGACTTCTCTGTTTATAACCTTCAGTCGAATCTTACTTTCAACATCAGCAAAAATCATCAGTGTAGCATTGACATTAGGAAAAGTTTCTCTGTCTTCATCATCATCCTTTTCAGGGGTTTTCTCAATCGACGGGCCCTCCTTGAACTATTCGATCAATAGAAGACACTGTCGAGTGGTATGCTTGGGTAATATCAGATTGCCTTCTTCATCTTTCCTCGTGTTGATTGCACATGGTAAATCCATAACATCAGTTCCTGACTGATTTTTTCCTTTCTTGGGGTTCAACTTTCCTTTGGACTTCCCCTTGTTTTTCCCTTGGGCCGCCAGAGTGGTTGCCTCTGCCTGAACAGGGCCATCTGCCTTCCGCTTCTACTTCTGACTGGAATTGCCGTCGGCATCATTGTCGACTGCTTTTCCTTTGTCGTTGCGGAGGCAGCCTTGTTCTTCGCCATTGGCGTACCGAGTGGTGATTTCCATCGTCTTACTTAGAGAAATATCACCTGTTCTCCCAAACTTCAAGTAAAGCTCTCTGTACTTCACTCCATCCTTGAAAGCACAAACAGCCCGATGCTCGGAAACATTCTCCACTGTATGATGCAAAGTGGACCAGCGCTGAATGTAATCTCTCAAGGACTCGTTGGGCTTCTGAACACAATGCTGCAAATCAATCAAACCGGAAGGATGCTTGCAAGTGCCCTCGAATACTCGAGCAAGATCCTCCTAGCAGTGGATGCTAGAAGGAGCCAAGCGATTCAGCCATGCACGAGCTGAACGATCTAACATCAAGGACAAATGTTTCATTGCAATGTTTTCATTACCACCACCAATCTGAACAACCACTAGGTAATCATACAACCATGTCTCTGGCTTTGACTCGCCAGAAAACTTGCCTATCCCAGCTACCAACCTAAAGTTGGGGGAATCTCTGCAGAACGAATAGCCCTGCTAAAGCACTCGGGACCATAAATAACAACAGCACTGCCACTCAAGAAATCTCTGTCATACCCATCTCTATGGGCTCTCCCTCTATCGATTCGCCTCTGAGTGAGGACGTCTCGGGCATCAAACCCTGGGTTCCGCTCATCACCGAACGAGCGCCTTTCGTCCTGGTGCCAGGGCACGTACGGACCACCTCGGGGAGGAGTGGGCACTCGATGGCGGTCGTCACGGTGAAACTGATCTCGTCCCTGATCTTTGTACTGATCCTCATGGAAACCTCCACCCCTATGACGCAGAGGCGAACCAGGACTATGTGCTGACTGAACACTCTGCTCTTGGTGAATTACTATGAATCCTATTGCGTGACTATGAAACAACTGAATTCTGACGCTGTGCTGCATCAAGCGATGCTCTAATCTGCAATAAACCTCTGCCAACCTCTAATCATGACGGCTGGATGGAATTTGCTATCCTAGCTGCTGCTGCAACATTTAAGACTGGAGTATGATATACCTCAACATTGTTCTGTGTACCACTCGGAAACAGCTCTCGCTGATGTTGACTGGGAGCTGGTGGACGCTAGAGAGCGCGCTCGTCGAGTTCCATCTGGAGCTCTTCGAGCCGAATGTGTGTGGCCTCCAAGGCCTGAGCCTCAACGGTCGCACTGACGATGGGCGTGTGGGGGACCTCCTCATCTCGGCGTGGCTGCTCATTCGACGGTGCACCGGCCTCTCGCCTGCCATGGCCAAAGCCCGGCGGCGGGCTCTGATGAGAACCAGCCATAAGAAGCTCCGTTGCAGGATCACAACTCTCACACTCGGAGGGAACGTCAGACTAATCGGAGTCCGACTCGAACACGCCGTGAAGTGACTCGGCGGGTTCGGTCGCTGCAATCTGTGGAGATGAAACTTGGCGGGCCACCGCAAGCCTCACCCAGTGCTGGAGCTGTGAGGGATCGGATCGCATGCGACGGCGAACAGCGGGAAGAGCCGAAGAGTAGGGGGTCGACGACTACCGCAGAAGTACGCCGCAGGAGTTCGCGCGGAAGTGCGCAACCCCGTGGACTGGGAGCGCCTCGATGTCGAGAGGCGCTTCCTGGTGCCATGCTGAATCGTCGGCGATGAAGGTGAGCGCCCCGAAACGGATCTCATGGCCCAATGAGAAAACACCGCCGGAAGACATGATGAAGGGAAAAAAATGCAACCTTGACGGAAGTCGCTTAGATGCCTGCCCCACGGTGGGCGCCAACTATCGTGGGAACGAGTCTGATAGTAGAAGATAGGGGTACGAAAGGAGAGGGCAGAGTCCCAGCTACGGCGAGGGTGTACACACGGATGTATGAGTTCAGGCCCCTCTCGTGGAGGTAACAACCCTACGTCTCATTGCTTGGGAGCTTTTGTCGTGTGGAGAGTATGAGTTATGGATGTTGCGAACCCTTGTGCCAGAGGGGAGGGGCGGCTTATATAGAGTACACTGCCCCTCATAAGTGTGAGGCATCCAAGGGTCCGATCGTGGGTATAAAGACGAGTGTTACTCGTAACATACATCATAATTGCTACTAATGACGACTGGCCTAACGCCTTCCCGTTGGCCTCCTAGGAGTGGCTTCTGGTCTCCTAGCGTTGACTAAAAGTGGGGTCTTCCGAGTGACAGGCGACTGTCGAGTGGAGCGAGAAGATGCCGAGCGGACTAAATGTCGAGTGACTTGAGCACCATGAAGAATCCAGTCGGAATCTTTCTCGTAATCTTTAAGTCCTCCAATATAATACCCTTAGGTAGGGCATGTAAGTCAGGCCTAGGACCATACCCTAGGTAAATATACTCGTCAATACCCAAGCTTAGGCTCTTGCCACCCCTTATTCCATAGTCCATCAAATCTTTACCCAAAACTTGAAAACTTCACAACACAAAACTTAACAAAAAACTCGTGAGATCCGTTAGTATAAGAAAATAAATCACCACTTTAGGTACTGTTGTGAACTCATTCTTTATTTATATTGGTGTAATATCTACTGTATTCCAACTTCTCCATGGTTCATACCCCCCGATACGACCCATAGATACATCAAAATAGGTAAACAACACAAAGAAAACAGAAACTGTCAAAAACAGAACAATATGTAGCAATCTGGAAACTTCGTATACTTCTGTAACTCCAAAAATTATTAAAAATTAGGGAAACCTGGGAAATTTGTATATTAATCTTTTTAAAAGTTTCAGACTCATTTTGCGCTCTGAAAAAATTATAAAATTCCAGGACTGGGTGCAAAAGTTTCTGATTTTCAGCAAGATCAAATCAACAATCACCATAGACCATCCCAAAGGTCTTACTTGGCTCAAACACTAATAAAAACTCCAAAACACAATTACTACAGAAGTAATAATGTGTGAAACACTCAAAAACATAAGCAAAAGCAGAAACATAAAAATAAAATTGGGTTGCCTCCCAACAAGCACTATTGTTTAACGCCCTTAGCTAGGCATAACGCAATAGATCTAGGTATTGTCATCTTTGGTATTCAATCCCAAAGTATCTCTCATAATATATTCATAAGGCAGTCTTATTTTATTTCTAGGAAAGTGTTCCATGCCTTTCCTTAACGGAAATTTGAATCTAATGTTTCCTTCTTTCATATCAATAATTGCACCAATCGTTCTAAGGAAAGGCCTACCAAGAATAATAGGACATGCATGATTGCAATCTATATCAAGAACAATGAAATCTATCGGCACATAATTCCTATATTAAACAATAAGAACATCATTAATCCTTCCCATAGGTTTCTTAATAGTGGAATCTGCAAGATGCAAATTCAAAGAGCAATCATTAAGTTCATGGAAACCTAGCACATCACATAACGTTTTCGGAATCATGGAAACGCTAGCACCCAAATCACACAAAGCATGGCACTCATAATATTTGATTTTAATCTTAATAGTAGGTTCCCACTCATCATGAAGTTTCCTAGGGATAGAAACTTCCAACTCAAGTTTTTCTTCAAAAGATTTCATCATAGCATCAACGATATGTTTAGTAAAAGCCTTATTTTGATTATAAGCATGCGGAGAATTCAACATGGATTGCAACAAGGAAATAAATCAATCAAAGAGAATATATCATAATTAAAGTCCTTGAAATCCAAAAGGTTGGGTTCATTGCTATTTAAAGTTTTGACCTCTTCAATCCCACTTTTATCAATTTTAGCATTGAGATCTATAAACTCCGAATCATTGGGATGTTTTTTTAACTAAAGTTGACTTATCTCCAGTCCCATATTTATCAAGATTTGTATTGTAAAACAAAGTTTTAATAGGAGTTACATCAATCACTTTGAGATCTTCATCATTATTATCACGAGAACACACTTTTTCAAGCCGTTCATGCTTAGCACATATTCTAGCGATTCTTTCCTTACACTCATCAATAGAAATTATCATAGCTTTTAAAGACTCATTAATATCATGCTTTGGTGGAGTATATCTAACTTTCAAGGAATCAATCTCAAGAGAAATTCTATCAACGTTCCTAGCCAAATCATCAATCTTGAGCAATTTTTCTTCAATCGAAGCATCGCAAACCTTTTGAGAACGAATAAATTATTTAATATTTTTCTCAAGATCAGAGGGCATCTTATTATAATTTCCGTAATAATTTTTGTAGTAATTACCATAAATATTAGAGGAATTACTAGGAAACGTCCTAGGGTTGAAATTACCTCTATACACGTTATTACCAAAATTGTTCCTACCAACAAAATTCACATCCATAGATTCATTATTATTTCCAATCAAATAAGACAAAGGCATATCATTAGGATCGATAGGAGACTCTTACTAGCAAACAATTTCATTAATTCATCCATCTTTTCACTCAAAGTATTTATTTCTTCAATATCATGCACTTTTTTACTAGTAGGAGATCTTTCAGTATGCCAATGAGAGTAATTTGCCATAATATTATCTAGGAGTTTAGTAGCTTATCCTAATGTGATTTCCATAAAAGTACCACCCGCGGAAAAATCTAGAAGATTCCTAGATGCAAAATTCAATCCCGCATAAAAATTTGTATAATCATCCATAAACTCAAACCATGTGCGGGGAAATTCCTAATCATTAATTTCATCCTCCCCCAAGATTGTGCAACATGCTCATGATCAAGTTGCTTAAAATTCATTATATCGTTCCTAAGGGAGATGATTTTAGCGGGCACAAAGTACTTGGAAATAAAAGAATCTTTACACTTATTCCATGAATCAATACTATTTTTAAGCAAAGATGAAACCAAGTTTTAGCACGATTCCATAGTGAGAACGGAAATAGCTTCAATTTAACAATATCATTATCCACATCTTTCTTATTTTGCATGTCACACAACTCAATGAAAGTGTTTAGATGGGATGCAGCATCTTCACTAGGAAGGCCAGAAAATTGTTCTTTCATAACAAGATTAAGCAAAGCAGCATTAATTTCATAAGATTCCTCACTAGTGGCGGGAGCAATCGGAGTACTAATAAAATCATTATTATTAGTATTGGAAAAGTCACACAACTTGGTATTCTCAGACATCATGACAAAGCAAGCAATCAAGCATGCAAACAAACAAAAAGCAAACGAAAAGGCGAATGGAAGAAGGGCGATAAAAAGGCAAATCCTTTTGGTATTTTCTGAAAATTGTTTTAGAAGTGGGCGAGAGGAAAACAAGAGGAAAATGGCAAATAATGCAAATGCAAGAGATGAGTTTGTGATGGGTACTTGGTAGGCTTGATGTAGATCTCCCCGGCAACGGCGCCAGAAATCCTTCTTTCTACTTCTTGAGCTTGCGTTGGTTTTCCCTTGAAGAGGAAAGGGTGATGCAAAAAAGTAGATAAGTATTTCCCTCAGTTGTTGAGAACCAAGGTATCAATCTAGTAGGAGATACAAGCAAGTCACCAATGGATGCACCTACACAAACAATCAAACTCTTGTACCCAACGCTATAAAGGGGTTGTCAACCCCTTCACAGTTATTTGCAAGGATGAGATATGATAGAGATAGACAGGAAAGATTGCGGAAAGTGAAAAGGTAAATAAATTGCAGCAAGTTATTTTTGGTATTTTTGGTTTATAGATCTGAAAATATAATATGGAAAGTAGACCCCGGGGCCATAGGTTTCACTAGAGGCTTCTCTCTTAAAGGAAAATAACACGGTGGGTGAACAAATTACTGTCGAGCAATGGATAGAAAAGGGAATAATTATGAAGATATCCAAGGCAATGATTATGCATATAGGCATCACGTCCGTGTCAAGTAGACCAAAACGATTTTGCATCTACTACTATTACTCCACACATCAACTGACTCCTGCCTGCATCTAGAGTATTAAGTTCATGAAGAACAGAGTAACACATTAGGTAAGATGACATGATGTAGAGGGATAAACTCAAGCAATATGATGAAAACCCCATCTTTTTATCCTTTATGGCAACAATACAATATGTGCCTCGCTACTCCTAGTATGTCACTGGGTGAGGACACCGCAAGATTGAACCCAAAACTAAGCACTTCTGCCATTGCAAGAATTACCAATCTAGTTGGCCAAACCAAATCAATAACTCGAAGAGACTTGCAAAGATATGAAATCATGCATATAAGAATTTAGAAAAGACTCAAATAATATTCATGGATAATCTGAACATAAACCCACAATTCATCAGATCTCGACAAACACACCGCAAAAGAGTATTACATCGGATAGATCTCCATGTAGATCATGAAGAACATGGTATTGAAGCAAACACAAAGAGAGAAGAAGCCATCTAGCTACTAGCTATGGACCCGTAGGTCTATGGTGGACTACTCACGCATCATCGGAGGGGCAATGGAGTTGATGTAGATGCCCTCCGTGATCGAATCCTCCTCCGGCAGATTACCGGAAAAGGCTCCAAGATTGGATCTCTCGGGGACGGAGGCTTCTCGCGGTGGAAAAGTATTTGTGTGGCTCTTTCTGGTATTGGGGGAATGTTTGGGAATTTATCAGACAAATAATAGGGTTAGGAGACCTGCCGGGGGGCTGATGTCTACTACGCAACCTTCTTCTTGTATACTCGTGTTGGGCCTCCAAGCACTGAGTTTTGTAGGACAGTGGAAATTTTCCCTCAAGTGGATGACCTAAGGTTTATCAATCTGTGGGAGGTGTAGGATGAAGATGGTCTGTCTCAAACAACCCTGCAATCAAATACAAGAAATCTCTTGTGTCCCCAACACACCCAATACAATGGTAAATTGTATAGGTGCACTAGTTAGGCAAAGAGATAGTGATACAAGTGCAACATGGATGGTAGATATAGGTTTTTGTAATCTGAAAATATAAAAACAGCAAGGTAACAAGTAAAAAAAGGGAGAACAAATGGCATTGCAATGCTTGAAAACAAGGCCTTGTTGTAAATATGCCCTAGAGACAATAATAAAATGGTTATTATTATATTTCCTTGTTCATGATAATTGTTTATTATCCATGATAACATTGTATTGACTGGAAACACATTGCATGTGTGGATATATAGACAACACTTTGTCCCTAGTATGCCTCTAGTAAGCTAGCTCGTTGATCAAAGATGGTCAAGGTTTCCTAACCATTGACATGAGATGTCATTTGATAACAGGATCAGATCTGGGAGAATGATGTAATGGACAAGACCCAAACTATAAACATAGCACATGATCGTGTTTGTTTATTGATATAGTTTCTGCATGTCAAGTATCTGCTCCTATGACCATGAGATCATGCAACTCACTAACACTGGAGGAGTGCCTTGTGTGTATCAAACGTCGCAATGTAACTGGGTGACCATAAAGGTGCTCTACAGGTATCTCCGAGAGTGTCTGTTGAGTGGGTATGGATCAAGACTGGGATTTGTTACTCCGTGTGACGAGAGGTATCTCAGGGCCCACTCGGTAATACAACATCACAACAAGCCTTGAAAGCAATGTGACTAAAGGTTTAGCCATGGGATCTTGTATTACGGAACGAGTAAAGAGACTTGCCGGTAACGGAATTGAAGTAGGTATATAGATACCGACGATCGAATCTCGGGAAAGTAACATACCGATGAACAAAGGGAACAACATACGAGATTAACTGAATCCTTGACATAGAGGTTCAACCGATAAAGATCTTCGTAGAATATGTAGGAACCAATATGGGAATCCAACTATCGCTATTAGTTATTGACCGTAGAGGTGTCTCATCATGTCTACATAACTCTCAAACCCACGGGATCTGCACACTTAAGGTTCCGTGACGTTTTGGTAGTCTCGAGTTATGTATGTTGGTGACCGAAGATTGTTCAGAGTCCCTGATGAGATCCTAGATGTCACGACGAGTTCCATAATGGTCCGAAGATGAAGATTGATATATAGGAAGTTGGTGTTTTGACTCCGGAAAAGTTTTGGGTATTACCAGCAGTGTACCGGGAGTAATGAATGGGTTCTGGGGGTCCACCAAGTGGACCCACCATGCCCTAAGGGCACCACATGGGCTATAGGGTGGCGCACCGGCCCCTGGTGGGCTGGACGGCCAGCCCAAAGGGCCCATGCGGATGAAAGGTGGAAAGTCCAAAGGTGGAGGAGGTTTCCAAGTGGGAGAAGGAGTCCTACTCCTACTAGGATTGGAGGAGGACTCCTCCTCTCCACTTCGGCTGAAGCAAGGGCTGTCCCCTTGGGGGACAAGCCTCCTCCCTCCCTCCTCCTTATATACTAGAGGTATTGATGGTTTTTCAATATAGAAATCAGCCACGTGCTACCCTTACCTCTAGATCGTAGTTCCTCCTCTAGATTGTTTCAGCGGTGCTTAGGAGAAGCCCTGCTGGAATAGTTCCACCACCATTGCCACCATGTTGACGTGCTGCCGGAGAACTCATCTACCTCCCCGCTCCCTCTTGCTGGATCAAGAAGGCGGAGATCGTCATCGAGTTGTACGTGTTCTGAACACAAAGGTGACGTCCATTCGGCGCTAGATCGGGATGGGTCGTGATTGGATCGCGGGATGCTCGGCGATTTGGATCGCAAAGACATTAGACTACATCAACCGCGTTTCTTAATGCTTCCCGTTTAATGATCTACAAGGGTATGCAGATCCACTCTCCCCCTCGTAGATGCTCATCACCATGGATAGATCTTACGTGTGCATAGGAAATTTTTTGTTTCCCATGCAACATTTCCCTTCAGGCCTAGGGTTCATAGTTTCAGTAGTGCAATCTCTCAACAATACTAACATAGTTGAATCATATGTAAATCTCTCCCGCGCGACGAAGAGTTCACTCCAAAGTCACAAATAGCGGAGAACAAACGAAGAAATTATTGTAGGGTACGAAACCACCTCAAAGTTATCTTTTGTGATAATTCTTATGAGCCATCCTTATAAGTGTCACGAACAGCCCTAGAGTTCATACTAAAATAACACCTTAATATACACATCAACCAAAACCCTATGTCACCTAGATACTCCAATATCACCACGAGTACCCATGGGCTTGATTATGCGATATGCATCACACAATTTCAGATTCATCATGTTCAATCCAACATAAAGAACTTTAAAGAGTGTCCCAAAGTTTCTACAGGAGAGCCAAGACGAAAACATGTGCCAACCCCTATGGAGAGATTCCCAAGGTCACGGAACCCGCAAGTTGATCACCAAAACATACATCAAGTGGATCAATAGAACATCCCATTGTCACCACGGATATCCCATCGCAATACATACATCAAGTGTTCTCAAACCCTTAAAGACTCAATCCGATAAGAAAACTTCAAAGTGAAAACTCAAGTCATCACAAGAAGATAGAGAGGGAAAAACTCCATATGATTCATCCATATTAATAAAGCTCGCGGTACATCAAGCTCGTGTTATGTCAAGAACACGAGAGAGAGAGAGAGAGATCAAACACATAGCTACTGGTACATACCCTCAGCCCCAAGGGTGAACTACTCCCTCCTCGTCATGGAGACCGCCGGGATGATGAAGATGGTCTCCGGTGATGGTTTCCCCCTCCGGCAGGGTGCCGAAACGGGCTCCCGATTGCTTTTTCGTGCCTACAAAGGATTGCGGCGGCGGACTCCCGATCTAGGTTTCTTTATGGGGGTTTCTTGATTTATAGGATCACTTGGCGTTGGAATCACGTCAAAGGTCTCCCGAGGGACCCACAAGCCAGGGGCGCGGTCTAGGGAGCGCGCCCTGGTGGCTTGTGGCTCCCTCGGGACTCCTCTCCGGTATCTTTTTGCTCCAGTAGTTTTTATATTTTCCAAAAATATTCCCCATAAATTTCCAGACCATTCTGAGAACTTTTATTTCTGCACAAAAAATGACACCATGGTAGTTCTGCTGAAAACAGCGTCAATCCCGGTTAGTTCTAATAAAAACATACCAAAATCATATAGAATTATTGTAAACATGGTATGAATACTTCATAAATTATAGATACGTTGGAGACGTAAGAGCATTCCCAAGCTTAATTCCTACTCGTCCTCGAGTAGGTAAATGATAAAAGAAATAATTTATGAAGTGTGACTGCTAGCATAGTGCATAAATTTGATCAATGATAGTTCCAAACACTTTTTCTATCATCATTATATATGATAAACGGTTGCTCATCTCATAAAACTTCTGATGATGAAGTAACAAGCTATTCACATGTTAAAGTATAGACCATAAAGTTTCTTGAAAACTAACATACTATACTTTGAGTCACTAAAAATTGAAATTCATCTTATTTTTAGGAAGGGTCTATGTAAGAGCTTTGATCTAGCAAATTCCACATACTCAACTGTCATATAGTCTTCCATGATTGCTAACTCTTAAAGCATATTTTTAGAGCAAATGGCATCTGTCGAACACAGAGAAAGATAGGGGCTTAAAGTTTCACCTCCCAACTTATTTATCATATAGATAATTGTCAACAATAAAATTCGTGATCAAATATATTTGAATGGCCATATATGCACAAAGATGGCTGACGGGTGTCTGTCTCTCCTACTCTAGTTGGATCGGATTCGACAAATGCCATCCTTGAGAAGGTTGAAAAGCAATTTGAGTATCACCACTGTGGTTTATGCGTAGGTGAGAATTATTCTTGCTAGATACCCGTAGCAGCCACGTAAAACTTGCAACAACAATTACAGGACATCTAACTTGTTTTTGCAGGGTATGTTCTGATGTGATATGGCCAATTACATGATGAGATATATGTGATGTATGAGATGATCATGTTTTGTATAGAATATCACGACTTTCATGTCGATGAGTATGGCAACCGGCAGGAGCCATAGGGTTGTTGTTAATTATTTTTGCCATTTTGCTTTACTTTATCGCTATGAGTTAGCAATAGTCATGGAAGCAACAATCGGCGTGACAACCCTGATGGCGACACGTTGATGGAGATCAAGATGATGGAGATCATGGTGTGATGCCGGTGACGATGGAGATCATGCCGGTGCTTTGGAGATGGAGATCAAAAGCACAAGTTCATGGCCATATCATGTCACTTATGATTTGCATGTCATGTTAATCCTTTTATGCACCTTGTTTTCCTTAGGACGACGGTAGCATTATAAGGTGATCCCTCACTAAAATTTGAAGATAAAATTGTGTTCTCGCCGAGTGTGCACCGTTGCGAAAGTTCGTCGTGTCGAGACGCCACGTGATGATCGGGTGTGATAGACTCTATGTTCACATACAACGGGTGCAAGCCAATGGTGCACGTGCATAACACTCGGGTTAAACTTGACGAGCCTAGCATGTACAGACATGGCCTCGGAACACAAGAGACCGAAAGGTCAAACATGAGTCATATAGTAGATATGATCAACATGATGATGTTCACCATTGAAACCACCTCAACTCATGTGATGATCGGACTTAAGTTGGTGAATTTGGATCATGTATCACTTGAATGACCAGAGGGATATCAATTTGAGTGGGCATTCTTAAGTAATATGATTAATAGAACTCAATTGTTATGAACATAGTCTAAAGTTATCTTTTGCAAAGTTATGTTGTAGATCAATAGCTCGCGCTGTAGCTCCCCTGTTTTTAATACGTTCCTAGAGAAAATAGAGTTGAAAGATAATGATAACAATTATGCGGACTAGGTCCGTGATCATAGGATTCTCCTCAATTGTTGCACATAAGGCTTACGACCTTGATGCGCCTCTCGGTGCGCCGCCAACCCTAGCGTCGTATGTGGATGTTGTGAACATGTGATATGCACGTTTTGATGACTACTTGATAGTTCAGTGCATCTTACATTACGGCTTAGAATTCAGGCTTCAAATACGTTTTGAATGTCACGGAGCATATGTGATGTTCCAAGAGCTGAAATTGGACTTCAGGCTCGTGCCCGTGTTAGAGGTATGAGACCTCCAACAAGATTCCTTGCCTGCAAGATGAAGGAGAATAGCTCAATCGGTGAGCATGTGCTCAGATTTTCTGGATGCTACAATCGCTTGAATCGAGTGGGAGTTGATCTTCCAGATAAGACAATGATTGATATGTTTCTCCAAGTCACTGTCACTAAGCTACTAGAGCTTCATGATGAACTATGAACATACCAGGGATGGAAATGATGATCCCAGAGTTATTCGCGATGTTCGACACCGCGAAGGTAGAAATCAAGAAGGAGCATCAAGTGTTGATGGTTAGTAAAACCACTGGTTTCGAGAAGGGCAAGGGAAGGAGGGAAACTTCATGGATGGCAAGCCAGTTGCTACTCTAGTGAAGAAACCCAAAGTTGAACCCAAACCCGAGACTAAGTGCTTCTATCATGAGGAGAGCGGCTGCTGACGCGGAACAACCATGTATACTTGGTAGATAAGAAGGCTGGCAACGTCGACAAAAGTATATTTGATATACATATTATTGATGTGTACCTTGCTAGTACTCCTAGTAGCACATGTGTATTAGATACCGGTTCGATTACTAATGTTAGTAACTTGAAGTAAAAGCTACGGAATAAACGGAGACTAGCTAAAGGCGAGGTGATGATGTGTGTTGGAAATGTTTTCCAAGGTTGACATGATCACCATCACATGCTCTCTCTACCCTCGGGGTTAGTGATGAACCTAAATATTTTTTGGTGTTTGTGTTGAGTATGAACGTGATTAGATCTTGTTTATTGCAATACGGTTATTCATTTAAGTTAGAGAATAATGGTTATTCTGTTTACATGAATAATACCTTCAATGGTCATGCACCCAATGAGAATGGTTTATTGAATCTTGATCGTAGTAATACACATGTTCATAACATTGATGCCAAAAGATACAAAGTTAATAATGATAGTACCACATACTTGTGGCACTGCTGCTAAATGTCATATTGGTGTAAAGCGCATGAAGAAACTCCATGTTGATGGAACTTTGGACTCACTCGATTTCTAATCGGTTGAGACATGCGTACCATGCCTCTTGGGCAAGATGACTAAGACCCCGTTTTCCAGTATGATGGAACGGGAAAATGACTTATTGGAAATGATACATGTTGATGTATGCGGTCCAATGAGTGTTGTAGCATGCGGTGGATATCATTATTTTCTTACATTTACTGGTGATTTAAGTAGATATGAGTATATTTACTTAATGAAACATGACTCTGAATCGTTTGAATAGTTCAAGCAAATTCAGAGTGAAGTTTGAGATCATCGTGACAAGAAGATAAAATGTCTACGATATGATCATGGAGGTGAATATCTGAGTTACGAGTTTGGTATACAACTTGAGACAATGTGGAAGTTGTTTCACAACTCATGCCACCTTTTTCGTCAATAATTGCTGATGCTTGTGGTATTTCTGTACCTTCATCATTTCATGATTTAGTCGTGTTTTGAAAAAAAAACTCAATAGGCGATCAATATTGTGACTTTTGCCACCTTATGGAGCTTATGACTTTTGCAAAATGATTTTGTCTTTCAGGGGTGAAGATGGCGAAGTTTGTGTTGTATCATGGATCTGGTGGGTGATATGATCAGGCAGTGGAATATTTTGTGTTCGGATGTCGAGGGTGTTCTTCTCCGGTGCTTAAGACTCTTGGATCATCAAAGAAGGGAATTACTTAGGATAGCTTGGTATGGTTGAAGGATTTTGGCAGGGAGGGATGCGATTTTGGTGTTTATGCTTGTCTTATCTATGTTAGCCTCTCTCTCCCTTGTCCATGTAATGAAAAATTGATGTAACATGGATAAGCTTTTGGACCCTTTGTTTGGTCTGTGGCAGCTACTTATGGCTGTCGACGAGAGCCCTTAACAGTGTGGTCATGCTTTTGCCTTGGCTTTAATAAAAGTTGGGGCGGGGATCCCTTTCTTTTCAAAAATAGAACAAGGCATTTTTTAATCCATAGCTCTCTCATTTATTTCTTACAAACAAAAGATATTGTCCCATTGAAGAGTGTATTATTATCCATTTTTAGTGATAAAAATCACGACACAATATTTTTCTTTTGACGCCATGATAGAGTAGTTTTTTTTCCGAGGGGACCATGGTAGAATAGTTATGTCACTGTCGCCGAGGAAGTGTTTTTCTCTCTCTCTCTTCGATTTCAATAATGTTGAGTTTTTTTTTCGATGCTTGGTGTCCGGCAGCCTGTCCATTTGGTCCTCAGGTTTTAATTGTGTAAATGCTAGCCCAGCCCAGCCCAGACTCCTTTCTCTCCCTCACCCAGCCCTTGACTCACGCACGTATCGTCTTTTGTTTTTAAAAAGAACAAACCCGCACGTATCGTCTTCTCAAACAAACAAACAAAAAAAGACTCACGCACGTATCGCTTCGCGAGACTAGCTCAAAAGAAAAAAAGAGTATCGCTTCCCGAGACAGGAAATAACGCCGCCGCCGCCGTGAAATCTGCTCGCCACCGGAGGATAGGTAGGCGAGGCCGCGGGGGTCGCTCTTCCGCCGCTGGAGACCCGGGGCGGCCGCCCCGGCTCTCCCAGTGGTGGATCCTCCACTGCGCCCGCGTGCGGTCGCCGGATACCAAGCACGCAGGTGCTCGACGCATCCCGTGACCCTTGCTTGCTGGTATGCTCCCGACTTTCAAGGTAAATGGCTCGAATTTATCTCTTGTAGAAATCACGAAGCAGCTGCTTAATTCGTGCGCCATTTTAGTGCTATTGAGCATCTCTTTTTAATAATTTCGTGGACATTTCTGAATTTCCCCTCTCAGCGCATGTTGTTTGCTGTGGAGGATTGCAATCCTGGATTGGGTTGGAGTTAGATAGCAACCGCACCGAGCTTTATGATTCAATCCTGTTTTGCCCATGATTGATTATAATCTATTAATGCACTGGTCTGAAATTGGTTAAATCTCAACTTCATGCTAATTAGTTTGCTAAGCTGCAAATTGCCAATGGTAGTATGGTTCCGGTGTCAGTGTCGATTTTGCATGTTATGTATCCAACCCTGAGCTTAGGAAAAAACACTATCACTCCTCGAATCTGTATCGAAGTAATACTGAACAAATAGTTGCACACTGTTGACGTTTATCACTAACTAATTATTCTCATTTACATAAAGTACAGACTGAACGTCAATAACTAGAGATGCAACGCTTGCCAGGGATGCTGAGTTTTCTGTAGCCGGAGCCATTGACTTGGTCATGTCGAATTGCGAACACTTTAGATTACGTCATGGTTCGTAGTGGTGATAACAGTTACCATGGTTTAGCCAAAATATCTAGCTAAAACCATCTGATCATATAGCACTCCGACTCCAAAGAAAACACCAAAAGAGATCGCGAAGATGACCTTACATCTGAACTGTTTTGTGTATGAAATGGAGGTTGGACCTGCTCCTGCTGAACCACAGCGGCTTAGAATCATAGGACCACACAGTTTTGGGTTTCCATCAAAGCTGGAATCTGGAAACGTGCTAAGCTGGCCCCCGGTTGGAATACGGCCTTCTAGGTCGTTATTAGAAATGTCGAACTCAGAAAGGAAGTTCAGATTGTTCATTGCAGCTGGAATTACACCAGTAAGATGATTAACAGATAAGTCGAGCACCTGCAGGTTCCTGAGGTTGCAGATCGCTTGGGGGATCTCTCCAGATAACTCATTGGAGCTTAAATTGAGTGTGACGAGTGCTTTTAAATGACCGAGCTCCTCCGGAATCACACCAGTGAAATTATTGATGGCTAGATTAAGCACCTTAGGAAAAGCACTGAGCATGAGGTATTGCATAAATGTGTTCTTGTTCCAAACAGGCAGCTCAAAGAAGACTTTTGGTGCAGTCTTATCTGATTCTAGCATTGGCATCTCCATTAACGCACTCGGAATTTCCCCTGTAAGGCTGTTGTTTGATATATCTAGATGGAAGAGCAAGTATAGGTTGCTGACCCAGCCAGGTATTAGTTGATTGTTTTGCAAAAATAGCATCCCCAAATTAGCGAGCTTTGGTAACCAATCAGGTATTGTTCCAGACAATGAACAATCATTCACGGAAAGAACCTGGAGATTCTGAAACCATCAATGCTGTCATCCTCTGGCATGATCTCATGCAGGAAGTCGAACCCAATGTAAAGGATGGTGAGGCTCCTAGAACTCTTAAGTATCTGAAGTGTTCTTGTGATATTTGTAAGAGAGCAATTAGCAAGTGATAAGAATGAGAGGGACTTCAGATTGCCTATTTTTTCTGAAAGTTGAACATTTAAATGATTGTAAGATAGCCTTAGTGCAGTCAGCTTGCTGCAGGAGTATATACTTTCAGGAATTGTGCCGGTGAAGTCGTTGAAAAGAAGATCTATTTTTTTAAGATTGGGCAGGCTTATGAAGTTGACCTTGGTAAGTTTTCCACTGAAGTGGTTGCTCTTGAGGTCAATTGTTACGAGATTTGTGCAGTTGCTTAGAGCTGTTGGCAGCTCCCCTGACATGTTGTTGTGGTCCAAATGCAGCTCCTCCAATCTCTTCAGATCAGCTATAGACTCTGGAATATTGCCGATGAACTCATTCTCCCCAAGATCAAGGGTGACCAGATTTGTGAGCTTGCCAATGCCATTGAGAGCTCCCTCTAACCAATTACTATGTAAAGAGAGGTGCTCTAACGAGCTAACATTGAAAAGCTCATGTGGAAGAGCCCCACTGAGATTGTTGTAGCCAGCGCTGAGCAATTTCAGTGCTGAGCAATTTCAGTGCGGAGCAATTACTGAGCCCCTGAGGGATGTTTCCACTTAATTGGTTAAAACTGAGTTCAAGCACAGCAAAAGATGGTGCACTAACACAGGGGGTAGTTGGTATCTGTCCAGTAAATCTGTTGGTGCTGACATTGAGTGAGGCCAGGCTCTTCATCACCTCCAATATAGTGGATGGAAATTTTCCTGTAAATAAGTTGTTTGAGATGTTCAGTACCTGCAGAGGCCGCACAGGGGTTGAAGATGGCAGCTCACTCAGGCCTCCTGTCAGGCGGTTGAAGCTGACATCAAGGACAAGGATGCTGCTTGATGACACCAATTTCAACGGCAAGCCACCGGACAGTGAGTTGCGCGACAGGTTGAGGTGCAAGAGGCCAGTGAGGTTGCCAAGGAACGGCGAGATGTGCCCCTCAAGGCCTTGAGAAGCCAGCAAAACATCGGTGACCATCCTATCTTGGTTGCAGGTGATCCCTTTCCAAGTGCAGTAGTCGGTGTCGTGTCGCCACGACACCGTGAGGCCACCGTCCCGCGAGAGCCCAGCGAGGAACTGGAGAAGCGAGCTCTTCTCCTTCTCCATGCAAGAACTGGTGCGAGAAGCCAAGGACACCAGTAGCACAATAGACAAACCAAAGAAAGGTATCGGAAATCTATTCCAGCTTGAGCGACTGAGTAGCTGCATGGTGTCCTCAAGAAATTAGCATGGAAGCCTGAGGCTTAAGCTTGGTCTTGCCAGATAAAGCACTAGTTTCTAGTTTCTAGTTTCAATGTTCAGCATTGTCTTTATACATGTGTGAAAAGATACTGTAATTGGCAACAACGATATGACACTAACTAGATGAAATTAGAAAGCTAGGAAAAGACTTCTGGGGAAATCATGGGTTGTGACCATGAGGTCACGGGTTCAAGTCCTGGAAACAGCCTCTTACAGAAATGTAGGGAAAGGCTGCGTACTATAGACCCAAAGTGGTCGGACCCTTCCCCGGACCCTGCGCAAGCGGGAGCTACATGCACCGGGCTGCCCTTTTTTTTTTTATAAAGACAATGCTGAAGCTATGCACACTTACCCACAACATCAACATCAGGTATATTGTTGGAGTTAATTGGGTTTGACTTGTTCGGGCCTGAACTTTTTATAACTTATTTGATGAGAGTTACGTCTTTTTTCTTAAACAAAACAATAGCACCTAGTAGTTGCAACTGAATCTGCTGAATTTCTGGGCCATCTAATCTAATTGTGTATAATAAACAAGTGGTGTCTTAATTTTATTTCTCTCCAAAGATTGAATGCGCAGCAGCCTCATTTATTGTAATCCATGATAAGGACAAAAGAATCTTTAATAGTATTTTCTTTAGATATAGTCCTACGAAGCAAATAACCAGCATACGAAGAAGTCTTAATGGGTTTGAATTGCTTTCCATTGTTTTGGTTGATATTGTTTTGATGCTCTTCAGTATGTGTAGTGGCACTTCAATTCATTTCAAGTTGCTAACTAGTGGAGTGGTGTATGCAGTTAACCCCATCAAATATTTTCTCTTTGCCTGGAAGACGACAGGCAGGGCCGGACCTGGCATTCAAGGGCCTAGGGCGAAACTAGAAACTCGGGGTCCCTAAATATGAACATTGAAATAATAATCTTACTGATTATGAAGCAACTGTAAGCTATCGCAAAGCTACAAACAATAATTTTTTACTTATTATCATGCCAAATTCACAAATCAATAATATCCACACTAAACAATGTCCAGCGACCCTGTTGCAACGATGAAGACTCGATATTAATTGACGTTTTGGCTCCTAGGTGTATATACACCTATTATGAAATACGTATACAAAATCCATTTCAAAATGTTAAAAAAATTCAAGAAAAAATCCCATCGTGTACATTCGGACATCCTATGTTTGCACACAAAATTTCGATGAAAAACAAAAAAAGTTGTGGCATGTATAAAAAAGATAAAAATATGCCTCGTGAATAGCGGTAATCAAGCATCGAAAATTGTCTTTTTTATACAAGCCACAAAAAAGTCTTTTTTCATCGAAACTTGGTGCACGCACATATAATGTCCGGACTTACACGCGGGGTTTTTTCTCGAATTTTTTTAACATTTTGAAATGTGTATTTAGACAATGGGTGCATATACACCTATGAGCCAAAGTGAATTTCCGAAATATTTATCAATTGTCATCGCAAAATCACATAGGAGTTAAGCTACCTACAGATACAGACATACCTTCTCTGGTTCTCCCTTCTCCCTAATTGGCTAACCCTATTCCTTTCAACAATGAACGACCAAAGAGCAATGACTTGGAATCACACCTTCATGGTGACCAGTGGGCACGGTGCAGGGGCAGAGCCAGGGTTTGACCTTGAGGGCAGCAAAGAAAACAATGCTCACCCAACGACATAGAATGTACTACTCCCTCCGATCCATAGTAATTGTCGCTCACTTAGTACAACTTTACTGTACTAAGTGAGCGACAATTAATATGGATCGGAGGGAGTATACCACAAGAATATATAATGTCTCAAATACATCGCCGATATTAAGTAAATATGTTAATGTACAAACCTAATGGCGTCTTTCTCTTCATTTTCAAAGCATACTCTTTAAAAGAAAATAGATATTACTTCCAGTTAATCTCTTGCTTCTGCCTCATTCAACTTTACGGTAGTATGCAGACCAAAGTACAAGTTGTAATCGATCTAACAAGAAGTAACTAGTAGTCTATATAAATCTCATTGACGTTGAAGGTGAGTGGCATGCCCAGCTCTTGGTTGATTAGTCCACTGGTATAGTACAGTCCGAGCAGATCAATGGATTAGGGTGGGCCAGGTGACAATTATCTGTCAAACCTGGGCTTCTTTCCTACCTGTTTTTCTGTCAGTGATCAGTGTAGGATGACAAAGAAAGAAGAATATCACCGTACACATGGCCACTAATATTTATTTACAGTTGGGATAAAAAACATGTCAGTGCATACTTGGCTAATAATATTTCTGTTCTGATTGAGAGAAGCCTCAAGTGGGTGGCACTCTGTTCCTTGTGAGTAGGAGACACAGAACTGAACTGACATGAACATGGCGGAGTATTATCTGCCAACAGTTTTCAACTCCATTATCCGACGCGTTATAGGTTCATTAAGTTCTTGAAGTTGAATCCCTGCAAACCCAAAGAAGCTGAGTCGCTCGGCGAAAAAGAAGAGAAACAGAAGTATAGTTGTACAACATGATGTATCATCATTTTCTTTGATTTCTTTAGTGTCGATGCAACTCAGAAATCTCTGATTGCATGATACTATGCTGAATTACAAGTTGCAGAGAGTGGACTTGTGGCTGAATTAAAAACACTGAATACATAGTTACACAAACTCTGAAACTCATATTCATTACACACCGCTGAAGTTGCCACCTTCTAATCAGTTCCAGAGTAGCTCCTGGAATTACATGCCGTTTGGTCCATCGCTTTAGTTTTGGTTCCAGATTATTTCCACCTATCCACCATTTGGTCTATCGCTTCAGTTCGTTTCAGTTTCTACTTTTTTTTTTTAAGTCCAAAGACCAGACGGAAGGTTGTTCACGGAACAATGATTCAAGAGATCAAGTTTTCCAGGGATATTTCTCCTTTTTAAAAGTCTTTCTCAAGTGATCTCGGCTATTGATAATCATATTTTAAATTTTCTGCGCAACTTTTCCTTTTTTGAAATTTGCCGTACAGTATTAGCACAGGTTTTAGCATGAAAGGTTGGTCATGAAATTTACTGTCCATGATGTTTGGAATTATTTGTTCGTGTTGCTTCATTACAGGGAAGTGTCGCTATGTGTGTCGGCACAGTATAAAATAAATAAATAGCGTTGCCTTTTCTAAAAGATTATTAAATGATCTCTTTTGTAGAGTTCAAAAGGAAAAAGGAAGAAACAGCTCAGCTGTCTTGGCCCTTATTCATAGCCCGGCCCACTTCTAGTGCCCAACTCATCTCCTGATCCTATCACACGAAGAGTCAAGGATGAAGCAGAATCCCCTTGGAAAAAAAATTAAGGCGGAGCAGATGCAAACCCTCTCACGCGACGACCCAGTGCGGCGGTTCGGCGCCACCGGCGCTCCAGCATCGTTGACCAGTGATGTGAGCCAGATGGCATGTCCCTTGACCCGGCTGCTCTCCTCCTGACTTCCGGGGTAAATGCCTCGAATTAAGCTCTTGCACAAATCAAGGAGCAGCTTCTTAATTCGAGAGACATTGTAGTAACAATTCGAGCATCTCTGCTTGATAATCTCGTGGACATTTCTGAATTTTTTTCTCAGCGCCTGTTCTTTTTGGTGTGGAGAATTGCGACCTTGGATTCGATTGGAGTTAGATGGCAACTGTCTTGAGTTATAGGGTTCCGTCCTGTTTTGTCCATGATGAATTAATTAATCTGTAAATTGCCGGTCTGCTTAATTGGTTAAATCTCAACTGCATGTTAGTATGCTAAACTGCAAAATTTCTCATGGTTGCATGAATATATTCATCACTGATCCTGTATGAACAGTCAATCATCTTTAGCAAAGTAAATAGTGAAAGGTTGGTTATACATTCTCTAAAAAAATAAATGGAATTACAGTCTTGACGTACTCACTCACTAACAGTTTTCATTTACATGGGGTACAGATTGCTAATGGCTCGAGATACCGGATTTTCCTGGGATGTTGATCTTCTTGGGGCTGGAGTCAATGACATTGTCTTGCTGAACTGAGAAGCACCTGAGCCCAGATGGTTTGGGCAGTGAGAACAATTACAAGGCTTTAGCCAAAATACCTTGCTAAGACTATCTGATCATATAGGACTCCTACTCCAAAGAAAATACCAAAGGCGATCGCAAAGATAACCTCATTACCAATGTGTTTTGTGGAGACCGGACCTGCTTCTGCTGAACCACAATGGTTTGTGATCATAGGGCTACACAGTTTCGGGTTTCCACCAAAGCTAGAATCCGGAAATGTGCTAAACTGGTCCACATTTGGAATAGGGCCCTCCAGGTCATTATTAGAAACATTGAATCTGGAAAGGAAGTGCAGATTTTTCAGTGCAGATGGAATTGTACCTGTGAGTTGATTACCAGACAAGTCAAGCACCTGCAGATTCGTGAGGTTGCAGATCTGATCTGGTATCTCTCCAGATAATCTATTGGAGCTCAGGTTGAGTGAGATGAGTCCTTTTAACTGTCCGATCCCCTCTGGGATCACACCAGTGAAATTATTGATGGCTAGATTAAGCACTTTAGGAAAAGCACTGAGCATGAGGTATTGCATACATGTGTTCTCGTTCCAAACAAGTAGCTCAAAGAAGACCTTTGCCGCAGTTTTGTCTGATCTTAGCATTGGCATCTCCGTTAAGGCAGTTGGAATTTCCCCTGTAAAGCTGTTGTTTGATATGTCTAGATAGAAAAGCAAGTTTAGGCTGCTGATCCAGTCAGGTACCCGACCAGTTAGTTGATTGCTTTGTAGAAATAGCATCCCCAATTTTGTGAGCTTTGATAACCAATCAGGTATTGTTCCAGACAATGAACAATCACTCATAGAAAGAACCTGAAGATTCTCAAAACCATCAATGCTTTTATCCTCTGGCATGGTCTCATGCAGGAAGTTGCACCCAATATAAAGGGTGGTGAGGCTCTTGGAACTACTAAGGATCTGAAGTGTTCTTGTGATATTTGTAAGAGAATTGTTAGCAAGTGATAGGAATGAGAGGGACTTCAGATTGCCTATTTTTTCTGACAGTTGACCATCGAAATGGTTGTAAGATAGCCGCAGTGCAGTGAGATTGGTGCAGAAGTATATGCTTTCTGGAATTGTGCCGGTGAAATCGTTGAAAAGAAGATCAAATTTTCTTAGATTGGACAGGCTTATGAAGTTGACCTTGGTAAGTTCCCCACTGAAGCGGTTGCTGTTGAGGTCAATTGTTACGAGATTTGTGCAGTTGCTTAGCGCTGTTGGCAGCTCCCCTGACATATTGTTGTGCTCCAAATGCAGCTCCTCCAATCTCTTCAGATCACCTATGGACTCTGGAATGTTGCCACTGAAACCATTCTCCCCAAGATCAAGGGTGACCAGATTTGTGAGCTTGCTGATGCCATTGACAGCTCCGTCTAACCAATTGTTAGGCAAAGAGAGGTGCTCTAATGAGGTAACATTGAAGAGCTCTCCTGGAAGAGTCCCACGGAGGTTGTTGTAGCCAGCACTGAGCATCTTCAGCACGGAGCAATTACCGAGCCCTGGAGGGATATTTCCACTGAATTTGTTAAAGCTGAGTTCAAGCACGGCCAAAGATGGCGCGCTCGCACATGGCGTCGTTGGTATCTGCCCAGTAAAGCTGTTGTTGCTGGCATTGAGTGCGACCAAATTCTCCATTGCTTTCCATGTGGTAGATGTTGGAAACTGTCCTGATAACAAGTTGCTTGAGATGTTGAGTACCTGCAGAGGCCGCGCAGGGGTTGAAGATGGCAGCTCGCTCAGGCCTCCTGTCAGGCGGTTGAAGCTGACGTCAAGGACGATTATGCTGCCGGACGACACGAGGTCCAGCGGCAAGGCGCCGGACAGCGAGTTGCGCGAGAGGTTGAGGCGCAAGAGGCCGGTGAGGTTGCGGAGTGACGACGAGATGGACCCCTCGAGGCCTCGAGAAGCCAGCGAAACGTCGGTGACCTTCCTGTCTTGGTTGCAGGCGATCCCTTCCCATGTGCAGCAGTCGGTGTTGCTCCGCCACAACGCGGACAGGTTGCCGTCCTGCGAGAGCCCGTCGAGGAGCTGGAGAAGGGAGCTCTTCTCCCCCTCCGTGCAGGAGCTGGCCGGGGAGATCAAAGAGGCCAGCAGCATAAGAGCCAAGCCAAGGGAAGGCATGTGGAATTTTCTTTGCGTAATTGTTGCGCGGAAAGTGGAGTTGGCTGCGTGGTGGAGACCAGATTCTTCCTTGTCGTGCGGTGGGGCAAACATGAATCAATGGCCTAATGGAGAAGGAAGAGCAAGAGTGGTTGAGATCGTCCATTCCGATTGGAGCAAGCCTCGTGGGCAATGGGGACTTGTCTGTGCTTGTTGGGTGATGTTATTTTGAGAGATCTTTTGCAGTGGTCGACAGCGTTGCGTGGTGGTACCCAGCGAAGTCAGCGCGTTGGTGTTGATCACGTGCAGATCGCGGCCGTGCGCCTTCTTCTAGCTTGGTTCCTATCTGCTGCTCTGCTGGCGGCGACGACGGCGGGAGCAGGACTGGACCGAGCCGAAGGCGGCACGTGACGCGGAGGAAGAAACTTGAGGAGCTGTTTTTTTTTTGATGCAACTATAAGGGCCTTCTACTCGGATGCTGCACGTGACGCGATTAAGGTAGGTTTATTGCTCGCTTTCTACTCGGATGCAATCTTCTCTTACAAACTATTCTGATTATCGGCATGGCCGCGATCTTTGAAGATTGCAACTGCTCACCTACCCAGCCGCTGTCATCGTTTCATTTCTTTAGGATTTGGTGAAGGTCTCAGAGCTCTCGTTATCTCAGAGGTGAGACCTACCGACGGAGATAGTATACATTTCTCTCTTTTTTGACTGAAGCACAGACTCTCCCTGACTCCCTCTTTCTGTAAAATCCATCACTTTAATTTTCTTTTCCATATTTTGGATCGTAGGATGTATTTTTCATATATATATATATATATATATATATATATTTGAACTCCATGCGCCAAGACCGAGTATTTAACAAAAAAATACCATAATTTGTCCAACCCTACCTACACGCTATCACTTTACTACCTTCGTTTTTATTTGCTCCACATATTAGATTTGTCTAAGTCATTTTTTATATACTTTCAACTATTTTTTTTTAAAATATATTAACATATACACTACCAAATCAATATCTTTGGATCCATCATTACATATATTTTTACATCATATAAATTTGTTACTGTAAATATTTATACCGGACGAAAAGCTAATTTTAGAGGACTCTTGTACCATATTACCAGGTGTATTCCTGAAGCAAAATATTTCGTTTTATAATGAACAGTGCATAGACGCAGAAACAAACGGCTGGGGATCTGCCCATACCTACCGGTACCGTGGATTTTTCCACTTTGTCTCCGTAGACTACGATTGTCCCTCTCCTACAGTATGCGTGTGTATTGTAGTGTAGCAGCCATAGCCTGACTTGACCATTGTGTGTGCAAGAGAAAACCGCCGCAGCCACGGTGATGGTGCGAGACGCCACATCAATGATGGACGGCTATCACAAATACATGTGGAAAATGAAAATCTTAATTTGGTATTTAAATTACACACACATCTCTCTCTATATATAGGGGAAAATACATCCTACGACTGGGTGTAGTTACTCCCATGTCTCATATACTATCATGTGGTAGTATATATACTACTTTAGTATTTTTAGTATATTCATATACTATATCTAAGATACTCCAAAGTGAATTCTATGAAAAAAATTGCAAGTTGACTCATATTTTTATTATATTTATAAAATACGTACATATTTGTACGTAAAAAAGTATATGCTCAAAATATGAGACATACTACCAATTTTTTTGTATATATACTACCTAAATATTCTTATATACTACATACTACGTGTACATACACTTCAGAATGATAGATACTACCTATAGCATATGAAACAAAAGTGGGAGTAACTATACCCGGTCGTACCAAACATTTGTCATATATATATATATATATATATATATATATATATATATACATATATATATATATTAACAATGAGGAGCCGATTCAAGACTTATTATTTCACTGCCTATTAGCCAAACTAAATAAATGTTCACAAATTAAAAAATCTTCGCAAATGTTAAAAATATTCTTGAATTAAAAATAAAAAATTTAAGAATTGTTTGTGAATTTTAAAACTACTCATGAATTTCTGAAAAAAAATCTAAAATTTAAAAATCTTCATAAATTTTAAAAAGGCATGTGTTTAAATAATATTTACTAATAAAATTTCTCAAATTTAAAATATATTCATGAATTTAAATATATTCTCAAATTTATTTATTTTTCAAATTTCCTCTAGGTTTTAGGGTTTTAAAAATATATAATGTTTCAAAACCTTCCCAAAATCCACTGGAGAAAAAAAGACACATAAACATGTGAGCAAGGCCCCCAATCGATGCCACATATAATATACTAGGTAGGAAGTGCGGCTTGCCGCACCCGGCAGCACCGCTACCGGGTACAGTCATATCAGAACTGTCATTTGGGAACAAAAGCTTGTATTTGTCAGTTCAGTTTTGAAAAGGCCTTTCCTCGAGCCACTGCGCTGCACATAGGTCTAAATCAGGACTTGGTTTGATTGTTCTGATCTTCTCTTCACTGTATCTAAGCCGCTCCTTTGTACCGAAACCAGACCGAGTGCAAGTTAAGAGAAGAAAATGCAGCCCAGTAATACAGAATATGTACTTAATGCACGCCCAGTAACAAAGAATATATATACTTATGCACACCAAAATCAAAAATAGAAACTATAACCACAAGCACTTCATATATACTTTTGCCTTCGCTGATAACATGTTTAAGATGGACATGGTACATTGGGCAAGATTCGATACAACACTTAGATGCAAGCTACTAATCTGCCTGTTGGGCTAACATGTTTAAGACGGACATGGTACATTGGGCAAGATTCAATACAACACTTAGATGCAAGTTACATAATCTGCCTGTTGGGCGGCAGGACACAGGATCAACATTTCAGTACGACGAAGCTAAATGTTGCGAAGTTGAGAACTTCATGGCTAACTTTACCATGATTGTTTAATCAGATTTCTACAACCCAGAAAAGGCACGCATGTAGCCACCCTTCTCTGGGATCTATATCCTTGTGCACATAACATAAGCCAAAGAAAGATAACTTGCACAAAAATAAATAAAAAATGTGCATCATCTCAGTCCATGTAGTACTTATGTGAAAAACTAAAGCATGATGGCATGAACTTTATAAGCTGGCCTGTAAGATGACTTGAATCAGTTGATAGTTTTAGAAAATAGATAAAAATATTTTGTATCAAACAGGTGCTACCCTTTAAGAATAGATTCACCGCAGACAGAAAAAAGGAAAACTATTCAAAACTCATTTAAAACGTTAGATGATTGCAACAGAGATATTCTCAGTGCCTCCAGAAGCACAATCTTTAATTAGGCAGCTCAAAGAAGCAGAACTATGCCTAGCTATTGTTAGCTATTACACGAGAGTAATAATAAGTAAGTGAACTTTATGACTCAAAGAGTTTAATCTGTTCAACATGCACAATTCTGAATAAACCTTAAAATGGAAATTATGTTTTTTTTGGAACATCTGCATACACTAAGACTTGAAACAAAAAGAATGACATAAACAATTATTCATTTATACGGAAAATAAAACATCATCTATTTTTGAGAGAACAATCTTTGACCTTAGTATCCTATATGGCACCTAGAAAATGAAATCATCTTACTCTACATATATAACCTTCTCCAAGATTTCTCTAAAGAAAAATAAAAACACAATATGCAAGTAGGCATGACATAACCATGTGGTTAATCCACAATATGCAAGATGATTGAACAACAAATGAAACCAGAAGGGTCCCAAATTGTTGTAAGTTGCATTATTCAGCATTGACAGAGTTTTGCTAACCATGAACAAGGATATAAAGGAACTAACTTCATACAATACCAAGGGTTGTACAATACTGGACACACGGTCATGTGTATAAAACATAAGTACTTGAGTTTTGAGAAGTATGAAGAAGTGAGAGACTTGTGTTTGATACCGAGAGAAGGGATCACACGACAAATTGATACGTCTTATAGACCATTACATCATTCACTTAGTTTTACTAACCTGCCAAACTACCTATGCCGTCAAAAGAAACCCGATCTATTGTATTTCTAATCACATGACCTGGTTCTGTTTAGATTTTACGTTTGCCAGTTGTCGATCCAAACGAAGGAGAGATGAAATTTAGTTATGATATATACATACTGTTTTGTGACGAATAATGATAAAATCTGATGATAATTATAAGCCGTTATAACAAAAGAACTGATGTATACTACTATACAACAACAACAACAACAACAACAACAAAGCCTTTAGTCCCAAACAAGTTGGGGTAGGCTAGAGGTGAAACCCATAAGATCTCGCGACCAACTCATGGTTCTGGCACATGGATAGCAAGCTTCCACGCACCCCTGTCCATGGCTAGTTCTTTGGTGATGCTCCAGTCCTTCAGATCTCTCTTTACAGACTCTTCCCATGTCAAGTTCGGTCTACCCCGGCCTCTTTTGACATTATCAGCATGCTTAAGCCGTCCACTGTGTACTGGGGCTTCTGGAGGCCTGCGCTGAATATGCCCAAACCATCTCAGACGATGTTGGACAAGCTTCTCTTCAATTGGCGCTACCCCAACTTTATCTCGTATATCATCATTCCGGATGCGGTCCTTCCTTGTGTGACCACACATCCATCTCAACATGCGCATCTCCGTCACACCTAACTGTTGCACATGTCGCCTTTTAGTCGGCCAACACTCAGCGCCATACAACATTGCGGGTCGAACTACCGTCCTATAGAACTTGCCTTTTAGCTTTTGTGGCACCCTCTTGTCACAAAGAATGCCAGAAGCTTGGTGCCACTTCATCCATCCGGCTTTAATTCGATGGTTCACATCTTCATCGATATCCCCATCCTTCTGCAACATTGACCCCAAATATCGAAAGGTGTCCTTCTGAGGCACCACTTGCCCATCAAGGCTAACATCCTCCCCCTCCTCGTTCCTAGTAGTACTGAAAGCGCACCTCATGTACTCGGTTTTAGTCCTACTAAGTCTAAAACCTTTCGATTCCAAGGTTTGCCTCCACAACTCCAACTTCCTGTTAACCCCCGTCCGACTCTCATCGACTAGCACCACATCGTCCGCAAAGAGCATACACCATGGGATATCTCCTTGTATATCCCTTGTGACCTCATCCATCACCAAGGCAAAAAGGTAAGGGCTCAAAGCTGACCCTTGATGCAGTCCTATCTTAATTGGGAAGTCGTTAGTGTCGCCCTCACTTGTTCGAACACTTGTCACAACATTATCATACATGTCCTTGATGAGGGTAATGTACTTTGTTGGGACTTTGTGTTTCTCCAAGGCCCACCACATAACATTCCGCGGAATCTTATCATAGGCCTTCTCCAAGTCAATGAACACCATATGCAAGTCCTTCTTTTGCTCCCTATATCTCTCCATAAGTTGTCGTACCAAGAAAATGGCTTCCATGGTTGATCTCCCAGGCATGAAACCAAACTGATTTTTGGTCACGCTTGTCAATCTTCTTACACGGTGCTCAATGACTCTCTCCCATAGCTTCATTGTATGGCTCATCAGCTTAATTCCACGGTAATTAGTACAACTCTGAACATTCCCCTTGTTCTTGAAGATTGGTACTAATATACTCCGTCTCCATTCTTCTGGCATCTTGTTTGCCCGAAAAATGAGGTTGAAAAGTTTGGTTAGCCATACTACCGCTATGTCCCCGAGGCCTCTCCACACCTCAATGGGGATACAATCGGGGCCCATCGCCTTGCCTCCTTTCATCCTCTTTAAAGCCTCCTTGACCTCCAACTCCTGGATTCGCCTCACAAAACGCCTGCTAGTATCATCAAAGGAGTCATCCAGATCAATGGTAGAGCTCTCACTCTCCCCATTGAACAACTTGTCAAAGTACTCCCGCCATCTATGCTTAATCTCCTCGTTCTTCACCAGGAGTTGATCTGCTTCGTCCTTGATGCACTTGATTTGGTCAACATCCCTCGTCTTCCTCTCTCGGCTCTTGGCCATCTTATAGATGTCCCTTTCGCCTTCCTTCGTGTCTAACCTTTGGTAGAGGTCCTCATACGCCCGACCCCTTGCTTCACTCACAGCTCGCTTTGCGGCCTTCTTTGCCATCTGGTACTTCTCTATGTTGTCTGCACTCCTATCCAGATATAGGCGTCTGAAACAATCTTTCTTCTCCTTGATTGCCTTCTGGACAACATCATTCCACCACCAGGTATCTTTAGCTTCTCTTCTACTTCCCCTGGACACTCCAAACTCCTCTGAGGCCACCTTACGAATGCAAGTCGCCATCTTCATCCACATGTTGTCTGCATCACCTCCTTCCTCCCAAGGGCCCTCCTTAATGACCCTCTCCTTGAACACCTGAGCTACCTCCCCCTTGAGCTTCCACCACTTCGTTCTAGCGACTTTGGCACGCTTGTCCCGCTGGATACGAATCCGAAAACGGAGGTCAGCAACCACAAGCTTATGCTGTGGGACAACACTCTCTCCAGGTATCACCTTACAGTCTAGGCATGCACGCCTGTCTTCTCTTCTCAAGAGGATGAAATCAATCTGGCTAGAGTGCTGCCCACTACTGTAAGTCACTAGATGTGATTCTCTCTTCTTAAAGAAGGTGTTAGCTACGATCATGTCATAGGCTAACGCAAAGCTTAAGACATCTTCTCCTTCTTGATTCCTGATGCCATAGCCAAATCCCCCATGCACCCCTTCAAAACATGTGTTAGATGTGCCCACGTGGCCATTGAGGTCTCCTCCTATGAAGAGCCTCTCGCCGATCGGTACACTCCTAACCAAGTCCTCCAGGCCTTCCCAGAACTCCCTCTTGGTGTTCTCATTGTGGCCTACTTGTGGGGTATAAGCGCTGATAACGTTGAGGACTAAGTCCCCAACTACCAGCTTGACCAGGATAATCCGGTCCCCACGTCTCTTGACGTCTACCACTCCATCCTTGAGGCTCTTGCTGATCAAGATGCCTACTCCATTTCTGTTTGCAACCGTCCCCGTGTACCACAGCTTGAAGCCGGTACCCTCCACCTCCTTCGCCTTCTGTCCCCTCCATTTGGTCTCTTGGACGCAAAGGATACCAATGCCTCTCCTCACCGCTGAATCAACTACCTCCCGAAGCTTACCTGTCAGAGACCCTACGTTCCAGCTACCTAATCGAATCCTCCTAGGCTCGGCTAGCTTCCTTACCCTTCGCACTCGTCGAGTCAAATGCGAAGACCCTCGCTCATTTTCCACTACACCCGGGCGCCGATGTAGCGCGCCACTAAGGATGCGACGACCCGATCCTCGCTCACTTGCGACCGTATCCAGATCACGATACGGTGCGCCACCTGGGGGGTGACGGCCCGGCCCTTGCCCATTTTCCACCACACCCGGGTTCCGATGTGGCGCGTCGCTGAGAGGGTTACGCCCCAATATACTACTATGCCATGCCAATATGTTACCTCTTGTCTTGGTCCTCTCACGAAGGCACGGTTCATTGTATAGTCTTAACAACGATGAAGAATGGCAAGGGCGAATGGCGAGGCGAAGAGCAATCAGATCCCGATTCACCTGTGAAATGAAATGACGGGCAGAATTAACCATACAGTCAAGGTCGACGGCAGAGAGAATAGGGAGGGGAAAGAGAGCTAGCAGCAGGCACCTAAAATCATCAATTTAGTATATTATGAGGATGTTGCAGATTATATAATGGGTGAGTGGCAAGAAATCGGCCGCACAACTAAACGGGTATGTACAAACCTCAGTAGAACAGGTATTTTTATTTTGAACCGAATACATATTGTAAAGAGACATACGGTTGCATTGGTGCCGCTGAAGATGTTGACCCTGCCCTGAGCTCCCTGCGGCTTGCCATACCACTTGCCTTTGGGGCTACTCACTCAAGCCATGGATGAGCTCTACCCAGGAGAGTAGCACACCATCATGTGCATAATAGGCCCCGTCACCCAAGCCTCTCACAGTGTGAGCTGCTGCCCTCCTACATAAATCAAAATAGCATTATAGTGTAGTTCAACTCTTGGTTTTATATGGGAGCATACTACTGTCTAATAAAAACAAACAAAAACAATTATTGTGTCCATAGCTATATCCGATAGTCAAAAACACAACTATTTTAAAACTATCATGAGAACAAAAAGCAAGCGGTTGTACATAGATGCTTGATGCAGCCCATCTAATCTGATATCGAACAAAAACACCCCCACATACTTACAGGGAATGGCATTGTATAAGAAGGTCAAATAGAGAAGATAAGAGTGCTTACAACTTCAACGGGTGGTGAGGGGCTTGGGTGAACTACTTAGCTACTCGCCAAATCAAGTGGTATATTTGAATGCCTCTTCTGATACTTTTATGAAACTATTTAGAACAGCTTTAAGCCGTCTACATTTAAGCCTAGCTCATCAGTCAATTTAAGAATCAATCTGCCTCCTATAAGTGCTGATGAGTTAGGGAAGGTACAATAACTAAAACATACACTCTTGTGTATACCTTAAAACCAGAAAACGCGGACAACTGTATACTCAAGAGATAAAGCAGCCACAAATAATCTACAGAGAAACCTGTATATATTTTAGTAACCCTTTTTTTTTTGTGAACTCCAGTCTAAAATGATTTACTTGTAAAGTAGTCAACAGAGCCAAAGATCTTTCCAGCATGAGTATAAATGCAACATCAGGAGCTTACTAATTTACCACTGTTGTGGGCAGATTAGCGTGGGCAGAAGGAACAAACTGGAGGGTGGGCTGGGGGGTTAGGCAATGGAACTCACATAGTCGGCGAAGACCACGCCGATGGCCATGCCGTGGACTGTCGTCGTCCAGCTGCGACGGCGTGGCCGCCATCCTCGGAGGTAGCAACAAAACAAAATAACCCCAAACACTTTCTTAGCAACGAAATAAGTTACAAAGCTAACAAAAAACACATCCTTCAAAGTTCACCTACATTTAGTCTGGTGCATGATCCAAAAAATGCAGTGGTGAGAGACAGAATTGGGGAAAGCTTCACAAGGTAAAGAAAACAAAAGGAAATGTCCGCTCAATGGCTCGGATTAACCCAGCAACTTAATCATAGAAGTCGAAAAATTGTTTATGGATACAGACAACAACATGGGACATGCTACCTCGGTCACTCTTTACGTGAACAACCCAACATTATCTCCCAAAAAACCCTCAAAAATCCTGTAGCATTATTATTTGTAGCATGTAAAAACAAATAGCTGCAACTGGTAACTTGCGGAAAAATAGAAGTAATAGTATCACAACGAATTAAAACAAGCCACTCAACCGATAACTTGCTGGGAGCGAGTCAAAGTGCAACTTACTCTTAACCAGGTTAAATCAAGGACCAACAACAAACAATAAAAGATCAAGAACAAGTATATGCAATAAAGGTATGAGAGAGAAGAAATCTTTACATAGGACAGCTATAAACACTAGATCATAAATAAGCAACACCTTACAAATAAAAAGGGTTCAGGGCTCATTGCATAGTGGGCTCAGATTCACCTTTCCTCGATCATATAACCTACCCCCGTCATCTCTTATCACCAGATCAATCTGTTAATAGTGGAGCTGTCCTGGTTATCACTCAACAAGAATGACCATCCAAGGACAGAACAATAAGTATCACAGGATCAAAAAGGATTCTAGAGACAAGAGGGAGGATCCAACTTCATACCCACAGGTGCCTCGATTGCTCAAAGGCACACTTATTTCAGTCACGGTTAATCATTGGTTGTCACATCAGAATGATCCAATGGCCCAGATCGAGCCATCTGAAGATCCAACGGCCTGGATTCGTTTGGACAGGCAATCGAATGGTCCAGAATGTTGATGCCCTGAGAAGGCTCCATTTCAGGCTAGAATGTAACAATGGGATTCTCCCACGGTTCTTATTTCTGGTGTTAAGATGCTTTAGGAAGGGTTCAAGGTTCATTGCATAGTGGGCTCAAATTCGTCTTTCCTCGATCATATAACATGCCCCCGTCATCGCTTATCACCAGATCAATCTGTTTATACAGTGGAGCTGCCCTGGTTATCACTCAAGAAGAATGACCATCCAAGGACAGAACAATAAGTATCACATGATCAAAATTGATTCTAGAGACAAGAGGGAGGATCCAACTTGATACCCACAGGTGCCTCGATTGCTCAAAGGCACACTTATTCCAGCCACCGTTAATCATCATCGCCCTAGCTCGAACGCCACTGATCAATCAATTTAGTAAATCCAGGAACATAGCTATAGGACCAACGCATTCACATGTAAACCCGAGTATCACATGAGTTCCTATCATAGCAACTAAACATGAACAACAACCTGCAAACCCTAGAATAACATGGATCCACAACTACAAATCTCAAGTAGGAACTGATGCATGAGTAGGGCATAGAGCATCAACTAGACGAGCACCACATCAATATAGCCACGGCCATGTCCCAGAGTAGCCGAAGCAGAGGAGCAGGAGAAAGATGGAGCTCACCGAGGGAGGTTGTAGCAGAGGCAGTACTCAGCGGGCGCTGGGGTTGCGCCTGAACACCGTCCAACCGGAGAGGTTGCTTCCTACACCGCACATCCATCACGCTGCCGTGTCGAAGATGACCGGACGAGAGCGAGAGGAAAGACACCTGACCGACAAAGGACACACAATAGTCAGTACATGCAATTGTGAATAATTAATAAGGTTGTTCCAGATTCAACGAGACATGAAAAACTGGTATAGTAGTCTCTGATTTTCACCATATCAGGAACATTCTTAAAACAATAAGTTGTACAAAAAAACAGCAACAGACTACACTACATAGGCATGTGCGATGAGACCCCAAACTGGTAAGCTGGAGCACTATAAATGCAAACTGGGTAAACAAAGTTATCTAGCATAGAGAATTATCATTTGCTCCAATGGTAAGTTTTCATTAATGGACAATCAGGAATGATGATAAAGTGATAGGAAGAAACAGGTAGTCATAAGAAAATATCCTCTATGCTGGTCACATGGCATGATCTTTCTAATTGAACAAAACCTCCAAAATGATGTCAACAATTGAAAAGATCTTCTCAGTCAACATGAATGCCTCATAACTGAAAGTTGCAGACCCAGAGTAAGCCATGTCATCTGACTAAATTAAGCTTTGAATAGGAATGCTTCACCAACTTCAATCTCAAATAAGAAGAAAAAACTATGAATCAACGCACAATGAAATATTAACACTACAGAGAATAATCTCTTTTCAAACATAATACAAATTCAACATAAACAATATGACAATGAAAGTAGAGAGTGCACCATCCAAAATGCTAAAATGAATTTAATAAGCTAACTGCAACTGATAGGAAACATTACCACGTCTGTGAAACTCAAATCCCTAAGAAGATTTTTTTTGAAAGATCCATAAAATCCAGATCGAGATAGGGGGACTAACACGAACTCATCCTTTCAGCACGAACTCATGGGAGAAACTGGAAGTGGCTACAGGAGAGGCCTCACCTTGAACCGGCTCTTGTGCAACCATCGGCGGCAGCTCACCTCGATCGGCGCCACCTTGCCCCGCCGCTCCCTCTTGCATGCGTCCTACCTCTCTCGCTAGGGCTGGCGGCGAGCCGCTCTCCTCCTGTTGAGCACCCAGGGGGCGTGGACGAGGAGACGACAGATAGTACATTAAATTCTGGAGCAATAAAGTTGAATTGCGAGTAGATAGACAGAACCATGGGGAATCAGGAATGAAGAGGGAAAAGGATAGGGCTCAATTTCAATAAAACTATGAGATGCAGCCTAATGCGTGTGAACTAATCATAAATAAGCAGCTATTAATTTTTTGTTGGAAACAAGAACAATGATTTGGCTGACAATACTTCAGATCTAGCAAATAAAACATACGACATGCACATCACCAACTAAAAGGGCCAAGCATGAGGTAAATCTATTATAGAAGAACATAATTACATATGCAATACAAGATAACATACGGCATGCACATCACCAACTAAAAGGCCCAAGATGAGGTAAATCTATTATAGAATAACATAACTACATATGCAATACAAGAACAAAACAAATGCACAACCATGCACCTAAGTCCTAAGGTGGCCTACAACCTCCACGAAGATGCAATCACACTACCAACACATATGCAGGTGGACAGATGTACATAGTGCCATAGCTTGAAAATTAAGAGTATGCATCAAGATAGACTAACCTGTTTCTTGGGATTTGCTTCATCCTCAAACCAGCACTGAATTTGTGACCTTCAAAGGTGAGCTTGCTGTTAGAGCTCGGGAAATAGAAAAGGCTGAAAATGTTGTGTTTGAGTTTTGGATGCAAGACCCACCTTGATTTCGTTTGCAGCTCTTCCTGTTTTGTGGGATTGTTGTCTCATTTTCTACATAATGATAAAATAAACAGGTTAATATATCATATAGAAAATGGATACTATTATCTAAATGAAAAAATTGATTGTGACAATCATAACAAAATGTCCTAAAATGTTCAAAAAGCCATACCGAGTTACTATTCCGGGTTACAGATGATGCAAGAATCTCTACCTAATATTACGCTTCCCACATTAGCCTTTTCCCATCTCTATATATGTTCTTTTGTAAAATCCATCTTGCAGTTCAGTTTCAGCTAAGAGAGTAAACCACTTTTATTATGACCGCAACTGTAAAAAGAGTAACAATGACAGTTAGATGGGGCAGCGAGGAGAGGAGGAGGAGCAGACCTTGGTGTCGGCGTGCTTGGTGGTGGAGTCCTAGAGCGGCCGGAGGAACATGTCTGAGCTGGTATGGATGACCCCGTGCGGCAGGCCCTCGGCGCCGGTCCTCTGGTTCTAGCAGGCCGCCGTTCCCCTCCCGCCGCCACCGCTGCTGCGTGGCCATGGTCGCGGCATAGTCGGACCTCCCGAGACGCAGGGCCGGATGAGTGGGGATGACGCGAGACGCGGACGCGCGTGGGAGGCGGAGGAGGCGGCGGGAGGGAGTAGGGTCCTGCTGCTCGCTCCTCTGAGTGATGGCGATGCACGAGCTTGATGGGAGAGCAGGGCCCTCTAGTGCAGATTGCCGCCAGCTTGCGCTCGACTTTGTGTAGTTGGTGACTGCGGGGGAGGAGATCCGAGCGCCGCAATGGACGCGCTCCTCTGGTGGAGCAACGACGCGAGCGACATCATACGCTCGGCAGGAGGGGAGGAGAAGGGCTGGGTCGGGGTGGAAAAGGTGGGCGATGACGGCGGGGAAACCAGAGCGACGACGACGGCCGGATCCAGAGACGAAAGTGAGGGGAGGGGGCTAAGCCAGGGCCGGGTGGAAGAGAGAGTGGCGGCTAGGGTTCCCGACCTCACCCAATCCACCATTCTCCTCGCTCTTAGCCTCAACGAAGCCACCCACAACATGACATGCAAAGGCCAATATGAAAAATCCCGCAAATACCCTCGGCGAGCAGCCAAATTTACATGCGGTGGCATGACCTCTCCATCAGAAGCACACAACACCGGGAGCTCTGCGCTCCGCAGTCGCTGACGGGCGCGGCCCACCATGCCTGGGTCATGTGTGTCATTGAGTGCTAGCATGGTAGCACGGGTGCAAAAAAAACGGGCACTATTCATTGGTTGTCACATCAGAACAATCCAACGGCCCAGATCGATCCATCTGAAGATCCGACAGCCTGGATTTGTTTGGACAGGCAAACGAATGGTTCGGAATGTTGATGCCCTGGGAAGGCTCCATCTTTGGCTAGAATGTAACAATGGGATTCTATGCATGGTGGGTTAAAACTAGTATAATTGACTGGGGCCTTGTACAATGCTGTTTAGGAAGGTGCTAAAAATAAACCAGATTTTTCTGAAACACTAGTGCCTATTTCTACAAAAGAGGCGTCTTAAGTGTCTACCCTCTACAAATAAGCACTGCTGCTTAAGAAAACACCAGTTTATTTCTCTAAGCTCCCCCCCTAAGCGACTTGCATTGTACAAGGCCTAGTAAGGCCATACGTGTGTGCATTTCTTTTATGGGCCACATGGCATCTACCTGGAAGGAGGATTTTGTGCATTAAACGTTTCTTCCTATGGATGCAGAGTTGATCTTATGCATTCTGAAAGTGCGTTATATCAGCCAGAGGGGGGTGATTGGGCGATTTTAACAAGTTCGTCACTGAGGAATTACTGGTGAAGAAATAACAGAGTGATGAAGAGTTACGCAACGGATAAGTGCTCACGTATAGGCTAAACACATGAACAACATAGACGTCATGACGAAACGAAGCATACGACTGAATGAGTAACAAGCGATTAGGATAAGCATAGTGACTGAAGAATTTAGGTTGAGTAAATTGAGAAAGTATTCGGTTAAAGTCTTTACACAACAAGAAAATTCTTCAAGGTACGAATAAGTAAGTGAAGGATTGAAGAAATAGAACCAGGATGCTTGATGGAGACTCATGATTTGTTGGACCAGTTTCAACTGTTGTGATAGTCGTACGTCTAGTTGGGGTAGCTTGAGATTTAACTCCTAAGGCATTTAGTCTTCATCGTATTCCCATTGAGGTAAAGTCACTTAGACTCCGCCAATCACTCGTGGTAAGTCTTCAAGGTAGACTTGCAAACCTTCACAAACTTGGATGCTCTAGACCATAACATCTAACCGCCTGGAAGATACACAGTCTTCAAAGGTAGCAGGAGTCAATTGGACACATGACAATTTCTTTGGTGATGCTCAATCACTCTTAGGCTATGGGTGTTTGGTTTTTTTCCTCACTCGGGTTTCTCTCAAAGTCGTTAGAGAAAGGGTTGCTCTAGATGACACTTGTCAATCTCTCTCTATCGGAGCAGCCAACCAACGAATGGTTGTGGGGGCGGCTATTTATAGCCTGGGAGAAAATCGACATGATAAGACACAAACGCCCCTATAGTCAATACTATTGTCAGGACAAGGATCCACTGGACAACTGGCACTAAGCGCAACAACGATCGAGAATTTGAACTCTCAAATTCGTCGGGCTCTCAAAGTCGCCACGGTAGGAAAATCGCACTGGCGAGATCCTAACTCCTCAGTCAGACCAATTTCGTCAGCGACCAGAAGAACTCCATCTGTGTCACTGAAGAACTCGACTGCATGGTAGGAGATTTCTAAAGTCTTCATTTGAAGGATTAGGTAGGTGTAGTTTGTGAGCATCACTTGGAAATATGTGACTAGACCCCTTTAACAGCATGGTGTTTCCTATGACTAAAGAAAAGAAGAAATGAATTATGAAAACAAAGTTCCAAGCTTTAGTTCTTTACATCAATTTCTTTACAGTCATACCGAATTATTCACCTTAATTTCTTCAATAAATGCACCAAATTCGTCACTTGAAGATATACAGTTTTAGGGGTCGTTTTTCATCGGTTGGACCAAACTATTCACGGACTTATAATACCTGTGTATAGTCACACACATTAGTCCCTTAGAGCATCTCCAGTCGTTGGCCCCTCACGGGCCCGAAATAGCGCTGCCTGGGGCCGAGCCGGCGCTAAAATTGGCCTGGGGGGCTCGTTTTCCCAGCCGCCGCCCCCTAACCGGCGATTTTGGCCCAGATTGGCCGCAGATTCGGCCCAAATTCGGCCTAGAGTCGGTGCTATTTCGTCATTGCTTTGACAAACTCGATGCTCTTTCAGCTTTAAATTCAACAAAATTGGCGCTCTTTCGGCATAAATTTAACAAAAAACTAAATGTTTCGTACCAAAGTTCATCGTAGAAATTAATACAAAATCAAATAGTTCAATGAAGCAAGTTCCAACATAAATTAAAAAAATCGAGCTAGGCGTTTCCCTTGAGCCTCCATAGGTGCTCCACCAGATTGTCTTGCAGCTCTTGATGCACTTGGGTCTCGGATCTCCTGGCGCATATTGAGGTAGGCAGCTGTAGGATCACTAGAAGTGCATGTCTAGAGGGGGGGTGAATAGACTACAAGCATAAATTTAAAACTACCTCAAGAATAAGACAAGATGTTGGCAGTTTTAGCATACATAATTAGTCTATGACACCCAACACATGCATGTCTAAGAGTATAGCAGCGGAAAGTAAAGACATTGCACATGGAAGTAAGGAGTAGAGATAGAGTGATCAAACGCATGAAGGACACAAGATTTTTCCCGTGGTTCCGATAGGTGGCGCTATCGTACATCCACATTCAAGGAGTCTTCAACCCACGGAGGGTAACGATCGCGAGAGTCCACGGAGGGCTCTACCGACGGAGTGTTCCATGAAGAAGCAACCTTGACTGTACCATGACGGCCTACGTCCACGGAGGACTAGCCTTACTCGGGGTAGATCTTCACGAAGTAGGCGATCTCCTTGCCCTTACAAACTTCTTGGTTCACTCCACAACACGAAGTAGGAGGCTCCCAAGCGACACCTAACCAATCTAGGAGGCACCACCCTCCAAAAGGTAATAGGCTCGGTAATGCAATGAACTCCTTGCTCTTGTGCTTCAAGATGATAGACTCCTCAACACTCAATCACTCTCTCACAGATTTGGCTTGGTAGAAGAGATGGGATTGATGGAAAGCAACTTGGGGAGGCTAGAAATCAAGATCCGTATGGTTGGAGTGGAAGATCTTGACCTCAACACAAGGGTAGGTGGTTCTCTCTTAGAAAATCAGTAGGTATGAGTGGGGAACTGTTCTGAGTGCTTATCTTTCGAGTCAGTGGTGGTGGAGGGGGTATATATACGCATCTCCAAAAATCCAACCGTTACACACAAAATGACCAACTCGGTGACACCAATGTGTTAATCTCAATGGTATCGAAGTGACCAAAAGGTGGCAACTTTTGAATCTCAGCGAGACCGATATAGGAATCTCGGTTGCGTTGATAAGGTGACGAACGGTTAGAATGTCCAATCTCGGTGACACTACTAGGAAAAACCTTATAGGCAGGACAATATCAGTAGTGCTGGAATATAACAGGCGCCGCTGCTAATTACCAGTAGCGTTGTATTTAGGAAGCACTACTACAAGTAAATAGTTAGCAATAGCGTTGTAAACATAAAGAGCGCTACTGCTAATCGGGACCCGACGAGCCAACCGACACTATTGGTAGTAGCAGCGCTGTCGAGAATACAACGCTACTACTAATACTTTAGCAGTAGCACTTTATTTGGTGGAACCGCTACTGATAATGGGCCCCACTTAATAGTAGCGTTTTTTCTGGAAAGCACTACTACTAAGTAACATATCAGTAGCGCTTGCTGAAAACAGCGCTACTGCTATGCGTGGCTGGTGCCACCTTTTCACCCCCTCCCCTCCCCCCATTTACCCTCTCTCCCCCTCCTTTCCCCTCTCCCCTCACCATTGTTTCCCTTCTTCTCTCTTCCCCCTACCTCTTTTCTCTCCCCATTAATGCCCCCCTCCACCATAACTCTCCTCCATAAATGGCCTTCTCATCTCTAGCTAGCTCCATAAATGCCCCTACCTCATTTGTTTGGCTCTCCCTCCATTCCATTAGATATAGATCTAGCTAGCTCATCTCTCTCCCTCTCCATTAGTTACCTAGAGTCATCTCTCCTTCCCAACAACTTGATCTAGCTAGCTATTGACATGTCCCCAACAACTAGATCTAGCTAGATCTAGCTAGATATAGGTGAGTAAAAAGTTGTTCATTTCAAGAATGGGAATATGTGTGTGAATGGGAATATGTGTGTTTGGGATATGGAGAGATTTGTGCGAGTGACATGCCCCCGAGTTGCTTATGTTTTGCCTAAATGTCGATTTATTTCCGTTTCGTTGAATTTCGAGCAAACTCGATATGTCCTATTTTTAGGCAAGGTCATGCCAAATTTTTATATGACTTTGATGCATGCATGCATTTTGTTTATAACCCTTTTGCTTGTTATACTGTGCATGCAGTCGGTCATGAAGGTGAGTGGATGGAAGGTGGAGCGATACATGCAATCCGCGGTGATGGACATGCATGCAAATAATCGGATTAGGATTAGATGTCCGTGTACAAGATGCAAAGAAGGAGTCCGTTTGGACCCTTTTGATCGTGGCAGGTTGAAGGCGCACCTGCTGATGAATGGTTTTATGGACGGATATACTCGGTGGATAAGTGAAGATGATGATGATGAGGAGGTCCACATGGCAGGGAATAACGACATGGGGCTAGACGAAGAGATGACCGATCGACACGAAGATGATGGTGTCGGACATGGCGGCGGGGAAGAGTTAAATGATGGCGGCGGAGAAGATTCCGAACATGGTAGTGGAGAAGATTCTGGACACGGTGAAGAAGAGTCCGTACATGGCGGAGAAGCAGAGGCGGCGGTCACGCCGCAGTCTTTGACACTACTAAGTCCAGTCGTGCAGGACTCTCGTGTTTGAGACCTCCTTCGCAAGAGTACGACTAGTGAGAGAGATGCTTCTAGAGAGGAGGCCAAGCTGGCGCAACTTGAAGTAGACTCAAAGACTCCATTGTATGACGGTTGTGATCCCGAGGTGACCCGCTTGAGTTTCACGCTCGAACTTCTAAAGACGAAGGCCAAAAACAAATGGACAGGCAAAAGCCTCGATGAGCATTTGAAGTATCTACATAATAAAGTTCTTCCCGTGGGTAAACTGTGTCCTACTAGTGTTGATGAGGCCAAGAAAATCGTTTTCCCTTTTGATTTGCCGCACATTAGGTACCACGCTGTAAGTGCACATTTCTCCATGTGTGGTTTTGGGTAATTGATGACACCCCTATGGACTAATGGTTTCCTTGAGTTATATTCGACGGATTTGTCCATAGGCACTTCTTGAAGTCCATCTGTTGGGTTTCAAGGAGTTTATATGGTGACCAAGGTGGTATTCAAGATTTATCCAAAGATTGGTCATGTGGGAGTTGATCTTATTGCAAGCATGTCTTGAAGAAGAAGATTGTGTAAGCATTCATGTTTACCTTCAAGACATCATCTTATGAAGAGAGAAGCTAAGATACAAGGTTGATCAATACTAAGTCAAAAAAGTGAATCAAATTGATCAACACACAAAGCGTACAAGATGTACTGAGAGGGATCAAGTGATCCCATGGTGTGGTAAGCATTGTCCATTACGCTTTGTGTACTAACCCATGGTCTACGTGAGAGTTCTTTGTGGGGTTAGGTATATTTCCATGGGCTTGCATCAAGAGGCAAATCCCATACATCCCATGGAAGATGACATCAAGTGGAGATCGTCATCAAGGTTGCTATGTGCAAGATCAGGTGAAGCATCACGGAGAGATCATGCTTGAGGCTCGCCGTTCATTGTGGTGACAATGTACTTGTGAAGATGTGCCGAAGAGTGGCTCACCCATAGTGGAGTATGGGGGGAGCAATCATCTAGTCTTCATCAAGCCAACACAATCAAGAAAGGTGGTCCATCTTGAGGAAGTCAAGATCGTCATCATCTAGCTCAAGTGGACTATGCGCAAGGATAAGGTTTGACCTTGATAGGGTTTTCTATTTTACCGGTCTCATGGTGGTAGTTGAGAGACCGGGTTATAGGATCGATTGTCGTACTATCAGGGGGGGCTCTCAAGTGAGTAGCTTGATCGTATCGTTCGTTGAGAGATCAAACCATTGCAGTCTTGGCATCATCATATTTCTTGGTTCTTGGTTGGCTTTTCTCTATGTGGGTTCTTGAGCTTGTGGTTATCTTCGTGACAAGCTCTAGTTCATCGAAAACGGATTTCATATGCTTCGTCTATTGCATTTTCGGTGTTGGAAGTTTTACTGGTCTTATTCGAGGAAGGGTTCTCACCATTTTCTTATGGGACTTTTCTCATTTGCTTCTTATTGATATTTCAATCAATATTGTGTTATCCCATGTCGTTAGCTTTCCAACAAACTTTGTTTCATTGATTCGGAGTTCGTTTGCAAAAGTTGTGGTAGCTTTGGTGTTCTTAAAAGGCTGCAGCGGTACTACCGCGGCTAGAGCGGATGTAATTTTTTACTACCGCTCCGGAGCGGTACTACCGCGGCTCCAGGAGAGGTACTACCACTCCGGACCAAAATCTAGTGTTATTTATAGACGTGGTAGGCACGGATGTAATTTTTTAGTACCGCTCGCAAGCAGTACTACCGCTACCCGTAGCGCTAGTACCGCTATCCATAGTGGTAGTACCGTGAGGACGAGCGGTAGTACTGCTCCGGCGGTTCTACTGACCTTTTGTCTCCTCGGTGTTGTTTTTCAAAGGGGTACTACCTCCCTAGCGGTAGTACCGCTCCTTGGAGCGGTAGTACCTCTCTGTGCGGGCTGTGAGGATAACGGTTGGATTTTTCCCCACCTATAAAAAGGGGTCTTCTTATCCAATGGACCTCATCTCTTGAGCTCGTGTTCTTCCCCCATTGTTGACCTTCTTCGAGCTTGCTAACTCTCAATCCCTCCAATGATTCTTGCTAGTTCTTGAGGGAAAAGAGAGAGGAGATCTAGATCCACATTTCCACCAATCACTTTCTCCTCTAAGTGAACAATAGACAATTATCATGAACAAGGAAATACAATAATAACCATTTTATTATTGCCTCTAGGGCATATTTCCAATAGTCTCCCACTTGCACTAGAGTCAATAATCTAGTTCACATCACCATGTGATTAACACTTACATCACCATGTGATCATATCATCATGTGATTAACACCCAATAAGTTCCGGGGTTTGTTCATGTTCTGCTCGTGAAAGAGGTTTTTAGTCAATGGGTCTGCGACATTCAGATCCGTGTGTACCTTGCAAACTTTCCATGTCATATTTGTAGATACTACTCCCACGCTCCACTTGGAGCTATTCCAAATGGCTGCTCCACTATACGTAGCCAGATTTCTACTAAGAGTCATCCGGATTGGAGTTAAAGCTTGCATCATCGTAACCCTTTACGATGAACTCTTTATCACCTCCATAATCGAGAAATATTTCCTTAGTTTTCAAGTTACTAAGGATAACTTTGACCATTGTCCAGTGATCCACTCTTGGATTACTCTTGTACCCCTTGACAGACTCATGGCAAGGCACACACAGGTGCGGTACACAACATGGCATACTATATAGAGCCTATGGCTAAAGCATAGGAGATGACACTCATCTTTTCTTTATCTTCTGCCGTGGTCGGGTATTGAGTCTTACTCAATTTCACACCTTACAATACAGTCAAGAACTCCTTCTTTGACCCATCTATTTTGAACTCCTTCAAAAACTTGTCAAGGTATGTCTTCGTCGAAAAAACTTATCAAGCGAATTGATCTATCCCTATAGATCTTGATGCTCAATAAAATAGTAGCTTTATCTGGGTCTTCCTTTGAAAAAACTCTTTTCAAACAACCCTTCATGCTCTTCCAGAAATTCTACATCATTTCCGATCAATAATATGTCAACTACATATTCTTATAAGAAATTCTATAGTGCTCCCACTCACTTTCTTGCAAATACAAGTTTCTCATAAACTTTGTATAAACTTAAACACTTTGATCACCTCATCAAAGCATATATTCCAACTCCGAGATTCTTGCTCCAGTCCATAGAAGGATCGCTGGAGTTTGCATATTATTAGCATCCTTAGGATTGACAAAACCTTCTGGTTGTATCACATACAACTCTTCCTCACAGAAACCATTACGGAAACCTTGTTTTGTCATCCATCTGCCAGATTTCATAATCGAAAAATGCAGCAACTGCTAACAAAAATTTAATAGACTTTTAGCATCGCTACAGATGAGATAATCTCATCGCAGTCAACTCCTTGAACTTGGCGGAAACTTCTTTGCGACAAGTCGAGCTTTATAAACAGTGACATTTCACTATTAGCGTCTATGTTTATTTCAAAGGTCCATTTGTACTCAATGACCCGCCATTCAACAGGCAAGTCTACCAAAGTCCATACTTGGTTTTCATACATGGATCCTTTCTCGGATTTCATGGCTCCTAGCCATTTGTTGGAATCCGGGCCCACCATCGCTTCTCCATAGTTCGTAGGTTCATCGTTGTCCAACAACATGATTTCCAAGACAGGGTTGTCGTACTACTCAGGAGCAGTATGCGTCCTTGTCGACCTACGAGGTTCGATAGTGACTTGATCCGAAGCTTCATGATCATCATCATTAACTTCCGTTTCAACTGAGTAGGCTCTACAGAAACATCTTTCTGTGTTGCGCTATTCTCTGGTTGAAACAAAGGTTCAACAACCTTATCAAGTTCTATCTTCCTCCCACTCAATTCTTTCGAGAGAAACTCTTTCTCAAGACAGGACCCGTTCTTAGCAACAAACACCTTTTGCGCTTGGATCTGAGATAGAAGGTATACCCAATGTCTCATTAGGGTATTCTATGAAGATGCATTTGTCTGCTTTGAGTTCGAGCTCGCTAGGTGAAAAACCCATCTTCACATAAGCGTCGCAGCCCCAAACATTAAGAAATGACAGCTTAGGCTTCTGTCAAACCATTATTCTCATGGTGTCATCTCAACAGACTTAGATGGTGCCCTATTAAAGTGAATGGATTTGTCTTTAATGCATAACCCCATAACGATAGTTGTAAAACGATAAGAGACATCATAGTACTCACTATATCCAATAGAGCACGACTACGACGTTCGAACACACCATCACACTATGGTGTTCCAGGAGGCGTGAGCTGTGAAACAATTTCCACATTGTCTAAAATTGCATACCAAACTCGTAACTTAGATATTCACCTCCATGATCATATCATAGACATTTATCTTCTTGTCACGATGATCTTTAACTTCACTCTGAAACTCCTTGAACCTTTCAAACATTTCGGATTCGTGTTTCATTAAGTAAATATCCCCATATTTACTCAAATCATCAGTGAAGGTAAAGAAAAACAACGATATCCACTGTGTGTTTCAACACTCATTGGACCACATACATCAACATGTATTAATTCCAATAAGCCACTTGCCCGCTCCATCATATTGGATGACGGGGTCTCAGTCATCTTGCCCAAGAGGCATGGCTCGCATGTCTCAACCGATTCGAAATCGAGCGAGTCAAAAAACATCCATCATCATGGAGTTTCTTCATGCGATTTATACCAATATGACATTACGTGGCAGTGCCACAAGCATGTGGTACTATCATTATTAACTTTGTATCTTTTGGTACCAATGTTATGAATATGTGTACTACTACGATCATGATTCGATAAACCATTTCGAGTGGGTGCATGACCATTGAAGGCATTATCCATGTAAACAGAATAACCGTTATTCTCTAACTTATATGAATAACCGTATCGCACTAATCATGATCTAATCACGTTCATGCTCAACGCAAACACCAAATAACATTTATTTAGGTTTATCACAAATCCTGAAGGTAGAGAGAGCGTGCGATGGTGATCACATCAATCTTGGAAATACTTCCAACACACATCGTCACCTTTCACCTAGCTAGTCTCCATTTACTCCGTAGCTTTTATTTCGAGTTGCTAACACTTAGCAACCGAACCGGTATCCAATACCCAGGTGCTACTAGGAGTACCAGCAAGGTACACATCACTAACATGTATATCAAATATACTTCCATTGACATTACCAGCCTTCTTATCTACCAAGCATCTAGGGGTTTTCTGCTTCAGCGAACATTCTCCTCATAACAGAAGCACTTAGTCTCGGGTTCGGGCTCAACCTTGGGTTTCTTCACTAGAGCAACAACTGGCTTGCCATTCCTGAAGTTTTCCCTTCTTGCCCTTGCCCCTTTTGAAACTAGTGGTTTAACTTAACCATCAACACTTGATGCTCCTTCTTGATTTCTACCTTCGTGGTGTCAAACATCACGAACAACTCAGGGATCATCTTATCCATCCCTGGCATGTTATAGTTCATCACGAAGCTCTAGTAGCTTGGTGGCAGTGACTTGGAGAACTCCATTAATCACTATTTCATCTGGAAGATTAACTCCCACTTGATTCAAGTGATTGTAGCACCCAGACAATCTGGCACACGCTCAGCGATTGAGCTATTCTCCTTTATCTTGCAGACAAAGAATCTTGTTGGAGGTCTCATACCTCTCAACATAGGCACGAGCCTGAGATCACAATCTCAGCTCCTAGAACATCTCATATGTTCCGTGACGTTCAAAACGTTTTGGAGCCTCAATTCTAAGCCGTAATGCATGACGCATTGAACTATCATGTAGTCACCAAAAAGTGCCTGTCATATGTTCACAACATCTACAGACAACGCTTGAGGGAGTGGTGCAGTTAGCGGTACATCAAAAACATAAGCTTTCTGTGCAGCAATGAGGACAATCCTCAGATCACGGACTCAGTCCGCATTATTGCTACCATCAACTTTCAACTTACTTTTCTCTAGGATTGTATCAATAAAACTGTGGAGCTACAGCGCAAGCTATCTACGACATAATTTGCAAGGACATTTTTAGACTAAGTTCATGATAATTAAGTTCATTTAATCAAATTATTAATGAACTCCCACTTAGATAGACATCTCTCTAGTCTTCCAAGTGATACATGATCCATGTCAACTAGCCCGTGTCCGATCATCACGTGAGACGGACTAGTCATCCATGGTGAACATCTCTATGTTGATCGTATCTTCTATACGACTCATGTTCGACCTTTCGGTCCTCCGTGTTCCGAGGCCATGTCTGTACATGCTAGGCTCGTCAAGTCAACCTAAGTGTTTCGCATGTGTAAATCTGGCTTACACCCGTTGTATGCGAACGTTAGAACCTATCACACCCGATCATCACGTGGTGCTTCGGAACGACGATCCTTAGCAACGGTGCACAGTTAGGGTGAACACCTCTCTTGAAATTTTATTGAGAGATCATCTTATTTACTACCGTCGTTCTAAGCAAATAAGATGTAAACATGATAAACATCACATGCAATCAATATAGTGACATGATATGGCCAATATCATTTTGCTCCTATGATCTCCATCTTCGGGGCACCATGATCATCACTATCACCGGCACGACACCATGATCTCCATCATCATGATCTCCATCATTGTGTCTTCATGAAGTTGTCTCGCCAACTATTACTTCTACTACTATGGCTAACGCTTAGCAATAAAGTAAAGTAATTACATGGCGTTTATGATTGACACGCAGGTCATACAATAAATAAGACAACTCCTATGGCTCCTGCCGGTTGTCATAATCATCGACATGCAAGTCGTGAATCCTATTACAAGAACATGATCAATTCATACATCACAATGCATCACATCACATCCTTTGGCCATATCACATCACAAGGCACATGCTGCAAAAACAAGTTAGACGTCCTCTAATTTGTAGTTGCAAGTTTTTACGTGGCTGCTATAGGTTACTAGCAAGAACGTTTCTTACCTACGTCAACACCACAACGTGATTTGCCAATTGCTATTTACCCTTCATAAGGACCCTTTTCATCGAATCCGATCCGACTAAGGTAGGAGAGACAGACACCCGCTAGCCACCTTATGCATCTAGTGCATGTCAGGCGGTGGAACCGGTCTCACGTAAGCGTACGTGTAAAGTTGGTCCGGGCCGCTTCATCCCACAATACCGCCGAATCAAGATAAGACTAGTAGCGGCAAGCAAATTAACAAACTCGACGCCCACAACTGCTTTGTGTTCTACTCGTGCATAGATTCTACGCATAGACCTAGCTCATGATGCCACTGTTGGGAGACGTAGTAGTAAATCAAAATTTTCCTACGTTCACCAAGATCTATCTATGGAGAAACCAGCAACGAGAGGGGAGAGATTGCATCTTCATACCTTTGAAGATCGCTAAGCGGAAGTGTTACAAGAACGCGGTTGATGGAGTCGTACTCGCAGCGATTCAGATCGCGGTAGATCCGATCAAGTGCAGAACGGACGGCACCTCCGCGTTCAACACACGTGCAGCCCGGTGACGTCTCCAACACCTTGATCCAGCAAGGAGGAAGGAGAGGTTGGGGAAGGGCTCCAACAGCAGCACGACGGCGTGGTGGTGGTGGAGTAGCAAGGTATTCCGACAGGGCTTCGCCTAAGCGCTGCGGAGGAGGAAGAAGAGAGGTAGGGCTTCGCCGTGAGAGAGAGAGATCAAATCTTATCTCAAAACATCCAAAACCTCAAGTATATATAGGAGGAGGGACGTGGAGGGCTGGCTTGGCCTCTACTCCAAAGAGGAGATGGCCGGCCGAATTAAAGGGAGAGTCCACCTCCCACAAGGGAGGTGGATATCCTCCTTTTAAATCCTTTTTGCCTTATCTCCTTATCTCCAGCCACATGGGCCTTTAGCAAAAGTATTTCCCAGACCAATAAGGGCTGACACACTTTATCTAACAGCCCATGAAGTCCTCTGGTCGTCACACCCCTCCCGGGGGTCCTCCGGCACCCTCCCGGCACTCCCGGTACAATACCGATGAGCCCGAAAACTTTCCGGTGACCAAAACTGGACTTCCTATATATCAATCTTTACCTCCGGACCATTCCGGAGCTCCTCGTGACGTCCGGGATCTCATCCGGGACTCCGAACAACCTTCGGTAATCATGTATACCTTTTCCCTATAACCCTAGCGTCATCGAACCTTAAGTGTGTAGACCCTACGGGTTCGGGAGACACGTAGACATGACCGAGACACCTCTCCGGTCAATAACCAACAGCGGGATCTGGATACCCATGTTGGCTCCCACGTACTCCACGATGATCTCATCGGATGAACCACGATGTCAAGGATTCAATCAATCCCGTATACAATTCCCTTTGTCTATCGGTATGATACTTGCCCGAGATTCGATCGTCGGTATCCCCATACCTTGTTCAATCTCGTTACTGGCAAGTCTCTTTACTCGTTCCGCAATACATCATCCCGTGACTAACTCCTTAGTCACATTGAGCTCATTATGATGATGTTTTACCGAGTGGGCCCAGAGATACCTCTCCGTCACACGGAGTGACAAATCCCAGTCTCGATTCGTGCCAACCCAACAGACACTTTCGGAGATACCCGTAGCGTACCTTTATAGCCACCCAGTTACGTTGTGACGTTTGGCACACCCAAAGTATTCCTACGGTATCCGGGAGTTACACAATCTCATGGTCTAAGGAAATGACACTTGACATTGAAAAGCTTTAGCAAACGAACTACACGATCTTTGTGCTATGCTTAGGATTGGGTCTTGTCCATCACATCATTCTCCTAATGATGTGATCCCGTTATCAATGACATCCAATGTCCATGGCCATGAAACCGTGACCATCTATTGATCAACGAGCTAGCCAACTAGAGGCTTACTAGGGACATGTTGTGGTCTATGTATTCACACATGTATTATGGTTTCCGGTTAACACAATTATAGCATGAACAATAGACAATTATCATGAACAAGGAAATACAATAATAACCATTTTATTATTGCCTCTAGGGCATATTTCCAACATCTTCTTCGTTCTTCCTCTCATTTCCCTCCCTAGCATTAGTTTCTTTGGTGGGATTTGGGAGAGAAGGACTTGGGCACTCCGTGTGCCCTTGCCATTGCATTTGGTGCATAGGTTTGAGTTCTCCACGGTGATACGTGGAAGTGAGAAGTTGAGAAGCTATTACTCTTGGGTGTTTGAGCACCCTAGAGCTTGTTCCTCTTGGGTGCTTTGGAGCCCTAGACGGTTGGTGGTGCCTCATAGCTCAATCATTGTGGTGCAAAGCTCCGGGCAAGCTTCGGGGTCTCCAATTAGGTGGTGGAGATTTCCCCGAGCATTTGAGGTCACCTCGGAGCCACAATCCATTGTGGTGAAGCTTCGTGGTGTCGTTGGGAGCCTCCAATCAAGTTGTGGAGATTGCCCCAACCTTGTTTGTACGGGTTCGGTAACCACCCTCAAGGGTCCCTTAGTGGAATCACGGGATCTTGCATTGTGCGAGGGCGTGAGGAGATTACGGTGGCCCTAGTGGCTTCTTGGGGAGCATTGTGCCTCCACACCGCTTCGAACGTATATTAGCATCCGCAAGGGTGTGAACTTCGGGATACATTGTCGTCTCTGCATGCCTCGGTTATCTCTTACCCGAGCCCCTTTACTTATGCACTTTACTTTGTGATAGTCATATTGTTTCTTGTTATATATCTTTATATCACTTAGTTGTATATCTTGCTTAGCATAAGTTGTTGGTGCACATAGGTGAGCCTAGTTGTTTTATGTTTTTTGCTTGACTAATTAAACGATAGTTTTATTCCGCATTTGTTCAAGCCTAAACCGTAATTATTTTAAATCGCCTATTCACCCCCCCTCTAGGCGACATCCACGTCCTTTCAATTGGTATCAGAGCTAGGTCTCTCATTTTTAGGTTTAACCACCTAGAGAGTAAGGATGTCGACTAGGGGATTAGGATTCTCTGACACTCTTAGTTTCGATGGCACAAATTTTGATGTTTGGGTAATTCGCATGCTTAATCTCTTTAGGGTCATGGACCCAAATTTAGAGCGAATTGTAGATATGGGTTTTTCTCCTCCAAAGGATTCTCAACACATATCTTTAGAGGATGAGAAAATCTCTTATGTCAATGCTCAAGCATCTAATGTGCTTTTTGATGCTTTGAGCAATGTAGTTATATTTGAACTCATGCCATTCCGGGATGCTCATGATTTGTGGACAAAGCTTCAAGATAAATATGGTGTGTCCAAGATTTGTAGGGATGATTGTTCTCCCTCCACCTCCGGTCGTGTTGTCTTCTCAACTTCTTCTACTTCACCTACATGTGGATTGCCACAAGGTAATTATATGGTGAGTAGTGATGATCACTGTAATGATGATAGTGGGCTTATTGTTGATAATTATTCTTCACTATCTTATTACAATGATTCATCTTTGGACTTTAACACCTTGAGCACTTTAAATGTTTCACATGCTTGTGTTGATAGTCCTTGCATATCATGTACAAATCGCTTGACTAAATCTCATGATGATATGCTAGCTATATCTTGTTGCCATGATAAAAATGTATCTATGTCCTCGAGTTGTTGTGCTAACAATGTAGAGGACACCCAACACTCCATGGAACAAGATGTGGTCTTGAATGGTGCTTCAAGGGATCCTACATCAACATCTGTTGTTTCTCACTTTTGCCTTATGGCTAAGGCTTCAAAGGTATCTCCTACTTTGAATCCCAATATATCTCACGATGATGATGTTGATGATAATGATGAAGAGAGTGATAATATAGCTTCCTTAAAACTTAAGGGAGAAATGGTTTTTAAAGCTCTTCATAAGAATAATAATGCTCGTTCCAACTTCATGGAAATCATGTCTATTGCCATTGAGGGCAAGAAATATATTGAGGAGTTGGAAGCTCATCTCGAGGAGCATGAGGCCACCATTGAGAAAATGGAAGGTCATGAACATGATTATGCTAATGAGATCATAGAGCTATCTCAAGCTCTTGAAAATGAACAAACCACCAAGGAATCTCTTGAGGAAACCTTTGCTCTAGAATTATGTAGATTAAAGGAATCCCATGAAAGAGCTCTCAAGGTGGCTAATGATTTTAGAACTAAAAATGATAAGCTTGAAGGTGCACATGCTAAACTCCTTGAGGACTTTGAGCACCTCGAAAATGGCTGAAGGGTCATTAAGAGTTCGCTCATTGAACTCACCGAGTCTCATGCTCAACTTAAAGTTTCATATGCTAAAGAGCTTGCAAAGTTGCCTTCTCCTCTTGTTGTTAATGATGATGCTTGTGCTACTAACTCTATTTCTTGTGAAGTATCCATATTAAAGGAAAATGTTGAGCGAAGGGCTCAACTTGAGTTTCTATCTAGCAATTATGGGAAATTGGAAGAAAGTCATGAAAAGCTTTCTAGCACTCATGGCAATCTTCTAGTATCTCATAATGTGCTAAAGATAGCTCATGAGGCTAGTACTACTAAGGTAACATCTAGTGAGCCTCATTCTAGAAATTAGCACTACATCTAGTAGAAATGCTTTATTGCCATGTGCTAGTCCTCGTAGTTCATCTACTCATAATGTTGGTACATCTTGTGATGAATTACTTTCCTTGCCTTGTTGCTCTAATAATGAAGCATATACTTCCTCTAGTACTTGTATTGATACTAACCATGTAGAGGAAATCAAAGAGCTCAAGGCCCAAGTCACTTCTTTGAAGAAAGACTTGGAAAAGAGTCATGAAGGGAAGTCCACACTCAACAATATCTTGTGTGGAAAAAAAATCCCCAAATGACAAAGGAGGACTTGGATTCAACTCCAATAAGAATAAGAAGTCCAAGAGAAACAACAAGAAGGGCCAAGAACAAGTCAACAACTCGGCCAAGATTGTTTGCTTCAAGTGCAAAATAGAAGGGCACCATGTTAGATCTTGCCCATTGAAGAAGAAGCCCCATAGTGACAAGCAACAAGGGAAGTGGCCACAAGTTCAATCTCATGCTCAACGCCAATTTGAAGAAAGGCCACTTGCCAAGAAGACCCAAGTCAATGCTCCTCAAGTTGAGAAATCATTTGAGAAGAAAGTAAAGGGTAAATGTTGCTACTTATGTCGTGAGAAGGGTCACTTTGATTCTTCATGCACTAATGGTAACTTATCCAACCCAATCATTATTGATGATATCTATTCTCTTGGGAAGGATAAGGTTGGCAATGTGTTTGCCAAGTTGGTTGGTACTCAAAGTGGTGCCAAGAAAAGAACTATTTGGGTAGCCAAGCCTATTGTGACTAACATCTTAGGACCCAACTTGGTTGGGGACCAACAAGCTCAAACTTGATCAATAGGTATTGTTGGAGGGCATTGGTGACTTGGCTACATCATGAAGAATTAAGGGATGTTCATCATTCATATTGTCTCAAGCCAAGTCATGTGGATCATCAAGTGTCTATCATATACCAATGTTCCTCCTTGCGGTAACTTGTACTTAAATTGAATACATTGTTAGTTACTTGCCCCTTTGCATGTTGTGGTTGTGTACCTTGCATGTGTTTGTATATGTTGTGCTTCCTATTTGTTTATCTTGAGAAATCAAGTATGTATGATGGGTTGCACATCATGTATGTGTGAGTCTTGTGTAGAGCCTTTTTTGCATCATGTTTGTATCTTAGTTGGCTCTCTGTGAGAGATTAATGGATTTTCCCATTTCGGGGGAGTGATGTGCTTTATGCACTCCACGACCCTAAAAATGTGTGTTCATGAGGAATACCACTTAGTATTGATATTACAAGATTATCTAGCTTCTATTTGGTATGTCTTCTCATGAGAAATCAAAATTATAAACGGTCCATTAATTATCTCTTGTTGGATTTCATTTGCCACTTGTTACTAATGTTGGGTTACCACATTATGGGGGAGTAATATGCTATGTGCATATTACAAGCCCAGAGAATGTGTACATTTGAGATATTGCCACATATATTTGATATTACAATTTATCTTGTTCCTAGGTGGCATGTTAGCTCTACAAGTGTCATTTGCTTATGATTTACGTGTGAAGATGATGTTGGATATCTTTGCAATCTACCAATAGGAAATATTTTGAATTACTTCTTGTCCTTTGACAATTGATATCCTTTTATGTGGTAGAATTTGCTAATCATCTTTGCATTGTATTTTGTTTATCGTTTGTCTTCCTTGCCTCTTGTGGATCTTTCTGAGCGTGCCTAGTGTTTATATAGATATAGGGAAAGTGATGATCCCATCGTGTGAATTTTGTATTCAAATGCAAATTCTATATAATGCACATCTCTTGGGGGAGCTATCCTATTTTCTGTAGAACACTCTCTTCATGTTTTCATCATAAAAACTTTTGATCTTCATCAAGTGTGTGTTGGTGGGAGGCAAGCCTTCTCTCTATGGTGCTTTGTGCCATCATGAAAATTTGCAGAGGGTTTGCTTTGTTTGGAACCTAGCTCTCTTTTGGGAACTTGATACCTCTTCCTTCAATTGGTATCTTGTTTCCTTCTATTTGGCATGTGTCAATGGATATCTCATTCCTTGATGTATCTTTTAGTTGGTATCCGTCAAGTCATATTTTTTTTCTCTTTGTTTGGTATCTTATTTTCACTTGATACCTTTTCTTTTGGCATCTTTTCAACTGTGTGTTGAATTGATTCTTGAAAGCTTTGAGCATGCATATTTACTACATGTACTTTCGTTGGGATGTTCTCTTTCCTTGACCCAATATATAGGGGAAACTCCACTATGACATAAATTGGCTAAAGTGTGCATGAAATTCAATTTCATATCTATATGCACATATTTATGTGGAGTTTTGTCCTATATATTGTTGGTACACTAACTGTTTGGTCCCAATAAGTTTGGGTACCACTTTGTTTTTGGTGTTGTTCTAGGAACAATTGGAGATACATTGGACACTCGGCTCACTTACAAGGAAGGTGTTGACACCATGTACTTATTGGAGCCTTGCTAGGATGATCGAAGAACCATTGTCTACTACATCAATCCAATGCTATCTCGGTAACACGTATCTACTTCATGCATACATTTCTTGCATTCAACTGTTTATAGGTTGCATCATGGCAGGAATTTCTTGAGTCATTCTTGTGGTACTTGTTTCCTTTCTAAAAGAGTCTCAACGATGATGTCATATTGCTAGTTGTGATGTCTTTGATGTTCGTGTATTGGGAGGTCATGTATGTACAATAAGAAAATATTAGGCTATGTGCTATGCTTTCAAGCAAAGATCTTATTGGTATAGTTATGACTTCCTTGTGTACATATTGTTTGTTCCTTTTTGTAACTATTTCGTGTGTACATTATTCTTTGTGGATATATCATCATGATTTCCCTCTACCTAGAATCTTATACACATGAGAGAAGTTACATCTCTAGTTGATGTCCTCTTTTCTTTCACGTCCACCGTTGCATTTCATTTTTGTTTAATTGGTGGTTTTGTGAAAGAATCTGTCTTGAGTGTGGATCTTATATCCTAGCATCTGGATGCACTCTTTGGTGGTGAAGATTATTTTCCTCATGCTTGTCTTCACGAGGGTTTTGCCATTTCGATTGGTATACCTCCTCTTGACAAGGCTATCATTTTCCTATCTTCACTAGGGTTTGTCACAAGCTTTGGTTTTTAAATTTTCCTATTAGTAAGCTTGTGAACCCTTTTGCTAGTGGTTTGTGTGTGGTAAGGATATGATTTGCACTTTGTTTCTCATTTCATCAAGACTATGTTGATGCTTTATGCTCATCCTTATACTAGTCTTGTCAAGTGCTTTTCCATGACTCACACACATCATTTTGGTTGAGCCTATTCTTAAGATTGCCTCTTTTACATGTTGATCAACCATATGTTTAGTGCAAGTACTATGCTCTTTGTCTTATATTCTTGCTTGCACTTGTGGTGTGTTTATATTGATTTTTGGGGAGTCGTGATCCTTTGTTCGTGCACTTGTATTCAAATACAAATATTATTATTTGTGCACAAATCATGGGGAACTCCTCTAGTTTCTTTACAAACACTGGTTTTCCCATATCATAATATCTTTTATTCATGTGGCTCGTTGGTCCATGTGATTGATTGTTCCAATTATTATATTTTGATTGCTTGCTTCACTCCGGTGTATGTCTTTGTGCCATATGATCCTTTGTGCAATCTTTGGGTTCTCAATCTAGTTTGTCTTCCTCCAACTACTTATCATTGAATATGTCTATTTCTTTGCACACATATTTGAGATATACAAACTTTCTGGAGGAACACCTATTATATTGGATTTCTAAACTTTTTGTCCATTTTGGCAATCGATGCCAATGGGGTAGAAGTTTAGAGAGTTTAGTTTGGAATGCTTTGAGTGTTTTTCTTTTGCTGTTTAAGCATTTGCATCTCACATCCATGCATTGCATTGTGTGTGCTTGGTTGTGCTTATTTTCTTATATAAACTCTCTTGAAAGTGGTTGTCATCAATTACCAAAATGGGGGAGATTGTAAGTGCACATTTCTCCATGTGTGGTTTTGGGTAATTGATGACACCCCTATGGACTAATGGTTTCCTTGAGTTATATTCGAAGGATTTGTCCATAGGCACTTCTTGAAGTCCATCTGTTGGGTTTCAAGGAGTTTATATGGTGACCAAGGTGGTATTCAAGGTTTATCCAAAGATTGTTCATGTGGGAGTTGAGCTTATTGCAAGCATGTCTTGAATAAGAAGATTGTGTAAGCATTCATGTTTACCTTCAAGACATCATCTTATGAAGAGAGAAGCTAAGATACAAGGTTGATCAATACTAAGTCAAAAAAAGTGAATCAAGTTGATCAACACACAAAGCGTACAAGATGTACTGAGAGGGATCAAGTGATCCCATGGTGTGGTAAGCATTGTCCATTACGCTTTGTGTACTAACCCATGGGCTACGTGAGAGTTCTTTGTGTGGTTAGGTATATTTCCATGGGCTTGCATCAAGAGGCAGATCCCATACATCCCATGGAAGATGACATCAAGTGAAGATCGTCATCAAGGTTGCGATGTGCAAGATCAAGTGAAGCATCACAGAGAGATCATGCTTGAGGCTCGCCGTTCATTGTGGTGATAATGGACTTGTGAAGATGTGCCGAAGAGTGGCTCACCCATGGTGGAGTATGGGGGAGCAATCATCTAGTCTTCATCAAGCCAACACAATCAAGAAAGGTGGTCCATCTTGAGGAAGTCAAGGTTGTCATCATCTAGCTCAAGTGGACTATGCGCAAGGCTAAGGTTTGACCTTGATAGGGTTTTCTATTTTACCGGTCTCATGGTGGTAGTTGAGAGACCGGGTTATAGGATCGATTGTCGTACTATCAGGGGGGGGGGATCTCAAGTGAGTAGCTTGATCGTATCGTTCGTTGAGAGATCAAACCATTGCAGTCTTGGAATCATCATATTTCTTGGTTCTTGGTTGTCTTTTCTCTATGTGGGTTCTTGAGCTTGTGGTTATCTTCGTGACAAGCTCTAGTTCATCGAAAACAAATTTCATATGCTTCGTCTATTGCATTTTCGGTGTTGGAAGTTTTACCGGTCTTATTCGAGGAAGGGTTCTCACCATTTTCTTATGGGACTTTTCTAATTTGCTTATTATTGATATTTCAATCAATATTGTGTTATCCCATGTTGTTAGCTTTCCAACAAACTTTGTTTCATTGAATTCAGAGTCCGTTTGCAAAAGTTGTGCAGCTTTGGTGTTCTTAAAAGGCGGCAGCGATACTACCACGGCTAGAGCGGATGTAAATTTTTATTACCGCTCCGGAGCGGTACTACCGCGGCTCCAGGAGCGGTACTACCGCTCCGAGCCAAAATCTCGTGTTATTTACAGCCGTGGTAGGCACGGATGTAATTTTTTAGTACCGCTCGCAAGCAGTAGTACCGCTACCTGTAGCGGTAGTACCACTATCCATAGCGGTAGTACCGTGAGGGCGAGCGGTAGTACCGCTCTAGTGGTTCTACTGACCTTTTCCTCCTCGGTGTTGTTTTTCAAAGGGTACTACCGCCCTAGTGGTAGTACCGCTCCTTGGAGCGGTAGTACCGCTCTGTGCGGGCTGTGAGGATAACAGTTGTATTTTTCCCCACCTATAAAAGGGGGTCTTCTTCTCCAATGGATCTCATCTCTTCAGCCGTGTTCTTCCCCCATTGGTGACCTTCTTCGAGCTTGATAACTCTCAATCCCTCCAGTGATTCTTGCTAGTTCTTGAGCGAAAATAAAGAGGAGATCTAGATCCACATTTCCACCAATCACTTTCTCCTCTAAGTGAGGGGAACCCCTTGGATCTAGAGCTTGGAGTTCTTCGTGTTCTTCTTCGTTCTTCCTCTCATTTCCCTCCCTAGCATTAGTTTCTTTGGTGGGATTTGGGAGAGAAGGACTTGGGAACTCCGTGTGCCCTTGCCATATCATTTGGTGCATAGGTTTGAGTTCTCCACGGTGATACGTGGAAGTGAGAAGTTGAGAAGCTATTACTCTTGGGTGTTTGAGCACCCTAGAGCTTGTTCCTCTTGGGTGCTTTGGAGCCCTAGACGGTTGGTGGTGCCTCGGAGCTCAATCATTGTGGTGCAAAGCTCCGGGCAAGCTTCGGGGTCTCCAATTAGGTTGTGGAGATTGCCCCGAGCATTTGACGTCACCTCGGAGCCACAATCCATTGTGGTGAAGCTTCGTGGTGTCGTTGGGAGCCTCCAATCAAGTTGTGGAGATTGCCCCAACCTTGTTTGTATGGGTTTGGTGACCACCCTCAAGGGTCCCTTAGTGGAATCACGGCATCTCGCATTGTGCGAGGGCGTGAGGAGATTACGGTGGCCCTAGTGGCTTCTTGGGGAGCATTGTGCCTCCACACCACTCCGAACGGAGATTAGCATCCGCAAGGGTGTGAACTTTGGGATACATCGTCGTCTCCGCGTGCCTCGGTTATCTCTTACCCGAGCCCCTTTACTTATGCACTTTACTTTGTGATAGCCATATTGTTTCTTGTTATATATCTTGCTATCACTTAGTTGTCTATCTTGCTTAGCATAAGTTATTGGTGCACATAGGTGAGCCTAGTTGTTTTAGTTTTTTTGCTTGACTAATTAAACGATAGTTTTATTCCGCATTTTTTCAAGCCTAAACTGTAATTATTTTAAATCGCCTATTCACCCCCCTCTAGGCGACATCCACGTCCTTTCACACGCATGCATCAACGATTGCATCATTTATCGGGGGGAGCACGCGGAAAAAACCAGCTGTCCAGTGTGCAATGCTTCTCGATACAAGAAGGCAAGAAAGAAAGCTCCTCAGAAAGTTGTATGGTACTTCCCGATCACTCCCCGTCTACAGCGGTATTTCATAGATCCTAAGGAAGCAAAGCTCATGCGCTGACACGAGGAGAGGAAGAAGTCCGACGATGGAGATGATCCGAAGCTGAGACACCTCGTAGATGGTAGCTAGTGGAGAGCATTCAACACCATATATGGATTTGCTGCAGAAGATCCAAGGAACATCATGCTTGGTGCGAGTACCGATGGCATGAATCTGTTTGGAAACCAAAACACCAACCACAACATATGGCCCGTCTTTCTATGGATGTACAACCTCCCCCCATGGAAGTGCATGAAAACAAAGTACATACATACGAGCATGCTGATTCAAGGGCCGAAAGAACCGGGAAATAATATTCACCTATATATGGGGCTTCTGAAAGAGGAGCTAGACACGTTATGGAAAACACTAGCATGGACATGGGACGCCAGAAAAGGAGAGTATTTCTACATGAGATCCGCGCTGATGACAACGGTGCACGACTATCTCAGTTACGAGTACACCTCAGGCTAGGTGTGTCACGGATACTACGGATGCACAAGGTGCATGGATGATACAACGTCTCAGCAGCTTACGTCAACGAAAGATGGCGGGTCCAGGAAAATCGTGTACATGGGGAATCGTAGATGGCTCGAGAAGGATGACCCGTGGAGAAAGCATAGAGATCTATTCAATGGGTTGGCTGAGCATCGAGGACCTCCACGTAAGAGGAGCGATGCCGAAATCAACGAGCTGTTGAAAAACTGGGAACAGTGCCCCGCGCCAGGAATGATGAAAAAGGTGCCGGAGCCACTACTGAAGGTATGGAAAACGAGGTATGTTTTCTGGGACTTGGAGTACTAGCCCAATCACGACACGCCTTATTGCCTTGATCAAATGCATATGACGAAGAATGTCCTCGAGAGCTTGCTTGGCACACGGATGAACATGCCGGAGAAGACCAAGGACGGGCCAAAGGCAAGGAAAGACTTGGAAGATTTGAAGATCATGAAAGATCTCCACCATAAAAAGTTGACGGAGGAGACGGACACGAAGACGGAGGAGGCGGGAAGGGGCAGAAAAGTCAACAAGAAGGAGGATAATTATTGCCCCCTTCTTGCTTCACCTTAAGTGCGAAGGAGATCGATCAATTCTTCAAGTGCCTTATGGGAATCAAAGTTAGTTTCGGTTACTGTGGGAAGATAAGCAGATTTCTAGACCCCAAGAAGAAAAGGTTCAACGGGATGAAGTCTCATGACTGTCACGTGATGATGACGCAGATACTCCCGGTTGCAATTAGAGGGATAATGGACAAGCACGTCCGTGACACGCTTACTGGTCTCTACAACTTCTTCGACGTTATCTCTCAAAAGTCCATAAGTGTGAAGCAGCTTTGAAGGCTACAGGAAGAGATCGTTGTCATACTATGTGATCTTGAGATGTACTTGCTGCCCGCGTTCTTTGACGTCATGGTGCATCTGTGCGTCCACATCGTGGACGACATCATCAACCTCGGTCCGACATTCCTTCATAGCATGATGCCGTTCGAGAGGATGAATGGGGTCATCAAAGGATTCGTTCATAACATGTCCCGTCCCGATGGGAGCATCGTCCAGGGGTATCTGACGCATGAGTGCATCTCCTTTTGCGAGAATGATATAGGTGTCGGAGATCCTGTTGTTGGTTTGCCCATCAACAAGCACGATGGGAGGCTCGGAGGAGAAGGTCACAACAACGGCCACACATATTTGCACGTGGACTACTCGGATCGACGGAACGACTTTGACAAGGCTAACTTAGTAGTGCTACAACACCTAGATGTGGTAGATGATTATGTGGCACGGCATAAAGAAACCATTGCAAATAAGTACCATGATAAGGGGATGCTCAAGACGGACGACGAAGTTACTATAGAGCACAACGCCACTTTCTTGCGTTGGGTCAAAGAGCAAGTTCTTGAAAATGCCCCGAAAGAGGGTAGTTCGGATGGATTGCTCATACATGCCTTAGCACATGGCCCCACGCCCAAACTCGCAACCTATCGGTCATACGATATCAACGGGTACACATTCTAGGCCAAAGACATGGACAGTGAGAACTCTGGGGTGACGATTGAATGTGTGACCAATGCCAACGACACAACTGAAAGATTCTACGGAAGGGTCGAAGAGATCTGGGAGCTTGACTATACTGGATTGCACGATGCGACGATGTTCCATGTCAGATGGGCTAAGGACGTCGTAAGACAAAACAAATATTTCACTACCATGTCTATACCACCCGCTGACGCGAAGAGCGCAACCATGAACGTTAAGATCATCGCCAAAACTGAGCCATGGGTACACGCTAAGCACATGACACAATGCTTCTTCATAACCGACACGACCAATCCCAGCCGTGTTGTCGTGAGGAGAGGCAAAAGGAGCATCGTCGAAATGGATGGAGTCACCAATGAGGAAGACTACAACCAATACGACAACCCGATGAGGGAAGATGATGATGACGATGAAGCATACGTGAAAAGAAGAATCAATACTACATTACATAAGAAAGATCGTACTCCATGGTTCCGGAAAAGTCACAAGGAAGGGCTCAATTATTCGGCAACGAACAAGAAAGGGAAGAAGCTCAATGTGAAACGTCGTCGACGCAGCTGAGAAACCATCATTTATATATATGTATCTATTTTATGTACACACTTAAGTAACCGTTATTGGTCAACTGATATATATGTTACCACCACATGCATGCATGGTTCCGGTGATATTCGCACAGTGTGGGAGGGAGACGCCGTCGTAAACAGAAAGGAAGAAAGCAATACAAAAGAAATACAAAAGGGAGAAAGCAATACAAAATAACAAAAACAAAAGGGAGAAAGTAATACAAAAGAAAAAGAAAAGTAAACAGAAAAGAAAAGGGAAATAATAAAAACTAATACACATCAGTAGCGCTGGATTATGAACCAGCGCTATAGCTCATATAGTTATAGCGCTGGATCCTAAGCCAGCGCTACTACTATGTGTATTTTAGAATTAAAAAACTGAAAATTAAAATCGTTAGTAGTAGCACTAGATTATGAATTTAGCTATAGAGCTGGTCCTAACCCAGCGCTACTACTATTTTTGAGTTAACCGCGGCGCGTGCTCAAATTTTGCAACTCCCATCCCCCACCTCTCCCCCTCCTCTCTGTCGCATGCCTCCGTCGCCCTCCTGCCCATCGCCATTGCCTCTGCCCACCGCCGTCGCCCCTGCCCGCCGCTCCAATCTCCTCCTCATTTGCGCGGACGCCCAAGCCCTCCCATTCCCCCCACTCTCCCACATCTCCCCCTCCTCTCTGTCGTGCGCCATCGTCGCACCTGCCCGCCATCGTCGCCCCTGCCCGCTCTGGCCTCCTCGTCCGTGCTGCTACAGATACCCCCCTCCCCCACCTCCCCCTCTCTCTAGTCAATTAGGAAAAAAATCTAGGGTTCATATCTAGGGTTAAAAACAGGATTGTATATAGAATTTTATTTTCACAACATTTGGAAGAAAGGATGGAGAAACTTACCTACTACACTATTTCGTCGATAGTACTACTTGACTTGCATACTCCATGGCTAACACGAGCGGTAGACCAGTTTTCTTCCCTCCATGGTTGGTGTAGGGTTCAAGATTTTGAGTGAACATGAAAATACACATGGATATGAAGAAATACTTACTTATGGTTTCCTTCTCTTGGGCTATAACAATGTGCATTCTAGGTACCCTCCCTGTCGTGCAAGGGTCTTGTAAGAGCCATAGCAATTCCTTCTATGCGTGTGTGATATAAGTTTTTGAAACTTTGGCATTTTGATTTTTATCAGAACTTCTGAACTTGCATATGATAAATTCTCTGTGTTGTGTACTTGTGGAAGCTCACCCTGTACTGTGTCATTCTCTATGTTGCAAAATGTTTGCAATGTTGGTTGAATGTCGAAGAATATCCGAGTGGCCTATGTTTTGCCAGAATGTTGATTCATTTCCGTTCCGGCAAATTTCAGGCGCTCCATATGTCCACTTTTTAGCAAAGGTCATGCCGAAAATTTCCGTGATTTTCCGCATGACTTGTTCTAGAAACAAGGACATATGGAGTGCCCGGGATTTGCCGGAAGGGGAATGAATCAACATTCTGACCAAATATATGCCCCTTTTTCTCTTCATTATATCTTTTATTTACAATTGTTAAATAGGAAACATGTCTAGCCATGCCTTAGCCGGGGGTTCTGCTCGCCTTGAAGAAGACCCCATCGAGGCAGCAAATCACTATTTCGATTACCTGGACGAACACCAGATGGGGGTGCATGGTGGAGGCAGTGGCACCAACCCCGACGCCAACACCGACACCGGCACTAGCACTGGCACCGACACCACCGTCGAGACCGGCAACGATGCTGCTGTAGCCAGTAAAGCACTGAAGCAGAAGATGACAGGAAGACCAAACGAGCTCGGCATCGGACAAATTGTGGTCACGGAGATGCATCCCAAGAAATTAGAGCCAACGGCACCGGATGAAGCATGCTCATGTCGGGGCAATCAACTATGATGCATCCTCAGGGAAACAGCCAACATCAACAATGAGAAGTTGAAGAAGATACCACATATGGAGCACATGCTCCTAAAGAAGTTGCACAATAGGTTCTTGTTCCCTGGCCGGATAGAAAGCAAAGATCCGTGAGACGATGATGCCATGACAAAGATAAACAACAAGGCGATGGTGACGTTCACCAACGACTTGTCCACCTGGAAAGTTCGAGTGAAAAAAGCGATTGATAAGAATGAACCGTGGTCCAAGATTCCTGATGACAATCCGTCAATTACGGAAGAGGACTTTGAAAAATTCAAGGAGACTTGCGCTAAAGATGAAACAAAGAAAAGTCAGAGAAAATGAAGGCGCTCCAAGCTAGGAACACGCCTCCCCACCGCCTCGGAAGCTGTGGTTACGAGAAGAGGCACGTATGGGCCAAGGAGGACGCCGAATGTGAAAGTCACGGAATCCCAGACCCCTTGGCGGAATTCACGGACCCGCTGGAGCGTGACTGGATCAAGGTCCGGTACAAGTGGGACCGCGTCAAGAAGACCTTTTACATGGACCCGAACACGAGGGAGTTCATGAGACTTCTGGTAATTGTTATATTACCACATTATCATATTAGCTTCCAATTAATTCGACTACAAGTTTTGTCACATTATTAGTAAACCATCCACGTTCCTTTTGTAGAAAGAGCAGCACCAAAATGCAGCCGAAAGCGACGAGTCGTCACAGTCGTCGGCGAGGCCCAAGTGGGACACCCATTTCAACCGGGGCCTAAACATACTGAAAAAGGTCCCGGAGGACACACCGCCGCCCTATGGATGTGTGCACAGCGTCGGAGATGGTGCCTCATGGAAGACGTGCTACCACAAGGAGCTAGAGGAAAGAAGGAAGAGAAAGTTGCTTACTCAACAAACCATCGACCAGAAGGTAACGCTTGTGATCAATAAGTCCAAAGATGAGACCAAAGCAAAGTTGGAAGAGATAGTCGATGCAAGGGTCAGTGCAGCGGTAGCTGGCATCACAGTTGACTTCACATCTTCCATTTCCAGCTTGCTTTCGGCATTTTTGAATGGACGAAGAAAAATCCAGATAAAGGGCCAGCGGACTTTCCGCTTCCTAGCTACGTCGGGAGCAATTCGGTGAACATCGCACCACCAGCACCTCCTCACGCCACCACACATGCTCCCGCTCCTGTTCATAGCAGCCCGTTCTCCGTCTTTGGACAACTTGGTGGGCCTTCGTCTATGGCTGAGCTGGACGCCCTCACAGTAATTACGCGTCATACCCTTTTCACCACCATGTCTATATAGTCTTCCATTTCAATTGCCTTTCGGATGTTTGATGTCGCAGACATGTCTTCGTAGGCCAACGATGCCCCGTGCACCCTATTGTACGACATCAAGGTCTAGAAGGTGGCCGTGGGAAAGGCAACGATCGTGAAGCTGAAGGACCGCATGTTCCACAACCGAGAGATGCCCGATGGCGTCTTCAAGTTTAATGTGGCCATTATCTTCACGGGCTTCGAGGATTTGCCTCCTCCGGTACCAGTCGATGATGAGGAGACCCCTCAATGGATTAGCGCATGCAAGAGCTGGTTCTTGCCTTGGCCGAAGACTCTTCTTCATGTCGAGGCGCCCAGTATCACACCAACGACAACTTCTCAAGAAGGTATGAACACCACCCCACCTACCAAATTACATGCACCTGCAGTGGCGGGTGATAGCGGACGACGCGAGGGAGAGCCTCCATTAGTGCCAGATGACGTCGCCCCCATTGTCGAAGAAGCAAATGCTGATGATGACATGGAGGATGATGATGATGACCCAGACAAGTATTTCAATACCGCCTATGATGATGGAGGATTGATGGCTCGGGACAACGAAGACTCAGGCTATGAGCATGGAGATGATGACTTGATGCTGCCTTATTTGCCAGAGCCGGAACGTCCTAAGGCGAAATGCAAAAAGTCTCTCTTCAAGCGATCCTCGCAGGAGACGCCTCCAGATGCCGCCTCTACCCAGCAACAACCCGAGGACTGTCCACTGATTAGCCCGACGACACTGGGGGTGACAGATAGGGAAGGCATGGTGGGCTCACTACCCCCACCCGCCAAGAAGAAAAGGAGGAGACCGGACAAGAAAGGCCCTAAAGGCGCCAGAGCTGCTTCAAGAAGCCAGCCGCCTCTCAAGCCCCGAGAGGTAGACAGAATACCTGTCCTAGGTACGGAGCATTTCCATGTCGCCGGACACCCGATCCTACCTTAGAAAGCGCTAGAGGACATACTGAACAATGATCTAAGGAGACTTCATGATGATGTGCTGGCCAGAGAGAAAAGCCTTCTCATGTCGGAAAAACTAGGATACCAGTTTTACGCGGCTTAGGTGCCGGGTGGGAAGTTGTACGTCGAGGGATGGCCCGCGGATAAGTTCATTCCGCGATTTGACTACATCTACGACATGTTCCACATGACCAAGCTGGATTTCCATTTCATCCACATGTATGCGTTGTATCTCAACTACATCATCAGGATCGAGAACATAAAATATATCTGCATCGCGGACCCGTACCATATGCACGAGAGCTTCTTGGATGTTTGCAAAGAGCACCATGACTATGCAAGCAAGTACATCGACGGCTTCATGATCGCTAATAAGGACAAGGAAGCGATTCTCCTGCCTTATCATCCCACGTAAGTCATCCGTGCATATCCTTTCGTAAGTATTAATCATTCCTTTGCAAGCATGGATGATAATTTGAGGTGTACTTAATTTGGGCAGCGCGGGGGGGGGCGGGGCGTCCTCATCGTTCTGTACCCAGAATACTCCCATGCTATATACTTGTACTCATCGAAGAACATCAAGAAAAAGGATTACAAGCACATAAAGAGTGTTCTCGATAGTGCCTTGTTAACCTTTAGCCTGGTTGGTGGATATATCAAGGTGAAAAAGTATAGGAGGAACGGGCTGGTTTTCAACCATAAGACCGACTTCTGCTGCATCCAGCAACCGCACATCAGTAAGGCTGGTGGATTCTACCTCATGCATCACCTCCTCGAGTTCAGAAGGGATAATCAACGCCTTTGCATGTCAGCTACTACCAACGATGCCGATATTGTCAACTGGGCCACAAGCATAGGAAAGACACCGGATCATCGAATCCGAGCTGAGTTTTATCACGTGCAGTGTGAACTTGCCCAAGTGATCATGAAGCAGGTCCTCGAACCAACAGGGATGTTCTGCCATGGGTCAATCATGCGGGATGATGTCCGAGCACCGCTAATCGCTCAGTTTCTGGACCTGAAGCCTTTCAAGAAGCTCGGGTGCTTCCTCCCTGACTATGAAGATTGGATTGAGGACTGATTGTCGTTGACAATATATGTGTCACTAGCGTCCAGACGAAACTATGTGGTGTAATTAAACTGTGGTCCTGAACTAGCGTAGATCACTCTAGTTAATTAGTTTGGGTATGAGGAACTTCATCATTTATGTTTACTATAGGTTGCTTGTATTTTGCTAATTATGCCTCTTTGTGTTCTTAAGTACATTATGTTGCATATTATCGTTCACGATGCAGGTACATAGATCAGAGATGGCGAAGGGCTGCTACGCCGTGTTCGTTTGGAAGGTTCCAGGAGTCTACGACCATTGGCCAGACGCTCAGGCCCAGGTGGACAAGTACCCGGGTGCTAGCCACAGAGGGTTCGACAGAAGAACCGAAGAGGAAAGGAGTTACTTGAGGTAGACGCTCCGGCAAGAGTGGGGGCGGAACCGCCAGTGCCTCAAGTACTACATAGTCGCGGTCTTGCTCATGCTGATCGCTCTTCTATTCTACATCATGGTTTAGATAGAGATGATGAAACTTGTGTGTATGCCATGACCATGCAGTTGCACTTATTCGAGAAATGACATGACTTGTGTATCGCTATTTTCGAGAGGTGATGATATTTGTGTTGAATGATGATGATGATGGTATGACGAGACTACTGTATGTGTACGATATGATGATAATAGTGTATGTTTATTGTGATCTGATGAAAATACCGTATAGAGACTGTATAAATACATCACGAATACATAGAGGGGGTATGAATCTATGAAAGCAGGAATACTAGCAGTAGCGTTGGAAGGCATCTAGCAGCAGCACTGGATTAGTAGTAGCACTTGCTTTTATGCAGCGCTACAGATAGTTAGTAGTAGCCCTGGTCAGTGCAGCGCTACTGCTAACCAAACTTAGCAGTAGCGTTGCACCAACCAGCGCTACTGCTACAACGTAGCTATAGCGCCTTAGCAGTAGCGCTGGACCCAGCGCTACTGTTATAGCTTTTTCAAGCGCTACTAGTAGGGTTTCTCCTAGTAGTGTGACGCCGATTCAACAATCTCGGAGGGACCAAAATTGTGAACTTGCATAACAGAAAGTTGGCAGCCTAACTCGATGGCACCGAATGCAGAATCAGTTGCACCAAAAAGCTAGGGTTTGGCTGAGTCTATCTAGGGTTCGGAATCGGTGGCACCAAATGCAGAATGTTGGTTGCATCGATTTTGAGTATTTGGCTTTGGACAGACTTTTGTGGAAGAGCTTGTGGGTGTATGTGGTGACTACCACTTGTGCACGTATGAGCATTTTGTTCACCAACAAAACCTTACCCCCTTTTAATAGTATTGGCTTTCCTATGGACTCAAAGTGATTTCTCACAAATGTAAAATGTAGAGTCCTCTTGCTTGAAGCTTGGCCAATGCTATTCCTTCTCCTTCTTATTCATGGGGATACTCTCAACAATCCTTTTTGCCAACCCATCTCTCTCTATGGACTTTATCTGAAATACACTAGGTGAAAGTATTAGTCCAAGAGATCATGTATGTTGTCATGAATTATCAAAAACCACCAAGGGAGCACATTGTGCTTTCAATCTCCCCCTTTTTGCTAATTGATGAGAACATGCAATCAAAGCTTCAAACAAAGATATGCATGTATATAATGAAGACTTTGAGAGACACATGACTTAGACTTGCTCCCCCTAAATGTGTGCAATCCATTTAAAGGATAGTTTCTTTGGAATGCATGGACACACATGTAGTAGAAAGGATAAAAATGAGTCATGTGTATCTTGGCTATATGCATCAAATGTATATGAATGAGGTGTATCCTTGATCAAGACTTCACTCTTGCAAACAATATGTGCAAGAAGCAAGAGATCATCTTGGTCAAAGATGTGATGCATATACTTACCTTGAGTCCTTGAGCATTCGAGCAGTAGAAATACACTTGAAAAAACAATGTTAGGAAACACAAGAGTATTCTACCAATCAAAAACAATAGAACTCCAAAGTACCAAGATATGGAGAACATATAGAAGATAGTATTACTTAAGATTGATATGTCTCAAAGATCATTTAGAACTTTCTCCCCTAGATATGAAAATGTATGACATCCTCTCCCCCTGAATCTTAGCATGTAGATATTGGGATTAGATAGGGTGGGAAAATTGTAACATGAGAAACCAAGTGCAATAAACAAATCTTTCTCCAAAATATATTTTTGTCCCCCTACATTGTTATTCTCCCCTTGTTGGAAATATGCCCTAGAGGCAATAAATAAAGTGTTTATTATTATATTTCCTTGTTCATGATAATCGTTTATTATCCATGCTATAATTGTATTAATTGGAAACATGGATACATGTGTGGATACATAGACAAACACAATGTCCCTAGTATGCCTCTAGTGAACTAGCTCGTTGATTGAAAGATGGTTAAGGTTTCCTAGCCATGGACATGAGATGTCATTTGATAACGGGATCACATCATTAGGAGAATGATGTGACGGACAAGACCCAAACTACAAAATGTAGCTTATGATCGTGTCAGTTTATTGCTACTGTTCTCTGCATGTCAAGTATATGTTCCTATGACCATGAGATCATGCAACTCACAGATATCGGAGGAGTGCCTTGTGTGTATCAAATGTCGCAACATAACTGGGTGACTATAAACGTGCTCTACAGGTGCCTCCGAGGGTGTCTGTTGAGTTGGCATGGATCAAGACTGGGATTTGTTACTTCGTGTGACGGAGAGGTATCTCAGGGCCCACTCGGTAATACAACATCACAATAAGCCTTGCTAGCAATGTGACTAAGTGTTAGTTGCGAGATCTTGTATTACGGAACGAGTAAAGAGACTTGCCAGTAACGAGGTTGAACTAGGTATGGAGATACCGACGATCGAATCTTGGGCAAGTAACATACCGAAGAACAAAGGAAACATCATACGGGATTAACTGGATCCTTGACATAGAGGTTCGACCGATAAAGATCTTCGTAGAATATGTAGGAACCAATGTGAACATCTAGGTCCTGCCATTCGTTATTGACCGTAGAGGTGTCTCGGTCATGTCTACATAGTTCTCGAACCCGCAGGGTCTGCACACTTAAGGTTTGGTGACGTTTCGGTAGTATAGAGTTATGTATGGTGGTGACCGAAGTTTGTTCGGAGTCCCAGATGAGATCCTGGACATCATGAGGACCTCCGTAATTGTCCGGAGGTAAATATTCATATATAGGAAGTCTTGTTTTGGTCACCGGAAAAGTTTCGGGCTCATCGGTAGTGTACCGGGAGTGCCGGTAGTGTACCGGGAGACCTCCGGGAGGGGTATTTCGACCCAAGAGGCTACATGGGATGTGGGAGAGTGGAAACCAGCCCTTAGTGGGCTGGTGGAACAACCACAAGAGGCCCACGTGGCTAGAAGAAAAAAGCCGAAGAGAAAAGGTGGAAAAAAAGGCAAAATAGGTGAATCCTAGTCCTACTAGGATTGGAGGTGGACTCCACCTCCTCCACCTCCTTTCGGCCGAAGCCCTTGGCTTGGGAAGCCAAGGCTGCCTCATCTCCTCCTCTCCTCTAATATATACTGGAGGTTTTAGGGTTTTTGCACTAGATTTTCAGCCACGTGCTACCCATTCCTCCAGTGCATAGTTTCTCCTCTAGATCGGATTTCTATAGTGCTTAGGTGCAGCCATGTCGGAATTGCTCCACCACCATCGCCGGAGCGCCGTCAGGCTGCCAGAGAATTCTTCTTCCTCTCCACTCCTTCTTGCTGGATCAAGACGGTGGAGATCGTCATCAAGCTGTACGTGTGTTAAACGCGGAGGTGTCGTCCGTTCGGTGCTAGATCGGAAGGATCGTGATCAAGTTCGTGGGACGGATCGTGATTGGATCGCGGGACGGATGGTGATTGGATCGCGGGATGGATCGTGATTGGATCGCGAGACGCACGACGATTTGGATCGCGAAGACGTTCGACTACACCAACCGCGTTTCTTAACGCTTCCCGCTTAGCGATCTACAAGGTTATGTAGATCCACTCTCCCTCTCATAGATGCTCATCACCATGGATAGATTTGCGTGTGCATAGGAATTTTTTTGTTTCCCATGCAACGTTCCCCAACAGTGGTATCAGAGCTAGGTTTATGTGTTGATGAGATCTCGAGTAGAACACAAAAGGTTTGTGGGCATTGATGCTTGGATTGCTTCCTCCCTTGGTCGGATTTTGGTTCAGCGGTATTGTGAGATGAAGCGGCCCGGACCAACATTACTCATACGCTTATGAGAGACCGGTTCCCTCGACGCAACTTGTTGCCTAGATGGCTTGCAGGTGGCAGTTTCTCTCACTTTAGTTGGATCGGATTCGACAAAGGCGGTCCTTGAGAAGGTTGAAAAGCAAATAATGTATCACCGTTATGGTTTATGCGTAGGTGAGAATCGTTCTTGCTAGAAACCCATAGCAGCCACGTAAAACATGCAACAACAATTAGAGGACGTCTAACTTGTTTTTGCAGGGTATGTTGTGATGTGATATGGCCAATTACATGATGTGATATATGTGATGTATGAGATGATCATGTGATGTAAAGAATTTCACGACTTGCATGTCGATGAGTATGGCAACCGGCAGGAGCCATAGGGTTGTCTTTAATTATTGTATGACCTGCGTGTCAATCATTAAGCGCTATGTAATGCTTTACTTTATCGCTAAACGGTAGCAATAGTGGTAGAAGCATGTTGGGCGCGACAACCCCGATGGCGACACGTTGATGGAGATCAAGATGATGGAGATCATGGTGTCTTGCCGGTGACGATGGAGATCATGCCGATGCTTTCAAGATGGAGATCTAAAGCACAAGTTCATGGCCATATCATGTCACTTATGAATTGCATGTGATGTTAATCCTTTTATGCACCTTGTTTTTCTTAGTACGACGGTAGCATTATAAGGTGATCCCTCACTTAAATTTCAAGATAAATTGTGTTCTCCCGGAGTGTGCACCGTTGCAAAAGTTCGTCGTGTTGAGACACCATGTGATGATCGGGTGTGATAGACTCTACGTTCACATACAACGGGTGCAAGCCAGTGTTGCACGCGCAGAACACTCGGGTTAAACTTGACGAGCCTAGCATGTACAGACATGGCCTCGGAACACAAGATACCGAAATGTCAAACATGAGTCATATAGTAGATATGATCAACATAATGATGTTCACCATTGAAGCCACCTCAACTCACGTGATGATCGGACTTGAGTTGGTGAATTTGGATCATGTGACACTCAGATGACCTGAGGGATGTCAATTTGAGTGGGAGCTTTAGTAATTTGATTAACTAAACTCATTATCTTGAACAATAGTCTAAGTGAACTTTGCATATTTATGTTGTAGATCAATGGCTCGTGTAGTAGCACCCCTAAATTTTAATGCGTTCCTAGAGAAAGCTAAGTTGAAAGATGATGGAAGTAACTTTGTTGAATGGGCCCATAATCTGAGGATTATCCTCACGGCTTCCCAGAAATCATATGTCCTTGATGCACCGCTTGGTGACCAACCAGAAGACATGACCTCCGAAGACGTTAAGAACGTTTGGGAGGCACGTACTGGAGATTACTCAATAGTTCAGTGTGCAATATTGTATGGCTTAGAACCGGGACTTCAAAGACATTTTGAACGTCATGGAGCATATGAGATGTTCCAGGAGTTGAAGTTTATCTTTCAGAAGAATGCCCGGATCGAGAGGTATGAAACCTCTGATAAGTTCTATGCTTGCAAGATGGAGGAGAATGGGTCTATCAGTGAACACATACTCAGAATGTCTGGGTATTCAACTCGTCTAGCAGAGTTGGGAATTGCCCTTCCGCCAGAGGCGATCACTGATAGAGTTCTTCAATCACTGCCACCTAGTTACAAGAGCTTTGTGATGAACTATAACATGCACGGGATGAACAAGTCAGTCGCCGAGCTATTTGCGATGCTAAAAGTCGCTGAGTCTGAAATCCAGAAAGAACATCAAGTGTTGATGGTCAATAAAACCACTAGTTTCAAGAAAAATGGCAAGGTCAAGGGCAAGGGCAAGAAGGGTAAAACCAATAAGGATGGCAAAGCAGTTGCTACTCCTCTAAAGAAGCCCAAGCATGGACCCAAGCCAGAAACTGAGTGCTTTCATTGCAAGGGAACTGGTCACTGGAAGCGGAACTGCCCCAAGTACCTGGCTGACAAGAAGGTGGCCAACGACAAACAAGGTATATATGATATACATGTTATTGATGTCTACCTTACTAGCTCCCGTAGTAGTGCCTGGGTATTTGATACCGGTTCGGTTGCTCACATTGGCAACTCAAAGCAGGAACTACGGAATAAACGAAGGCTGGCAAAGGATGAAGTGACGATGCGTGTGGGAAATGGTTCCAAGGTTGATGTGATCGCCATTGGCACGCTCTCTCTTCGATTACCATCGGGATTAGTGATGAACCTGAATAATTGTAATTTAGTGCCTGCGTTAAGCATGACCATTATATCTGGATCTTGTTTATTGCGAGACGGTTACTCATTTAAGTCAGAGAATAAAGGTTGTTCTATTTATATGAGTAATATCTTTTATGGTCATGCACCCAATGTTAGGGGTTTATTCATATTGAATCTTGATAGTGATGACACACATGTTCATAACATTGATGCCAAAAGATGTAGAGTTGATAATGATAGTACCACTTTCTTGTGGCACTGCCGTTTAGGTCATATTTGTTGGGGAACGTCGCATGGGAAACAAAAAATTTCCTACGCACACGCAAACCTATCCATGGTGATGAGCATCTACGAGAGGGAGAGTGGATCTACATACCCTTGTAGATCGCTAAGCGGGAAGCGTTAAGAAACGCGGTTGGTGTAGTCGAACATCTTCGCGATCCAAATCGCCGAGCGTCCCGCGATCTCATCACGATCCGTCCCGCGATCCAATCACGATCCGTCCCGTGAACTCATCACGATCCGTCCCGCGATCTCATCACGATCCGTCTCACGATCTTGATCACGATCTGTCCCGCGAACTCATCACGATCCATTCCGTGATCACATCATGAACCGTCTCGCGATCTTGATCACGGTCCTTCCGATCTAGCGCCGAACAGACGGCACCTCCGCGTTCAGCACACGTGCAGCTTGATGACGATCTCCACCGTCTTGATCCAGCAAGAGGAGGTGTAGAGGAGAGAGAGTTCACCGGCAGCGTGACGATGCTCCGGTGATGGTGGTGGAGCAATTCCGGCAGGGCTTCGCCTAAGCGCTGCAGAAAACCGATCTAGAGGAGAAACTATGCACCGGTGGAACGGGTAGCACGTGGCCGGAAATTCTGTCCAAAAACCACCCAATCCACTAGTATATATAGGAGGAGAGGAGAGGAGAGGCAGCCAAGGCCTTTGGGTCAGCCGAAATAGGAGGTGGGAGCAATCCTACTTCACCTCCAATCCAAGTTGGAGTAGGATTGCCTCCTATTGGCTGATTTTCCACTTTTTGCTTTAGGACTTTCTCTCCTGCACCATGGGCCTTTGTGGCTATTTTCCCAGCCCACTAAGGGCTGGTTATTATTCTCCCACAGCCCATGGACCTCTTGGGGTCGAAATACCCCTCCCGGAGGTCCCCCGGTACACTACCGACACTCCCGGTACACTACCGATACTCCCGGTACACTACCGATGAGCCCGAAACTTTTCCGGAAACCAAACTGGGACTTCCTATATATGAATCTTTACCTCTGGACCATTCCGGAGCTCCTCGTGACGTCCGGGATCTCATACGGGACTCCGAACAACCTTTGGTCACCACCATACATAACTCTACACTACCGAAACGTCACCGAACCTTAAGTGTGCAGACCCTGCGGGTTCGAGAACTATGTAGACATGACCGAGACACCTCTACAGTCAATAACAAATGGCGGGACCTGGACGTCCACATTGGTTCCTACATATTCTATGAAGATCTTTATCGGTCGAACCTCTATGTCAAGGATTCAGTTAATCCCGTATAACATTCCCTTTGTTCTTCGGTATGTTATTTGCCCGAGATTCGATCGTCGGTATCTCCATACCTAGTTCAACCTCGTTACCGGCAAGTCTCTTTACTCGTTCCATAATACAAGATCCCGCAACGAACAATTAGTCACATTGCTTGCAAGGCTCATTGTGATGTTGTATTACCGAGTGGGCCCTGAGATACCTCTCCGTCACACGGAGTAACAAATCCCAGTCTCGATCCATGCCAACTCAACAGACACCATCGGAGATACCTGTAGAGCACCTTTATAGTCACCCAGTTACGTTGCGACGTTTGATACACACAAGGCACTCCTCCGATATCCGTGAGTTGCATGATCTCATGGTCATAGGAACATATACTTGACATGCAGAAAACAGTAGCAATAAACTGACACGATCATATGCTATGTTTGTAGTTTGGGTCTTATCCATCACATCATTCTCCTAATGATGTAATCCCGTTATCAAATGACATCTCATGTCCATGGCTAGGAAACCTTAACCATCCTTTGATCAATGAGCTAGTCCATTAGAGGCATACTAGGGACATGGTTTTGTCTATGTATCCACACATGCATTTAAGTCTCCGATCAATACAATTATAGCATGGATAATAAACGATTATCATGAACAAGGAAATATGATAATAACTAATTTATTATTGCCTCTAGGGCATATTTCCAACAGTCTCCCACTTGCACTAGAGTCAATAATCTAGTTCACATCACCATGTGATTCGCATTGTTATGAATCTAACACCCAATGAGTTTTGGGGCTCGATCATGCTTTGCATGTGAGAGAGGTCTTATAGTTAACGGGTCTGCGATATTCAGATCCGTGTGTACTTTGCAAATCTCTATGTCAAACCGTAAATACTGCTACCACACTCCACTTGGTACTATTTCCAAATGGCTGCTCCACTATACGTATCCAGATTGCTACTACTAGTCATCCGGATAGGAGTTAAAGCTTGCATCGACGTAACTCTTTACGACGAACTCTTTATCACCTCCACAATCAAGAAACATTTCCTTAGTCCTCTGGTTACTAAGGATAATTCCGACCGCTGTCCAGTGATCCACTCCTGGACCACTCTTGTACCCCTTGACAGACTCATGGCAAGGCACACATAGGTGCGGTACACAGCATGGCATAATATAGAGCCTATGGCTAAGGCATAGGGGACGACGTTCGTCCTTTCTCTTTCTTCTGCCGTTGTCGAGCTTTGAGTCTCACTCAACTTCACACCTTACAAATCAGACGAGAACTATTTCTCTGGCTGATCCATTTTGAACTCTTTCAAAATCTTGTCAAGGTATACACTCATTGAAAGTCTCATCAAGCATCTTGATCTATCTCTATAGATTTTGATGCTCAACAATTAGGTAGCTTTATCCAGGTCTTCCTTTGAAAATCACTTTCCAAATGACCGTTTTATGCTTTCCAGAAACTCTACATTATTTCTGATCAACAATATGTCATCCACATATACTTATCAGAAATTCTATAGTGCTCCCACTCACTTTATTGCAAATACAAGTTTCTCGTAAACTTTGTATAAACATCAAAAATTTTGTCACCTCATCAAAGCGTATATTCCAACTCCGAGATGCTTGCTTCAGTCCATGGAAGGATCACCGAAGCTTTCACACCTTTTAGCATCCTTAGGCCCGACAAAACCTTCTGGTTGTATCACATACAACCTTTCCTCAAGTAAACCGTTAAGGAAACGATGTTTTGACATCCATCTGCCAGATTTCATAATTGAAAACACAACAACTGCTAACATAATTCCAACAGACTTTAGCACCACTACGAGTGAGAAAGTCTCATCGTAGTCAACTCCTTGAACTTGTCACAAACATCTTTGCAACAAGTCGAGCTTTACAAATAGTGACATTCACCATCAGTGTCTGCCTTCATTTTAAAGATCCATTTGTACTCAACGACCTGCCGTCCAACGAGCAAGTCTACCAAAGTCTACACTTGGTTTTCATACATGGATCCTATCTCGGATTTCATGGCCTCTAACCATTTGTCGGAATCCGGGCCCATCATCGCTTCTCCATAGCTCGTAGGTTCATCGTTGTCCAACAACATGATCTCCAAGACAGAGTTGTCGTACCACTTAGGAGTAGTACACATCCTTGTCGACCTACGAAGTTCGATAGTAACTTGATCCTGAAGCTTCATGATCATCATCATTAACTTCCTCTTCAACTAACCTAGGCTTCACAGAAACATCTTTCTGCGCTGCGCTACTCTCTGGTTGAACAAAGGTTCAATAACCTCATCAAGTTCTATCTTCCTCCCACTCAATTCTTTCGAGAGAAACATTTCCTCGAGAAAGGATCCGTTTAAGCAACAAACATTTTGCACTAGGATTTGAGATTGAAGGTTCACCCAACTGATCTTAGGGTATTCTATGAAGATGCAATTTGTCCGCCTTGGGTTCGACCTCATTAGGTGAAAACATTTTCCACACAAGTGTCACATCCCAAAATATTAAGAAATGACAGCTTAGATTTCTATCAAACCATAATTCACATGGTGTCATCTCAACGGATTTAGATGGTGCCCTATTTAAAGTGAATGTAGTTGTCTCTAATGCATAACCCCAAAAATTATAGTAGTAAAACGATAAGAGACATCACAGTATGCACTATATCAATAGAGCATGACTATGATGTTCGGACACACCATCACACCATGGTGTTCCAGGTGGCATTAGTTGTGAAACAAATTTCACGTTGTCTTAAGTTGTATGCCAAACTCGTAACTCAGATATTCACCTCCACGATCATATCGCGGTCATTTTTATCTTCTTGTCACGATGATCTTTAAACTTCACTCTGAATTTGCTTGAACCTTTCAAACGATTCAGACTTGTGTTTCATTAAGTAAATATACACTATATCTACTCAAATCATCAGTGAAGGTAAGAAAATAACGATATCCACTGCACGCTACAAGACTCACTAGATTGCATACATCAACATGTATCATTTCCAATGAATCACTTGCCCGCTCCATCCAACGGGGTCTTTTAGTCATCTTGCCCAAGAGGCATGGTTCGCATGTCTCAACCGATTCGAAATCGAATGAGTCCAAATATCCATCACCATGGAGTTTCTTCATGCGCTTTATACCAATATGACATTTTGCGGCAGTGCCACAAGTATGTGGTACTATCATTATTTAACTTTGTATCTTTTGACATCAATGTTATGAACATGTGTATTACTACGATCAAGATTTCAACAAACCATTCTCACTGGGTGCATGACCATTGAAGGTATTATTCATGTAACCAGAATAACTATTATTCTCTGACTTAAATGAATAACCGTATTGCAACAAACATGATCTAATCATGTTCATGCTCAACGCAAAACACCAAATAACATTTATTTAGGTTCGTCACTAATCCTGAACGTAGAGAGAGCGTGTGATGTTGATCACATCAACCTTGGAAACATTTCCAACACACATCGTCACCTCACCCTTAGCTAGTTCTCCGTTTATTCCGTAGCTTTTATTTCGAGTTACTAACATTTAGCAACCGAACCGGTATCCAATACCCAGGTGCTACTAGGAGTACTAGCAAGGTACACATCAATAACTCGTATATCAAATATACTTCTGTCGATGTTGCCAGCCTTCTTATCTACCAAGTATCTAGGGTTGTTCTGCTTCAGCGACCTCTCACCTCATAATAGAAGCACTTAGTCTCGGGTTTGAGTTCAACTTTGGGTTGCTTCACTGGAGCAGCAACTGACTTGCTATCCATGAAGTTTCCCTCCTTGCTCTTGCCCTTGTCAAAACTAGTGGTTTGATTAACCATCAACACTTGACGCTCCTTTTTGATTTCTAACTTCGCGGTGTCAAACATCGCGAACAGCTCAGGGATCAATACTTCTATCCCTGGTGTATTATAGTTCATCACTAAGTTCTAGTAGCTTTAGTGACAGTGACTTGGAGAACTATATCAATCACTATCTTATCTGGAAGATCAACTCCCACTTGATTCAAGCGATTGTAGTACCCAGACAATCTGAGTACAGGCTCAACGATTGAGCTATTCTCCTTCATCTTACAGGCAAAGAATCTTGTTGGAGATCTCATATCTCGCAACACAGGCATGAGCCTGAGATCACAATCTCTGCTCCTAGAACATCTCATATGTTCCGTGACGTTCAAAACGTTTCGGAGCCTCAATTCTAAGCCGTAATGCATGACGCACTAAACTATCAAGTAGTCATCGAAACGTGCCTGTCAGATGTTCACAACATCTATAGACGACGCTAGAGGGGGTGGCGCACCGAGCGGTGCATTAAGGACATAAGCCTTCTGTGCAGCAATGAGGACAATCCTCAGATCACGGACCTAGTCCGCAATTTTGCTACCAACATCTTTCAATTCTATTTCTCTAGGAACATATAAAAATACAAGGGAGCTACAGCGCGAGCTAGTAATCTACAACATAATTTGCAAAGACACTTTGACTATGTTCACGATAATGAGTTCAATTAATCATATTACTTAAGAACTCCCACTCAAATTGACATCCCTCCGATCATTCGAGTGATACATGATCCAAATTCACCAACTCAAGTCCGATCATCACGTGAGTTGAGGTGGCTGCAATGGTCAACATCATTATGTTGATCATATCTACTATATGACTCATGTTCGACCTTTCGGTCTCTCGTGTTCCGAGGCCATGTCTGTACATGCTAGCCTCGTCAAGTTTAACCCGAGTGTTCTGCACGTGCAAATCTGGCTTGCACCCGTTGTATGTGAACGTAGAGTCTATCACATCCGATCATCACGTGGTGTCTCAACACGACGAACTTTCGCAACGGTGCACACTCGGGGAGAACACAATTTATCTTGAAATTAAGTGAGGGATCACCTTATAATGCTACCGTCGTCCTAAGCAAAACAAGGTGCATAAAAAGGATTAACATCACATGCAAATCATAAGTGACATGATATGGCCATGAACTTGTGCTTTTGATCTCCATCTAGAAAGCACCGGCATGATCTCCATCGTCACCGGCATGACACCATGATCTCCATCATCTTGATCTCCATCAACGTGTCGCCATCGGGGTTGTCACGCCCTGCATGCTTCTACTACTATTGCTACCGTAGCGATAAAGTAAAGCATTACATAGCGCTTAATGATTGACACGTAGGTCATACAATAATTAAAGACAACCCTATGGCTCCTGCCGGTTGCTGTACTCATCGACATGCAAGTCGTGATAATCTATACATCACATGATCATCTGATACATCACACATATCTCGTCATGTAATTGGCCATATCACATCACAACATACCCTGCAAAAACAAGTTAGACGTCCTCTAATTGTTGTTGCATATTTTACGTGGCTGCTACGGGTATCTAGCAAGAACGATTCTCACCTACGCATAAACCACAACGGTGATACACTAGTTTGCTTTTCAACCTTCTCAAGGACCGCCTTTGTCGAATCCGATCCAACTAAAGTGAGAGAAACTGTCACCCGCAAGCCATCTAGGCAACAAGTTGCGTCGAGGGAACCGGTCTCTCGTAAGCGTACGAGTAATGTTGGTCCGGGCCGCTTCATCTCACAATCCCGCTGAACCAAAATATGACCAAGGGAGGAAGCAATCTAAGCATCAACGCCCACAAACCTTTTGTGTTCTACTCGAGATCTCATCGAACCATCAACCTAGCTCATGATGCCACTGTTGGGGAACGTCGCATGGGAAACAAAAAATTTCCTACGCACACGCAAACCTATCCATGGTGATGAGCATCTACGAGAGGGAGAGTGGATCTACATACCCTTGTAGATCGCTAAGCGGGAAGCGTTAAGAAACACGGTTGGTGTAGTCGAACATCTTCGCGATCCAAATCGCCGAGCGTCCCGCGATCTCATCACGATCCGTCCCGCGATCCAATCACGATCCGTCCCGTGAACTCATCACGATCCGTCCCGCGATCTCATCACGATCCGTCTCACGATCTTGATCACGATCTGTCCCGCGAACTCATCACGATCCATTCCGTGATCACATCACGAACCGTCTCGCGATCTTGATCACGGTCCTTCCGATCTAGCGCCGAACAGACGGCACCTCCGCGTTCAGCACACGTGCAGCTTGATGACGATCTCCACCGTCTTGATCCAGCAAGAGGAGGTGTAGAGGAGAGAGAGTTCACCGGCAGCGTGACGATGCTCCGGTGATGGTGGTGGAGCAATTCCGGCAGGGCTTCGCCTAAGCGCTGCAGAAAACCGATCTAGAGGAGAAACTATGCACCGGTGGAACGGGTAGCACGTGGCCGGAAATTCTGTCCAAAAACCACCCAATCCACTAGTATATATAGGAGGAGAGGAGAGGAGAGGCAGCCAAGGCCTTTGGGTCAGCCGAAATAGGAGGTGGGAGCAATCCTACTTCACCTCCAATCCAAGTTGGAGTAGGATTGCCTCATATTGGCTGATTTTCCACTTTTTGCTTTAGGACTTTCTCTCCTGCGCCATGGGCCTTTGTGGCTGTTTTCCCAGCCCACTAAGGGCTGGTTATTATTCTCCCACAGCCCATGGACCTCTTGGGGTCGAAATACCCCTCCCGGCGGTCCCCCGGTACACTACCGGCACTCCCGGTACACTACCGATGAGCCCGAAACTTTTCCGGAAACCAAACTGGGGCTTCCTATATATGAATCTTTACCTCCAGACCATTCCGGAGCTCCTCGTGACGTCCGGGATCTCATCCGGGACTCCGAACAACCTTCGGTCACCACCATACATAACTCTACACTACCGAAACGTCACCGAACCTTAAGTGTGCAGACCCTGCGGGTTCGAGAACTATGTAGACATGACCGAGACACCTCTACAGTCAATAAAAAATGGCGGGACCTGGACGTCCACATTGGTTCCTACATATTCTATGAAGATCTTTATCGGTCGAACCTCTATGTCAAGGATTCAGTTAATCCCGTATAACGCTCCCTTTGTTCTTCGGTATGTTACTTGCCCGAGATTCGATCGTCGGTATCTCCATACCTAGTTCAACCTCGTTACCGGCAAGTCTCTTTACTCGTTCCATAATACAAGATCCCGCAACGAACAATTAGTCACATTGCTTGCAAGGCTCATTGTGATGTTGTATTACCGAGTGGGCCCTGTGATACCTCTCCGTCACACGGAGTAACAAATCCCAGTCTCGATCCATGCCAACTCAACAGACACCATCGGAGATACCTGTAGAGCACCTTTATAGTCACCCAGTTACGTTGCGATGTTTGATACACACAAGGCACTCCTCCGATATCCGTGAGTTGCATGATCTCATGGTCATAGGAACATATACTTGACATGCAGAAAACAGTAGCAATAAACTGACACGATCATATGCTATGTTTGTAGTTTGGGTCTTATCCATCACATCATTCTCCTAATGATGTGATCCCGTTATCAAATGACATCTCATGTCCATGGCTAGGAAACCTTAACCATCCTTTGATCAACGAGCTAGTCCATTAGAGGCATACTAGGGACATGGTTTTGTCTATGTATCCACACATGCATTTAAGTCTCCGATCAATACAATTATAGCATGGATAATAAACGATTATCATGAACAAGGAAATATGATAATAACTAATTTATTATTGCCTCTAGGGCATATTTCCAACAATATTGGTGTAAAACGCATGAGGAAGCTCCATGCTGATGGACTTTTGGAGTCACTTGATTTTGAATCACTTGACACATGTGAACCATGTCTCATGGGCAAGATGACTAAAACGCCGTTCTCTGGTACACTGGAACGGGCGAGTGACTTATTGGAAATCATACATACTGATGTGTGCGGTCCAATGAATGTTACAGCGCGTGGTGGATATCGTTATTTTCTCACCTTCACTGATGACTTAAGTAGATATGGGTATATTTACATAATGAAACACAAGTCTGGAACGTTTGAAAAGTTCAAGCAATTTCAGAGTGAAGTTGAGAATCATCGTAATAAGAAGATTAAGTTCCTGCGATCTGATCGAGGAGGTGAATATCTGAGTTATGAGTTTGGCAGTCACTTAAGACAGTGTGGAATTGTGTCACAGTTGACACCGCCCGGAACACCACAGCGTAATGGTGTGTCCGAACATCGTAATCGAACCTTATTAGATATGGTGCGTTCTATGATGTCTCTTGCTAATTTGCCAGTATCGTTTTGGGGTTATGCATTAGAGACAGCTGCATTCACTTTAAATAGGGCACAACAAAATCCGTTGAGATGACGCCATATGAACTGTGGTTTGGCAATAAGCCAAAGTTGTCGTTTCTTAAAGTTTGGGGATGTGATGCTTATGTCAAAAAGCTTCAGCCTGAAAAGCTAGAACCCAAAGCGGAGAAATGCCTCTTCATGGGATACCCGAAAGAGACAGTCGGGTATACCTTCTATCTCAGATCCGAAGGCAAAGTGTTTGTCGCTAAGAACGGAACATTTCTTGAGAAAGAGTTTCTCTCGAAAGAATTGAGTGGGAGGAAAATAGAGCTTGATGAGGTTATTGAACCTTTACTTCAACCAGAAAGTAGCACAACGCAGAAAGATGTTTCTGTGGGACCTATGATGGTAGAAGAGGAAGTTAATGATGATGATCATGAAGCTTCGGATCAAGCTGCTATTGAACCTCGTAGGTCGACAAGGCTACGTACTACCCCTGAGTGGTACGGCAACCCTGTCTTGGAGTTCATGTTGTTGGACAACAATGAACCTACGAGCTATGGAGGAGCATTGATGGGCCTGGATTCCGAGAAATGGTTAGAGGCCATGAAATCCAAGATGGGATCCATGTATGAAAACAAAGTATGGACTTTGGAAGTATTACCTGAAGGGCGAAAGGCCATTCAGAACAAATGGATCTTTAAGAAGAAGACAGACGCGGACGGTAATGTCACCATCTATAAAGCTCGACTTGTGGCAAAGGGTTTTTCACAAGTTCAAGGAGTTGACTACGATGAGACCTTCTCACCCGTAGCGATGCTTAAGTCTGTCAGAATCATGTTAGCAATAGCTGCTTATTTCGACTATGAAATTTGGCAGATGGATGTCAAAACAGCGTTCCTCAACGGTTTCCGTGAGGAAGAGTTGTATATGATGCAACCCGAAGGTTTTGTCGGTCTAGAGAATGCTGACAAAGTTTGCAAACTCCAGCGATCCATTTATGGACTGGTGCAAGCATCTCGGAGTTGGAATAAGCGCTTTGATGAGGTGATCAAAGCGTTTGAGTTTATACAAGTTTACAGAGAAGCTTGTATTTACAAGAAAGTGAGTGGGAGCTCTATAGCGTTTCTAGTATTATATGTGGAGGACATATTGCTGATTGGAAACAATATAGAAATGTTGGAAAGCGTGAAGGAATATTTGAACAAGAGTTTTTCAATGAAGGACCTAGGAGAAGCTGCTTTCATATTAGGCATTAAGATCTATAGAGATAGATCGAGACGCTTAATAGCACTTTCACACAGCACATACCTTGATAAAGTTTTGAAGAAGTTCAAAATGGAACAGTCCAAGAAGGGGTTCTTGCCTGTGTTACAAGGTGTGAAGTTGAGTAAGACTCAATGCCTAGTAACTGCAGAAGATAGAGAAAAGATGAGTGTCATCCCCTATGCTTCAGCCATAAGCTCTATTATGTATGCAATGTTGTGCACAAGACCCGATGTCAGCCTTGCCATAAGTATGGCCGGAAGGTTTCAAAGTGATTCTGGAATGGAGCACTGGCAAGCGGTCAAGAATATCCTTAAGTACCTGAAAAGGACTAAGGAAATGTTTCTCGTTTATGGGGGTGATGAAGAGCTCGTCGTAAAGGGTTACGTCGATGCAAGCTTTGACACTGTTCCGGACGACTCTAAGTCGCAAACTGGATATGTATTTATTGTTAACGGGGGAGCGGTAAGCTGGTGCAGTTCCAAGCAAAGCGTGGTAGCTGATTCTACGTGTGAAGCGGAATACATCGCAGCCTCGGAGGCGGCGAAAGGAAGGTGCCGTCCGTTCGGTGCTAGATCGGAAGGATCGTGATCAAGTTCGTGGGACGGATCATGATCAAGTTCGTGGGACCGATCGTGATCGGATCGCGGGATGGATCGTGATTGGATCGCGGGACGGATCGTGATTGGATCGCGGGACGCACGGCGATTTCGATCGCGAAGACATTCGACTACACCAACCGCGTTTCTTAACGCTTCCCGCTTAGCGATCTACAAGGGTATGTAGATCCATTCTCCCTCTCGTAGATGCTCATCACCATGGATAGATCTGCGTGTGCGTACAAATTTTTTTGTTTCCCATGCAACGTTTCCCAACACCCCTTGTTTATGTAATTATAAACTTTGATATTCTCCTCTCCCCCTAAATCATATCTCCCCCTTTGCATAAGCATGTATCTCCCTCTTTGGCTTTGAAGCTTTGTATAGCTCTCCCCCTTTGGCATTAATTTCCAAAAAGGTCAGACATAGGGTCAGATACAAGGATCATTGAATAAAACAGGATCCTTGAGAACAAGGGTCATTGAATGTAGGAGTCATAGACAATGAAAAACAGGAAAAAAATTGAGATCTTGCAGAACTTCTCCTCCTTTAAGTTAGGGATCCTTGAATGTATCTCTTCCCCTTTTTTTAAAGGATCATCGAAGGATAGAGAAAATACATAAAGGAACACAAGAAATATTTACAATTACAAGCACAAGAAGAAATATGACAGAAAGTCGATGGCTGTGATATAGATTTGTCGATGATACCGAGTTAATGTTATGCAGCTCATCTGCTAAATCGGTAGATCCGAGTTCTTTGTATCAGAGGCTCCGAGGTGTAACTCAAAAACTTGGATGAATTTGAAAATTTATCAAAGTCAAAATTGCAAATGAAAATCAAACAAGGAAGAGCATCAAAAGATTTGTACCAATTGCGAATATTTACAGATAGGTATCAACTAAGAAATATTTGACTGGTTCCAAGAAATTTTGCGATTTGAGAGTGAACCAACCAAAAAATTAACTAGATAATGGGCGGTGACTAGGTCACCTATATTAGAGTATATTGACTTAGGAGCCAAGCAAGATTGCTTGATTATAGGTCATACTCATCGTTAAGCTCAAAATGGGGTTACCATTTTTCGATCAAGCATTTTAATGTCTTTATATCACTTGAGTTGCTTTAGCTCATGACTTAGAGTAAAGCCTTTTTCAAGGATATGAATACATACCTTTGAGTGATGTTGTTGACGTGGCTTGTAGGTGAACTTGATGAGGATGCTCGAAGTTGATGAAGATCATCTTGAGTTGGGAGCAATCATTGTTGTTTTTGTTCACTCTTCACCTACATGGGTTAGTCACGCAAGAAAAACATGATATATCTAAATTACATGATACCAATTTGAGATTTAGAAAATAAGGGATATATGTCAAGGATATGTTTTGTTGTCTTCTTCCTTCCATCATCAAAGCGAGGTTGTGGATACTTGGTCATGAAAAGATTGCTCAAGATAAGACTTGATGGCAATCTTGTGGAGTGTAGTTCTTCCAAGTACCTACAAAAGGGTTAGATGCAAGACAAAGGAGCATAGAATTCCAAGATATGATATTCAAGGTAATAGCATGGAATAAACAATGAAGCTCATCCCCTTGCATGCATCCAAGTGAGCTTAGCTCAAGTTTGAAGCATCAATGATGTTCAACTCACTCCTCAAGTGGCAAAACACTTTTTCATCAAGTGGCTTAATAAAGATATCGGCCAATTGCTTGTTAGTACAAACATGTTTAAGATTAATATCTCCTTTGGCAACATGATCACGAATGAAATGATGTTGAACTTGAATATGCTTGGTTCGAGAATGTTGCACGGGATTATGACCAATCTGAATAGCACTTTCATTGTCACAAAGTAATGGCACATTTTTAACATAGATTCCATAATCTTTAAGCGTTTGTGTCATCCATAACAATTGCGCACAACATGATCTAGCAGCAATATATTCAACTTCGGCGGTAGATAGAGATACCGAGTTGTGTTTCTTGGATGACCAAGACACAAGAGATGTACCAAGAAATTGACATGTACCCGAGGTGGATTTCTATCAACCTTGTCATCAACATACTCCGAGTCGGAGTAGCCAACAAGATTAAAGGAAGATCCCTTGGGATACCAAATGCCAAAGTTTGGTATGAATCATGTATCTCACAATATGTTTCACAGACTTAAGATGGCATTCTTTAGGTGCAGCTTGATATCTAGCACACATGCAAACGCTAAGTATAATATCGGGACGGGAGTCACATAGATAAAAGCAATGAACCAATCATTGATCGATAAACCTTTTGATCAACCGATTCACCCTCCTTAGTGAGATCATCGTGTCTGCTAGTGGGCATGGGAGTTTTCAGACCTTTGCACTCTTGCATGTTGAACTTCTTGCATAAATCCTTGGTGTATTTTGTTTCAGAGATGAATGTACCTTCTCTCGTTTGCTTGATTTGTAGACCAAGAAAGAATTCAGTTCACACATCATAGACATCTCATACTTCTCTGACATCAACCCTCCAAATCTCTCACTGAATTGTGAGTTAGTAGATCCAAAGATTATATCATCCACATAAATTTGGCACACAAATAATTCACCTTTAACTCTCTTTGTGAATAAGGTTGCATAAATTTTACCAATTTCAAATCCTTTTTCAATAAGAAACTTCGTTAGGTATTTATGCCAAGCACGAGGAGCTTGCTTAATACCATATAAAGCTTTGCGAAGTTTGTAAACATGGTCAGGTTTCTTAAGATTTACAAAACTAGGTGGTTGCTTAACATAGACCTCTTCTTCAATCTCACCATTTAAGAATGCACTTTTAATGTCCATTTGGTAAAGCGTGATATCATGGTCATTAGCATAAGCAAGAAGGATTCGAATGGCTTCTAGTCTAGCAACAGGGGCGTAGGTCTCATCGTAGTCCATACCTTCGACTTGCATGTATCTTTGAGCTACGAGGCGAACCTTGTTGCGTACAAATTGACCGTCTTCATCTTTCTTGTTGCGAAAAACCCATTTCGTGTCGATGACGTTTTGGTCTTCCTTGGATTTCTCCACGAGTGTCCACACTTCGTTCCTTTTGAAGTTGTGAAGCTCCTCATGCATAGCGTTCACCCAATCCGCGTCTTCAAGAGCTTGTTCTACCTTCAAAGGTTCAATACTAGAGATGAAAGAATAATGCTCACAAAAGTTAGCCAAGCGAGTTTTAGAGCGAGTGATCCTGCCGGTTTGTATGTCACCAAAGATTTGGTTTAGGGGATGGTTCTTGGTCACTTGTGCTCGAACTCGGGTCAACTTCCAATTGTTGGATGGTGGAGCTTCTTATTCATCATCATCTCCGTCGTCTTCGTTGTTGTTGAAGGTGTCGTTCCCTTGAGGTGGTGATGAAGGAAGTGGTGGTGGATCTTCAGGATGTACTTCCTCCTCCTCTTCATCTTATTGTGTACCACTTGTGGATGCTTCCATGTCATGTTGTCAGTAGCCTTGGTATGAAGTTAGAGCTTCCACTTGGGTTGATGAAGTACTTTCCTTCACCTTTGTGGGGCAAATCTTGCCGATGGGCAAGTCTTGGATAGCTTCTGAAGGATCTTTATCACCTACATCATTTGGCAACTGTTCGACTTGCGAAGCATTAGACTCATCGAACTTCACATCTACCATCTTTTCAACTTTTCTAGTGAAGTTGTTGTAGACACGGTAAGTGTGAGAGTTCGATCCATAACCAAGTAAGAAACCTTCATGAGATTTGGGAGAAAATTTAGCACGACGATGCTTATCGAGAATGTAACACTTGGAGCCGAATACTTGAAAGTATCCAACTTGGGGTTTGTTACCGGTGAGAAGCTCATATGCTATTTTACCAAGAAGCTTGTGAAAGTAGAGTCGATTTGTGGCATGACATGCTGTTTCCATGGCTTCTGCCCAAAAGTGTCTTGGCGTCTTGTATTCGCCAAGCATCATTCTTGCCATGTCAATGAGGGTTCGGTTCTTTCTCTCAACAACTCCATTTTGTTGAGGCGTGTATGTAGCCGAGAACTCATGTGAAATACCCTCTTCGTCAAGAAAGGTATCCACATGGGTGTTCTTGAACTCCAATCCGTTATTGCTTTGAACCTTCTTGATCTTCACTTCAAACTGATTTTGCGCTTTGTGTGCAAAGTTCTTGAAGATCTTTTGTACCTGCGACTTATCATCAAGAAAGAATACTCACGTAAATATGGAAAAATCATCAACTATAACTAGACCATAGGAATTTCCACCCAGACTCTTGTACGCATTGGGACCAAAAAGTTCCATGTGAAGTAACTCGAGTGGTCTCCTAGTACTCATGATATTCTTAATGGGATGACTTCCACCTACTTGCTTTCCCGCTTGACAAGCACTACAAAGTCTATCTTTGTCAAATATAACATCTTTAACACCAAGAATGTGATCGCCCTTGATAAGCTTATCTAGATTGTGCATGCCTACATGTCCAAGTCTTCTATGCCATAGCCAACCTTTAGATGATTTTGCAATGAGACAAGTACGACATTGGGCCTTTTTAGTGAAATCAACAATGTGTAGATCACCTCTACGAATACCGGTAAAGACAATTTTGTGATTATCAAATCGAAACACTTGGCAATCTACTTTAGTAAATAGCACATTGAAACCAAAGTCTGCTAGTCTAGATACGGAAAGAAGATTGTAGCCAAGGGATTCGACAAGCATCACATTTTGAATGGAGCTATCATGAGATATGGCCACCTTACCAAGGTCAAGTATCTTACCCTTTGAGTTGTCTCCAAAGGTCACGTACCTCCGAGGACCTTGATTATGCATGATCTCTTGGAACATGTCTTTATCACCAGTCATGTGATCCGTGCATCCACTGTCGAGAATCCACTCTTTTCTGTCGGACATGTAATCCTCGAAGTTCGCCATTAGACTTAGATTCCTCATGATCTTTTCATGCTCGATGTCGAACAACTCATCTTCATCATAGTAGCCATGTTCTTCATTGTCATCATTTGATGGAATCTCCTCGTCATAGAAACTAGGAGACTCATTAAAATCGTAACCATGACAATGTTCAAGTTTATGAATGTGAATGGCTTCAATAAAAATGTTGTTGATAGTAGTGACATCTCCTTTAGCATGCATGAGATCACGGAGCTCAAATAGGCATTTATCAAAGTTTGGATCATTAGGCTTCATTTTGTGAAAAAAAAATGGTTTTATGAATAATTTCATCAAGATTTCCTAATGAAAGATTTGGATATCGTTTCTCCAAATCAGTCCACAAAGTATAAGCACAGGCAAAGTTCTTCAATTGAGAAAGCACGAATCTTGGTAAACCTCTAACAATAAGATTGGTAGTTCTTATGTTACCAAGCATGTTAATTTACTCTTCGTGTGTGGGATGCAATTCATCAATAAGGAGCACATAGGGATCTTTAATATGTTTTCTCAAATGGAATTTATCAAATAGATCAATCATGGCATTCTTCCATTGACTATAGTACTCTCCATCAAGAATGGGCACTTTACATTACAAACTCTTCACACTAGACACAACCATCTTCCTCCATGGTGTTGAAACCAAAGCAATGGAGACCAAAGCTCTGATACCACTTGTAGGATCACTAGAAGTGTATGTCTAGAGGGGGGTGAATAGACTACAAGCAGAAATATGAAACTACCTCAAGCATAAGACAAGATGTTGGCAGTTTTAGCATACATAATTAGTCTATGATATCCAACACATGCATGTCTAAGAGTATAGCAGTGAAAAGTAAATACATTGCACATGGAAGTAAGGAGTAGAGATAGAGAGATCAAATGCATGAAGGACACAAGATTTTTCTCGTGGTTCTGATAGGTGGCGCTATCGTACATCCACGTTCATGGAGTCTTCAACCCACGGAGGGTATCGGTCGCGAGAGTCCATGGAAGGCTCTACCCATGAAGGGTTCCATGAAGAAGCAATCTTGACTATACCATGACGGCCTACGTCCATGGAGGACTAGCCTTACTCGAGGTAGATCTTCACGAAGTAGGCGATCTCCTTGCCCTTACAAACTTCCTGGTTCACTCCACAACACGAAGTAGGATGCTCCCAAGCGACACCTAACCAATCTAGGAGGCACCACCCTCCAAAAGGTAATAGGCTCGGTAATGCAATGAACTCCTTGCTCTTGTGCTTCAAGATGATAGACTCCTCAACACTCAATCACTCTCTCACAGATTTGGCTTGGTAGAAGAGATGGGATTGATGGAAAGCAACTTGGGGAGGCTAGAAATCAAGATCCGTATGGTTGGAGTGGAAGATCTTTACATCAACACAAGGGTAGGTGGTTCTTTCTCATAAAATCAGTAGGTATGAGTGGGGAACTGTTCTGAGTGCTTCTCTTTCGAGTGAGTGGTGGTGGAGGGGTATATATAGGCATCTCCAAAAATCCAACCATTACACACAAAATGACCAAATCGGTGACACCAATGTGTTAAACTCGGTGGTACCGAAGTGATCAAAAGGTGGCAACTTTTGAATCTCAGGGAGACCAATATAGGAATCTCGGTTGCACCGATAAGGTGACCAATGGTCAGAATGTCCAATCTTGGTGACGCCAATTCAACAATCTCGGAGGGACCAAAATTGTGAACTTGCGTAACAGAAAGTTGCCAGCCTAACTCAATGGCACCGAATGCAGAATTGGTTGCACCAAAAAGCTAGGGTTTGGCTGAGTTTGTCTAGGGTTTGGAATCGGTGGCACCGAATGCAGAATGTTGGTTGCACTGATTTTGAGTATTTGGCTTTGGACAGACTTTTGTGGAAGAGCTTGTGGGTGTATGTGGTGACTATCAGTTGTGCACGTATGAGCATTTTGTTCACCAACAAAACCTTACCCCCTTTTAATAGTATTGGCTTTCCTATGGACTCAAAGTGATTTCTCACAAATGTGAAATGTAGAGTCCTCTTTCTTGAAGCTTGGCCAATGATATTCCTTCTCCTTCTTCTTCACGGGGATACTCTCCACACTCCTTTTTGCCAACCCATCTCTCTCTATGGACGTTATCTGAAATACACTAGGTGAAAGTATTAGTCCAAGAGATAATGTATGTTGTCATGAATTATCAAAACCACCAAGGGGGCACATTGTGCTTTCAGCAGCCCATGTTGCTGGTACCTGGTGATCAACAACTGCAAGAGGTCCCATCCTGTGATATGGTTCAGGGTCAAACACTGGCTCTTCCTGCTCGCTCTCAATGATCATGTTGTGCAAGCAGACACAACAATTCATGATCTCCCACATCTGCGTTTTCGACCAGGTCATAGCGGGGTACCGGACAACAGCAAATCACGATTGGAACACACCAAATGTTCGCTCGACATCTTTCCCGCAAGCCTCCTGACACTTAGCAGAGTGTGCCTTCTTTGGCGCCATAGCTTTTGAGATAGCCTTCAAAAATGTGGACCATCTCGGATAGATACCATCTACTAGATAGTATCCCTTGTTGTAGTGGCATCCATTGACCTCAAAGTTCACCGGAGGAGCATGACCTTCGACAAGCTTAGCAAAGACATTCGAGCACTGCAAGACGTTGATATCATTGTGAGTTCCTGGCATACCAAAGAAGGAGTGCCAAATCCATAGGTCATGTCTGGCTACTGCCTCAAGTACCACACTACAACCACCTTTGGCACCTTTGTACATCCCCTGCCAAGCAAATGGGCAGTTTTTCCATGACCAATGCATGTTGTCGATGCTTCCAAGCATCCCTGGAAATCCTCTTGCTGCATTATGTGCTAGGATTCGAGCAGTGTCTTCAGCATTGGGTGATCGCAAATATTATGGTCCAAACACTGCCACCACTGCACTGCAAAACTTGTATAGACACTCAATGGTGGTGGACTCGACCATTCACCCATAGTCTTCTTGTATGTCCGCGGGAGCTCCATATGCAAGAATCCTCATAGCTTGGGTGCATTTATGGAGTGAGGAGAATCCAACTGTGCTGGTGCAATCCTTCTTGCAAACGAAATAGCTGTCGAACTCCCGGACGGAATTAACAATCCTAAGGAAGAGATTCCGGCTCATCCGTTAGCGACGCCAAAATACTTTATCATCGTGCAATGGAGAGTCGGCGAAGTAGTCGGCATAGAGCATGCAATACCCCTCCATCTGATGCCTCTGCTTCCTCTTGCGTCAGCCCGGCGCCGAGCCACCTCGCCGGGGCTTGTCATTGTTGACGAATAGGCCGGCCAGCGAGGTGAGTATCATGAGGTGCTCCTCGTCGGTGGTGTCGGCCTCGGCTTCTTCCTCCAACAGGGCCATGAACGCCTCCTTGTCGTTCGAGTCCATGGCCGAACAGGCAAAACAATGAACACCTTATCGGCGTGACGGGCGAGCAGCCATCGGGCCCTGCCGGCGTGGTTTGGGCCAGAGGACGTCGATGGGCGAGGGTCGGGGGAAGCAAAATCCGGCAAGGGGGTGAAGGGGGGCCTTCTAGCGACGGCACAATGGTCGTGAACAGGCGAGGGGCGCCGGGGTCAGCATTGGGGAGAACGCGGGGAGAAGTGGCTCGGGCGAGGAAAAGGACGAGATTCGCCTGACAGTGGTGTCAAACACACCGGTTTGTTACCACCATACATACCTGGGCAGATCTCAGGCCGGGCCTCGGGCCAGGCCGAAAAAAGCTCGGTGCTAAAAACCCAGACCCGAGCCCGAAAAAAGCCTGGCCCGGCCCGGCAGGCCCGGCCCGACTAGGCATAATTTCAAGTTTCATCGGGCCCGAGCCTGGCCTGGCCCGACCACCGGGCTTAAAATCTAGGCCCGAGCCCGGCCCGTGGGTAAGGTCGGGCCGGGTCGGGTCGGTCTTTTTCGGGCCGGGACGGGTCGGGCTTTTTCGGGCCGGGCTGCCCATGGCCAGGTCTGCCGCCGGAGGCCCCCAAGAGGCCCCCAGCACGCTGGGTTCGGCCTGGGTTTGGTGGCCCAAAAAAGGTCTCTAACCGGTGAAAAACGAGGTCCTGGGGGTGCGACTGGGCTGATTTTTCAGCGCCGGCGGTAAAAAAGACGCCTGGGGAGGCCGGTTGGGGGCGTGGGTGGAGATGCTCTTAGCCCATTTGTCTTCAATACTCCAAAACCACTAAGAGGGCACTAGATGCACTAACAATCTTCTCCTTTTTGATGATTGATGACAAATAGGTTAAGTAGTGAACATGGATTGATGACAAATATGAAGTGTAAGTATAGAGTATGAAGAATATGATAGCAATATATACAGGAACTCCCGCCGAAGATATGCATGTTGAAGAATTTGCTTTAGATTGCAAATGCACATGGGGGAGAGTTGTAATTTGAAAAAAACCATCCCATATATATAATCCTGCTTGAAGACTAACTAAAATTTAACAACCCCCCCCCCCCCCCCCCGTCATCAAATGACCAAAAGGGGATGAATTTGAGGACTAACTCCCCTGAAGAATCTCATCTTGAAAGTGGTGGAGGAGCACGAGCGTTGGTGTTGGGGTCGGTTATGGTAGAAGGACCAAGAGCTAAGTCATCAAGGTCTTCATCTTCATCAGCGGTGCATGATGACGAATATGAGTTGGGCACAAGTGGAGGAACTTGAACTTTTTTGAACATCTTCTTGGGCGGGAACGAGCAATCAAAGTTTTGCCCGAAATCCAATTATTCAAGTTCTTCAACTGTCTTGAGATGTGATAGTATGCCCCAACTATGGTCAAAGATCTCATGGCATAGTAGTTTGCGGGCCTAACAAAAAAGTTTGTTTCCCTATTTATTGAGGGATGAACCAGTAGAGAAAGGCAATGTTGGACTACTCAGATTATTACACAACCGATGGCTGACCAGCTTTTCAGGCCCGTGGAAGTGATATATACGTGGCCATGCATGCACTTCTTTTATACCATCCATCAGTCTAATAGCACAACGAAAAATGACCAGGAATGAGTACAAGTGGCATAGCTGTAGTCTCAAAACTTCAGGAAATGATGACAAAGAAGGATGAAATTGTTCCAGGAACACGACAAAATTATTCAGAGTACAGTGATACAGGTATATGCACAACCGCTTATATGGCAACCTCATCACAAAAATGGACATAAAGATCTTCCCACAACCAACCAACACATACAGTTGTTGGTCAAGACTATCACATATACAACCCATTATGCGACGAACAGGACACAATTATCCAAAATATCATAATTCAAAAAATACAATGAGTAGATTTGTGAATAGCTGCTCATATGGCAATTCCAATCTCAAAATTCTGCGGGCAATGATGGCGCCTAAGTGTAAAATTGTTCAAGGATCAGGACAAAAATTATCCAAATTATTACGAGCCAAACTACAACTATATAGAGATACGCGTAGCTGCTCAATATGGCATATCGCTGTCTCAAAACTCCCGAGAAGGATAAAAGGCTCAAAGTTGATTAAAACCACATCATCTTCTACTCATCCATGCCCTCGAGTCTCTGGCATTTCGTCTTGTTTCCTGCAGTATGCTCTATATACTTAAAAGCCTTGCTCATCATTTTGGAAATTACAGTACAAGCTAAAAACTAGAATCTAAAAAAACTCTATGCTACCATATGAATGATACAAAGATTTTAGAAAATAACTAGAACCAGAAGTATTCCTATCTGAAAATACAAGAGACTATTATTATTATTGCTGCAAATAGATCCTTTCAGGTCAAAAGTAACTGTCATTTTAGCCAAAGAGAACAAAACAGGGGCTGATCATCTATGTATTATTTGTATCCCGGTCCGAATTACTTGTTATTTTCAAAAGAGATGGTCAATGACTCACGGTCATACGTTAATACTAATTGCAGCAGCAAGGAAGCGTACCATAGCAACCAGGACTGGAGTAATAGCTTACATGTAATTATTCCCAATCAAATCAAATTGTAGAATTCATGCATGATTGTCATTTAATTTTCATGAGAATCTTGTCACCAAACTGAAAGCAAAGCGAAATACAAGGTCAGTTCAATTTGAATACATGTAACAACTAAAATAAGGTAATCACGGGTCAATTATGGACATGACCCTACAATCTTTTATTATTTTGCCAAGATGGTAACAATATCAAGATACTAGACGGCTACAAAATAAAGACTGCACTTGAATCAATTCACTTGACAGAGAAAAGAAAAGGCGATGCAAAAAGACAAAGAAGCATAGTAATCATAGTACCTCGGGCATTAAGTCGTTTTCTGAGAACAGATGCTGACAAAGAACACCAAATGATGCAGGTGGTGGTGGAGCTTCCAAGGAGGGATGAATCAATGACTCGCTGTAACTAATATGTTCAAACTCAAAGTGTTATGTTCTGAAATGCAGCTGTAAGAAGATTATCAACATGCGAAAATTTAACTTCACAGAACATAAGCTAACTTTGCTCCAAACAAGATATACGAATAAAGATCTGACAATTATGTCTAGCAAGTTAATTATAGTTAGGAGTTCAGTATTAAGGAATTCTGGAAACAGCTTATATGAATATTTAAGTTTGACCAAATTTACAAGTTAGGAAAATAAAAGTTCACCTACGTTAGTATACCATGACATATCATGCATGCCGCCATTCATAAGCCAATTGTTGCCTGGTATATTACTCCGCATTTCGGCTGGAGGATGGTATCCAAAGCGCTGCAAAAAAAAGACCAATTGCCAGGGTTACTTACTGAACTTTTAACATATACAATGACCACAATACTGTAAAAATGCAATTTACTCTGCTCTCAAGATAATAAAGTAAAAAATGCAATTTACTCTACCCTCAAGACAATACAATAAAAATGCAATTTACTCTGCTCTCAAGAGGACAAACAATATGTGGTGATACAGAAGAGTCATAATAATTGCAGTACCTCTAACAACAAGTTGTTTTCTGAAAGCACAAGATGAAGAAACTCTTTGTCCAGAGATTCAATCGGTGACAGAACTTCCCAGGAGGAATTCAATGGCTGGCTGTCATCCATCTGTCCAAACAAGTTAGTAACTGAGAGAGAATAGGTGGGTATGCAACAAGACACTGGATGAATGTCTATCGTAGCACCTGAAATATTGACTTGTTTTCTGAAGATTCAAGACGATGCACTTCATTCTGAGATACAAGAAGTTGTGGAACTTCCCAGGAGGAAACAGTCGATGGCTGGACGTAACTGCTTTGATCAAACTCAAGTTGTCGTGTTTCAAAATGCATCCGTGTAAGCAGATTATTAATAGGAAGAAAAAAATAAGTGCCAGGAAGTGTAAGCTAACTTAGCTCCAAACAATTAGTGGTACACAACAAACTAGTAAATTCTAGGAGTAACTTGTTCCAGTTTCTGCCTGGAGAACTTAATTACCTCGCTGTTAGAAACTGGGTTAGCGTTGTAATCAACCTGTGGAATGGCGCAGTGGAGACAACAAAACACCTCTTCTGTGATGCTCCTTTAGAAATACCCATTCGAATGTCATAAAACGTTTTTCAGACATGCTAACGGATGTAGAACTAGACTGACTTTGGATTCTTTGTGTCAGTTCAGTCAAGGCCACATGGAACATTTGAAACATCTGCAGGCAAACAGATGGGAAAATTCAAAAACCTAAACCCCCTTCTCCCTTTGAAGGAGCAATTTCATGTTGAGGTTTATACCATCTACTAACCAGGGACTACTTCTAGAACCTGCAGTACATTAGTATTTTACCATGAGAAAATAGTTCCGGCAGGGAGTTAGATGACACTCAAATCTGTAGCTTCTTCTCATGGATGCATTTCGTCAAACACTTGACAGACGCACCAATTGCCTTACCTTGGTCCATATCCACGAGGAATCCCGGCTGGCAACTCGCCGCTGCGCTACTTCTGGTCCCTCTCCGGGGCTCTTCCAGCTGCGACTCGTGCGCCGGCGCGATAGTAGAGGTCGCCGACTCGGCGCGACCACAACGGTCGCGATGCCCCCAGGTAAGGATGGCACGCGGCGGCGGGATGAAGGCACAGGCGCGCCGCCGCGGGAGATGCCCCGGAGATGTTCGAGGTGTGGAGCCCAGGCCGCCGACAAAGAGGAGGAGAGATGGGATACGGTGCGTCGCTGGTGGCTCCGGCGGTTGAACCACGGGCGGCGGCGGCGGCGGCACCGAGCACGAGTCGAACTCGGATTGCGTAATTTCTACGCGGCGGCGGGGATCTATATCATGCGGGCTGCGGGGATGGGATAGATCGCACTTTTCCTTCGATTCCACGAGCAAAACATCTCCTGGCGTCTGGCGACCTAACAACCGGCGACAGCGGCGGCGAGCAAACAATCCGGCGAGTTTCCTCTTTCTTCTCCGATCATCATTTGAATTTTAGCATCGCAATTCTTCTATTACTTGATTCTCCTGTGCAATCACTTGGTCTTTCCGTTCTTTGCTGTGTGTTCTTTGTTTTGCAGAGATGACTAGCCATGTCGCCGCGACTCTGCCTCCGTTGTTGCCTACCCCGGCGCGCTGCACCCTCCTCACGCCTCCTCCGGCGGTGTACACGGCTCGCGTGGAGCTGGACATCAAGAAGCAGCAGCCTGGACGTGCCTCGATGAGCCAAAGCTGGATCAGAGACAAGGTCGACCTTCCTCGACGTGTTTCCCGGAGCTTCAACTGGGTCACTGACAAGACGCTCCGCCGTGCTGAAACTTTGAACGACGGCGTCGACCGCCTCGGTCGCGTGGAGACGCCGAGGGGAAACTGGAAGAGGCCGGCGAGCCGTGCGCCATCCATCGACCGATGCGAGAAGAAGCCGAGGCCTCCGACCAAGATGATGGCAAACTCGCAGGCATCACTCCTCGCCGGCCCGGTGGCATCGGTCGACCGGTCCGAGAAGATGACGATGCCGACCGTGGTGGAGGCATCACTCTCCGCTGGCCTCGCTCCGTTGATCGACCGGTCTGAGAAGAAGCTAGAGCCTCTGGTTAAGATGGACGCAACCTCGGAGGCATCGTTCTTCGCTGGCCCGACATTCATCGTGTCGCCGGACCCGAGCGAGCTGCCCATGCCAACCTTCCTCTATAAACGCAAAAGTTAGCTAGATTAGTCGCTTCGATGCTCATTGATCATCAATACTGAAGTTGTTTTCAGTATGCAGCTAGCTCGACTATGCTTCAATAGATGTATGCAAGGATCGCTAGAGTGTTTTCGGTGTGTAGCTAGGTGGACTATGCTGATCAGCGAGTTTGAAGCTGTTTTCAGTACGTAGCTAGGTCGATTAATGAAGTAATACAATTACTACTAGCATTTATTCATTCTCGAGCTTGGCACCCGATTAATAATAAAGTTACTTTCCGATAGATCTTATCTGCAATGGAATGAAACGATCGTCTTCCGCATTCTTTATGCAAATAAGTGTCAGAAGACACGGCATACTCTGCAAAGTGCAAATAGAGACATTCTCGCAAACACCTTCAGGGAGTGAGAACTGAGCAGGATAGGCATAGTCGCCTCCTTCACGACGGCCAAGCTCTGTTTGACGAGCAGCACCCGTGAGTGCGCCGCCGTCACCCCGTGCCGCATAAGAGCGGTGTGGGAGAGGACAACGGGTCTTTGCTCGGTAAGCGTTCAACGAAACGCCTCGGCTGCATATCTGTCGCCAGGGCGGGCAGCCGCCGGAGCCGCATCGCTGCGCCCCCTGCTCACACGCAGGTGCTCCTCACGTCGCCCAGCGGCCCGACGCCGCTGGCCGCCACGCTCCCTCCTTGGCTCCTCGCCATCCTCAATCTCTGACTCGCGGCAGTGAGCCTCAACCTGGGGGGCGACGAGGCAGCGCTGCTGCTAGGAGCCCGGCCCGGAACCACAATAGCATGCCCACCAGCCACCAAGTCTGTTGAATCAATGTCTGGTTGACTAAAATCCAAGATGATGATTCTGGTTGACTAAACTTGTTAATGAATAGCACAATTTTCATATTTTACACTGGCCCAGAGTGTGCTGCGTTGTCCTCTACAGGATGGTCTGATGCACTTTTTTATACCTTCCCCTGCTATACAATGTTGCCGGTGCTAGACATTTGTCAAACCATTCATGTCTAGAATATATTTGCATTGTTTCTAATCATGGTCATGGTATATCTGCTGTGACATGATCTCCCTGATACATGTTCATGAGGACCGCGCTTGGGTAGAACCCCCTAATAAACCTAGAAGGATAGAATGGTCATACGAAAGAAATCCTATACCCACCTTGTATTGTAAGTATACACACCTTGTATTGTACACTATAGGGCGCCTTATGTGCACCCGCGCAGCACCGAATGAAAAAAAAACACGATACCACTTGTGTACGGAGTTGTACGATCTTCGCGCCCGCCTGCCCGCGTACAGAGAAAAATAGGAAGGTGCACGATCTTCGCGCCCGCCTTGCGATCACGCTCCTTCCCGTTCATTTTCTCCAACTAGCCGGTCGTCGTCGGAGGCCGCCGGAGGTGTGGAAGCGCCCGGATCAAACAACGTTCCAACCCCGTCCCACGCCGCATCTCACTGTCCTCGTCTGACACCGCGGACGTGAACGGCGACGCTTCCACCACGACCGACCGTCATCGTCCCCCGTGGCGACCGACCACCGTCGTCCCCCGTCGCAGATCCGGTCCAAAATCTCGCTACTTCCTCGTATACGACGTCGCCGTCAGCTAGGATCAAGCCGGAGCCCCATCATTGAAGACCCCGTCGTCCTAGAGCGGCGACGTGTACACCGCGGCAGAAGGTTTCACTCTAAACCGAGCACGATGGATGGTAGTGATTTAGTTCATGTGGTTGTGGTAATTGACATGATCCACCGTACGGATTTTAAGACAAGAAACATTATCTATGTTGGGTAGTTATGCGAGTTAGGTATTGACATGGACGAAGAAACCGTATTCATGGGGACGAGAAATATACTGATAAGGTGATTAACACTAAAACTGATAGCATTAACGAAGATGATGATAATAACGATAACGATTCGTGCTCGTCACATGATATCTTATCTTCGGAGGATTTTGATAATAATTAACATGATGCGAATAGTGAAAACGTAATTGGCGTGTATTTTGATTTAATTTTTGAATTAGCAAATTATGACAGGTCTAAACATTTGTCTTTGTTTATTAATTTGTAGGAAGATGTGGATGTTGACAATGTGCAAAATAGTTTCCAGGAATCATTCGTAGATAACTCGAGCCAGGTTTGTTCATACATGTTGTACAACGCAAAATAGTACGAGATAAATGATAGTAGTTGACATAGTTTCATATGTAATTTTATAGAACGAGTCAGATGGTACTAGCGGTAATCATGATGAGGCAGATATGGACATTGAGGAGGCTCAAAGATAGCAACAGATGTTGGAGCCACATTAGAAGATCATGGCTATGACATTTCGATCGCAAGTGGATGCATACATATTGTACAACAATCACGTCAAAGAGCGTGGGTTTAGCATCAGAAAACAGAAGGTGAAACGAGTGAAAGGTGCTTCAAGAATTATACGATACCGGCGGTTTCTTTGCTCTAGGGCGGGAAGAAGGTAGAGCAAATTCATAACCATGGAGGGCCGCAAGCGCAGGCTTAGATCCGAGACTCGTTGCGATTGTGGTGCACATATGGTGGTCAAGCTGGACAGAGAACATGGAGTTTGGTTCGTCTCGTCATTCGTGGATAATCACAACGACGTGATGGCTCGCCCCGACAAGGTTTGTTTTTGTGGTCACACAGACGGATTGGAGATGGCAAGAGGGCATAGATATTGGCACTGGAAGCAACTGGGATAAGAAAGCATATAATAATGGACAACTTCATCAATAGATATGGTTCGTACGATAAGTGCGGGCTTATCAGGCGGGACATTTATAATTTGTGTTGCAAAAAGAAAATGAAGCTCATTGCAAAGGGTGATGCTGAGACGGCAGTTGGCATTATGAGGAGCAGAAAGGCGAAGGACCTTGGCTTTTTTGAGTATGTACTTGATAACGAAGGGTGACTAAAGATTATGTTCTGGTGCGATGCACAGTCACGAAGGGACTATCAGGACTACGAACATGTGGTCGTCTTTGACATCACATATAAGATGAACAGATATGGCATGCCATTCATCCCCTTTGTCGGTGTAAATAACCACCATTGCACCACAATATTTGGTAGTGCAATTGTGTCTGACGAGACCGAAGGGACATACGTGTGATTGTTGCAGACATTTATGAGGGCAAACTGTCAGGTGAAGCCAAAGTCAATAATCACAAACGGTGACGCTACAATGATCCGAGCGATACGGACTGTCCTTTCGGATGTATTTCATCGTCTTTGTTCCTGGCATATCGAGAAAAATATGCAAAAGCACCTACATTACAAAGTCACTCGATGAGTTCAGGTCGCTCTTGTACTATGCCACCTCTCAAGCAAACTTTGAGCAAACTTGGACCCCTTTCATCAACAAATTGAAGACGGATAAAACTAAAGAATGGCTTAACAGGATGTATAGGAAGAGGAGACTTTGGGCATCTTCATATCTTTCTGATGGGTTTTTTCTTGGTATGCGAAGTAACCAGAGAAGCGAAAGCCTCAACTCCTGCCTTCACCTTCACCTGGATTACGGTAAGACAATAGTTGATTTAGTAGTGGATTACGAGAACTGTATAGTTCGCCTCCATGAGAACAAGGCGCACGATGACTGTGATGCTAACCAGAAAGTACCACCATCGGTTACTGAATATAAGGCCATTGAGGAGCATGCTGCCGCTGAATTCACACCTGCTAATTTCTACATCCTACAAGATGATTTGCAGAAGATGGGACAACTAGAGATATTTGAGATGCTCGTGGGTATTGGGTGTCAGACATTCATCGTGACATGGAAGAATAATCACAAGTTCAGGTACAATGTTGTTTATTAACCGGCTAATTCAGAAGAAACTATATCATGCACTTGTCTTAGGATGGTTCAGAAAGGGCCGCCATGCAAACACATTCTTTTTGTTCTGCATCATCTAAACTTAACTAAAATACCAAAGTGTTGTGTCCTTCATCGGTTGTCCAAAAATGCGAGAGATGGATTGCCTGTGCAGAGCAAGAGCGATATGTTTGGATTGGGTTGGTCAGGGCCAGTTGAGAGGGAACGGTATAGTCAAATTACCATAAAAAACGCAGAAGCTGCCCATGTTGCATCAAATGATCTCTTCTTGTTCGACGAGTTGATGAAATGTCTGGACAACATAATAGCGAAGAAAAAGATTTCGAAGGAGGAACTTATAGGAAGTAGAAGGTGTGCTATCGCTAAGAAAAAGGCAAGTCAAGCGCAAGAAGGTGCACCTGGTAACGTTGATCCTGAAAAAGTTTGGACGAAAGGTGCACCTAAGAAAGGACAGTCAAAGGGGGGGCGACGTTACGAAAAATGCTAGACCAAACATTTTAAAGAGAAGAAAATTGAGTTATTATGCAGTGCATGTCATTTGCTAGGTCATAACAAGGTGACATGTAATCTAAACGAGAAGTAGGTTTTAAAAAACAAATTTCTTATGTTTCTAATTAGATTTTACCGACTATATTTTGTCACACAGTTTTTTATATTTCTTTTAGGAATCGACCTTAAAGAAGTGTCTTCTATCGTAGGAAGAAGAAATATGTTTGCATGAGTCATGTCAGAATAATCTATGTTGTTCGTTATTTATGTGAACATGTGTGCGATGTCAGAAAACTTAATAAGTGTTTTGTTTATGTTTCTCAAAATATTATGTGAACATCTATGATATGATTTGATTTAATGCCATGTATTTTATAAGGTTTTGTGTGAACGAGTTTATAGTTTTAACATACTATTTATTTTGTCAAGTAGTGGTCAATGAACATTATTGACAATATATGTTCACAACTCGAAAAAATGCCCAACCGCAGCTGGACCTGTAGTAGGTAAATTCTTCCACCCAAATCAAGCCTAACAGGTCGCCTCGGGCGGTCAAATCGGCCCACTACAGGCCCAACAGCAGGGTCCAACGGGGCTGGAAGGTATGTGTAACAAAGGAGTTCAACAACTCCGTCGCGCCCGGCTATTTAAGCCGGTCGGAGCACCTCCCTGCTTCCGAGGTGGGACTAAACAAGTGCGCGGGTGCGACACGAGCGCGGGCGGCGGGGGCGACCGCACGGGTGAACTATGGGCCGGCCCAGTTGGTGGCGGAGATATCGCGCGAGGAGCTGGGAATGTTCGTGGGCCCACGATCGTGGCAATGCATGCCCCGTGCACACCGCGACGCCAGCACGGGTGGTTTAGTCCCACCTCGGAAGTCAATGGTGCCGCGGACCGATTTAAATACCAGGGCGTGGTTGAGGGGTTGAACTCCTCTGCTACACATCCTTCCAGCCCCTGTTGAACCGTGATGTCAGGCCCGTAGTGGGCCGATTTGGTCGCCTGAGCCGCCCGTTACGGTGGAAAATTGTACCTACTACCGGTCCAGCCGCAGGTTGGGCATTTTTTTAACTAACTTACACGACGAGGCAGATTATTACAAGGCGAGAGGGGTCTTATTTTTTATACCATGCATAATCAGTTGAAACAAAAAACAGTACAATTTCATCATGAAACTCTGCAACACACACTGAAAATATATTTGTCCCCATCATCAAATAGGCATAATAGAAAATAGATTTGTCCCGAACATCAAATAGGATAACAATCTACGTGTGCCATTATTACAATAATAAACTGTAGCAATTACCGAATAGGCATAATCATCTATGGGGAAAAACCATAATTCTGCCATTATTTAGTTGCGAAATAGATCCGAAAAAGTGTCATTACTACATCAAAATTTGCAAAGTAGCGATCGTGCCACTTATTCCTTCTCCATGATTTTAATAATCTTTTCCTTTACCTTTTCCACTGTGTTGCTATCTGAAAAAATTATTTCCGCGACAACGCGTCCTCTTATAGAATTAACATCCTCTTGGTTAAAGAAATATGTCCACTCCTCTTCGTCCTAGAGTAGGATGCATTGCGTCACGAAAAGTGCACAAGAGACTCTGGAATAATAATATGATTCAGAAAATGATGAAACACACAATTAGTTATGCATTCAAAAATTAACTTACATGTCATGTTGTTTCGGCATATCATACTCCACGATTGGCCAAGAAGAGACGTCGGGATATTTCCCGTTTAAGACAAGTTTGCCTCCTTTCTATCTTTAGCGATTTCTGATATCTGAAATAAATAGTATGTTAAAAAAGAGGGCTGAACACTTTACGAAAGGACAAATAATTTTTGTGAACTCACCGGTGTTTCAATATTTTTTCTGTTCTTTCGCTGAGTTTACCGAAAGAATCTAGAACTTGAAACTCTTTCTTTGTGTTGTGCATAACAATAGTTATCCAGTGTTGATTGCTCAAACTGAAAGGAGTTATGAACGTGTACATACAAATATTTTCTAATGCGAAGGCTCATTTGATGTGACATACCTTGTTTTTCACAAAATACTCATCCATTACCCTACAATTTTTGATTTGTTTGTGAAATGTTCTAGCGCACTCATCTTCGTATTATTTACCTCTCCTTTAGCGCGAAGTAGAAGCCAGTTTGACACCCACGACGATAATATATGGCGATCAAGAAAATGACTACGGTTCTGCACGTGGTTCAATGAACAATTGATAACCTGAAAATAACATAACAAAAATATAAATAATACATTAATCAGTAAACACAATAAACTTAGATAGGGGAGTCGAGAAAACAAATTCTTACGGTGCCATTCAACCGGTCATGATCAATGACGGCTTGAAGTTGTTCTGCCGAACATGACTCCCCTCCTAAACCCGACATGATAGCCACAATCTGCCCACGATACTTGGCCAACTTTGATAATGCCTGGATATAAACCCTGGAGGCCTTTATGTGATACAAAAGTGTTATCTTTAACTTACTTTTTTTATCACGTTTGCTTCTACCATTCTGCTGGTAAGGTGACCGAAAGTATTTTGATTGTGCTCGCTTGCGCTTCCCAACTGTCTCCTTTGTACCATTATGAATGATATTCTTTAAACGGGTATTAAGACTATCCATACTAATTTCCTATGATTTTTCAGTGCTAGACCCGCCTGATACCGTGTTAACATTTTGCGAGGTACAAGTGACCGAAGGAAATTCATTTGTGGCTAATGATGCACATGATACCGCGGGTGAATCATCATTATCGATAATAACAAAGGGGTCGGTTTCATCACATGTAACGGGTGTTTTGGCTTCCACACCCCGGGAAGATACCCCATTCTTCTCCTCCCTATGATATTTCGAAGGAGTGGAAGTAGCTTCATCAAAATATTTTGGTTTGAACTTTTTCTTCCACTCTTGACTTCCATTCAAAGGAGTTGAATTTACTTCATCACCACATTTTGCCTTAAAATTGCTCTTCCACTCACCACTTTCGCTTAGCGAAGCGCAATCGTCATCATCCTTATTGTTTGATGATTTAATGATAAGACCTCTCTTGTTCAGTTTCTCGATGAGAATCTAAAAAACATCCAAAACGTTACGCACTCATCAACATTATGTCCATGTAAACATAAAATAAAATATGGATTAATCATTATCTCAGCACATTTATCAGGAATGAGACGCATTTCTTTCTGTATATCTTTTATGCGTTTCATGACTTAATCTAGTGTGGTGTCCGTACTCGATGAAGCCTCGGCATTATTACCTTTTCCACCACCTTTACGTTTTCGTGGCTCGGGTACCTCCTCTAGAGCTATTCCCTCTTTGGCTATTTTAGTGTTTCTGCACTCTTCGCTAATTGTGTTATCAATCTGTAAAATATTAAACGAATTTAATTAAGTGATCCGTTAAGTACTCAAATCAATGGTTGAAGTTCAAGCCATAAATATTTACCTTTCCATGATCACGACCGTTTAGTGTGTCATACCGGTCACGCTTTCCTCCCTCAATTTCGGACCAGTTTAACATAAGAAGATACTCTGACGAAAGAGGATCGTATTTTTCTACGGATGTTGGATGCACTTTCTCCCAATACATGTACTACATGAACATGAAAGGGTTAATGATCGTAAAACTAGAAAAATATTATTACATAAGCACAATTTAAAATAATGATTTACCTGAATGAGTGTCAAATTTCCCACTGGCCATCTAAATTTTGAGAGATCTTTTACCGTCTTTGTGATGTCAGTAATGCACACACGTAACGAGAACGAGTTCTGATTATATGACTTCATGACATCAACATCCTCCAATAATTTGTAGAAGCTATGAGGAACATGTTTGGTCGAGTGTGGTGCAATGGCTGTACCTAACAGAATCAACACAACTCTCCGCACAAAGTCATCGTCATAAGCCCCACCAGTAACAATGTGTTGGATCAACTCATCTATCACTATTTCTCCATTCCTCGTATAAAAAAAACGAGAAGGCACCCTTTCCTTTGCATCATCCCCAGTTTGCCTAATACTTTCATCACATCTTTTCCCTTATTCTCTAGGCCAAATATGTGAAATACATCACTAGTGTGTAGAGTTAAATCGCTATTTTTCACCCACATAACAAAGGATTTCCTGGTGGCATCATAAGTTCTAATAATAAATTTCAAAAGACACTTCCGCATTTGGACACTAGGAATTAACAACATTTTTTGTAAGCCAGGGCGAGCAAGTCTCTTGCGTTGCCTATTGGTCAACTTATTCACCAACGAGCACCACTTCTCAATGGAGCAATATATTTTACCATATTCATCCATACTAAAAGAAAAAACACTAAGTATTAGATATTTGACACAGTCCAACGATATAGAAAAATTACATACAAAATTATGTGTTTAACCATACCTTCACGTCGTCGTGTGTGCCATGGGTCAGTGGGTGTATGACGCGCCGGCCGGCACACCACAAGTTCGGCCGGGGTGTAGATGAGCTACATGAACGGCGTGACTAGGGTGAACATTAGTTAAACCAAAATGAAAGAAATCACTTACTAGACGGGGTGTAGATGCTAGGGTTGGCGGCGCGATGGTACATAACACAAGATGCTAGGGTTGGCGGCGGCCGGCTCGGCGAGGTGGGGAGGATGGCGGGCGGCTAGGGACTGGGGCGAGCTCGCGGTGGGGTGACGACGATGGGGCGGATGGTGGGTGGCTAGGGACCGGGGCAAGCTCGCGGTGGGACGGCGACGCTGGGGCGAATGGCGGGAGGCTAGGGACGGGGACGAGGTCGCGGTGGGGTGGATGGCCGGCGGCTAGGGAAGGGGGCGAGGTTGTGGTGGGGCAGCTACAATGGGGCGGTTATGGCTAGCGGCGAGATCGTAGAGGATGGCTGGCAGCGAGATCGTGGAGGGGCGGCTAGGTTGGGCGGCGTGATCGTTGTAGGCGGGTAGGGCAGGCGACATGATCGTGTGCATGAGCGCCCGCAAATCGCGCAGTCCCAGTCGATTTCAATGCCACGGTATCATTAAAAAAGATAGCGCCACACGTTTCAAAAAAGTGCCACATGGCGGGCCCTGATTGCTTAACCCGGTTAACCCAACGGGTGGTCAATTAGTCCCACCTCGCCCCCGTCAAATGTTCTACACTTGGTTAAATATGAAATTTTTTACAATGGTTATAAGCGTTGGTGTTCATTAAACCATACTTGAAGGATATGCAGGATTATTATGAATCTTCGCCTGTCCCTAATAGATAATGACTCATAATGGTTTTGCATATTCTCCAAATAGGTAATATTGATGACTGATGTATTTTTTAAACTGGTAATTTTTTTCCACGTGTTTTAAGTCCGACATGTTCTCCGTTTTCCATGACTAAAACTCGCTCAATTTTTTTTCACACGCTGGCATGGCCATCACAAGCATCCATGCCAGTTTTCAACCATTTTCTACGTTGCATGCATTTTTACGGTTTTCCAGAGGAAAATACCCGAAAACATCGATCGGACGTGACGCAACGTGCGTTTGGTGTCTGGATTCGTCGAAATCTTGTGTGGGCCCCTGCTTCGATCATGCAGACATGCTGTTAGAAGTTTGTTTCATTTCATGCATGCAATCACCAACACCATGTGCAACGAGCACTGTTCGAGTCTACCGGAGGCCAGCTCCGAAGGACGTTTTTTTTTCAACTCCACATAATGACCCAACACTTTTTCCACATCCTCGCAACATCACCACAAGCATCCATGCCAATTTTCAACCATTTTCTATGTTGCGTGCATTTTCTACGGTTTTTCATAGGAAAATACCCGAAAACACCGGCTGGACATGACACAACGTGCGTTTGGTGTCCAGATTCGTCGAAATCTTGCGTCCATGCCAAAAGTTGGTGTCATTTCATGCGTGACATGACGCAGACCATATACAAGCAGTACCGTACTCACTGTGTCTCTCTCAAAAGATGTGTGCAGCAAAGATGATTGTGGCAAACTAAGAAGAAAAGACTCATATCATACAAGACGCTCCAAGCAAAACACATATCATGTGGTGAATAAAAATATAGCCTCAACTAAATTTACCGATGGATTGAAGACGAAAGAGAGGATGCCTTCCGGGGCATCCCCAAGTTTAGGCTCTTTGGCATCCTTGAATAGGACTTGGGGTGACATGGGAATCCCCAATCTTAGGCTCTTGCCACTCATTATTCCATAGTCCATCAAATCTTTACCCAAAACTTGAAACCTTCACAACACAAAACTTAACAGAAAACTCGTGAGATCCTTTAGTATAAGAAAATAAACCATCATTTTAGGTACTGTTGTGAACTCATTCTTTATTTATATTGGTGTTATACCTACTGTATTCTAACTTCTCCATGGTTCATACCCCATGATACAACCCATAGATTCATCAAAATAGGCAAACAACTCAAAGAAAACAGAATCTATCAAAAACAGAACAGTTTGTAGCAATCTGAAAACTTCATATACTTTCGTACTTAAGAAATTCTGAAAAATTAGGATAACCTGTAAAATTTATATATAAATATTTTGTAAAAATTTCAGTCTCATTCTACTCTCTTAAAAAATTAGAAAATTCCTGTACTGAGCGCAAAAGTTTCTGTATTTCAGCTAGATCAAATCAACAACTACCATAGATCACCCCAAAGGTCTTACTTGGCTCAAACACTAATTAAAACACCAAAACACAATTACTACAGAAGTAATCATGTGGGAAACACTCAAAAAATAGAAGCAAAAGTAGAACACAAAAATAAAATTGGGTTGCCTCCCAACAAGCGCTATTGTTTAACGCCCCTAGCTAGACATAATGATTTCAATGATGCTCACATAAAAAAGTAGTAATATGCAAGAAAGCATCATGAATCTCATTACAAGCACTTTTAATTCTAACCCACTTCCTATGCATACGGATTTTGCGAACAAACAATTTATGGGAACAAGAATCACTTAGCATAGGAAGGCAAAACAAGCATAACTTCAAAACTTTGAACACATAGAGAGGAAACTTGATATTATTGCAATTCCTACAGGCATATGTTCCTCCCTCATAATAATTTTCGTTAGCATAATGAAGGAATATCACAATATAACTATCACATAAAGGATTATTTTCATGATCAATTATAGCATAAGTGTCATCACCAAAACTTGGGGAACAAAAAATATTATCTTTATCAAGCATAGCATCCCTAAGCTTGTGGTTTTGCATATAATTAGCATCATGGATATTCAGAGAATTCATACTAACAACACGACAATCATGCTTTTCATTCAAGGAACTATAATGAATCTCCTTATAAATTTTTTCTTTCAATACTTCATCAAAATTTACAGATTCATGATTTTCAAACAAAACTTCATAGAGATAATCAAGTGCACTCAACTCACTAGCAGTTGGTTCATCATAATTTGGTCTTTTGAAAATATTAGCAAGTGGACAAGGATCCATATCAATAGATTTTTAGCAAGCGAAGATGCAAGCAAATAGAAGGCACATGGCAACACAAGCAAACATACCAATGAAAAGGCGAACGGAAGAAGGGTGGATAAAAAGGAAAATCTGTTTGGTATTTTTTGAAAATCGTTTAGAAGTGGGGGAGAGGAAAACGAGAGGACAATGGCAAATAATGTAAATGCAAGATATGAGTTTGTATGGGTGCTTGGTAGGCTTGATGTGTATCCTCCCCGGCAACGGCACCAGAAATCCTTCTTGCTACCTCTTGAGCTTGCGTTGGTTTTCCCTTGAAGAGGAAAGGGTGATGAAGCGAAGTAGATAAGTATTTCCCTCAGTTGTTGATAACTAAGGTATCAATCCAGTAGGAGGAAGAAGCAAGTCACCAATGGATGCACCTACACAAACAATCAAACTCTTGCACCCAACGCTATAAAGGATTTGTCAATCCCTTCACGATTATTTGCAAGGATTAGATCCGATAGAGATAGATGTAAACGAGAACGAAAAGTAAAAGGTAAATAAATTGCAGCAAAGTATTTTTGGTTTATATATCTGAAAATATATTATGGAAAGTAGACCCGGGGACCATGGGTTTCACTAGAGGCTTCTCTCTTGAAGGAAAATATCATGGTGGGTAAACAAATTACTGTCAAGCAATTGATAGAAAAGCGAATAATCATGTAGTTATCCAAGGCAATGATCATGCATATAGGCATCACATCCGTGTCAAGTAGACCGAAACAATTCTGCATCTACTACTATTACCGCACACATCGACCGACTCCTGCTGCATCTAGAGTATTAAGTTCATGAAGAACATAGTAACACATTAAGAAAGATGACATGATGTAGAGGGATAAACTCAAGCAATATGATGAAAACTCAATCTTGTTACCCTTGATGGCAACAATACAATACGTGCCTCGCTACCCCTACTATGTCACTGGGTGAGGACATCGCAAGATTGAACCCAAAACCAAGCACTTCTTCCATTGCAAGAATTACCAATCTAGTTGGCCAAACCAAACCAATAACTCGAAGAGACTTACAAGGATATGAAATCATGCATATAAGAATTCAGAGAAGATTCAAATAAGATTCATGGATAATCTGAACATAAACTCAAAATTCATCGGATCTTGACAAACGCACCACAAAATAGGATTACATCGGATAGATCCCCATGAATATCATGAAGAACATGGTATTGAAGATCAAAGAGAGAGAACAAGCCATCTAGCTACTAGCTATGGACCTGTAGGTCTGTGGTGGACTACTCACGCATCATCGGAGGGGCAATGGAGTTGATATAGATGCCCTCCGTGATTGAAACCCCCTCCGGCAGATTACCGGCAAAGGCTCCAAGATTGGATTTCTCGGGAACGGAGGCTTCTGGCGTCGGAAAAGTATTTGTGTGGCTCGTTCTGGTGTTGGGGGAATATTTGGGTATTTATAGGACGAAAAATAGACCTTCGTTATAGTAACTGACAGGTCCAGGTCAAGAAGGAGGTAAACAAGTATGTGTTCAAAATCCAGTTCCATGTCCTAAAGAAGTAGTGGGAGTGCATGGTTATAAAGGAAGGCACAAGTGTATTATGGAGTGAGGAGACCTGCCGGGAGACGGCAAGCCTGCCAGGCGCGGCTAGGGGGGTGGTCGCTCCTACTAGGCTTGTGATCTCCTGGTAGATCCCCTAGCATGCACTCCAACCCTGGTTCATTTGTTTCCTTTGAGAAAAATTCATTCTAAAGATTTTATTCTGTTTGGACTCCATTTAATATCCCATATCTGCAAAACTCAAAAACAAGGAAAAAACAGAAACTTGCACTAGGCTCTAGATTAATAGCTTAGTCCCAAAAATAATATAAAATATCATATTAATGCATATAAAATATCCAAAACAGATAATATAATAGCATGGCATCATAAACAATTATAGATACGTTGGAGACGTATCATGCATCAAGTGCCCGACGCCCCAGCCCGAGTACGTCAGATCCAGGCTGTTGTCGGAAGTAATCGTCGTGGCGCCTTACTAGGAGCCCAAGAAGAAGGAGAAGAAGAAGAAGAAACCAGGTTGTCGGTGTCAAAACCGGCGGACCTCGGGTAGGGGGTCCCGAGCTGTGAGACTAGAATCAATGGTAACATGAGACAAGGGAGACAATGTTTACCCAGGTTTGGGCCCTCCTATGGAGGTAATACCGTATGTCTTGCTTGATTGTATTGATTATGTGTAGGTTACAGATTCAATATGCCTCGAGATCAAATAGCTAAACCCCGGATGAGTTATCCTAGCTACAACCTAAAACCCTCCATCTTATATAGACGTCGAGAATACCTAGGGTTTACACATGGTCAGTTACACGTCGAAGGGATAAACATGCCTATTTGCTACATCAAACGTGGAGGACGAGCCACGATTCCCGAAGCTTCCTTCCTGGAGACAGGGCCTTTGATCGATCCAATGCTCGGCAAGTGGCCCACACAGTCCATCCCATAAGAAACAGGTCGGCCTCCTGAGGACCCCTTAATCCAGGACTCCCTCAGTAGCCCTCGAACTTGCCTCCAACGCCAAGGGTCTCAACTTTAGTCGCTTCGTGTAATCAGAGTCTTCGGCTTGCGAGGCGAGTTCCTCCATCCGAGTTTAGTTCGGCCTCTGATGACATGTAATTTTCCGATTAGAGGCCCGTCTGAACACCGTGAATAGGTCGGCCCTGAAGGCCAAATGTCAAGGAGTAAAGCAACGTCCCCTGATGACCTTTCTGACGAAAGGTCACGGGCCACCACGACCACCAAACAAGTTGCAAAAACTCGATTCGTGGTTCGAGGCCATTTCCATCAGCACAATCCATCAATGCACAGATCGTGCCCCATTGTACACATGATATGTTTAATCATGTGCGTGCAACGGTACGCACATCTCGGGAAGCGGAGGGATTCATGGCGCAACAAGGGGAGGCCAAACAGCGATAAGCCTCATAAAAGAGAAAGAAAACCTCGAGGCTTAACCATGCTTCCCGTTCGCATCCTCTACTTCCCCAACCTTCTAAGCTTCCACAACGCAGCTCTAGGTTTTCCACCACACCTCCTCCGAGCTAATCCATGGCGGGTTCCAGCTCCAACAGCAAGTGGGAGGCTTCCACATTCACCGACCGAGACATCCGGGACCTGAAGGAGCCCGGCTACCTCCCAGCAAACATCGGCCACCACACACTGCAGAAGGGCCAGGTGGTCCCCACCCCCAAGCCCGGCGAGAGGGTGGTCTTCATCCCCCACTTCATTCGGGGGCTGAGCTTCCCGCTCCATCCCTTCGCCAGGGGGTTAATGTTCTTCTATGGCCTCGACTTCCACGAGCTCTTGCCGAACTCCTTCATGCACATATCGGCCTTCATCATCGTCTGGGAGGCCTTCTTGCGAGTCGAGCCACACTTCGGACTTGGGCTCAAAATATTTAATATCTAGCTGAAGTGTGTCGCAGGCGAACACGCATACTACGGCTTGGCTGTCATCGACAAGCTCTCCCATGTCGGATGGCCAGCCGTCACCTTCATTGATAGCATCAAACTATGGTAGAAGGAATGGTTCTACATCACCGAGCCAAGGGAGGAAGGCCAAGCTGCTCCGGCCGAATTTAGATCCGGTCCCCCCGTCAGATTGACTTCATGGCTCCGAAAGGGCCTCGATTGGGGATCGGACAAGGAGGTGAATAATTTGCAGAAACGCATCGCCTCCATGATCAGAAATGACATTACGCTGGCCAATGTGGTCTAGATGATGTTCCGTCGTTGCATCCTCCCCTGACAGCACCGGAGTTCTCCCATGTGGGCTTGTCAGCTTGACGACGAGCCCACTATTCGCCAGCTCTTCTGAACTACTCGGGGGAAGCTGTGCAAGCCGCTATTCAAGGAGCAGAAGGACTGGCCAGCCGAGGAGGAGGATCGGGGTCTACATGCCGATAAGCCTCCTACCGAGGTATAACATAGTTTTGCCTGATCGCCTTTCATTTTCCTAAAGAAAATCTAAACATCCTTCCGATCACTTTTGCAAAATGGTTGAGCAAGGCCACGGGCATCGACTGCCCGACGCCTCAGCCTAAAGACATCAGGTCCAGGCTGTTGTTAGAGATGCTCGTCGAGGTGCCTTACGAGGCGCCAAAAACTCGAAGAGACTTGCAAACATATTCAATCATGCATATAAGAATTCAGAAAAGACTCAAATAATATTCATGGATAATCTGAACATAAACCCAAAATTCATCGGATCTTGACAAACACACCGCAAAAGAGTATTACATCGGATAGATCTCCATGAAGATCATGAAGAACATGGTATTGAAGATCAAAGAGATAGAAGAAGCCATCTAGATACTAGATATAGACCCATAGGTCTGTGGTGGACTACTCACGCATCATCGGAGGGGTAATGGAGTTGATGTAGATGCCCTCCATGATCGGACCCCCTCCAGCAGATTATCGTAAAAGGCTCCAAGATTGAATCTCTCGGGAATGGAGGCTTCTGTCGGCGTAAAAGTATTTGTGTGGATCTTTTTGGTGTTGGGGGAATATTTGGGTATTTATAGGATGAAGAGTAGGGTTAGATGACCTGCCAGGAGGTGGCAAGCCTGCCAGGCGTGGCCAGGGGGTGGCCATGTCTAGCTGGCTTGTGATCTCCTTGCAGATGCCCTGCCGTGCACTCCAAGTCTGGTAGATCTCATTCCTTCCAGAAAAAATCATTCCAAAGATTTTATTCCGTTTGGACTCCTTTTAATATAACATATCTGCAATACTCAAAAACAAGGAAAAAACAGAAACTAGCACTAGGCTCTAGATTAATAGGTTAGTCCCAAAAATAATATAAAATAGTATATAAATGCATATAAAACATACAAAATAGATAATATAATAGCATGCCATCATAAAAATTTATAGATACATTGGAGACATATCAGCATCCCCAAGCTTAATTCCTGCTCGTCCTCGAGTAGGTAAATGATAAAAACAGATTTTTTTGATGTGGAGTGCTACCTAACATATTTATCCATGTAATATTCTCTACTATGACATGGATATTCAGATCCATAAGACTCAAAACAAAATCTCAATATTGACATAAAAACAATAACATTTCAAGCATACTAGCAAAGCAATTGTCTCTCTTCAACATATAATGGCAAAATAAAATTATCCCTACAATATCATATGGTCTGGCTATGCTCCATCTTCCCCACACAAAGTATTTATATCACGCACAACCACGATGGCAAGTCAAGCAATTGTTCACGCTTATTATGTTCTCAAACCTTTTCAACTCTCATGCAATACATGAGCGTGAGCCATGTATATAGCACTATAGGTGGAATAGAATATGGTGGAGGTTGTCCAGAAAAGGAGAAGATGGTCTCACATCAGCTACGCATATCAACGGGCTATGGAGATTCCCATTAATAGAAATCAATGTGAGTGAGTAGGGATTACCATGCAACGGATGCACTAGAGCTATAAGTGTATGAAAGCTTAAAAAGAAACTAAGTGGACGTGCATCATGAAGAAAAATTCCACTAGTTATATGAAAGTGACAAAATAGGAGACTCTCTATTATAAATATCATGGTGCTACTTTGAAGCACAAGTGTGGAAAAAGATAGTAGCAATGTCCCTTCTCTCTTTTCTCTCATTTTTTGTGGGCATCTAAGGCCTCTTTTATTTTATTTTTATATTTGGGCTTCGCTGGCCTCTTTAATTTTTTATAAAGTCCGGAATCTCATCCCCACTTGTGAGGGAATCAAAGACAACATAATCTATCAAAAACAGAACAGTCTGTAGCAATCTCAAAACTTCATACACTTATGTAACTCAAACAATTATGAAACATGAGTAAAACCTGGTAAATTTATATATCAATCTTGTGTCAACATTTCAGACTCATTCGACGCTCTCAAAAATTTAGAAAATTCCTGGACTGAGCGCAAAAGTTTCTGTTTTTCAGCAAGGTCACATCAACAACCACCATAGATCACCCCAAAGGTTTTACTTGGCTCAAACACTAATTAAAACACCAAAACACAATTACTACAGAATTAATAATGTGGGAAAGACTCAAAAACAGAAGCAAAAAAACATAACATAAAAATAAGATTTGGTTGCCTCCTAACAAGCACTATTGTTTAACGCCCCTAGCTAGGCCAAACGCAATAGATCTAGGTTTTGTCATCTTTGGTATGCAATCCAAACTTGATCGACCCATCAAAAGCTTTTCTAAATAGATCTATCCTTTCCTTTATTTCTTTCATAGCAGATGAACTTAAATCATGAAAACATCTTTGACTAGTAATTTTAACATTCATAAACCCGTAATTTGGATCATCACCATAGATATCATCGTATAAAACACGTATCTTATTTCTAACGGGTTCCTTAGGCATATTTTCTAGCCAATCAGTACCCTACGAAAATTCCCCTTGTTATCTGATATGTCTCCAACGTATCTATAATTTTTGATTGTTCCATGCTATTATATTATCTGTTTTGGATCTTTTATATGCATTAATATGTTATTTTATATTATTATTGGGACTAACCGATTAATCTAGAGCCTAGTGTGAGTTTCTGTTTTTCCTTGTTTTTTAGAATTTCAGATAAGGAATATTAAACGAAGTCCAAATGAAATAAAACCTTCGGAATGATTTTTTCTGGACCAGAAGGAAACCACCAAGCTTGGAGACCAAGGCAGGAGAGCCACCGTGGATTCACAAGCCTGGGTTGCGCGCCCAGGGGGTAGGGCGTGCCCAGCAGGCTTGTGGGCCCACGGCAGCCCTCCTAACCCTAATCTTTGGCCTATAAATTCCCAAATATTCCCTGTATATCAGAACGAGCCACGAAAACACTTTTGTGCAGCCAGAAGCCTTTGTTCCCGAGAGATCCAATCTTGGAGCCTTTTCTGGTAATCTGCCGGAGGGGGATTTGATCACGAAGGGCATCTACATCAACTCCATTGCCCCTCCAATGATGCGTGAGTAGTTCACCACAGACCTTCAGGTCCATAGCTAGTAGCTAGATGTCTTCTTCTCTCTCTTTGCTCTTCCATACCATGTTCTTCATGATCTTCATGGAGATCTATCCGATGTAATACTCTATTGCGGTGTGTTTGTCGAGATCCGATGAATTGTGGGTTTATGTTCAGATTATCCATGAATCTTATTTGAGTCTTATATGAATTCTTATATGCATGATTTCATATTTTCGCAAGTCTCTTTGAGTTATTGGTTTGGTTTGGCCAACTAGATTGGTAATTCTTGCAATGGGAGAAGTGCTTAGTTTTGGGTTCAATCTTGCGGTGTCCTCACCCAATGATAAAGTAGGGGTAGCGAGGCACGTATTGTATTGTTGACATCAAGGATAACAAGATGGGGTTTTCATCATATTGTTTGAGTTTATCTCTCTACATCATGTCATCTTACCTAATGCGTTACTCTGTTCTTGATGAACTTAATATTCTAGATGCAGGCAGGAGTCGGTCAATGTGTGGAGTAATAGTAGTAGATGCAGAATCATTTTGGTCTACTTGACACGGACGTGATGCCTATATGCATAATCATTGCCTTGGGTATCTTCATAATTATTCTCTTTCTATCAATTGCTCGACGGTAATTTGTTCACCCACCGTAATACTTGCTATCATGAGAGAAGGCTCTAGTGAAACCTATGGCGCCCGGGTCTATTTTCCATCTTATACTTTCAGATATAAAACCAAAAATACCAAAAATACTTTGCTGCATTATTTTTACCTTTTCTTTTACTTTCCATTCAAGCAATCTATCTCTATCAGATCTCATCCTTGCAAGTAACCGTGAAGGGATTGATAACCCCTTTATAGCGTTGGGTGCAAGAGTTTGATTCTTTGTGTAGCTACATCTATTGGAGACTTGCTTGTATCTCCTACTGGATTGATACCTTGGTTCTCAACAACTTAGGGAAATATTTATCTACTTTGCTGCATCAGCCGTTCCTCTTCACGGAAACCAACGCATGCTCGAGAAGTAGCAAGAAGGATTTCTGGCATCGTTGTCGGGGAGATCAACATCAAGCCTACCAAGTACCCATTACAAACTCATATCTTGCATTTACATTATTTTCCATTTGCCTCTCGTTTTGCTCTCCCCCATTTCTAAAATTATTTTGAGAAAATATCAAAAAGAGTTGACATTTTATTCGCCCTTCTCCTGCTCGCCTTTTCGTTGCTATGTTTGCTTGTGTTGCCATGTGCCTTCTATTTGCTTGCATCTTCGCTTGCTAAAAATCTATTGATATGGATCCTCATCCACTTGATAATATTTTCAAAAGTCCAAATTATGATGAACCAATTGCTAGTGAGTTGAGTGCACTTGATTATCTCTATGAAGTTTTGTTTGAAAATCATGAATCTGAAAATCTTGATGAAGTGTGGAAAGAAGAAATTTGTAAGGAGATCCATGATAGTTCCTTGAATGAAAAGCATGATTTCCTTGTTGTTAGTATGAATTCTCTGAATATCCATGATGTTAATGATATGCAAAACCACAAGCTTGGGGATGCTATGCTTGATGAAGATGATATTTTTTGTTCCCCAAGTTTTGGTGATGACACATATGCTATATTTGATCATGAAAAGAATACTTTGTGTGATAGTTATATTGTGAGATTACTTCATGATGTTACTGAAAACTACTATGAGAGAGGAACATATGGTTTTACATATTGCAATAATATCAAGTTTCCTCTCTATGTGTTCAAAGTTTGGAAGTTATGCTTGTTTTGCCTTCCTATGTTAGTTGGTTTTTGTTCCCATAATTTGTTTGCTCACAAAATCCCTTTGCATAGGAAGTGGATTAGACATAAATATAATTCCCATGTTATTCATGATGTTCCTATTGTTACAAATAGGAATTATGTGCCCATAGATTTCTTGTTCTTGATATAGAATGCAATCCTACATGTCCTATTATTCTTGGTAGACCTTTCCTTAAAACGATTGGTGCAATTATTGACATGAAAGAAGGAAATATTAGATTACAATCTCCATTAAGGAAAGGCATGGAACAATTTACTACAATTAAAATAATATTGACTTATGAATCTATTATGATATCTACTTTTGGATTACACACGAAAGATGTGAATACCTAGATCTATTGTGTTTTGCCTAGATAGGGGCGTTAAACAATAGCGCTTGTTGGGAGGCAACCCAATTTTATTTTTGTGTTATGTTTTTTGCTTATGTTTTGAATGTTTACCACATTATTACTTCTGTAATAATTGTATTTTGGTATTTTAATTAGTTTTTGAGCCAAGTAAAACCTTTGGGGTGATCTATGGTAGTTAGTGATTTGATCTTGCTGAAAAACAGAAACTTTTGCGCTCAGTCCTGGAATTTTATAATATTTTTAGAGAGTCTAATTGATATTAAATATTTACACAAGATTTATATACAAATTTACCCAATTATACTATTTTTTCAGAAATTTTAGAGTTCCATAAGTATTCGAAGTCTGCAGATTGCTACAGACTGTTCTGTTTTTGACAGATTTTGTTTTCTTTGTGTTGTTTGCTTATTATGATGTATCTATTGGTCGTATCGGGGGGTATGATACATGGATAAGTTAGAATACAGTAGTTATTACACAAATATAAATAAGTAATGAGTTCACAACAGTACCTAAAGTGGTGATTTATTTTGCTTATACTAACGGAACTCATGAGTTTTCTGTTGAGTTTTGTGTTGTGAAGTTTTCAAGTTTTGGGTGAAGATTTGATGGACTATGGAACAAAAAGTGGCAAGAGCTTAAGATTTGGTATGCCCAAGGCACCCCAAGAGATATTCAAGGATACCAAAAAGCCTAAGCTTGTGGATGCCCCGGAAGGCATCCCCTCTTTCGTCTTCAATCCATCGGTAAATTTACCTGAGGCTATATTTTTATTCACCACATGATATGTGTTTTACTTGGAGAGTCTTGTATGATATGAGTCTTTGATTTTTAGTTTTCCAAAATCATCCTTGATGCACACATCTTTTGAGAGAGACACGCTGAATCGTGAATTTATTAGAATACTCTAGGTGCTTCACTTATATCTTTTGAGCTAGGCAATGTTGCTCTAGTGCTTCACTTATATCTTTTTAGAGCATGGTGGTGTTATATTTTATAGAAATTATTGAACTCTCATACCTCACTTAAATTATTTTGAGAGTTTCTTAAAACAGCATGGTAATTTTTTTAGGTTATGAATTTAGTCCTAATATAATGGGCATCCAAGAGGGATATAATAAAAACTTTCATATTAAGTGCATTGAATACTATGAGAAGTTTGATTCCTTGCATATAGTTTGGAGATAATAGAGATGGTAATATGAGAGTCATGCTAGTGAGTAGTTGTGAATTGGAAGAGATACTTGTGTTAAAGTTTGTGATTCCCGTGGCATGCACGTATGGTGAACCGTTATGTAACGAAGTTGGAGCATGATTTGTGTAGTGATTGTCAACCTTTGTGTGAGGGTCGGGAGCGCGCAATGGTTAACTCCTACCAACCTCTCCCCTAGGAGAATGTGTCTAATGCTTTGTTTGATAACCAATAGACTTTTGCAATAAGTATGTGAGTTCTTTATGACTAACATTGAGTCCATGGATTATACACACTCTCACCCTTCCACCTTTGCTAGCCTCTCTAGTACCGTGCAACTTTCACTGGTACATCAAACCTACCTTCCTCAAAACAGCCACCATATGATTTACTCAAAACAGCCACCATATATTCCTCAAAACAGCCACAATACCTACCTATTATGGCATTTCCATAGCCATTCCGAGATATATTGCCATGCAATTTCCACCATTTAGTTTTTCATGACTTGCACCATCACTTTATCTTGCATATAGAGTCATACTTTGTTATAGGTATCGAGTAGTAATTTTGTTTTTTGAGTTATAAGTAAATAAAATTGTGATGATTTTCATTAATAGAGCATTGTACCGTGAGATAAAAGGATGATGGAAGCCATGACTCCCTCACAAGTTGGGATGAGTATGTAGACTTTACACAAAAATAAGAGAGGCCAGCGAATCCCAAACGAAAAAATAAAAGAGGCCAAATATGACCACCAATTTTTTTTTAAAAATGAGAGAAAGAGAGATGGGACAATTGCTACTATCTTTTTCCACACTTGCTCTTCAAAGTAGCACCATGATCTTCATGATAGAGAGTCTCCTATTTTATCACTTTCATATAACTAGTGGATATTCATCTTACACGACCACTTAGTTTTGTTTTTGAGCTTTCATACACTTATAGCTCCAAGTGCATTTGTTGCATGGCAATCCCTACTCACTCACATTGATATCTATTGATGGACATCTCCATAGCCCGTTGATACGCCTAGTTGATGTGAGACTATCTTCTTCCTTTTTCCTTGCACCTCCTCCATATTTTATTCCACCTATAGTGCTATATCCATGGCTCACGCTCATGTATTGCATGAGAGTTGAAAAGGTTTGAGAACACCAAAAGTATGAAACAATTGCTTGACTTGTTCATTGGGGTTGTGCATGATTTAGATACTTTGTGTGGGGAAGATGGAGCATAGCCGGACCATATGATTTTGTAGGGAGAACTTTCTAAGGCCATGTTATTTCGAAAGGACACGGCTGCCTTGTTGGTGTGCTTGAAGTATTACTGTTTTTATGTCAATATTAGACTATTGTTTTGAATCTTAAGGATCTGAATATTCATACCAAAATAAAGAATATTACATGGATAAATATATTAGGTAGCATTCCACATCAAAAAAATTGTTTTTATCATTTACCTACTCGAGGACTGGTAGGAATTATGCTTGGGGATGCTGATACGTCTCCAACGTATCTATATTTTTTGGTTATTCCATGCTATTATATTATCAGTTTTGGATGTTTTATATGCATTAATATGCTATTTTATATTATTTTTGGGACTAACCTATTAATCTAGAGCCTAGTGCAAGTTTCTATTTTTTCCTTGTTTTTGAGAATTGCAGATAAGAAATATTAAATGGAGTCCAAATGGAATAAAATCTTCAGAATGAGTTTTTCTGGACCGGAAGGAAACCACCAAGCTTGGATACCAAGGCAGGAGAGCCATCGTGGGGTCACAAGCCCTAGGGGCGCGCCGAGGGGGTAGGGCGCACCCTACAGGCTTGTGGGCCCACGGTAGCCCTCCTAACCCTAATTTTCGGCCTATAAATTCCCAAATATTCCCTGTATATCAGAATGAGCCACGAAAACACTTTTCCGCTGCCAGAAGCCTTCGTTCCCGGGAGATCCAATATTGGAGCCTTTTCCGGTAATCTATCAGAGGGGGATTCGATCATGGAGGGCATCTACATCAACTCCATTGCCCCTCCGATGATGCGTGAGTAGTTCACCACAGACCTTCGGGTCCATAGATAGTAGCTAGATGGCTTCTTCTCTATATTTTCTCTTCCATACCATGTTCTTCATGATATTCATGGAGATCTATCCGATGTAATACTCCTTTGCGATGTGCTTGTCGAGATCCGATGAATTGTGGGTTATGTTTAGATTATCCATGAATATTATTTGAGTCTTATCTGAATTCTTATATGCATGATTTCATATCTTTGCAAGTCTCTTCGAGTTATTGGTTTGGTTTGGCCAACTAGATTGGTAATTCTTGCAATGGGAGAAGTGCTTAGTTTTGGGTTCAATCTTGCGGTGTCCTCACCCATTGACAAAGTAGGGGTAGCGAGGTACGTATTGTATTGTTGCCATCAAGGATAACAAGATGGGGTTTTCATCATATTGTTTGAGTTTATCCCTCTACATAATGTCATCTTACCTAATGCGTTACTCTATTCTTCATGAACTTAATACTCCAGATGCAGGCAAGAGTCGGTCGATGTGTTGAGTAATAGTAGTAGATGCAGAATCGTTTCGGTCTACTTGACACGGACGTGATGCCTATATGCATAATCATTGCCTTGGATATCTTCATAATTATTCGCTTTTCTATGAATTGCTCGACAGTAATTTGTTCACCCACCGTAATACTTGCTATCACGAGAAATACCTCTAGTGAAACCTATGGCCCCCTGGGTCTATTTTCCACCTTATACTTTCAGATCTAAAACCAAAAATATTTTGCTGCATTATTTTTACCTTTTTTTCACTTTCCTTTTAAGCAATCTATCTCTATCAAATCTCATCCTTGCAAGTAACCGTGAAGGGATTGACAACCCCTTTATAGCGTTGGGTGCAAGAGTTTGATTCTTTGTGTACGTAAATCTATTGGGGACTTGCTTGTATCTCCTACTAGATTGATACCTTGGTTCTCAACAACTAGGGGAAATACTTATCTACTTTGCTGCATCACCCATTCCTCTTCACGGAAACCAACGCATGCTCGAGAAGTAGCATTATCCAATTGAATTCCTCATAAGTCTAGAGATACAAGGCTTGAGTGACTTCCGGGTAGGGAACTCACCTCCTAAGATTTTCACTATAAGATTGATAGTCTCTAGATTCTAGACTACGGAAAGTTTCTTTATCATGGATAATTTTGTTCAACTGGAGGGTGTTCCTCAACATCTTTATTATAGAAAGCAAAAATCTCCCTAGCTTCTTGTATGATGAAATCAAATTCTTGCATAAGGATGATAATAGCAATGTTTTTAGCTTTAGTATGATTAATATTGGGAAGTTCATAAAACACTTTCTGCAAAGCGGGATGAACGTGCACAAATTTTGTTTCCAATTTTTCAATGAGCATGACAATAGCATCCATAAAACTATTTGTGCTAAGAAGAATAGATCTCTTACTCATAGGCATTGTTCCCGTACAATCAAACAACTCTTGAATAACACTCTTCCCAATAATATTTCCATCACCCACTTGAAAAGTTTTAGCTTTATAATTAGGAGGAGATTCAGTTTCATGATCTAGAGAGCAAGATTCAAGTTTTTCCTCAAGATTTGTACTAGCAATACCCCCCAAATTTTCAGTGATAACCTCCCCCACCTCAGACATGGTAGCAAAGCAAGCGATCAAGCACACAAGCAAGCAAAAGGCAAACGAAAAGGCAAAAGGAACAAGGGCGAATAAAAAGGCAAATATTTTTGGTATTTTCTGAAAATCGTTTTAGAAGTGGGGAAGAGGAAAAAGAGAGCCAAAAGGCAACTAATGTAAATGCAAGAGATGATTTTGTGATGGGTACTTGGTAGGCTTGATGTGTATCCTCCCCGACAACGGTGCCAGAAATCCTTCTTGCTACCTCTTGAGCTTGCGTTGGTTTTCCCTTGGAGAGGAAAGGATGATGCAACGAAGTAGATAAGTATTTACCTTAGTTGATGAGAACCAAGGTATCAATCTAGTAGGAAGAACAAGCAAGTCACCAATGGATGCACCTACACAAATAATCAAACTCTTGCACCCAACGCTATAAAGTGGTTGTCAATCCCTTCACGGTTATTTGCACAGATTAGATCTGATAGAGATAGATGTAAATGAGTGCGGAAAGTAAAAGATAAATAAATTGCAACAAGGTATTTTTGGTATTTTTGGTTTATAGATCTGAAAATATATTATGGAAAGTAGACTGAGGGGCCATAGATTTCACTAGAGGCTTCTCTCTTGAAGGAAAGTATCACGATGGGTAAACAAATTACTATCAAGCAATTGATAGAAAAGCAAATAATCATGTAAATATCCAAGGGAATGATTATGCATATAGGGATCACGTCCATGTCAAGTAGACCAAAACGATTAGGTATCTACTACTATTACTCCACACATCGACCGACTCCTGCCTGCATCTAGAGTATTAAGTTCATGAAGAACAGAGTAACGCATTAGGTAAGATGACATGATGTAGAGGGATAAACTCAAGCAATATGATGAAAACCCCATATTTTTACCCTTGATGGGAACAATACAATATGTGCCTCCCTACCCCTACTTTGTCATTGGGTGAGGACACCGCAAGATTGAACCCAAAACTAAGCACTTCTCCCATTGCACGAATTACCAATCTAGTTGGCCAAACCAAACCAATAACTCAAAGAGACTAGCAAAGATATGAAATCATGCATAAAAGAATTTAGAAAAGACTCAACTAATATTCATGGATAATCTGAACATAAACCCACAATTCATCGGATCTTGAAGAACACACCGCAAAAGAGTATTACATCGGATAGATCTCCATGAAGATCATGAAGAACATGGTATTGAAGATCAAAGAGAGAGAAGAAGCCATCTAGATACTAGCTATGGACCCGTAGGTCTGTGGTGGACTACTCACGTATCATCGGAGGGGCAATGGATTTGATGTAGATGACCTCCATGATCGTATCCCCCTCCAATAGATTACCGAAAAAGGCTCCAAGATTGGATCTCTCAGGAATAGAAGCTTCTGTCGGCGGAAAAGTATTTGCGTGGATCTTTTTGGTGTTGGGGGAATATTTGGGTATTTATAGGATGAAGAATACGGTTAGGAGACCTGCCAGGAGGTGGCAAGCCTGCCAGGCGCGGCTAGTGGGTGGCCGCGCCTAGCTGGCATGTGATCTCCTGGCAGATGCCCTATCGTGCACTACATGTCTGGTAGATATCTTTCCTTCCAGAAAAAATCATTCCAGAGATTTTATTCCATTTGGACTCCGTTTAATATTCCATATCTGCAATACTCAAAAACAAGGAAAAACAAAACTCACACTAGGCTCTAAATTAATAGGTTAGTCCCAAAAATAATATAAAATAGCATATTAATGCATACAAAACATCCAAAACATATAATATAATAGCATGCCATCATAAAAAATTATAGATACGTTGGAGATGTATCAACCCCGCCCGTTGAACTAGCGGAGAGCGGGACTGCGTTGCATCCCACCCCTCCGGGCGCTGCGAAGGATGCCACAGAGGTGTCATCCCAACAGACTCCTGTGAAGCCAATCACCGGCGGTGGGGGTGACGGCGTCATGGTCGAGGCTAACACCTCGGGCACCGAAGACCGGGGGGAAGGGCCCCGCACGGACACTGAGGGGATCGGACAAGGGGACGTTCAGTTCCCTCCGAGGACATCTCCGGAGCGCGCCATGCCTTCGGAGGCACCGGTCCAATCCCCGGTTGGTGGTCGGGTTATCCGATCACCACCAGCACCACCGACCAACGGGTGGCCGGTTATGGAGGAGGCTCTATCGTGCGCCTCCATCTCCGAGGAGCACCGCACCCTTATGGGTGCGTTATTGCAGAGCATTCGGTCCGTCGACAACGGACTAAAGGAGGCCTTCAATGGTCTCGTGACGGGCTTTCAGGTGAGCCACGTAACACTTTTATTTGTGAAATATTAATTTGTTTGTGTTATCATTATGTACATGGCAGCCCCCAAGCCCTAGGTGAGTTTGAAAAAACTCTCCTGGGGATCCATCATAGTATATTATCCGAACTATGACTATATATGTTTGGAATGTCTTAACAACCCATAATAAAGGACTGGACATTGGATCATATGGACTACGGTTCGGAAGTTCTGAACCCATGTACCTGATAGGGACATCTTTTTTACAGGCTTCGTCATCAGCACTGGCTGTGAATACCGCCAAGCTAGACGAGTTGAATCAGACGCTTAAAAGCTCCGAAGATGAGCTTGATGCTCTTAACAAGAGCTTCGACGAGGCGCAAGCTAAGCCTTACTCGATATCCGAAAAATTTCATCATCGTACTGTCGATGCAGTATTCATGCTATTGATGCTTACACAGCCTCGGCGAAGGAAATGGAGAAGCTCAAGGCCGAGCTACATAATGTGAAGAAGGAGGCTGCGATCGAGAGGGTGGCAGCCGAACAAGCGGCTACCACGCTTTCAGCCTTAAGAGCCACCAGCGACAAGCACGAGGGTCGGGTGGAGGAGATCCAACAGGAGCGTAAGGATGCCGGCCACAAGTGTGAGGTCCTTGAGCAGAAAGGCAAGGAGCAGGCTGCCGAACTATCCACCCTGAAAACCAAAGTCCAAAAGGAGCGGGTGGATAGGAGGTTCTTTGAGGAGCAAGTCCGCCAGGCGAAGGTTATAACGGATGGTAAGCTGTTCTTATTGCAGTGTGTCTCCGGGGATAGCAAGTTCGAGTTGCTTACCCAGGTGTGGCATTCCTAAGGCACCTGCTCCGACCTCCAGAAGAACGCAGCAAACGCGAATCATTTATATGCTTCACCGGGAGAAGGAAATGAAGCTCGTCTATTTTGCGCGCAGTTTGAAGCCCCCTAGATCTCTCCTCTCCTTGTTGAGCAGCTGAAGCACCTGATGGAGCTGCATCGGATGGCGGAGCCAGCCGTGAAGGATCTTTGTGTCCGACTATGGCCCAACGAGTCGTTGCTGAGTAGCTACTTCGGCCTTGTGCGGAAGCTGAGCGATGCCTCACCCGGATCGACGCACTACGGCGTTCCTCCTGCATCGAGGGAGCTCGGATAGCCTTCGCGAAGGCCAAGGTGCACTGGCCGGGGCTTGACCCGATGAAGATCGCCACCGCGCCGCCACCTCCTAGGAAGGAGCATAGGCGCCCCGAGCTATACTTCCCCGGAGTAATGGAGGGTGCTCGGGCAATATAATCGCAATGTTCAAAAGAGGGCATGTACGATTGAATGCGTTGTAATATGTCCGAAGACCTTTGAACACTTGTATATTTGTTATGCATGGTTTATCATGTTTTTAATGTTTTGCATTCCTTTATAACTCCCGTGTGGCCATTTAAACTGAAAGTTGTGAGTCGTCGGCTTCAGCCCCCATGTAGATACTACGTGGGGTGTCTTTAGTTACTCACTATAACCCTTAGCCGAACTATCGGTACCCGAGGGCGGTAGTGTGCGACAGACCAGACAATCAGACTATAGTGCTTTATTGCTTTTGCTTAGGCGTAGGGCACGAAAAGGACTACGGGAGGCTGGTGACTAGCCCTCGGTGACTTGTGATGTTCGGATGAACCGCAGCTAAAGCCGATATCACATGGTTTGCATGAATACCAAACCCATCGTATGACACGGGATGACCCCTAACGAGGTCATGATCTAACACTTAGGCTCGGATTCGCAGACCGGTTCTCGCATACCATGACAGTCAGTTTTCGGCTTTCTCCTCTGAGGTGTTTGACGAGGCTAGCCGGAAACACAATCATAGAGGTTCTCCCTTTGCCCTTTTAGCCGAACTAGCGGTACATAAAGGGGCAAGCACAGGAGCCGGCAACCCAACTATTGACAAAAGACATAGTTCGGAAGCAATGCATATAAAGAGAATTCCTAGGCGCCGAACGCGTAAAAATTGTGCACAAGGCGATTTTTTAACTCGAGCCCCGGGTCTATTAGCCGGTTGCGTCGCAATATACCGAACAATTTCAAGAGAAGAGGGAGAAAATAGAATATGTGCCAGAAAAGGACAACGAGACAACCATGTATAATGATTTTTTATTGTTCTCAACGACTCTTATTACTCGTATTGTTGAAGCACCTGTTTACAGGTATTTGAGAAAAAGGAAATTTTACAAGAGTGGTTGTACCAAGGATCTTCGATTGGTGACCTTACGTCCTCGATGTGCCTCGTTGCTTGTCTATTCTTGCTCCACCTGGGGAGTAGTGAACCTCAATGAGTGGTACTGTTCGGCAAACGGATCTTGCAAGCAAGGTCTTGAGAAGTCGCCAAAGTGTGGATAAGCTTTACGCCTTTAGCAGGCCCTTGATGGTACCTGCAGTGTGTTTGAAGATATTTGATGGTAGTAGTTCGGTTCAGTCGAACACTTACCCCTTTTTCCCACCACCACCCACGGAATTTTGAGCGTGAAGTTGTGCCTCCTTGGCACGTACTTTGCTGGTCCTAGGGTTGCGCATTGGGGGGTCCCTATTTACGGGGTGAAGAAGGTTCTGAGAGTTCGGGTTGAAGCCGAGCTGGCTTCCAAACCTTCAGTGCCTTGACGACAGGTGTCGGCATTTGCCGATCATCACTGTAATGGAATTCGGCCGCTCGGGTCAACTGAAAGTGCATTATATCGACTAGAGGGGGGTGAATAGGTGATTTTTACAAATTCATCACTTAAGGAATTTCAACTTGAGGAATTTGAAATGTGAGGAATAATTAGCAGCAGAATAAGTACTCAAGTGCATGAGAAACATAGCGACAACATAGTCATCATGGTGAAATAAAGCATGCACAGATTACAAGTAGCGTGAGGAAGAAGGTAACTTAAAGAATTTGAGGTGAGGAATTTGAGAAAGTCTTCAGTCAAATTCTTCAAACAGTAAAGATCAATTTCATCGACAGGTATATGAGGAAATGAAAGGGTTAAGGAAATAGAAGCAAGTAGCTCGATGAAGACAATGGTCTGATGACCCAGTTCCAACTGCTGTGACAGTCGTACGTCTGGTTTGGAGCGGCCTGGTATTTAAACCAGAGGACACACAGTACCAAGACACACAGTCCTTACTGTATTCTCCTTGAGCTAAGGTCACAAAGTCCTTGCCCAACACTCATGGTAAGTCTTCAGGGTAGATTTCCAAAACCCTCACAAACTGGTCACCCGACGATCCACAATTGACTGCTGGATGCTCTAGACCAAGGTCACTCCATGATCCCCAATTGACTGCAGGATGCACTAGACCATGACGCCTAACCGTCTGGAAGATACACAGTCTTCAAAGGTAACAAGCGTCGGTTCCACACAGGAACAATCTCTTCAGTGATGCTCAATCACTTTGGGTTTGGTGGTTCGGATTTGGGTTTTTCCTCACTGATGATTTTCTCTCAAAGTCCTCAGAGGATGGGTTGCTCTCAAATGACAAGTGTCAGTTTTCTCTCGGAGCAGCCAACCAACTAGTGGTTGTGCGGGGTGGCTATTTATAGCCAGGGTGCAACCTGACATGATAAGACATAAATGCCCCCAATGATATGATTGTTATGTGGATAAGAATGATTGGGGACAGCTGGCGCTAAGCACATGAACGGTCAGAATTTCGAACTATGAAAGTCCTCACGCTTATCATATTCCTCACTTGTAGGCAATTCGCACTGGCAAAATCCTAACTCCTCAGTCAGACCAATTTCCTCAGAGACCAGAAGAACTTCGTCTCTGTCACTGAAGAACTTGACAGAACCTTAACAGATTTCCAAAGGCTTCACTTGAAGGATTGGTTAGGTTGAGGCTTTTGAGTTGAGCATCAGTTGGAAATTTTCCTTAGTATTACCTCGGCCCCCTTTAACAGTACGGTGTTTCCTATGACTCAAAGACACGAAATGAAACTACGAAAACAAAAATCTTCATGCTTCATAGTCCTCGTTCATATCTTCAAGGTCACACCAACTTCTTCGTTTTCAAAGTCTTCAGGGAATACCAAAGTCTTCACCAAAGTCTTCAGTTGAAGACATACATTTTTAGGGGTCGGTAATCTCCGAATATATCAAAATCCTCATCAACTTATAGAGCATGTGTACACTCACAAACACATTAGTTCCTTAACCTATAAGTCTTCAATACACCAAAATCACTAAGGGGCACTAGATGCACTTACACCAACACATGTTCCTTAGTTCGTAGGGAGCGCTCTGTGTTTCCATTGACAGTGATGACCCCCTTGGGGCCGGGCAATTTGAGCTTGAGGTATGTGTAGTGTGGGACGGTGTTAAAGTGAGCTAACACGGTACGACCGAGCAGGGCGTTATGGCCGCTGCGGAAGGGCACAATGTCGAAGACCAAGTCTTTGCTTCAGAAGTTATCGGACGAGCTGAACACTACTTCCAGGCTTACAGAGCCCGTGCACCGGGCTTCGACACCTGGGACCACTCCTTTAAAGGTAGTGCTTCCGGGTTTGATCCTTGACGGATCTGTACCCATATTTTTCATTGTATCTGAATAAATCAGATTTAGGCTACTTCCTCCGTCCATGAGGACTTTAGTGAGGTGATACCGTCTATAATGGGGTCTAGGACGAGGGAGGTCGAACCTCCATGATGGATACTAGTCGAATTATCACGTCGATCAAAGGTGATCGGGTATGCCGACCATGGGTTATACTTCGGGGCTATAGGCTCTATGGCGTAGACCTCTCGAAGGGTGCGCTCCCTCCCCTTCTTGTGTATATGGATGATGTATATCATATTTACTGTCGTCACCTCTATGGGGAACTTCTTTTGTCCACCACCAATCGGACCCCGACGCTCATCCTCGTCCTCGTTGTGTGGGCTCTTGCCTTGGTCCTCGGATGTGAGTTTGTTGGCCTGTTTGAATACCCAATAGTTACGGTTGGTGTGGTTGGCGGGCTTCTCTTGGGTGTCGTGGATCTGGTAGGGCCTTTCCATGGTCTTCTCTAGCGGGGTGGGTTCGTCACGATTGCCTTTAGGAGGCTTCTTCTGCTGCCCGGGTCAGGAATTATGGAAGTCGGCGTTAACAGTCGTGTCATCGGCATCACTATTGTTGTGTCAGCGCTTATTCTTGTTGCACTTTGGTTTCTCGTTTCCGTCCCGAACTTCGGAGGTTCCGGCGTCTTCGGGGTGGTGGCTTCATCTTGCGAGCCAGTTGTCCTCGCCCGTGTAAAAGCAGGTCATGAGGGATGTATGGGCGGACATTGTCCGAGGTTTATCCTCGCCGAGCTGGCGGGCGAGCCATTCATCCCGAATATTGTGCTAGAAGGGGACTATTGCCTCGGCGTCCAGGCAGTCGACAATATGGTTTTTCTTGGTGATACGTCTCCAACGTATCTATAATTTATGAAGTATCCATGCCATGTTTACAATAATTCTATATGATTTTGGTATGGTATTATTAGAACTAACCCGGACTGATGTTATTTTCAGCAGAACTACATTGATGTCATTTTTTGTGAAGAAATAGAAGTTCTCGGAATGGGCTGAAAATTTAGCATCATTTTTTCTGGACCAAAAGAGACCCCCGAAGCATGGAAATTGGGCCAGAAGAGCTATGAGGAGGTCACAAGTCTGCCAGGCATGGCCACCCCCCCCTGGCCGTGCCAAGCAGGCTTGTCACCGCCTCATGGCCCCCTTGACGTGTGATCGACGCCAAAAATTCCTATAAATATAGAAACCTTTGAAAAGAAACCTAGGTTGGGAGTTTCGCAGCCACAAGCCTCCAGAGCCACGAAAAACCAATCGGGAGCCCGTTCCGGCACCCTGCCGGAGGGGGAAACCATCACCGGAGGCCATCTTCATCATCCCAGCGGTCTCCATGACGAGGAGGGAGTAGTTCACCCTCGGGGCTGAGGGTATGTACCAGTAGCTATGTGTTTGATCTCTCTCTCTCGTGTTCTTGATATGGCACGATCTTGATGTACCACGAGCTTTATTGATATAGATGAATCAAATGGAGTCTTCCCCTCTCTATCTTGTTGTGATGAATTGAGTTTTCCCTTTGAAGTTTTCTTATCGGATTGAGTCTTTAAGGATTTGAGAACACTTGATGTATGTCTTGCGATGGGATATTCGTGGTGACAACAGGATGTTCTATTGATTCACTTGATGTATGGTTTGGTGATCAACTTGCGGGTTCCATGACCTTGGGAATCTATACATAGGGGTTGGCACACGTTTTTGTCTTGACTTTCCGGTAGAAACTTTGGGGCACTCTTTGAAGTTCTTTGTGTTGGATTGAACATGATTAATCTGAAATTATGTGATGCATATCGTATAATCAAGCCCATGGGTACTTGTGGTGACATTGGAGTATATGGTGACATTAGGATTTTGGTTGATGTGTATCTTAAGGTTTTATTCTAGTATGAACTCTAGGGCTGTTCGTGACACTTATAGGGATAGCTCATAAGATTGATCAGAAAAGATAACTTTGAGTTTCGTACCCTACAATAATTTCTTTGTTAGTTCTCCGCTATTTGTGACTTTGGAGTGAACTCTTTGTCGCACGAGAGGTATTTACATATGATTCAACTATGCCAATATTGTTGAGAGAAATTGCACTAGTGAAAGTACGGACCCTAGGCCTTGTTTCCAAGCATTTATACAACATTTTGCTTGCTGTTTACTATTGTTACCGTGATTTTTTTATATTTTCAGATTACAAAAACCTATATCTACCATCCATATTACACTTCTATCACCCATCTCTTCGCCGAACTACACCTATACAATTTACCATTGTATTGGGTGTGTTGGGGACACAAAAGACTCTTTGTTATTTGGTTGCAGGGTTGTTTGAGAGAGACCATATTCATCCTACACCTCCCATGTATTGATAAACCTTAGGTCATCCACCTGAGGGGAAATTGTTGTTGTCCTACAAAACTCTGCGCTTGGAGGACCAACACGAGTCTACAAGAACAAGGTTGTGTAGTAGACATCAAGCTCTTTTCTGGCCCCGTTGCCGGGGAGGTGAGTGCTTGAAGGTATATCTTTAGATCTTGCGATCGAATCTTTTAGTTTCTTGTTTTTCACTAGTTTGGTTTTATAAAAGAAAACTACAAAAAATGGAATTGAGGCTGCCTCATATGCTTCATCTTTTTAATGTCTTTCGTGGAAATGATGGAAAGGAAATTTGTGCTCAAGTATTAGAAGAAGAAGTTATTAAAATGTTTGGTACTGTGATGAGCATGATCGCAATGTTGTTAGTATGAGTTCTTTGAATATCCATAGTACTAATGATGATGGCACTAGTCATGATAAAAAGACTTCTTAGAAGCATGTCAATTTTTGTGGAATGAATAGAGTTTGTCAAGACATGCCTAAAAGGGAAGATAGATTTTGTAAGAGGCACAAGTATTTAGAAACTAAATGGTTGCAAGAGAGGCTATATGTTTGTGCTGAAAGACTTAATATTTCTTGCCATCCTTGTGAACTTTGCAATCAAAGTGGTCATTTTAATTCCCAATGTGAATTATTTCATAATCGAATTGTGTCCAAAAACTGTGATAACCTCATTACCCTTGAGAATCATAATGAACTTAGTCTATTTTTGGGGTATGAAGAAATAAAACATAAAGCTAAGGATGTTCCATCTTGGGTTCTCATGAAATTGATTGATTTTGATCTAAATGAAATCTATATGTATTGCATGGTAAATTGCATTGAGAATCCTTATATTGCCAATTACTTAAAGACAAGAAAACAAATACAAGATGAAGATAAAACTAATGAAGGTGAAGTGGTTTCCCAATATCCTCCTATTTTTTCTTATGATGAATCAGGTAACGAGGAGGAGCTTTTTATTCAACCAACCTCTTCAAAAAGAAGCTTGGAGGAATTAAGTAAACCCACACATAATGTGGTGAAGAAGAAGAAAAGAAGGAAAAGTAAAGGCAAAAAGATATCTCTCCCAAATAATGTTGCTCCCATTATTGATAGGTCTCATGAGAATGAATTAAAAATAGTTGTGGAAGATGATGCACTTGAGGATGATTTTGTTATGCCTATTGCTTGTTGTGATGATTATGAGATGATTATAATAATTGCTATACTATTGGTGCTATCCATACCATTAATGATGCGAGTGATTATGTTTATGATATACAAGGCTACAAGCTTGGGGATGCTATGTTTGATGAAACTGACATGTTTGAGAATTTATTTGCTGCAATTAATGTTTGTCCCAAGCTTGAGGATGCTATGCTTAATTAAGATGATATTTTTATTCCCCTACTTTGAATGATCAAATTTGTTATAATGATTGCATGCCTCCTATCTATGATGATTATTGTGATGATACTTATGCGATGAAAAAGAGTGTTGATTACTATTATGATACTTGTCATAATTATGAATATCCTTTTACTGAATATTACTCTTTTAATGTGGAACCAATTTGTAGTATTCGATTCGTTTATGATACTCCCACTATTAGTCATGGGAAGAAATTTTCTTGTGTGGAGAATAGTAAAGTTTCTATGGTTGTAGATCATGAAAAGAATGCTTTATGTGCTGGTTATATTGTGGAATTCCTTAATGATGCTACTAAAAATTATTATGATGGAGGAACATATGCTTGTAGGAATTGTAATAATATCAAGTTTCCTGTCCATGTGTTCGAGGTTTTGAAGTTATGCTTGTTTTGCCTTCCTATGCTAGTTGATCCTTGCTCCCATAAATTGTTTGCTCACAAAATCCCTATCCATAGGAAGTGGGTTAGACTTAAATGTGCTTGTCATGATATTCATGATGCTCTTTTGCATGTTTCAATTATTATTCCTATAGGAGCATCATTGAAATCATCATGCCTAGCTAAAATGTGTTAAAGAAAAGCGCTTGTTGGGAGACAACCCAACACTTTTACCTTCTTTTTTGATGTGTATACATGATTACTCTACTGTAGTAATGATGTTTTGTGCCTTTTATTTCAATAAAGTGCAAGTAAAGCCTTTGGGATAGTGTGGATACTTTGTTGTTTCATTTTGTGCAAAAACAGAAAGTTTTGCGTCCAGTATATGAATTATCTGATTTTACTGGAGCATCAAAGAATTCTTAAATTTCTACACAACATTTATATGCAAATTCCGTGAGTTGTCCTAGGAAAGTATTGTTATCATTCACATCTTTACAGGTTGTTCTGTTTTTGACAGATATTGTTTTGCATGCATAGTTTTCTTGTTTCAAGTGTTCCTATAGCTTATATTGAGTGATATAAATTGTGGGAATGATGTAATATATAGGTATCACGTGTTAATAATTATGAATCTTATCTTGAAAGTACCTAAGTGAATGATTTATCTTTATTACACTAACCCTTCTCACGAAGTTCCATTAAGTTTTGTGTGATTGGAGTTTTCAAGTTTTGGGTGAGACACTGATATGAGGAGAATAAGGAGTGAAAATAACCTAATCTTGGGAATTCCCAAGGCACCCCCAAGGTAATATTCAATGAATACTCAAGCATCTAAGCTTGGGGATGCCCCGGAAAGCATCCCCTCTTTCGTCTTCAACACTATCGGTATATCTCACTTGGAACTATATTTTTATTCATCACATAATATGCGTTTTGCTTGGAGCATCATTTTATTTTATTTTTATATGTTATGTGTTATTTATAATCTTTCATTTCAATAAAAAGTTCCAAGAATTGCAATAAGATGCTTGAATTGCATGTTTTGATATGTGCTGGGTAAAAACAGAAACTTCTACGGTAGTGTTTGAATTTTCATATTTTACTGAAACGAGTAAAGTTTCTGAAATTTTGCACAGTGTTTTAATATAATGTTTATAGCATTTCCTAAGTTTTCATAATTTTTTGAGTTACATAAGTACACTGTTTTGCATGAATTGCTACAGTCTGTTCTGTTTAGACAGATTGTTGTCATAGTTTTGTCATCTACTTCTCCCATAGTTTCCATAGTCTATATTGGTAGATTTAAATTCTAAAGATGATAGTATACAGTACCTAATGTTTGAAAATTATTGTGCAACTTGTCTTGTAAGTACATGAAGTGTTGATTTGTTCTCATGTGTACTAACTTATCTCACGAGTTCTTTTTGAGTTTTGTGTGGATGAAGTTTTTGAGAATAGGTGAAACCATGATGTGAGAGGATTGAACGAGATGCAAAAGCTCAATCTTGGGGATGACAAAGGCACCCCAAGTAAATATTTTAAGAAGTCTCAAGAATCTAAGCTTGGGGATGCTACGCACCCCATCTCTCTTCATCAACAATTAACGGTTAGCCTACGTTGAGACTAAATTTTTATTCATTCACATGATGTGTGCTATTCTTGGGGTGCTATTTTTGTTTTGCTTGATGTTTAAATAAAATATTCATATCTAAAAATCTTTATTGAGAGAGAGAGAGAGACAAAGTCCTCACATAGCTACTTAATTGTTTGACTACTCATTGATCTTCACTTATATGTTTTGGAGTAGTTTTGTCATTTACTCTCGTGCTTCACTTATATCCTATGAGTAAATGGTTGAATGAATTTCATATCATAAATCTGAAATTATACATGTTTTATATGCTTATCCCATGGGGAGTAATTACTTCACATATAAGAAGTATAGGTGGTAAAATTTATTGAAAGTTAGCAAACACCGCATTGGTCACTTGAACCATTCATGAAAGAATATTGAGGGAAGAGATATTTCACATATAAATATACTATCTTGGACATCTTCTATGATTGTGAATACCCATTAATTATTTTCAAACTTGAGAAAATTAGTTGAAGTTGGACAAGGAAGACAACGTAATGAGTTATGCTTGGGTATATTTGTATAGAAGTTATATTGTTATGGATCCTCCAACATGTGGTGCTTGTTTCCACCTCATACTAGACAAAACTTCTGCACCAAGTAGAAATACAAATTGTGCATCCAAACACCCTTAAACCCAAATTTGTTCCATATGAGTCCACCATACCTACCTATATGCGGTATTTACCTACCGTTCCAAGTAAATTTGCATGTGCCAAACTCTAAACCTTCAAATAATATTCTGTTTTGTATGCCCGAATTGCTCAACTAGGGGCCATCGCTATCTACCATGCTAGGTGGGTCATTCTCATGATATGTGTTGATTCACTATCATTCACGAGAAAGTGGCTGGTAATAGGGATTCCCAGTCCCGAAATCAAAGAAAAAATGCAAATAATTAAACAAAACTCCCCCTAGAATGTTGTTGGTATGGATGGTACCCATGGATTCGGCTCGCCGTGGAGTGTGATTGATTGGTGGATGGGGAGTAAAAACTTTACCATTCCGTTTGGGAACCGCCTATAATGTATCTAGCATGGAAGATACCAAGATCTCTCGGTTGTTATGGTGACAATGAAAGCCTACCGCTCAAAATTATTATTCATCTATGCTTTAAAATCTTGAGCTCTGGCACCTCTGCAAATCAATGCTTCCCTCTGCGGAGGGCCTATCTTTTACTTTCATGTATTTACTTTTATGCAAGAGTCAATAGTATTCCTTTTTAGTTCAACCTCAATTATTCTTTAGTTGGCAAGCATCATGTGGTGGGGAAAGATCCAAGCATATATGGCCATTCAAATATATTTGATCATGAATTATTATTGTTGAAATTATCTATATGATAAATAAGTTGGGAGGCGAAACATTAGGCCCCAATCTTTCTCTGTGTTCGATGGATGCTATTTGTTCTAAAAATATGCTTTTAGTGTTAGCAATCATGGAAGACTATATGATAGTTGAGTATGTGGAATTTGCTAAATCAAAGCTCTTAAATAGACCCTTCCTGAAAATAAGATGAATTCCAGTTGTTTGGTGAGTGAAAGCATAGTTTGTTAGTCTATACTTTAACATGTGGATAGCTTGTTATTTCATCATGGGAAGTTTTATGAGATGAGCTACTGTTTATGATATATAATGATGCTAGAAAAAGTGTTTGGAACTATGATTTATCAAATTTATACACCATGCTAGCATTCACACTTCATAAATTTTTTCTTTTATAATTTACCTACTCCAGGACGAGCAGGAATTAAGCCTGGGGATGCTGATACGTCTCCAATGTATCTATACTTTATGAAGTATTCATGCCATGTTTACAATAATTCTATATGATTTTGGTATGATTTTATTAGAACTAACCCGGACTGACGCTGTTTTTGGCAGAACTACCATGGTGTCGTTTTTTGTGCAGAAATAAAAGTTCTTGGAATGGACTGAAAATTTAGTATGATTTTTTCTGGATCAAAAGAGACCCCTGACGCATTGAAGTTGGGAAAGAAGAGCCACGAGGAGGTCACGAGCCTATCAGGCGCGACCACCCCCCTGGTCGCGCCTAGCAGGCTTGACACCGCCTCGTGGTCCCCCTTGACATGAGATCGACGCCAAAATTCCTATAAATACTGAAACCTCCGAAAAGAAACCTAGATGAGGAGTTCCACTGCCACAAGCCTCCAGAGCCACGAAAAAATAGTCAGGATCCCATTCAGGCACCCTGTTGGAGGGGGAAACCATCATCGAAGGCCATCTCCATCGTCTCGGCGGTCTCCATGATGAGGAGGGAGTAATTCACCCTTGGGGCTGAGGGTATGTACCGGTAGCTATGCGTTTGATCTCTCTCTCTCGTGTTCTTGAGATGGCACGATCTTGATGTACCGCGAGTTTTATTGATATAGTTGAATCATATGGAGTCTTCCCCTCTCTATCTTGTTGTGATGAATTGAGTTTTCCCTTTGAAGTTTTCCTATCGGATTGAGTATTTAAGGATTCAAGAACACTTGATGTATGTTTGCGATGGGATATCCTTGGTGACAATGGGATGTTCTATTGATTCACTTGATGTATGTTTTGGTGATCAACTTGCGGGTTGTGTGACCTTGGAAATCTATGCATAGGGGTTGGCACGCGCTTTTGTATTGACTTTCCGGTGGAAACTTTGGGGCACTCTTTGAGGTTCTTTGTGTTGGATTGAACATGATGAATCGGAAATTATGTGATGCATATCATATAATCAATGCCATGGGTACATGTGGTGACATTGGAGTATCTAGGTGACATTAGGGTTTTGGTTGATGTGTATCTTAAGGTGTTATTTTAGTATGAACTCTAGGGTTGTTCATGAAATATATAGGGGTAGCTCATAAGATTGATCAGAAAAGATAACTTTGACGTGGTTTCGTACCCTACAATAATTTCTTCGTTAGTTCTCCGCTATTTTTGACTTTGGAGTGAACTCTTTGTCGCATGAGAGGTATTTACATATGGTTCAACTATGCCAATATTGTTGAGAGAAATTGCACTAGTGAAGGTACTGACCCTAGGCCTTGTTTCCAAGCATTTATACAACGTTTTGCTCGTTGTTTACTATTTGTTACCGTGCTGTTTTTATATTTTCATATTACAAAAACCTATATCTACCATCCATATTACACTTGTATCACCCATCTCTTCGTCGAACTAGTGCACGTATACAAGGGTGTGTTGGGGACACAAGAGACTCTTTGTTATTTGGTTGCAGGGTTGTTTGAGAGAGTCCTTCTTCATCCTACACGTCCCACGGATTGATAAACCTTAGGTCATCCACTTGAGGGAAAATTATCGCTGTCCTACAAAACTCCACGCTTGGAGGCCCAACACGAGTCTACAAGAAGAAGGTTGTGTAGTAGACATCACTTGGTCAAGAACCGATTCCAGAATTGCCGCGCGAACTCTCCTGGCTTCTGGACGACGTTGCTCAAAACGGAGGAGTCCGGCGGCCGAACATAGGTGCCCTGGAAGTTTGATCGGAATGCATCCTCCAGGTCTTCCTAGCATCCTATGGAGTTTTCAGGGATGCTGTTTAACCAGTGCCGAGCTGGCCCCTTAAGTCTTAGGGGTAGATATTTGATGGCGTGGAGGTCATCTCCTTGTCCATGTGAGTGTGGAGGAAATCCTCAATCCATACAGTTCGGTCAGTTGTCCCATTGTACTGCTCTATGTTTACGGGTTTAAACCCCTCCGGGAACTGATGCTGCATTACTTCGTCCAAAGCACAGCGGGTGGGCGGCGCCTCTGACCCGAGCTATGTTGCATCGGTGCTCGGCGTCTGTTCTGGCTCGTTTCATTCCCGGCCTCTATAGTTGCGGTCGAGCCAGGGCTGGTACCCGTCATGTTGATCGGGTGAGTACCCTCTGGATCCATAGATGGATATGCGACCTGCCCTATGGTCCAGGTCGTGTCGTAGGTCGAACATGTCATCAGGATCTATTGGCTCTTTTCCCCGTCTTCGGGGTATCGCCGGCCAATAACTGGTGTAGTCAGTCGTCCTGTCATGCCCTCGAGGGGGTGGTCTGGCTTATCATATGGGGTATGTTTAGGAGACGGAGTATCAATGAGCTCGTCATTGAATTGCGGCAGCAGCCTTCTGCGTGGATAGCTCTTAGGTTAGTCTGACAGGCCGGTATCATATCCTTCCTCTGCTGCGAGGACTCTCGTCCACCGATTATTGAGGTTATCTTGTTTGGCTTTAAGATGTCGTTCTTTTGTTTTCAGGCTACGGACTGTGGCTATAAGTTGTTGCTTGAACAGTTCCTGATCTTCATGGTTATCGAGAAAGTTGAAGCCATCGGCTTCCGGGATGTCCTCCTCCTCAAGAGGGGGAGGTAATTATTGTCCTTGGAATCGTGTAGGTCGTCGGGGTTGTGCTGGTCTTCAGGCCTTTCCTGATCCTCTAATGGGTGTTCGGGGATATTGCGGTCGCCAAGGTCTTCTGGGGTATCTCCGTCCCTGGTGCCGATAATAGCTTTCCTTCCCTTTTTGCCTTTTGACCGTTTATGTGGTTTCCAGCGCCTTGACGGCGCTTCGATCGACTTGTCGCCATCGTTTTTTGGCGTATTCTCGCCATTAGCGGTTGGAGTGTGCATGTCGTCGTTTTCTCACAACAAATGCCATAGATAGGCTTATCGTAGGTGGTTGGGGCCGGAGGACGCCGACGGGCTCCGGGTGCGAGATTGGGCACAAGCGGTGATGACACGCGATGTACCCAGGTTCAGGGCCCTCCATGGGAGGTAACACCCCTAGTCCTGTTTGGTATAGTTGGATGGATGGTTGTGTTTACAAGGATGCTCCTAGAGCTGTGTCTAGAGGAGGAAGAAGGAGCAGCCGGCTCATCTTCCACCGTTGCTAGAGATGATATGAGAGGAGAGTTCTATGTGGGTGAATGTGAATGATCATCCGTCCTCGTTGCATGAGGGGCTCGGGGGGTTTTATAGGCCAACCCTCGGGCTCTATAATATGTTCTAAAGTATAGGGGTGGGGGACCCGGCTGGCAACCTCTCCGACTGACGAGGGGGTCCCGCCCTTCATGCTGTCTTGTCGTTTGTAGGGTCCACCGGCTAAGCGGTTCCGTCTCTTGTTGAGGCCTGCCAGCCGGCTCTGCGATTGGCCCTCGCCCACCTGTCATGACACGGGTTGCCCGGAAGGTGTCGCCTAGTGTCGGCCGAAGTCTTTGGTACGGCCGGCCGCACTGTAGCAACACCGAGCCAGGTAATCGAGTAGGTGAGGGCGTGCCTGCACTGTTTCCCTGCCCGGTCGCGCTCGCCAGGGTCAGCGGTCTGGACGGCCGGACTGTAGCCATGCGCGTCGTGTGTCAGCGGCCACTATGGCCATAGTGTCGCCCGTCATGGCGGTCGCGTCGTGTCATCGTACCTGTGCATAGAGGGACGGGACATTGCGTGTCCGTCTCAGGGTCAACGGAGGAGGAGGCCCGCGCCCAGCCGGCCGGGGGCCGAGCCGGCTCCTCGATCAGCCATCCGCGCCGCCAGCCGGCAGTAGCTCGAGCCGGTCGCGCACCAGTCGGCCATGGGCAGCCGGTCGCTTAGTTTTTCATCGAAGGAGGACGGAAGAACCCCATGCTTTGGCCTACCCAGGGGTAATAACCCCGTTAGTAGTCCCCAAAGCCGGCAGGGGCCCGCGTCCGGCAGATGGAGGGGAGCCAACGGCTTCCCCCCAGCGGTACCCGCCTCTGGTGTGAAGCCGAAGGGCCAGCCGGGTCGGCCGTTGGACCCGACGCCTTGGGTTCCGGTGCGTCGCCCCAGGACCCAAGCCGTCCCGCCACGCGCCACACGACGGGTAATGATGTGGCGGGCCCCACACATGCGGGGAGACGGGACGTCGGCCAGGGCCTAGCCCGTTAGGCCCCGGGCGTAGCCCAGTAGGCCTCGGGGCGTAGGCCAAGATCCTTTGCGCCCCGAAGCGGCCGTTATGGCCTGGGGTCACCCACGCGCGCGCGGATTTTCGGGTGGAGTGGGCGCAATTAATCCCCACGTCCCCCGGTTGTGGCCTCCCTATTTAAAAGGGGAGGAAGGGCAGGGGCAGAGATACCTGCATCCCCTTTGCCTCCTCACTCCTTTCCTCTTCGTCTTCCTTGCCCCCTCGTACAACACCGCGCCCAAGCTCGCAACCGCGCCCGCATGTAGCCCTGCCGCCGCAATGGCCGACGGACGCGGAGGAAGCTGGGCTGGTTCCTTCGTCACCAAGGCGGACATTGCAAATCTCCGCCGCGCGCGCACGCTACCACCGGCGGAGAGGGTGGTTGCCCGTGCGCCAGGCGACGAGGTGGTGTCGGTGCGGCAGCCCGGGGAACATGTTGTCTTCCACTGGCACTTCTCTCGCGGTTTCGTGCTACCGGTGAGCCACTTTTTCCGCTTGCTCTTAGACACCTTCGATCTTCAACCGCACCACCTTGGACCCAACACAATCCTCTACCTCGTCGGCTTCGTGACGCTGTGCGAGGGGTATCTGGGGGTCCTCCCCTTTCTTGACCTCTTCAACGCCCTTTTCTATCTCAAGGCGTTGAAGAGCAGCGCCTGCGGGGGCACGGTGGTGTGCTGCCATGGCACCGCGCGCTTCCCACCCTTCTCTCTAATCGAGTTCGTCAAGGGATGGCATCGGACGTTCTTCTACGTGAAGAACACCGACCCAAACCTGGACTTCATCAGACTGCCGCCATTCGTCGATGCGCAGTCCACCCAGGTGAACTGGCTGGGGGCCGCCCCGCGCGGCATTTCTCTGGCGGACCTCGGTCGGCTCGCTCAGTTGAAGAGCTCCGAGGGATTGGTCGCCGCCGATCTGGTGGCGGCTTTCATCTCGCACCGGGTGCTGCCTCTCCAGCTGAGGCCGCACCGGATCTGTGATATGTCCGGCCGCCGGGACCCCTGCCGGCTGTCACCTGACGCCGGCTCACGTGGCGACGCGGATGAATGCCCTCACGACATTCAAGCTGAAGCCCGCGTCATGGACATTTGGCATGGAGCCATACAACCGCATCAACTGTCCCCCCTAGTAAGTATTCGACGGGTCGGCCTTTCTTTCGTTTGATTCTTTCCAGCCGGCAGCCGGCAGCGGACCTTACTTCGCCGTGCTGACCGAAGTTGTTGGTGCGACAGAACACGTCAGACGGCCCGCACCCCCAAATCTTTGAGGCGGAGCGCGAACACTCCGACTCTAAAGACTACGAGCGGGGAGGCCCGCCGGAAGAGGGGTGGACTCCTCGGGAGGAGTCGACGAGCCGGCAGACCCACGAGCCGGCGACCCCAGCTGAGCCGGAGGGTCCGGCGCAGCCGGGGAGCCCAGTGGAGCCGGTGAGTTTCCTACCAGTCCCTCGATCAGGGACTGGACAGACGATGATGATGATGACAATGATGATGATGTGATGATTCTGAACGCGCCTCCCCCCTCATCTCGACAGGGCCGGCGGAGCGAGGAGCGGCCGGCTCAAGCCACGGCGGCCGGACCTGCCGGCCGGACGAAGAGGTCGGCTTAGGAGGAGCCGGTGGCCCCACCGCCCGTCCAAAAACGGGTGAAGGTGGCCGCACGGAAGCCGCCGGCGTGTGCCAAGCGGCCTTTGCCCGTCTTCGTCGGGTAAGCGCCCCTCCCTTCCTTGTGTGCGTTTTCTTCCGGGTCACGAGCCGGCGGGCGATTCATCTTTGTGCACCGCAGGGACCTCATCAAGCTCGACGAGGGGGAGTCGGCGGGGGATCCGATGGATGCCGCCACCCAGCTAGCCCGCGAGCACGCGGCCACCCAGCAGGAGGAGAAGAGGAGGCTCGCGGAGCTGCGAGCCTCAAAGTCCGGAACGCAAGGTGGGGCCACGCACTCCGGGACTTCGAGTGGCGGGAGGGGGAGGAGGTCCATGGACCCCGTGCGAGCATCGGACTCGGCGGCGGAATCGACCCGTCTGTCGAGGCCAACGTTGAGCGAGCCGTGAGGGGCGGCCATGGAGCCGCTTGCACCTCCGTCCGCGGAGGAGGCAGCCCGAGTGAGGGTGGCGGCAGCGGAGCCGGGCCCTGAGGCAACGCGGACGAAGGTGCCGACCGTGACACAGCCCATGGGCGAGCCAGCCTAGGTTGATGTGCCGGAGGCTCCAGTGGCCCTGAAGGCAGCGTTAGAGGCGGCGCCGGAGGTGGCGGCCATGGAGACGGAGGTGCCGTCCGTCGCGATCGTCACGTTGGAGCGGCAGGAGGTGGAGGCGGTGGCGACGTCGGGCGAAGGGCCGGCGGGGGGCGACTCCCGGACCCTCGCCGTCATAAACCCACCCCGGGTGGCTGGCACCTTGGCGAGCCCGGGCGGCAATGGCGGCCGGGCCCGGAGGACCCTGTGAACCATGCAGGAGGTGCTCAGGGAGTGGGAGGCGCTGGCGTGCGTCCCAACCCTACCGGCTCCCCCGGCAGGCGGCCCAATCCCCTCGTTCAGGGAGTTGGGGAGCGTTCTGGACTGGTGCCGCCAGGAACTGGCTCGGTTCGCAAAGGCGGTAGACGCCACCCTGCAGCGCGCGGAGGTAAGCCTAGTAGTTCTTGTTAAAAAATTCAGTGGGGGTGCGTGTTGGGGATATAACCCCATGGTGAGACCCGCCCAGAAGGCTCCAGGTCATACCTGGCGGCTCGTATACCGACCCAAGAGTGAGCCGGGAAGACTGGAGGGCCCAAGAAGTTTAGCGGCTCAACAAGATGGGCCGGCGAGCGGCCCGGATGAGAAGACCCGGGTGTGTAGGCCGCCCGGGGACAACTTGGTCAAGATAGGAAAGAGGAGATAGAGGTATACTCGGACATGTAATGAGAGTCGGCCACAACTTGTATGACCCGTGGTCTTGACCTATTATATAAAGGCAAGACCTGGGGCGATTAAGAGGGCAGGTTATCGAAAGCTAGGTCAAGCAATAGCTCCCTTGTAATCGATACATCAAGCAATACAAGCACAAGCAGGACGTAGGCTATTACCTCAACTTGAGGGGCCGAACCTGGCTAAACTCGTGTCCTTCGTCCCAGCCAACCCCTTTGAGTCCATCACGTTAGCAATGGCCTCGAACCCAAGTTCGTACACCCGGACATCTGCCGTGATAAAACCACGACAGTTGGCGCCCACCGTGGGTCTCACGCTCGGTGGTGTTGAGTTCTCAAAGGGCTCTCTCCCAGGGCTCGAGGGATACGTGGTCGGAAGGATAAGCAAGAGTCGCCACGGCCGGCTCTACATCGACAACACCGGCTGGGGGCTCGACGCCGACTCTGTGGAGTATGGATTCCGCGTTCCTTTTGGCGGGATTCACGTTTTCATCGGAAGAACCAACGGATCTACACCCGGGACGGACGTCTGCACCAACATTGTCAAGCCGGCTCAGCGTGCACAACCCTCCCGGGATGTGCAGCCTGCCCGTATTGATCCGGGCCGAAGGCACGTCTTCATAGGCTTTACTCAAGGCATGGATCTGGAAACTTCCGGATCGCAGGAAACTCTTGTCTATTCAGGAGACGAATCTTCAAGCGGAGAGACGGAATCAATTTATCAGCTGTACAACGACAGGCTAGGGGGCTATGATGAGCTTTCCCCTGTGTCAGACCATTCTGAAGCAGACGCTTTCTGGCCGCCGGCTCACGTAGCTGTGTTCATGGCGGGGTCGGCCCTAGGCACGAGCAGTGCAGCCGCCAGAGCGGCAACCTCAGGAGCTGACCCGCCGCCGCTGGTGCAAGTTCTTCTGGATTTGATGAATGAGCTTACGGCCCTGATGGCCACTGAAGTTACACCAGATAATCAGGCAGCCCGGAACTTAGAGATTATGAGGCTCAAGGACCGGATGGCGGAGGAGCAGCAAAGGATAGCTGAGCTAAAAGTCCAGATGGAGGAAGAGGCAGAACGTATTAAAACGGATGCTCTCTGCCTCGGGCTGGAGCAGCAATCAGCGGCTGCAGTACATCAGAGGAGGCATCAATCCCGTTTGCCTAAACGGTATGAGGCTAGGAACCTCTTCAATACACCGGGAACGGGACGAGCCGCGGACGCGCCCGGAAGCCGCCCGGCGGCTCGACCGATGCTTCACCCGGCCCGACGAAACCAGGCTTCACCAGAGGTTTTTCCAACACCGGCGGGTCATTATCCTAACCCGGCCGAGAACATGGTGGCGGCGGCCACCCGACTTGAGATGATTCCTATTCCGGATGAAGCGCCTTTTGCGGAAGAGGTGCGGAATGCCATTGGATATCTGCAGATGGCGATGGCTCAACAGGAGAGGTACACTCACAGCCGGAGCCACGTTCATTCGACACCTCTCCCCAGCCGGAGCTTTAGCCGGCGCTATGAGTCGCCGGCGGTTTTGAGCAGTGATCGACAAAGAGCACCTCCGGGGGACGATCAAGCGGCTCTGGATGCGCAAGCGCTCGAGAACCGGGCAAGGAACCAGCAACAGGCGGCTGTTGTAGCCGTGGCGACTCACTAGGAGCCCGTGACTTCTATGTTAGTAGGAGCCGGAGTGACTGCCAGGGCCGTGGGGGTGCCATGCTTATCGCCGGCTCTACGAACTGAACAGTTGCCGAAGGATTTTAAGGGGCCTCGCAAAGTTCCAAATTACACTGGCGATTTACCTCCAGAGGCCTGGGTCGAGAGTTACGAGCTGGCTATGGAGATGTTAGATGTCAGTGAGGTGGTGTGCGCTAAATATTTTATCATGATGCTTGAAGGCCGGCTCGCACGTGGTTAAAAGGGTTGCCTCCCAATACCATCAATTCGTGGGCCGAGTTAAGGGCAAGGTTCATCAAAAATTTCCAAGGAACTTGCAAACAGCCTATGACCATCATGGATCTTGATCACTGTGTCCAGCAGGAGGGTGAGTCGGCTCATCATTGGGTCCGGCAGGTGTCAGCCATCATCCATTCATCTGAGCAAATCACGGCAGCCCAAGCCGTGCTCATCTTGGAGAAAAATTGTCATTTCGTTCCACTGAAGCAGAAACTTGGCCGGCTCAAGCTTACGTGTCAGGATATGGGAGAGCTCATGATGGCTCTTATGAAGTATGCCGACTCTGATAATACGAAGGATCCAGGCACGGATGAGGAGAAAGCCGGGCAAGGAAAGAAAAACAAAACAATCAAGGAAAAGGTGCGATTAACAATGGTAATCAGAGCAAGCGGAAGAATCCCGATGGCGGGTCGGAGCTGGTGGCCAATGCAAGTACTGGCCAAAGTCCTCCCAAGGGCAATGGGAAGTTCAGGCCATCTTTTAATAAGAACCGGACTCCCTTCAATTTGGAGGAGGCGCTCAAGAAGCCCTGTCCAGACCACAGCCAGCCCGGCAAACCTTCATCGCACACGTGGGGTGATTGCCACTTCATGCAGAAGTTAAAGAATTATTATACATGACCCAATGACCGGGGCGGTGGTCCGCCCGGCGGCTCAGGACACGGAGGGTCAGGAGCCGGGTTAGGATCCGGCGGCTCAGGGTCTGGTCATCATGGTCAAGGCGATCAAGGAGGGCATCCGCAACACTCTAATAATAACAACTAGCAGTAGCATAACCAGTCTGGGTATCGCAATAATCCGAAGCAGCTCAGCTCAGGCCAATATCATGTTTTCACGACCGGTCTTAACAAACGGGATCAGAAATTACGTAGGCGGGCGGTTCATGCGGCTGCGCCGGCTCTGCCGCGGTACTTAAAGTGGTCTGAATATGACATAACTTGGACCCGGGAAGATCACCCGCCTCGTGTTGATGACCAGGGGCGGCTGGCTTTGGTGGTTGCCCCCCAAGTAGGGGGTTATATGGTGAACAAGGTGCTTATGGATGGAGGCAGTAGTATCAACATCCTTTATTATGACACCTTCTGACGGATGAACTTGCTTGACAAGGATGGTAAGCCTTCATCCACCGTCTTTCATGGTGTGGTGCCCGGCAAGTCGGCTTATCCAGTGGGTAGAATTTCTTTGGAGGTTGCCTTCGGGGATGAATATAACTACAGGGTGGAGTCCTTGTGGTTTGAAGTAGTCAAGATTAAGAGCCCTTATCATGTGTTGTTTGGACGATCGACTTATGCTAAGTTCATGGCTAGGCCCTGCGACGTATACTTGCAGCCTAAGATGCCCGGGCTGAAGGGCACTATTACCGTTCATGGAGATCAGAATACGACCATTGAGTGTGAAGAAGGAGACGCGGCTTATGCAGAGGCCAGTTGTGCTCAGGAGGAACTTAAGTTCTATAAGGGGAATGTTGATCCGGAGGATATGACGCCGCTAAAAAAACCACAACGGAGGCTGAGCCACCCCTTAAGTTTTCGGCGGATGACACCAAGGCAATCGACTTCACTACGGGTGACTCATCCAAACAGTTCATCATTGGGGCTCATATGGATCCCAAATAGGAAAGCGCACTCATTGAATTCATCCGTGAGAATGGGGACATCTTTGCATGGAAACCTTCTGACATGCCGGGTGTTCCGAGAGAGTTCGCTGAGCACAATCTTAATGTGGATCCCAAGTTTAAACCAATCAAGCGGTTTCTACGGCGGTTCAATGAGGAGAGGCGGAAGGCCATCAGGAAAGAGGTCGCCCAGCTCTTAGCAGCGGGTTTCATCGTTGAGGTTTTTCACCCAGAATGGCTTGCCAACCCAGTGTTGGTGCTAAAAAAGAACGACACGTGGCCGATGTGTGTGGATTACACGGACCTTAACAAGGCTTGTTCGGCTGACCCCTTTGCTCTCCCGCGTATTGATCAGATCATTGATGCAACGACGGGTTGCGAAAGCCTGTGCTTCCTAGATGCATATTCAGTATATCATCAGATCAAGATGGCAATTAAGGACCAAGAGAAGACGGCTTTTATTACGCCTTTTGGAGCCTTATGTTATGTATCTATGCCTTTCAGGCTCAAGAGTGCTCAAGCAACTTATCAGCGCTATGTGTAGAATTGTCTCCACAGTCAGATCGGGCGCAATGTCCATGCTTACGTGGATGCATTGTGATCAAATCAAGGAAGAACGAGACCCTCTTGGATGATTTAAGGGAAACTTTTGATAATCTCCGGGTCTATAAGATGGTGCTTAACCCGACCAAATGCGTCTTTGGTGTTCCAGCTGGCAAGCTCTTGGGATTTCTGGTTTCTGAGCGTGGCATTGAGGCTAACCCGGATAAAATCAAGGCTATCACCTCTCTAGCAGAGCTGGCCTGTGTTAATGATGTTCAACGTCTGGCAGGGCGTATTGCTGCATTAAGCCAGTTCATAAGACGCCTCGGTGAGAAAGCAATTCCTCTGTATCAGATAATGAAAAAGACAGACAACTTTGTCTGGAGTAAGGCGATGGGTGAAGCGTTGGAGACGCTCAAGAAACAACTCACTGAGCCGCCGGTGTTGGCTGCTCCGGCTGAGAAAGAACCTTTGCTCTTATATGTGGCGGCTAACAACCGGGCAGTCAGAGCCGCCATTGTGGTCGAACGCAAGGAGGTTGGGAAGGAGTATCCGGTTCAAAGGCCGGTTTATTATATCAGTGAGGTCCTGACCGAATCCAAACAGAGATATCCACATTGGCAGAAGCTGGTGTATGGGCAGTTCATGGCTAATCACAAGTTAAAGCACTATTTCTTAGGGCACCCGGTCACAGTGGTCAGCTTTGCTCCGTTGGGGGACATAATTCAGAACAGGGAAGCCACCAGTAGGATTGCTAAGTGGGCATTAGAGCTGGGACCTTTTAATGTAACTTACGTGACTTGCACGGCCATCAAATCCCAGGCCCTTGTGGATTTTATAAACAATTGGACAGAGTGTCAGGCTCCTGAGGAAAAGCCGGATAACACATACTAGACTATACATTTTGATGGATCCAAGCAGTTGGAAGGATCAAGAGCAGTAGTCGTTTTAACATCTCCCAAAGGGGATAGATTTTCTTATGTGCTCCGGCTGATGTTCCCTTGCACTAACAATACGGCTGAATATGAGGCCCTGCTTCATGGTCTCAGAATAGACAAGGAGATGAATTTAAGGCGGGTAAGGTGTTTGGGCGACTCCGATCTTGTGGCTCGGCAAGTTTCAGGCACGTGGGATTCCAAGGACCCGTGCATGGCGGCTTATCGACAGGCGATGGATATCATTGCTGGTCACTTCAAAGGTTATCAGGTAGATCATATTGACCGTCGCAGGAATGAGGCAGCAGATGCCTTATCACGGTTAGGCTCTCAGTGAAAGCCGGTGCCGCCCAATATCTTTTTGGATGTTTTATATCACCCGACTGTCAAGTTGCCTTCAGAGGAAGATTTGGCTATCCCTGACCCGAAGGGGCAGTTGGTGGCGGCTCTGCATGCTATTCCAGATTGGACTGTGCCTTACATGGCATACTTGACTCGGGCGACTTACCTGATGATGAAAATTTAGCCAGGCGGATCACCCGAAGGTCTAAGTCGATGACAATAATTAATGGTGAGTTGCACAAGTGGAGCGTGACCAGGGTTTTTCAGGGTTGTGTCTCACCAGAGGAAGGTCAGGAAATTTTGAATGAGATTCATGCTGGAGATTGTGGGCATCACGCCGATTCAAAATCTTTGGTAGCCAAGGCATTCCGGCACGATTTCTTCTGGTTGACGGCTCACAAAGACGTAGAGGATCTAGTCCGCAAGTGTGACGGATGTCAAAAATTCAGCCGGCGTGCTCACATTCCGGCTCAAGAGTTGCGCATGATACCAATTACTTGGCCGTTTGCAGTCTGGGGGCTTGATATGGTAGGACCTTTCAAGAGATCCAAGGATAAGAAAACACAACTCTTGGTGGCGGTGGATAAGTTTACCAAATGGGTAGAGGCTGAGCCGATCAACAAGTGTGATGCGGCGACGGCGGTTCAGTTTGTTAAAAAACTGATCTACTGTTTTGGTTACCCCCATAGCATCATCACTAACAATGGCACAAATTTGTCCAAGGGGGCAATGAAAAAATTCTGCGACAAGGAGCACATCCGGCTTGATGTTTCAGCAGTTGCTCATCCGCAGTCTAATGGTCAGGCGGAGCATGCCAATCAAGAAATCTTGAGAGGTATCAAGCCACGGCTCATGGTTCCTTTACAATGAACGCCCGGTTGTTGGGTAGAAGTGCTGCCCTCCGTCTTATGGAGTATCAGAACTACCCCCCAACAGATCCACAGGATATACACCTTTCTTCATGGTTTACGGTGCCGAGGCCGTATTGCCAAGCGACATCCAAGCATGACTCGCCATGAGTGGCGGCTTACGTTGAGACGGATAATGAGACGACACGTCAGGACGCGTTGGATGCTTTGGAAGAGGAACGAGAGCTGGCGGCTGCCCGTTTGGCGATTTATCAACAAGACCTGCGCCGCTATCATAGCCGCAGGGTTAAGACCCGGACGTTTCAAGAGTGCGACTTAGTTTTACGGCTGATTCAAGACCAGAAAGATATGCATAAATTATCTCCTCCATGGGAAGGGCCTTTTTTGGTCAGCCAGAATCTTAACAACGGGTCGTATTACCTCATTGACATCCGGGACGATTCAGATACATCGGGTCAGGAGACCCGCCGGCCGTGGAACATAGCGCATCTGCGGCCTTACTACACTTAAGGTTATTGAGAGTCATCACTGTAAATTATCATTGTATATATCATATTTATAAATCAAATAGCATCCCTGCAATTCGGGACCTCTGCCACGTCGCACATCCTCGTCAATGCGAGAACATTGGCTGTCGAAGGGGGCTTCTTACCTTCGGGTATCGCTTATCTCATCCTAACAGCCGGCTTTATGCCATCTCCGGTTAACAAGATTAATCGCGGCTGTCTAAGGGGGCTTCTTACCTTCGGGTATCGCTTATCTCACCCTAACAGCCAGCTTTATGCCATCTCCGGTTAACAAGATTAACCGCGGCTGTCGAAGGGGGCTTCTTAACTTCGGGTATCACTTATCTCACCCTAACAGCCGGCTTTATGCCATCTCCGGTTAACAAGATTAACCGCGGCTGTCGAAGGGGGCTTCTTACCTTCAGGTATCGCTTATCTCACCCAAACAGCCGGCTTTATGCCATCTCCGGTTAACAAGATTAACCGCGGTTGTCGAAGGGGGCTTCTTACCGACGGGTTTGCTTATCTCACCCTAACAACCGGCTTTATGCCATTCCGGTTGACATGTCAGCTGCGGCTGTCGAAGGGGGCTTCTTACCTTCGGGTATCGCTTATCTCATGCTAACAGCCGGCTTTATGCCATTTCCGGTTAACAGGATTAACCGTGGTTGTCGAAGGGGGCTTCCCACCTCCGGGTGTAGCTTATCTATCCCTAACAACCGGCGTTCGCAACAGAAATGTTGACAAGTCAACATAACCATACAGGGGGCTTCCTATCCTACGGCTGAAGTTTCTCAGACCTTCTCGGCCGGCTCTGAAGCCCAACGACGATTTCTATCACACACGTTGGGAAGACACAACATCTTCGGGTTACGCTTTTAAGCCGCCCTCGTAACGGTGTGAAGGTACATTTATACATGCAGCAAGCTAAGCTATGAAGAGCCAGTAGGGCATACAATAAGATGGACAAGAAAATGGAAAGTATCTATTTTTCAAGCTGGACTTTCATAGATGCGCAAAAGCACTAATTCAAGAACGACAAAAGTTGTTATTACAGATGCTCTCTGTGGAGCCCAAAATATCAATAAGTTTTTTACGTCACCCACGGCGGGTCATGGAAAGCCGGCTATTTTGAATTTCTACAAAGCAATCAACTAGCTGGCGGATCACCCTGCTCCGGTTCTTCCGCTGTCTTGATCTGGAGATTATCCAAGTCCCAATTGCAGTCGATTAAAGCTGTGAAAGTTCCTTCTTCAAAGAAGGGGGACGGGTCAAGGTCAGAAGCAAAAAGAGTCTTACTATGGGCGGGTGTCAGATCCCGGGATTCAAAGAGCGGACCACGGATTCTCTCTTGGTCAGCGCTGTAAGCTGCCTGGTAAGTTGCCAAGTTAACCTCTTCTGCTAAAAGAAAGGCTAAGACTTTGGACTCTTTTATGCACCGCGCATAGTCAGCGTCAGTGAACTCAGAGCCGTCGTCCTTCTTGGAGGGAAACCCATCCATCATTTCAGCCAGCGTAATCCCTGGAGCAAACGCCAATGCCCGGCTTATGGCTGCAATTGCCCCCTGGCGGGTGGCTAACTTCTTCAGTTCCATGATCTGCTTGGGCATCGTGGACAAGAGATCCAAGACGCCTTTGAGAGTTGAGGGAATCTTTTCTTTGTATTGCACGGCTTTGATGGTGCAAACTGCGCCACAGTAGAGTTGCTCGGTGAAGGTGTATATGGCCTTCAGAGGCAGCAGGCTGCCGGAGGCAAGTTGGCAGCTCCTGGGGCCTGTGTAAGACGGAGGCCTCTTATGAGTCGCCAGCACAAGTTTAAAAATCAGATCAAGCCAAGCTGTTAGAAAATTACCAAAGAGGGTAGCCGCCATTTTTTGTGATGTGGCGTTTCAAAGATTGCAGCTCGTCGGAGATGATCGTGAGCCGCTTATCAGCATAATCCGCCTGTTAAGTCAATATTGTTTTTTCGGCTTTAGTAGATTCCTTGAAGGCGGTGAAGTCAGCTTTGGTCTTCTCTAGCTCTTCGGCAAGGCGCCGGCATGTTTCATCAACGTCGCTCCGGGCGGCTTGCTGAGTGGTTAAGTTTGCTCTTAAGCCAGACAATTCTGACCCGGCTTCGGTCAAGGCTTCCTATGACATATTAAAGATATGAAACGTATTAGCAAGTCTGAAACAGATTGCAGGCAATATGCATGACACTTAGGGGCTAATGTTTATTTTCAAGACAGTTCCGACTCAAACTTGGAAAAGATTGAGCCGGCCCTTGGGGGCTAACATTGGCTCTATTAAGCTATCTTTTATGCAGTCCTGACTCAACATTGGAAAAGATTGAGCCGGTCCTTGGGGGCTAACATTGGCTCTATTAAGCTATCTTCTATGAAGTCCCGACTCAACATTGGAAAAGATTGAACCGACCCTTGGGGGCTAGCATTGGCTCTATTAAGCTATCTTCTACGAAGTCCCGACTCAACCTTGAAATAGATTGAGCCGGCCCTTGGGGGCTAGGACAATGATTTGACGTCAAGGTTAAGTAAATTGAGGCTTACATATGTCTATTCTTGCTAAGATGGAAGAGCCGGATTATTATCAGTCAATATTAACCCGGCCCTTGGGGGCTAGGTAAGGATATAAGGAGGAAAAGGGGAATACCTCATGTTTTTTCTTCATTAAAGTAACTAGCTTCAGCTCCAGATCCCGACTTGTGGATAGCCGGTTCATGTAGCTAGCATGGAGTTCATCAGCCATCATCTTCTCCAAAGCAGGCAGTTCAAACTCAAGCTTCTTGGAAGCTTCAGCCGTTTCACTATGCTTGGTTAGGACGTGAGGTGAAGGAGAATGCAAGCTGGTGCCAATACTCTCGATGTTCGGAGTGACGGTATCATCAGCAGCTTTGTTAGGGCTTGGCAGCTTGGAAAGATCCCTTTGCGGGCTCTCAGGAATAATGTTATCAACTGCCGGCTCTGTAGAAGTCGCTGGGTGGTCCGGTGTAGCAAGCTCCGGATCTTGAGCATCAGGCTTAGGGGCGGACTTGTTGGTTTTCCTCCGTTTGGCTTAAGCCATGGAAAAGACATGAAAGCCGGAATTTAAGGGTTACAGCCGCCGAAAGAGCCGGGTGTAAAGGATACAAGATACTTACAGCGGATTAATTTTCAGAGGTGGAAGAGCGGTAGCCGTAGAGTCGCCGGAGGAAGGTAATCTCTGTGAGATAGTTCAGAGGATATAAAAGCAAATGTTGAGACTATAAAGGAAAGCTAATAAAATCAAACAGAGATATATACCTCTGCGGGGCGTTTCTTCTGAGCCAGGGAGTTAGGCAACCCGGACATAAGATCAGTAGAGCCGGCGCTTCGGTTCTGGCGGCGGTCGACTTGCTGTTGCTTTTTCAAAAGAAATTGAGGATCCAAATAAGCAAGAGGATGAGAAATGGGAACTTTCCGAGCAACCCGCCGTATCTTCTGGGGTACAAAACATTCTGAGTCGGATGAAATATAAGTTACCTCCATAGCGTTGGCACGGCTCGTCTCCACCTCGTCCTGTGAATAAATTGTTATCGGTAAGGTGAATGATAAGGTTACAGAAAATAGTCAACACTATACCTCTAATCCGTATGATTCCGGCGGTTCAAACCATTCCTCCTGAGGGGTGGTCTTCTTCGTCCTCTTGACCGGGGCCTTCTTCTTGCTTTTCTTCAAAGAAGGAATATACTTCTTCTTCCAGAAATCGGAGTCAGCCTGAAAAGGGAGGTCAGATAATAGCAATGAATTGACAAGTCGCCTTACATATAAGGAAGAAACAATGAAGAGTCACCTTACGTCTGGGGCGGGATTAACGGTGCTGAAGGGTGCCAGTCCGATGTCGCTGGAAGCTCCTGACGTTTCATGAACAAGACTCTGGATGGTGGTGATAATATCGTCTTTAGTTAAAGTTGTCCGGCTGAAACATAGGGAACCATCATACTCGCTAGGGTATTCGCACATGAGGCGGCTTCTCAAGCTCAAAGGCATAATTCTCTAGGAGATCTAGCAGCGGATCAAGTCCAAACCCGTCAAACCATTGGCCATGAGGGCTTTAATCTTGGCGTGAGCCGGCTCGTGCCTTGCGCATTCAGAAGTTGATAGCCGGCCAAGAAGCTCAGAAGTTGTCTTGAGCCAGGAGGGGCGATAACCCGACAGCGGATGCTCACCCTCCGGGGAAGTATCCTTGTAGTAGAACCAAGTCTTATTCCAGTCCTTTGGATGACTCGGCATGGGTACAGCCGGAAAGGTAATGTCCCGGCGCCTCTGAATGGAAATTCCACCAAGTTCTAAGCTCAGGCCGGCTTTTACTTCAGTTTGCCGGTTCGCATAATAGAACTCTCAGAACAGACATACAGACGGCTGAGTCTGTAGATAGACCTCGCTGAGCACTTGAAAGTTGCAGATGTTTGAGACGGAGTTGGGGGCAAGGTCTTGAGGATGCAGCTTATAGAAATGAAGGATATCCCGGAAGAATTTTGAGCCGGGGGGGCACGAATCCACGTTCGATATGATTTGAAAAAACAACTACTTCGCCCTCCTGAGGATTGGGCCTCAGTTCGTTACCAGGAACCCGCCAGTGGATGACCTCTTTGGTAGGGAGGGTGCCCGCGAGTACAAATTCTTTCAGAAACTCTTCGGTAATGCATGAGCCGACCCAGTTGCAGGAGTTAGATGTGCGAGACATGACGGCAGTTTTTAGCTGTACAAGGTAACCACATATGGTGAGTCATGGAAAAAGCGAATAAAAGTGGGCGGCTTAAAACTTAAGACCTTAAGGGTGAGACATCAAGATCCGGCTGATGAGAGCCGGAACGGCATGACGGGTCAACGTCACGAGAGGACTAGGTGAAATTTGGCTAAGTACTGAAAACAGATTCCACGAAATATTGTTAAGATTGCGGATCTACAAAATCAAAATAAATATCTCTATTTTCAGACCTAGAGACGAACTGGTGGAAAACTGAAATGACGGGCGGAGCCGTGGCGAATCCAAAAAACATCAGCATCGATCTCCTATCTAGCGGTGCCATGGGGACAGGATAGAGCCAAGGACTCATGGACTGAAACATAGCTAGCATTGATGAAATTCGAGTTCTAAAACAACGGTGGCAGAGCTCCATGAAAACCTACCGGAGTGGTTGCGGATCTAAGGAGAGAAGGACTCACCGGTGACGGCACGATGAATGCGTAAGATACTCTGGTCACGTCAGGTTGATGTAGCGGCCCGGACGACAGCAAGGAGGAGCTGGCGCCAAAGCGGGAGGTGTTGGAAACGGCAGCGTTGGGAGGAAGAAGATGATGGAGCGAGCGAGAGAAGGCAATGCTGCCCGGGGCGGTCCTATTTAATAGGGAAAAGGTGGAACGGGCACGAAAATCCAGGCGACAGATATCATTTGACCGAAATGGATGCCTCGATTTTTGGGCTGTTATTTAATAAGAAGATCCGTTGCGTGCGTCAGAAGATCATTTTTGCAGATTTGACATGACATCACGGCGGGTCATTTCTGGGCGACTCCCCGTGGAGTGAGGAGAAAGGCTGAAGTGAGCAAGCTCAAATCAACCTGGGGCCTAATGTTGGGGATATAACCCCACGGTGAGACCCGCCCAGAAGTCTTCGGGTCATACCTGGCGGCTCGTATACCGGCCCAAGAGTGAGCCGGGAAGACTAGAGGGCCCAAGAAGCTTAGCGGCTCGACAGGATGGGCCGGCAGGCGGCCCGGATGAGAAGACCCAAACGTGTAGGCCGCCTGGGGACAACTTGGTCAGGATAGGCAAGAGAAGATAGAGGTAGACTCGGACATGTAATGAGAGTCATCCACAACTTGTATGACCCGTGGTCTTGACCTATTATATAAAGGCAAGACCCGGGGCAATTAAGGGGGCAGGTTATCAAAATCTAGGTCAAGCAATAGCCCCCTTGTAATCGATACATCAAGCAATACAAGCACAAGGAGGACATAGGCTATTACCTCAACTTGAGGGGCCGAACCTGGGTAAACTCATGTCCTTCGTCCCAGCCAACCCCTTTGAGTCCATCACGTTAGCAATGGCCTCGAACCCAAGTCGTACACCCGGACATCTGCCATGATAAAACCACGACAGTGCGCGAGTGTACCCAGTGGGTGTAGCCCCCGAGATGCGGGCCGGTTGATCGGCTGGCGGGCATCCGGGCCTGATCTCCTTGAGCATGTTTTGACTTTTGGCTCTATGTGACAGGAGGGGAATTCCTTGTGGTAGAAGCTGTTTGAGGAGGCCTTCGCCATCCACGACCGCGACAGACATGGCTTCTACCACCTGGAGGAAGAGCTGGCGTGGGTGCAAGGTAACTCGAGTTTCGTGCGGGGGGAGGGGGTACGTAGCCCCCGAGAGCCGGCTGCCGCCTGCCTTGTGTTGCAGGTGATCTGACCGCCCTTCGGGCGGAGAAGACCGGGCCCTCTTCGAGTGGGACCGGCTGGCGCAAGACGTCCAGGCGGTCACGCAGGAGAAGGACTGGCTGGCCGCGCTACTGGCGGACGGGGAGGTGGCCCGGGACCACCTCAAGGCCGACGTGGCAAAGGAGGTGGCGACCAAGGAGATGGCCGTCAAGGAGGTGGCTGACGCCGCCTAGAGGATTGCCGCCCTCCAAGGCGAGGTGACCCGCCTCGAGAGGTCGCTTGAGGGGCTTAAGGGCTCCCTCGTCGAATCGGAGGCGGCGCTGGCATCGGAGCGGAAAGCATCGCTCAATTTCGCCATCGAGGTGGACGACGCCATCGAAGGTAGGTGTCCATTTTTCCTTTTTCCAGACGGTTGCTTTTTCCTCTGCTGGTTCTTGTATTTGATTTGCCCTTCTTTCCTTCTCTTCTCCTAGGGTGCTTCCCAGAACTCAGCGCCGCGCTGAGCGTGCCATTGAGGAGCACCGGGAGTACCTCCGGGCACACGGCCGCACCATCGAAGGGGACACCGCGTGGGATGTGGCAGAGCTTGGGCTCGCCATTGAGAACCGGCTGATCCACCTCGAGCGGAGCATGGAGCGGCTGAAGACGGCCCGCAAGGAGGTCATCGCCGCCTTGTGATCGGGTCGTGGCGGGGCGCTGGAGAACCGCGTGCCCTTATGGCTGGAGCAGGCCATGGCCCGGTTCGAGGCTTGGAAGGCGTCAGCGGCCCGGGCCGGCGCACAGATGACGCTCCGGTTCGTCACGTCATGGTATCACGACGTGGATTTGGGCCGCCTGGCCACCATGTAGGACGAGCCGGCCGAGCAGCGGGAGGCCTGTGAGCCGGCCCTTGTCCGCCGGGCCAACGATCTCGCATTGTACGTCGACATGGACGAGTTCCTGTCGGCCCTTGGCGAGGACGGCGAGGTGGTGCCAGAAGACTCCTTTGGCATCCCCCAAGGCCCAGAGGACGAGGAGGTTGCCGACGAGAGCACCGACTCGAGCGGCGAGACGGCTGGGACTGTGGAGGTCGCCTCGAAGGCCAAGGAGGCCGACCCGAAGGCCGTAGCCACCTCCAGGATGGGAGTCGAGCCGCCCAGTGATGCGCCGGCTGGAGGCACGCCGACTGGCGACGTGCCGGTGGCCTGAGCCCCCGGGCATTTTATCTTTCTTTTTCTTTCCTGCAAGTTAGGCTCATGTCCACCCACTAGGGGTGTAATGTAATGAACCTTGATGGCCGTGGGCCTCTTTTTCCTTAACATTCGTACTGTGAATATTTAGTGTGTTTGCCTTATTGCGCATGCTTGCTCGTCCTTGTCCTTTTTTGCCCTTTTGGTTCCTTCTGTTCTGCCCCTTTTCCCCTTTGGTTTGTAGCTGGGTCGGGGCGTCCGCCTCGAGGGAGCCGATGCTGAACTTAGGAAACCATGAGAGCTTTCTAGGACAAGTAGAGTGGCACAATCTCCTTGCGATCTTTCATGTGAGCTAAGCTTTGCTGCCCCGGGGCCCCATCAGCCGGACAACCGGGAGCCGGACCTGTAGCTAGGAGGGGTGGGAGGGATTGGTCGGCTCACACTACTTAGCCTATTTTTGAGAGAGGCGACCTAGGACCAGCCGGCGAGCCCCCGGGCCGGGGAGCCGGTGAGTGAGGAGACCTTTGAGGGAAACGAAACAGGGCATGCCCCACGAGCCGGCATGGGGCCCCCATTGCATTCATAAGCCCAAAAGGGGAGCGATACATACATACACCAGTCTTTTCAGCAGTAAAACGGGTGGAGGAGTGCCGCGTTCCATGGGTGCTCGGTCTCCTCGCCGAAGGCGTCTCTTTTGCGCTTCTGCGGCTTCTGGGTGTCTATTAGGTAGTACGTATTGCTGTGTAGAGCCTTGCTGACGATGAATGAGCCCTCCCATGGGGAGGAAAGCTTGTGTTGTTCGGCTGTCTGCTCGATCCGCCTAAGGACCAGGTCCCTTCATGGAAGGAGAACGGCTGGATCTGCTTGCTGTGGTAGTGCCGGAGCTTCTGCTCGTAGATTGTCGTCCGGCTCAAGGCCAGCTCACGGGCTTCCTCGAGTAGATCGACGTCGTCTTCTCTTGCCTCCTTTGCGTCCTTCTCTGTGTATAGGGCAACCCGAGGCGAGTCGAACTCAATGTCGGTGGGGATGATCGCCTTGGACCCGTACACAAGGAAGAAGGGCGTGTAACCGGTTGATCGGTTGGGAGTGGTCCTGAGACTCCAAAGGACGGTCGGCAGCTCGTCGATCCAGCAGCCGTCCGACCTTACCAGTGGCATTATGAGCCGGGGCTTGATGCCGGACAGGATGAGGCTATTTGCCCTCTCGGCCTAGCCGTTTGACTGTGGATGAGCGATGGAGCCCAGGTCAAGCCGGATTCCTTGCCTGGAGCAGAAACGCCTGAGTGCGCCCTTGGTGAAGTTCATGCCGTTGTCGGTGATGATGCTGTGAGGGACGCCATAGCGAACCGTGATGTCGTCGATGAACCGGACGACCGTGGGGCCATCCAGCTTCTTGATTGGTCGTGAGTCGATCCAGTGGGTGAATTTGTCGACAACCACCAGCAAGTGTGTCATGTCGCCTCGTGCAGTTTTGAAGGGACCCACCATGTCTAGCCCCCAAACGACAAAGGGCCATGAGAGGGGAATGATCTAGAGGGTTGATGCTGGCAGGTGGCTCTGCGTGCTGAAGTGCTGACAGCCCTCGCACTCGTCGACCAATTTCTTGGCCGCCTCAAGAGCAGTGGGCCCGTAGAAGCCGTGGTGGAAGGCCTAGACCACCAGGGTCCTGCAGGCAGCGTGATGCCCGCACTCACCCTGGTATCTCCAGACCCTTTTCCGGCTTGACACATCGCTGGAAGACGCCAGTGATGCTGCGATGGACAAGCTCGTTGTTGATGATACTGTATGCCGAGGCCCGGCGTTGAATTTGCCTTGCCCTCGCCACGTAGAAGGAACGGGGGCGGCTCGGGAGCCCCCGAGCCTGGATGATCAGCCCCCGGGACTGGCTTGCCAGCCCCTGGGCCCGGCTCGCCAGCCTCCGAGGCCGGCTGGTTGATTGTCATCATGACAGCTGCGTCGTTGGAGCCAGCGGCCCTGGACGCAGTCGGCTCAACTGGTGCCGGCAAGGTGGACGAAGCTATGGGAGCCGGTGGCAAAGATGCCAAAGGGGCAGCCAGAGCCACCGATGGGCCGGCGGCGTCTGCCGGCATGAAGATTGATTCAGATTCTGGGGAAGGCTTGATCGACGGCTTGAGCAGCCACTCGAGGGAGATGCTGACTGGGATGGCCTGCCGGGTGGAGCCGATCTTTGCCACCGCATCGGCCGCCTCGTTGTCCGCCCGTGGGACGTGATGAATCTCACCACCCTTGAAGGAGCCGATGAGCTATTGTACGAGGAAATGGTAGCTGGCCATGTTGGCGACCCTGGCATCCCATTCGCCAGAGACCTGCTAAACCACGAGGTCGGAGTCCCCGAAGCATAGGATGCGCCTGATGCCGATCTCCTTGGCGAGCCAGAGGCCATGGACGATGGCCTCGTACTCGGCCACGTTGTTGGAGGCGGCAAAGTGGATCTAGAGGGCGTACTTGAGCTGGTCACCTTTCGGGAGGAGAGGACTATGCCGGCACCCAGGCCGGTCCTCATTTTCAAGCCGTCGAAATGCATGCGCCAATGGGTGGATTCCGGGGAAGGCAGCATGAACTCGGTTTCCGCCCAGTCGATGAGGAAGTCGGCCAGGGCCTGTGACTTGATGGCGGTGCGAGGTTCATACCGGATCTCGTGATCGGCAAGTGTGATGACCCATTTGGCGATCCGGCTGGTGGAGTCCCGGCCGCTCATGATCTCGCCGAGCAGGCCTGTGCTCACCACGGTGATGGTATGCTCTTGGAAGTATTGCTTGACCTTCTTGCCGGCAAAGTATATGCCGTAGCACATCTTGTGGTAGTGGGGGTAGTTCTTCTTGGACGCGGAGAGGACCTCGCTGAGGTAGTAGACGGGGCGCTGGACTTGCAGGGATTTGCCCTCCTCCGGCCGCTCGACCACCAGGACGACGCTGATGACGCGAGTGGTCGCCACGATGTAGGCGAGCAAGGATTCCTTCTCGGTCGGCACGGCCAGGATGGGCGCATGGGTGAGAGCTTTCTTGAGGCCACGGAAGGCCTCGTCTGCCTCGTCAGGCCAATCGAACATGCCCGGATTCTTGGTGTGACCCGGCTCGACCAAAGCCGTCTTGCGAAGGAGACCGTAGAGGGGCAGGGCCTTCTCCCCCAGCAGGCTGATGAACCGGCTGACTGAGGCGAGGCAGACGGTGAAATTCTAGACGTCGCGGAGCTGGGTCGGCTTGGGCATGCACTCGATTGCGCTGATCTTCTCGGGGTTAGCTTCGATGGCACGGGCGGACACGAAGAAACCCAGGAGTTGGCCGGCTGGGACGTCGAAGACACACTTCTCCGGGTTGAGCTACATCTTGTATTCACGCAGATTCGCGAAGGTCTCTCGGAGGTTGTCGAGGAGGTTGAAGTGCTTCTTGGTTTTGACAACGATATCATCGACATAGACATGGACGTTCCTACCTATTTGAGGCAGGAAACACTTCTGCATGCACCGCTGGAACGTGGCGCCTGTGTTCTTCAGGCCGAAGGACATGGTGATGTAGAAGTAGGCCCCAAAGGGCGTGATGAAGGAGGTCTTGAGCCGGTCTTCCGGATCCAGCTTGATCTGGTGGTAGCTGGAGTAGGCGTCCAGGAAGGATAGCAAGTCGCAGCCGGCCGTGGAGTCGATGACTTGATCGATCTGTGGCAGGGCGAATGGGTCCTTGGGACACGCCTTGTTCAGGCTGGTGTAGTCGATGCACATGTGCCAGGTCTTGTTCTTCTTCAGCACCAGGACTGGGTTGGCCAGCCAGTCCGGGTGGAAAACCTCCATGATGAACCTGGTTGTGACCAGCCGGGCGATCTCTTCTCCTATGGTACGCCGCTTCTCCTCGGAGAAACAGCACAGGGGTTGCTTGACCGGCTTGACATCCGGACGAACATGTAGGTTGTGCTCGGCGAACTTCCTCGGAACACCCGGCATGTCCTTGGGAGACCATGCGAAGATGTCCTGATTCTCACAGAGGAAGTCGACGAGCTCGCCTTCCTATTTGTGTCGAGGCGGGAGCCGATGGTGACGCACTGAGCGGGGTTGGCCGGGTCGAGCGGAATTTGCTTGGTGTCCTTGGACGGCTGGAAGGAGGCCTCGCCGACGGACTGCCAGGGGGGAGCCGGCATGGCCGGCTAGCTGGCGGCAAGGGCCACGAGCCAGTCGAGCAACCGCTTCTCCTCGGCGATTTCCAGGGCCTCGGCCAGCCGGCTACCATCTCGAGCGCACTCGATTGACATCTTGTAGTCGCCCATGATGGTGATGATTCCCTTGGGACCCGGCATCTTGAGCTTGAGGTAGGCGTAATGGGGGGCCGTCATGAATTTGACAAGGGCCGGCCAACCCAACAACGCATGGTAGGGACTTGCGAGGTCCACGACCTCGAACAACACCGGCTCGCGGCGGAAGTGGACGGGTCTGCCGAAGAGGACGTCGAGCGTGATCTTACCGACAGGGGAGCAGGACTTTCTAGGCACGATGCCATGGAAGACCGTCCGGCTTGCCTGTAGGTCTTCTATCTTCAGCCCCAGCTTGTGCATCGTGTTGAGGTACAGGATGTTGATGCTGCTGCACCCATCTACCAGCACCCATGAAAAGCGGCAGGTGTCCTTCTCGGTGGCGATGATGGGGTCAAGGACCAGGGCGTAGCTACCGTGACTTCGCATTACGACGGGATGATCCGCCTGGCTCCAGGTGACCGGCTTCTCCGACCAGTGCATGAACTGGGGAGTTGTTGGCATGGTAGCGTTCACCTCACGATGGAGCCGGCGTTGAGCGTGTTTGCCCGTCTCTTCACTAGTGAATACGATGTAGCAGCCGTCCTGGTTAGGGAAATGGTCGATCAGACGGCCGTCGTTCTGGCCCGGAGCTGGAGCCGGCGCCGGGGCGGCAGCTTGGGCCGGGGCCGGCACGTGGGCAGGCGGCGTGGGGGGAGCGGAAGGCCATCCCCCCGGGCCAGTCCCTGTGAGAAGCTGCATTGCCGGAGCATGTGCGTAGAGGGTTTGGCCCCTGAGTGGTTCTTGCAGGGGAGGTCGAGCATCTGCTCGAAGGTGAGCTTCGGCTGCCAAGCAGCCTTGCCAGTGCGTTGGCGCTGACTGGAAGGCTGGGCAGTTGGCTCCTGCTTCTCAATGGTGTTGACCTGCCGGCTCTCGTAGCGGGGATCCGGCTGGTCGTTCTTGCATTTGTTGTTCTGCGGCTGCCGGTTGTCGGCAGCCGGCCGGGACGTTGCCGGTGTTGTCGTTGCCTTGGCGGGCGGGGTCGTCTTGACCTGGATGGCTGAATCAGCCATGGCATATTTGTCCGCCTTGGTCATGAGCTCGGCAAGCGTGCCGGCTCAGAGCACAGAAGCTTGTGCTTGAGGGGGTGCCGTCTCGACAGCCTTCAAAAAAGTACTGTACGACTTGCACCTCGTGCATCCCCTCGCAGGAGTTGTAGAGCTCAGTCCATCGAGTGAGGTAGTCGCGGAGGGACTCATCCGGCCCCTGAATGCACATGGCGAGTTCATGGGGGCGGCCAAGCCGCTTGTAGGTGCTAATGAAGTTGCGAACGAAGACCTCTTCGAAGTCCGTCCAGGTGTTGATGCTGCCGGCCGCCAGGCTATTGAGCCAGGTGTGGGCCGAGTCGATCAGCATGAGGGGAGCGTAGCAAATGGCTATGCACTTGTTCCCCCTGGCGATGCCGACCGCGGTGGTGTAGTCGATCAACCAGTCCTCGGGCTTGGCGGCCCCGTTGTACTTCGGGGTCTCTCGGGGGAGTGTGAAGCTGGTTGGGAACGGCTCGTTGCGGATCCGAGGCCGAAATAGGCCGGGCCAATCGAGCCCTCCTCTTCGAGGAGGGCAGACTGCGCGAGCTGGTCGATGCGGTTGCAGGCGTCGTTCTCGCTGCGGGGGACACGCGGCCCGATCCGGGCCGAGAGCTCAGGGCGGATGACGGACGGAACCGACCATTCCGGCTCGCGCCGCGGGGGTGGAGTGTGCCCACAGCTGTGCCGACTGCCGGCTGTCGGCGCTTCGTGGTGGCGGCCGCTGCGAGGCGGGTTGCTGGTGCGCCGGCTGTTAACAGCCGGTTGCTCGCTCCCTAGCAGCTGAGAGGTCCAGGGGTTGTTTGTTTCGGCCCGGCGTCCGAAGACGCAAGGGGAACAGGAGTGCTGAGTTGGCTGACGGCCCGCAGTCCCCGTGCCCTCGCGCTCGAGCCGGGGGCCTCTAGAGGCGGTGTCGCTCGACGCGAGCAGATGCTGCTGCGCGTCAGCAGCGTCAATGAACTCCTTGATGTGACGCTCATGAGCAGCACATTCTTCGCCCTCCAAGGTGGCCAAATTCTCGTAGGCCACCTTGAGGGCCCGCAGGTTGGCTGTGGGGGTATCGTAGACGGGCATTTTGCCGCCTAGAATTTCGGCAACCACGCGACCGCGGTCGCGCATAGCCCCATGCTGGCTGGGCGCAGTGCCAGCCGGGGTGAGACCATAGGCAGAAGCATATTCCTGTTGGGCAGCCTCCATGCGGCGCCGCGTGACCGCGAGGGTAGTGGCGTCCTCGAATAGGACGCGGCGAAACGCCCCGAGGTCAGCCGCAGCGGCATCTGGGTTTGCCGTCGGGGCGATAGGGATGCTCAAGCCCCGGAGGGCCGCACCAATCGGGTCGGAGGTGCCGAAGCGGGCCGCGGCGGCGTCAGCCCCGACCCGCGCACGTCCGGAGGAGGTCGAGGAGATGATGGCCATTGCCCCCACACGATCGTGGGAGCCGCTGGACTGGGTCGCAGCAAGTGCGCACACGACCGTGGGCGGACTGGCACAGACGAGCACCTTCCCGGGGTACTCGTCAGCGGTCGGAGTCTCGGCGAGGCTGAGCCTACCGAAGTGCTTGGTGAGCGCGTCTATATCGACCATGAGGTTGACGGAGTCGCCCGCAGGGCATGCCGGAGCAAGCCTCACGAGCCCACGGTCTTGCCTGGACGTGCGGCGGTGGTGGGGAATGGCGAGGGGTCCTGCTCAGAGCATGAATCGGGCTGGCGCCGCGTATTGCCCCATGATGGGTGCCGAATGTCGTTGTTTTCTCATGACAGATGCCATAGGTAGGCTTATCGTAGGTGGTTGGGGCCATAGGATGTCGACGGGCTCCGGGTGCGAGAATGGGCACGAGCGGTGATGACACGCGATGAACCCAGGTTCAGGGCCCTCCATGGGAGGTAACACCCCTAGTCCTGCTTGGTCTAGTTGGATGGATGGTTGTGTTTACAAGGATGCTCCTAGAGCTGTGTCTAGAGGAGGAAGAAGGAGCAGCCGGATCGTCTTCCACCGTTGCTAGAGATGATATGAGAGGAGAGTTCTATGTGGGTGAATGCGAATGATCATCCGACTCCGTTGCATGGGGGGCTCGGGGGGGTTTATAGGCCAATCCCCCGGCTCTATAATATGTTCTCAAGTACAGGGGCGGGGGGACCCGGCTGGCAGCCTCTCCGGCTGGCCAGGGGGTCCCGCCCTTCGTGCTGTCTCATCGTCTGTAGGGTCCACCATCTTAGTGGTCCCATCTCCCGTTGGGGCCCGCTAGCCGGCTCTGCGATTGGCCCTTGCCCACCTGTCGCGGCACGGGTTGCCCGGGAGGCGTCGCCTAGTGCCAGCCGACCGAAGTCTTCGGTACGGCCGGACGCACTGTAGCCATGCCGGGGCAGGTAAACAAGTGGGCGAGGGCGTGCCGACACTGTTTCCCTGCCTGGTCGCGCTCGCCAGGGTTTACAGCCTGGATGGCCGGACTGTAGCCATGCGTGCCCGTGTGTCAGCGGCCACTGTGGCCATAGTGTCGCCTGTCGTAGCGGTCACGTCGTGTCATCGTACCCGCACGCAGAGGGACGGGACATTGCATGTCCATCTTAGGGTCAACGGAGGAGGCGGCCCAGAAGCAGCCGGCCGTGCCCAGCCAGTCGGGGCCGAGCCAGCTCCTCGATCAGTCGTCCGCGCCGCCAACCGGCGGCAACTCGAGCAGGCCACGCGCCAGCCGGCCGTGGGCAGCCGGTCGCTTAGTTTTTCTTCGAAGGAGGAGGGAAGAACCCCGTGCTTTGGCCTACCCAGGGGTAATAACCCCGTCAGTGCACCATGTAGACGTCATATGTGGAGGTGGCGGCCCATCGCCCAGTGTTAACAGGGGTGGGAGCGCAATCTTCCTCATCCATGTATTCTGCCTCCTCGGAGGCGTAGTCCAACATGTCGGTTAAATATTCGACTATGGCTATCATGTGGGTGGTGGGTGGGATGAAAAATTCATCCTGACCCGCCCTGAGACCGATCTGAGAATGGATTGGGGTTGGGTCATTGGTAATCTTCATCGACGAGATCCGATCTAGGGCCTCGTTGAGTATCGAAAGCTCAATCGGGTCGACCTGCTCGGAGCTTTCGTAGTTGACCTCCGTTATGTCCATGATAGGGGAGTGTTCGGCAGGAACAAGTATTCGGACGTCCTGCAGTATGGCCGTATCCGAACTTAGAATCATGTCATTGTCGGGGAAAATCCTGTGGACGTGACCAAAAGAAGGATCTGAGGTTAAAACCTTGGAGTCTTCGGGCGTGGCAGGCGAGACTGCGAGCCCGGTTAGCAAAAGATCGCCTCGAGAGTCCACGAAGAACACTAGGTTCCCGAATATAACCTCGTGATCAGGGCCGAAGCTCTCGACCCAGCCTAGATGGCCGGTCGGGTCAACGTGCAGCACAATGTTGCCAAAAGCAAAGATCTGTCCGGGGACAAAGGTGTCCATGTTGCGGACCTCTTCATTGATGACGATGCGAGCCATCGATTCCTTCGGTGATCAAAGTGGAACTCTCAATGAAAGCACCAATGTTGGTGCCAAAACCGGTGGATCTCATGTCGGGACCCCGATCCTAAGTTATATGAATCCAGACTGTAACATATCACATCACTTTGCGGCCTCACGCATGGTAAGTTCCACAGCTGCAGCCTTACCTTGGCCGGGACCGTTTGCGTCTTTTGGCTCATGTATGTGAACATGTTGCTGGCAATCAAACAACAGAGAACCCGGGCCGACATGACTGGTCATAGAACCCAAGCGGCACATCCGTACGGAAACAGGCATACATAACCCAGCAATGCAGGTGTCGGCCTCAAGCGTGTGTAGACGAGTCATAGCAAGCTACAAGGACTCCATTACACCGTGAGACATAAATGCCATCACTGCATGTAGATGAATCGTAGAAGCCTACAGGGACTCCATTACACTGCGAGACATTCCCCTGAAGGGACAGACACAGCAGCAAAGAAGGATACATGTCGGTCAATCAATGTGTCCGGAGCAGTAGCAAGCTACCATGGCTCGGTGGAAGCACAAAGAGGCAGTTTCCCATAAAGAGTACTACTAAAGGCACACAACTAGGTGTCGGGTCCCATACATACCGTTGCATGTCACACATACGCACGACATGCCCGATATGCATAGATACAACTATGGCATCACAACATAACCATACAACAAACATGACTTTTATTTAAGAGGCTCAGATGAGCCTTTCATAATATGTTCTTACAGATAGGGGTCACATGACCCGACACTCAAGTCATACAAGCAAGTTCGTACAAACCAAGCGGAAGCATAAAGCTGTCTGAGTACAGACAGATGAAAGGGGTAAAAAGGCACATGGCCTGACTATCTACAGCCCGCCACAGGCGTAAGGTCATAGCTGGGACACCAGCTTATTCGGCATCGTCAACATCTAGAAAGAACCCACCCGAAGGGTCCTCGGTCTCATCTGCAACATTTATTAAGCAAACATGAGTACAAATGTACTCAGCAAGTCTTTAAAGCAGACCTAGGCTAATCATGCTCATGTATCAACAAAGGGGGAGGTGGAGTTTATGCAGCAATGCCAGCTTAGACTCATGGCTAACCTACACTACTCAATTTTTAACTCTTGTTACAATTTTAGATACCGCACACGAGTCCTCTAACTCCATAGCAACACACTACCATAGATTCACTTCCCTCTCCCGAGAGAGTGCCATCTATGGTACTCACACTTGACTTGATATTTTTATGAGTATCCATTTGATTATCTATGAATAGCATAAGTTTTCCAAGTAGTCCATATCCGAGGACGCAGCTATTCGAATAGTTTCGTACCCTGCAGGGGTGTACTTCTTCACACACGCTCTTGCCACTTATCGTTGTGTGCTCATAAAACCATGCACCTCGGCAACCTTCAAGCGGATGCCTAGTGAGGGAGTCGGCCACGACCGTTAATCACGTAAGACCTCTAGTCCAGGCTATCGCCTATTTGAGACTAAACCCGCACGAAAGTCCGGCCAAAGTTTCCGCTACGGCCCCAAACGATGTGTGCAGGGTTCCCAAGCCCACCATTCGGGTGACCCTTGGTACACCGTGCCACTGCCTACCGCGTCGTAACCCACCCCTAGGGTCAGCGCTACGCACGGCCTCCAGCATGCTATAAACACCAGAAACTACTTGCAACTCCTGGACTAAGGACTATGCGACTGATAAGTCGAGAGGGGTCGAGTTACCGGAACCCAATGTGTGGTAGCAACTAGTCTTGGATCACAAACACGGAACTCAGTTCCTAAGAACGGTCCCAATGAGACAACCCGCTATGTACTCCTACATAGCCTCTCATCGCTACCTTTACCAAATCGAGTTCTTCTTAATATCATCACATCGAAACAACATTGAATCACTCAGTTCATCACCCAGATGAAACCGACCTGACACAACTCTAAGCATAGCAAGCATAGCAAGCAATGTAGCTCAGCACATCATGGCACAAGCATCTACCAGGTATGCTAGGTTGCAAGGTTTAGCTATTTACTGTGACAATGTCAGGTTATGAAACAGAATAGGATCATCTACCGTGTATGACTGACATGTGATCGGTTGTCCTAATGCAATAAACAAGAGCAGGAGCGAGAGAGTGGGATATTATCGGAATGATCAAGGGGTTGCTTGCCTTGCTGGGAAACGGAAGGGTTCTCTCCTTCGTCGGGATACTCGGGGGTATCCTCAGAAGCAGGGCCTACCGCAATGCAGAGAAGAAACAATCAACACACGCAAGTGCAACAATATGATGCATGATCATGGCATGATAACGGGTAAGGATGAGCTAATGCTACTAGTGATCATGTTGATTTGAAATGAATTTGAATATAGGTTCAAAATTGTTCTTCATTTCAAATTCCATTTACTAACCTATTAGTAAATGTCAATGTTCACCTATTTAGATTTCTCTAACATGCATGACAATAGCACCATTGGATTCATTGCATTTTTCTGATAAATTTTCATATATAAATTATTTTCATCTGATTTACAGATTAATTTGTATGAATTTTTGAAGAAATTTTGCAATTATTTTTATACTAGAAAATAGAAAAATGACGTCAGCCTGACGTCCCTGTGACGCCAGCTCGTCATCTGACCAGGCCAGGTCAAACCTGACATGCGGGGCCCGCACGCCTGTGGCCCAGGCCTAACCTCCGTGCTGACCAGGGGTTTGACCCACCCTGGGGCCCACTGGTCAGTGGCAGGGGCTAGCTAATCAGGGGTGATTAGCCCCGTGATGGCGGCCACGTCGGCACCCACCGGAGAGGGGCTGGCGGCGACCATCTGCACGGCGGCGACTCGCCGGAACGCGCCTCCGGCGACCATTTGGCGCGCGGAGGGCACCGGGAGGCAGCCCGTGCACGCGCGCATCCAGCGCAAAGGCAGAGGGGACTCGGGGGCCACCGGAGCTGCGACCGGCGACAACCCGAGTGGCGGCGAGCCTTGGGAAGCGAGGGAATCGGTGCCTACAGTGAGGAACAGGCTGCCAGGAGAGGGGGAAACGGAGCAGGGGCTCACGGTGGGGGCGCTGGGGATGACAGCGAGCTCGGGGATGCGCTGACGGCCTCGAATCGCCGTGGAAGAGCTTCGGCGTCGGCGGGGGGAAAGCGGCGACAGGGCATTGTGGATGTCTCCCAGCGTCGGCTGGCTTCATGGGAAGGACGAGAAGGTCGTGGCGGGGCTTTTGGTGGGCTCGGAAAGCGCGGGGGGGGGTGCTACGGCAGCGTGGCGTGGAGGAGCTCGGCCATGGCGGAGCAGAGGGAAAATGAGGGCAAGAGAGAGAGGGAGCTCGCAGGGGAGAGGGAGAGGAGAAAGAGGCCACGGCGAGGGCCTCGCGCTGGCACCCTCCCAGCCCTCCAGGCGAGCAGCCAGGCAGGGAGGAGGTGGCCGGCGTGTGCCCGCGTGCGGTGAACGCACGCCCCTGTCCTCCTGGCGAGAGGACAGGGATGACTGGCCATGGGCCAGGTGGGCCGGCCTGGCCTAGGCTTTTCCCCTCCTTTTTCCTTTTATTTCTTTCTGTTTTTCCTTTTCTGACATTTTTTTATTTTATTTGCAGGTACCAAATGACTTTATAAAATATCCCATGTATTTTATAAACTAAAGTTTGAATATTTCAAACTTATCTGAAAAGTTTCAGAATATTTTGAAAACAAAAATAATGATAGTGCTTTATTTAATGATTTCAAAAGCTTTATCAATTATTTTTGAATTGTTTTGATAGTTCAAATAATTAAAATGATCCCTGTTATATTCATGTCCAAATTTACCAGACATAGGGAACATTTTTAGTGGGCATTTTGGATTTGTTGAATTTTCACCAAATTTGAATTGGTTTGATTCAAAGTGAGTTTGGGGTTTCCTTTTGTTCCCCCATTTCATGTTAATGCAAGTGGATGAAAACATGATGCAAACACATGCTATACTAGGACACCTAGCTAGGGTTGTGACAACTCACCCCCACTCAAAAGAATCTCGTCCCGAGATTTTGAAGTCGTCGGGAAGAGCGCGGGGTACTCTAGTCGAAGACGATCTTCTCTTTCCCATGTCGCCTCCTTTTTGGAATGGTGTGACCACTGAACCATGTGAAACTTGATGCTCCGACGCCGATTGGTGCGCTCAGCTTGATCAAGAATACGAACAGGGTATTCTCAATATGTAAGGTTATCTTGGAGATCAAGCCCTTCGTGGTCTACTTCACGGACAGGATCCGAGAAGCAACGCCTGAGTTGCGAGACGTGGAAGACATCATGAACCTTGGAAAGATGCAGCGGGAGTTCCAATTGGTAGGCAACCTCTCCTCGTTTAGCAAGAATGCGAAAAGGTCCAATGTAACGAGGAGCCAACTTGCCCTTGATACCGAACCGATGGGTACCCTTCAGAGGTGTAACCCAAAGGTAAGCCTTCTCGTCAACTTCATAGGTCACAGCCTTATGATGGCGATCATATTGGCTCTTTTGACGAGTTTGGGCTGTTTTCAACTTTTCACGAATAATGCGAACTTGCTCCTCTGCATCCTGGATCATATCCGGACCAAAGAGTTGCCTCTCTCCGGTTTCTGACCAGTTAAGAGGTGTTCAACACCTTCGTCCATAGAGAACTTCAAAAGGGGATTTGCCCAAGCTTGATTGATAACTATTGTTATAAGCAAATTCGGCAAATGGAAGACATTTCTCCCAATTCATATCGAAAGATATAACACAAGCTCGGAGCATGTCTTCAAGGATTTGATTGATTCGCTCAACTTGACCACTTGATTGCGGGTGGAAAGCAGTGTTAAAGGATAGATGAGTCCCCATAGAGGTTTGAAAACTTTCCCAAAATCGAGAAGTAAAGATACTTCCACGGTCCGAGTTAATCTCCAAAGGAACACCATGAAGGGAAACTATTCGAGAAACATACAATTCCGCTAGCTGGCTAGCAGATATACTTTCCCGAACAGGAAGAAAATGAGCCACTTTGGAAAGATGGTCAATGACCACAAATATAGCATTATTCCCTCTCTTGGTCCTGGGAAATCCGATAATGAAATCCATACCAACTTTATCCCATTTCCATTCAGGAATAGCTAAAGGTTGAAGGGTGCCAGCAGGCCTTTGATGTTCTGCTTTCACGCGACGACAAACGTCGCAGTTAGCAACATACTGAGCAATTTCTCTCTTCATCCTAGTCCACCAGAACCTCTCGCATAGGTCCTGATACATTTTGGTACTACTCGGATGAATTGTGAGAGGAGAATCATGAGCCTCCTTAAGGATCAACTGTCGTAAATGTTGTTTCTTCAGGATCACCAAGCGGTTCTCAAAGAAGACAACACCACGATTATCTTCCGAGAAGCATTTAACATTGCCCTTCTTAATGCTTTTCTTGATCCAAGATATCCAGGCCTCATGCTTCTGGGCTTCTATAATTTGATCTGTAAGGGTAGGTTTCGCCACCAGGCTGGATAGGAATCCTTGAGGAACAATGTGAAGGTTTAACTTCCGAAATTCCTCATGGAGAAGTGGTTGACCTTGCTGTGACATCAGGTTGTTACAATAAGACTTAGGACTAAGTGCATCAGCCATGACATTGGCTTTCCCCGGGGTGTAAGTTATCCCTAAGTCGTAATCTGTAATCAACTCTACCCACCGTCTTTGCCTGAGATTCAAATCCGGCTGAGTGAATATATATTTTAGACTTTGGTGATCAATGTAAATGTCGCAATGATTACCCAGAAGGTAATGTCGTCGGGTTTTTGCATGGACTACAGCTGCAAGTTCAAGATCATGTGTTGGATAATTATCCTCATGTGGACGCAACTGTCGAGATGCGTAGGCAATCACATGACGATCTTGCATGAGAATGCAACCTAATCCTTGTCGCGAGGCATCGCAATAGATAATAAAGTCCTTAGAGAAATCAGGTGGTACCAGAACGGGAGCAGAGGTCAGTCGTCTTTTCAATTCCTAAAAACTATGCTCGCATTATGGAGTCCACTCGAACTTTTTATCTTTCTTGAGGAGTTCAGTCAGAGGTTTGGAAACCTTGGAGAAATTCTCGACAAAGTGACGACAATAGCTCGCTAAGCCAAGGAAACTCCGAACTTGCTTAACCGATTCAGGTTGAGTCCAATCAAGGACGGCCTGAACTCTCTCGAGATTGATAGCAATACCCTTACAAGATATCACGTGGCCTAGATAGGTCACTTCTGGCAACCAAAATTCACACTTGGAGAATTTGGCATACAGGCGGTGCTCTCGAAGTTTCATCAATACCAGCTTTAAATGCTCGGCATGTTCTTGTTCGTTCTTCGAGTAGATGAGTATGTCGTCGAAGTAAAGCACGACGAATTTATCCAAATACTCCATGAATATCGAAATCATCAAGCGAGAGAAGGTGGCTGGGGCATTGGTTAAACCGAAGGACATGATGGTGTACTCGTATTGGCCATATCGAGTGACAAAAGCCGTTTTTGGAATGTCCCCGTTCCTAATTCTGATTTGATGGTATCCCGACCTCAAATCCATTTTGGAAAAGATAGAGGATCCAGCGAGTTGATCATACAAATCGTTGATCCTGGGGAGCGGATACTTGTTCTTAATGGTGACCAGACTCACTAGCCGATAATCCACAACCATCGATCCGAACCATCTTTCTTCTTAACGAAGAGGACGGGACAAGCCCAAGGAGATGAACTGGGACGGATGAAACCTTTCTTCAAAGCCTCATCGAGTTGGATCTTAAGTTCGGCTAGTTCTAAGGGTGCCATCTTATAGGGTCTTCTAGCTATTGGGACAGTCCCTGGGATGAGCTCTATCACAAACTCAACATCTCTGACAGGAGTAATTCCTGGCAGTTCTTCTGGAAAGACATCCGGAAAGTCACGGACTACCGGAACATCTTCTAACTCTAGAAGAGGGCTAGCATTAAGAGAATGGAGTTGGTGCTTGGTTATTCAAGTGGAGACATTAACTATCTCACCCGAGGGATGTGTAAGTTGAACATTCCTAGAATGAGTATCAATCTTGGCATAGTGGGCTTTCATCCAATCCATACCTAGAATGATATTGATGTCCGAAGACTTGAGGGCTAACAAAGATGCTAGGAAGACTAATCTATCCACCAAAATCTCATTATCATGGCTCACTCTAGAAGTTTGCCATTTTGAACCCAGAGTCTGCACTACTAAAGGAGTAGGCATGTCACAAAAAGACATGTTATGCAACTGTGCATAACTTTCTGAGATGAAGGAATGAGATGCACCAGTATCAAATAGAACAGATGATGGATGGCTATTGACAAGGAGCGTACCTAGAATAACATCAGGATCCTCAAGAGCTTCCTCAGCAGACACATAATTCACTCATCCATGGGCAGGAGTTGGCTTCACAAAGAAGGCTTTTCCTGGCTTCCCACGTCCAGCGGGCTTGACATTATTCTGGGGACACTCACGGGAATAGTGTCCTGGTTCTCCACACTTGTAGCAGACCACGGTGGCACGGGGTGCAATATTTGCAGGCGGACCTCCAAATGGTCTGATTGGAGGGTTGGGCTGAACTGGATGAGGCGCCTGGAAGGATGGCCTCGCATTGTATCTTGGCGGTAGAGCTGCGTTGGGCACCCAGACCCGACGTTTGTTGAGGCCCGAGCCAGATGCGGGGTTGAAGTCATGGTTGTGCTTCCTCGTGGCCTCGTAGTCAGTCTGTCCAGTCTCGGCATTGATAGCCTTGTTGACGAGAGCCTGGAAAGTTGCGCTCTCATGCAGGCACAGGTCTCGACGGAGCTCAGGGTTAAGTCCCTTGCGGAACCTGGACTTTTTCTTGGCATCAGTAGAAACTTCCTCAGGAGCATAGCAAGCAAGGTTTCCAAACTCACGACTATAAGCATCCACTGACAATCTGCCCTGGGTGAAGGCACAAAATTCCTCTCTCTTACGATCCATCAGCCCTTCCGGGATGTGAGGGGTACGAAATGCAGCACTGAACTATGCCCAAGTTGGTGCGGGGCCTGCAGGACGCATGGCTTCAAAATTTTCCCACCACAGGTTGGCGGGTCCTTCCAGAAAGTAGGTTGCGAAGGTCACCTTGTTGGCCTCGGACACATTGGCAGCCCGGATCTTGCGATACATGCTAGTCAGCCAGTCATCCGCGTCGAGTGGGTCGACCGAATGATGATACTTGGGTGGGTTCAGTCTGATGAAATCTCCAAGTGATACGCCATCATCGAAGTCATTGCGGGGAGCATGTGCTGTGTTTTGCTCAATTCTTTCCAACAGTCGGTTGGTCTCCCTTCTGTTCCTTTCTGCTTCTAGCATCACTTCCGCCAGAGAAGGCGCATGTGGCAGATCTTCTTGCCTTGGCTGGCTTCCCTCGCCCTGCTCAGGGCCAGGCATGGGGTTATTCCTAGTGGCCACCATCCTAGGAAAACAACCCACAACTTAATCATAGGGGACAACAACTCTAAGACATGAGATAAGGAATGTACTGGACAACATGGCATGCAGGGTAAACACCAATTAACATGGTAAAACAACTGCCACATAAACACCATGACTCATACACACCATGACATAGTTCAGTACAAACCAAGCTGAAAAGCAACTACGGAGAGATGACACAACTCATCGGAGGCATTACAAGCTTCCTATATATTATCTATCTACACCTCCGGAACTCAACTCTCGACCTCAATCATATCCCACAAGACACGCAGGACTGTGGCAATACGATGACTACCATACTGGAACTAACATCCACGTACTCAAGCATGGCCGTAGAATGCCTCATACAGGTTACCCCCATGACCCGGGAGCTGAACCTAAGGATCTGGAAACACTCTAGCCTGTGATCCCTAGGAACCATAAGGACACGGGTGTGGCCTTGGTCCCCTTGTTGGCGGCAACAGCGGTCCTCAAAGAGGGGTGATGCCTCCAACATCGGGCCAGTCTACGTGTGCTGGCAGATGAGTCCGCGATGGGGTCAGCATCTCCAAATCTCCATAGCTTGTCTGCATGACAGGTGCCAACTGCGTCAGGGCTGTCCAAAGACGTGCACGGGTAGCATAAAGCTCCATGCGAAGGGCACGTGCATCTCGATCCCTGTTCTCCAACAACTAAGCGGTCACCTGTAGTCTAGGATCCTCATGGGAATGATCATAGTAGGCTGCACTAAGATAACCATCCTCTCCTCCCATGGAAACAGGAACATAGCAGAACTCTGTGTTTTGGAGCAGACCATGGTGAAACCTCATGATAGTCAACATGGTGTAGGCGGCCTCCTGAACAGCCATGTCTATGGTGACACCTAATCCATAAGTCCAGTGAAGCGGCTCTGTAGCTCCAGGATATGAAGGATAAATCTTGACGGTACACAGATACTAACTCTGGTTGAAATCTCGATACTGTTCCTCCACTATGTACTCTGGGTACCAACGATAGCCAGCCTCCATCATAACTCTAACCAACATGGCCGTGTGACCCGGTACATCGATGCACCTGGTCAGACGGACCACCTGACGGGAAGGACGAGGGGGCATCTGAAACAGAGAATGATGCAAAGGCATTAGAGACTCTAGCAGAAATTGGACAGCATAACGGTTGTAATTGCTCAAAAAGGATTTTGAGACAACTTCAAAAGATTGGAAAGGCATAACCACTCGACTTTCTAGACTCAAATCTCTTCTCCATCTGTTTGTCACACCAACAATACTTGAGTAACTACACTTACTTGCAAACAAGCTAGCTATTGGTCCATGGTTAGTAACTCGTCATCCTAAGCAATAGATAAGAAGCCTAGCTCTTATCCCCGTAGAAAAGATGAGAACGACTCAGAATAGAATAACTTGGGGAGAGGAGTAAAAAGAGCCTTACGTTACCTTCCACAATCAATTCCCCTACTTTTCTATAGTGTTTCCAGACTCAACTTCGACCGGTTTGGCTTGGTAGTCCTAGAGTCAGTCAGGCTCTGATACCAACACTGTCGGGACCCCGATCCTAAGTCATATGAATCCAGACTATAACATATCACGTCACTTTACGGCCTCACGCACGGTAAGTTCCACGACTGTAGCCTTACCTTGGGCGGGACCGTTTGCGTCTTTTGTCTCACGTATGTGAACATGTTGCTGGCAATCAAACAACAGAGAACCCGGGCCAACATGACTAGTCATAGAACCCAAGCGGCACATCCGTACGGAAACAGGCATACATAACCCGGCAATGCAGGTGTCGGCCTCAAGCGTGTGTAGATGAGTCATAGCAAGCTACAAGGACTCCATTATGCCGCCAGACATAAATGCCATCACTGCACGTAGACGAATCGTAGCAGGCTATAGGGACTCCATTACACTGCGAGACATTCCACCGAAGGGACAGACATAGCAGCAAAGAAGGATACATGTCGATCAATCAATGTGTCCAGAGCAATAGCAAGCTACCATGGCTCGGTGGAAGCACACAGAGGCAGTTTCCCATAAAGAGTACTACTAAAGGCACACAACTAGGTGTCGGATCCCATACATACCGTTGCACGTCACACGTACGCACGACATGCCGGATATGCATAGATACAACTATGGCATCACAACATAACCATACAACAAACATGACTTTTATTTAAGAGGCTCAGACGAGTCTTGCATAATATGTTCTTACAGATAGGGGTCACATGACCCGACACTCAAGTCATACAAGCAAGTTCATACAAACCAAGCGAAAGCATAAAGCTGTCTGAGTACAGACAGATGAAAGGGGTAAAAAGGCACATGGCCTGACTATCTACAGCCCGCCATAGGCGTAAGGTCATAGCTGGGACACTAGCTTATTCGGCATCGTCAACATCTAGAAAGAACCCACCCGAAGGGTCTTGGGTCTCATCTGCAACATTTATTAAGCAAACATGAGTACAAATATACTCAGCAAGTCTTTAAAGCAGACCTAGGCTAATCATGCTCATGTATCAACAAAGGGGGAGGTGGAGTTTATGCAGCAATGCCAGCTTAGACTCATGGCTAACCTACACTACTCAATTTTTAACTCTTGTTACAATTTTAGATACCGCACACGAGTCCTCTAACTCCATAGCAATACACCACCATAGATTCACTTCCCTCTCCCGAGAGAGTGCCATCTATGGTACTCACACTTGCCTTGATATTTTTATGAGTATCCATTTGATTATCTATGAATAGCATAAGTTTTCTAAGTAGTCCATATCCGACGACGCAGCTATTCGAATAGTTTCGTACCCTGCAGGGGTGTACTTCTTCACACACGCTCTCGCCACTTATCGTTGTGTGCTCATAAAACCATGCACCTCGGCAACCTTCAAGCGGATGCCCAGTGAGGGAGTCGGCCACGACCGTTAATCACGTAAGACCTCTAGTCCAGGCTATCGCCTATTTGAGACTAAACCCGCACGGAAGTCCGGCCAAAGTTTCCGCTACGGCCCCAAACGATGTGCGCAGGGTTCCCAAGCCCACCATTCGGGTGACCCTTGGTACACCGTGCCACTGCCTACCGCGTCGTAACCCACCCCTATGGTCAGCGCTACGCATGGCCTCCAGCATGCTATAAACACCAGAAACTACTTGCAACTCCTGGACTAAGGACTATGCGACTGATAAGTCGAGAGGGGTCGAGTTACCGGAACCCAATGTGTGGTAGCAGCTAGTCTTGGATCACAAACACGGAACTCAGTTCCTAAGAACGGTCCCAATGAGACAACCCGCTATGTACTCCTACATAGCCTCTCATCGCTACCTTTACCAAATCGAGTTCTTCATAATATCATCACATCGGAACAACATTGAATCACTCAGTTCATCACCCAGATGAAACCGACCTGACACAACTCTAAGCATAGCAAGCATAGCAAGCAATGTAGCTAAGCACATCATGGCACAAGCATCTACCAGGTATGCTAGGTTGCAAGGTTTAGCTATTTACTGTGACAATGTGAGGTTATGAAACAGAATAGGATCATCTACCGTGTATGACTGATACGTGATCGGTTGTCCTAATGCAATAAACAAGAGCAGGAGCGAGAGAGTGGGATATTATCGGAATGATCAAGGGGTTGCTTGCCTTGCTGGGAAATGGAAGGGTTCTCTCCTTCGTCGGGATACTCGGGGGTATCCTCAGAAGCAGGGCCTACCACAATGCAGAGACAAAACAATCAACACACGCAAGTGCAACAATATGATGCATGATCATGGCACGATAACGGGTAAGGATGAGCTAATGCTACTAGTGATCATGTTGATTTGAAATGAATTTGAATATAGGTTCAAAATTGTTCTTCATTTCAAATTCCATTTACTAACCTATTAGTAAATGTCAATGTTCACCTATTTAGATTTCTCTAACATGCATGACAATAGCACCATTGGATTCATTGGATTTTTCTGATAAATTTTCATATATAAATTATTTTCATCTGATTTACAGATTAATTTGTATGAATTTTTGAAGAAATTCTGGAATTATTTTTATACTAGAAAATAGAAAAATGACGTCAGCCTGACGTCACTGTGAGGCGTCATCTGACCAGGCCAAGTCAAACCTGACATGCGGGGCCCGCACGCCTGTGGCCCAGGCCTAACCTCCGCGCTGACCAGGGGTTTGACCCACCCTGGGGCCCACTGGTCAGTGGCAGGGGCTAGCTAATCAGGGGTGATTAGCCCCCTGATAGCGGCCACGTCGGCACCCACCGGAGAGGGGCCGGCGGCGACCATCTGCATGGCAGCGACTCGCCGGAACGTGCCTCCGGCGACCATTTGGCGCGCGGAGGGCACCGGGAGGCAGCCCGTGCACGCGCGCATCCAGCGCAAAGGCAGAGGGGACTCGGGGGCCACCGGAGCTGCGGCCGGCGACAACCCGAGCAGCGGCAAGCTTCAGACAGCGGGGGAATTGGCGCCTACGGCGAGGAACAGGCTGCCAGGAGAGGGGGAAACGGAGCAGGGGCTCACGGTGGGGGCGCTGGGGATGACAGCGAGCTCAGGGACGCGTTGACGGCCTCGAATCGCCGTGGAAGAGCTTCGGCGGCCGACGGGGGGGAAAGCGGCGACAGGGCGTCGTGGATGGCTCCCGGTGTCGGCTGGCTTCACGGGGAGGACGAGAAGGTCACGGCGGGGCTTTTGGTGGGCTCGGAAAGCGCAGGGGGGGCTGGAGCTACGGCAGCGCGGCGAGGAGGAGCTCGGCCATGGCGGAGCAGAGGGAGAATGAGGGTGAGAGAGAGAGGGAGCTCGTAGGGGAGAGGGAGAGGAGAAAGAGGCCACGGCGTGGGCCTTGCGCTGGCGCCCTCCCAGCCCTCCAAGCCAGCAGCCAGGCAAGGAGGAGGTGGCCGGCGTGTGCCCGCGTGCGGTGAACGCACGCCCCTGTCCTCCAGGCGAGAGGACAGGGATGACTGGCCATGGGCCAGGTGGGCCGGCCTGGCCTGGGCTTTTCCCCTCCTTTTTCCTTTTATTTCTTTCTGTTTTTCCTTTTCTGACATTTGTTTATTTTATTTGAAGGTACCAAATGACTTTATAAAATATCCTATATATTTTATAAACTAAAGTTTGAATATTTCAAACTTATCTGAAAAGTTTCAGAATATTTTGAAAACAAAAATAATGATAGTGCTTTATGTAATGATTTCAGAAGCTTTATCAATTATTTTTGAATTGTTTTGATAGTTCAAATAATTAAAATGATCCCTATTATATTCATGTCCAAATTTACTAGACATAGGGAACATTTTTAGTGGGCATTTTTGATTTGTTGAATTTTCACCAAATTTGAATTGGTTTGATTCAAAGTGAGTTTGGGGTTTCCTTTTGTTCCCCATTTCATGTTGATGCAAGTGGATGAAAACATGATGCAAACACATGCTATATTAGGACACCTAGCTAGGGTTGTGACATCTCGTGTAGGAGGTCCCGAGCTGTGAGACTAGAATCAATGGTAACAGGAGACAAGGGAGACGATGTTTACCCAGGTTCAGGCCCTCCTATGGAGCTAATACCCTACGTCTGACTTAATTGTATTGATGATGTGTAGGTTACAGAGTCGATCTACCTCGAGATCAAATAGCTAAACCCTAGATGAGTTATCCTGGCTACAACCTAAAGCCCTCCGGCTTATATAGACGTCGAGGATACCTAGAGTTTACACATGGTCGGTTACACGTCGAAGGGATAACCATGCCTATTCGCTACATCAAACATGGAGGACAAGCCAAGATTGCCGAAGCTTCCTTCCAGGAGACAGGGCCTTCGATCAATTCAATGCTCGGCAAACGACCCATACAGTCCGGCCCATAAGAAACAGGTCGGCCTCCCAAGGACCCCTTGATCCAGGACTTCCTCACAGGCCGAGGAGGCTTGTGTATAAGGGACCAACCGGACGCTGTGTCTGGGGAAAACCATGCCTTCTCCAATCAGGAGGAAGAGCATGATGACGAGGGGGAAGGCGATTCCCCCCTCGCAAGAAAGAGGGTGGCGTCGTTGGACGAGATAGAGGAGGTACCCCCTCCTGCCCCGAAGAAAGCGCTCCGGACACAGGTAATTCTGTTGGATGATAGTTTGGACTCGGATACCGAGTAGGACTTCAAGAAGGTTCCACAAAGGAACCTAAGTGTCAAGCCCCTAGCTCGAACATAAGAATCCGAAGACTTCCTGAGCTGTTAATGCTAAGTTTTTGGGTGTTAAAATCGCATGAGCGCCCATTGATTTGCAGCCCACCATGCGTCCTCCCCACCGACCAAGTTTCGGATGGGGATACCCCGCCCGTCGAGCTAGCAGAGAGCGGGACCATGTCTCACCCCACTCCTCCTGGCACTGTGGAGGTATTGTCCCAGCAGGCTCCTATGGAGCCGAACACCTGCGGTGGGGGAGGCGACGTTATGGTCGAGGCTAACGCCTCGACCACTGAAGACCGGGGGAAGATCCCCTCCCGGATACTAAGGAGACCGGATGAGAGGAAGTCCAACCCCCTCCAAGGCCGTCTCAGGAGCGCACAACGCCTCCGGAGGCACTGGTTCAATACCCGGTTGGAGATCGGATTAACTGATCACCACCAGCGCCACCGACCAATGAGTGGCCGGTGATGGGGAGGCTCTATCAAAATCCTCCATCTCCGAGGAGCACCGCACTCTTATGGGTGCGGTTTAACAAAGCATCTAGTCCATTGACAATGGACTGAAGGAGGCTTCCAAAGGTCTCCTAACGGGCTTCCAGATGAGCCACGTGATACTTTGTGTGCGAAATATTAACTTGTTTATGCTATCATTATATACATGGCAGCCCCCGAGCCCTAGGTGAGTTTGTAAAAAACTCACCTAGGGGTCAACCATAGATCATTATCCGAATTATTTACAGGATGACACTTGTTCGGAACATTCTTCGGAAGTTGATGACAGTTCGAGGTGGCTGTGACAGTTGATGACAGTTGATGACACTTGATGACACTTGATGACACTTAAGAGGACCAGACATAGGATCATATTGATGACAGTTCGGAAGTTGTGAAACCATGTAACTTCATAGGGATTTGTTTTTTACATGCTTCAGCATCGGCGGTGGCTGTGAATGCCGCCGTGCTAGACGAGCTGAATCGGAAGCTAAAAAGCTCCGAGGACAAGCTTGATGCTCTGAACAAGAGATTCGACGAGGCGCAAGGTAAGCCTGGCTCAATATCCAAAAAAAATCACCATCGTAATGTCGATGCAGTATTCATATGTTTGATGCTTACATGGCCTCGACGAAGGAAATTCAGAAGCTCAAGGCCGAGCTACAACATGCGAAGCAGGAGGCCGTCGTCGAGAGGGCGACGGCCGAACAAGCGGCTACCGCGCTTTCCGCCTTAAGAGCCACCAACGACAAGCATGTGGCTTAGGTGGAGGAAATCCAACAGGAGCTTAAAGACGCCAGCCAAAAGTGCAAGGCCCTCGAGCAGAGAGGCCAGGAGGAGGCCGCCGAACTATCCACCCTGAAAATAGATCTCCAAAAGGAACGGGTGGATAGGCGGTTCTTTGAGGAGCAGGTTCGCCAAGCGAAGGTTATCACGGATGGTAAGTCGTATTTATTGCAGCGTGTCTTCGGGGATAGCAAGTTCGAGTTGCTTACCTAGGTGTGGCGTTCCTCAGGCACCTGCTCCGACCTCCAGAAGAGCGCAGCGGACGCAAATCAGTTCTATGCTTCGTGGGGAGAGGGAGATGAAGCTCGACTGTTTTGGGTGCAATTCGAAGCCTCTGAGCGCTCTCCTCTTCTCGTCGAGCAGCTGATGGAGCTACATCGGATGGCAGATCCGGCCATGAAGGATCTTTGTATCCGGCTATGGCCTAACGAGCCATTCCTGGGCAGCTACTTCGGCTTGGTGCAAAAGCTGAGTGATGCCTCGCCCCGGATCGACGCACTAAGGCATTCCTCCTGCATCGAGGGAGCTCGGATGGCCTTTGCGAAGGCCAAGGTGCACTGATCGGGGCTTGATCCGATGAAGATATCCACTGCCCCTCCGCCTCCTGGAAAGGAGCATAGGCGCCCCGAGCTATACTTCTCCGAAGTAATGGAGGGTGCTCGGGCGATAGAGTCGTAGTGTTCGAAAGAGAACATGTATGATTAAATGTGTTGCAATATGTCCTAAGACCTTTGAATGATTGTATATTTGTTATCCATGGTTTATCATGTTTTTAATGTTTTGCATTCCTTTATAACTCATGTATGGCCGTTGAAAGCGAAAGCTATGACTCGCCGGCTTCAGCCCCCATGTAGATGCTATGTGGGGTGTCTCTAGTTATGCACTATAACCCTTAGCCGAGCTACCGGTATCCAAAGGCGGTGGTGTGCGGCAAACCAGGCAATCAGACCATAATGCTTTATTGCTTTCACTTAGCCGTAGGGGCGCGAAAAGGACTGCGAGAGGCTGGTGACTAGCCCCCGGTGAATTGTGATGTTCGAATGAACCGCGGCTAAAACTGATATCACATGGTTTGTACGAATACCAAACCCATCATATGACACGGAATGACCCTTGACGAGGTCTTGAGTAAACACTTAAGCTCGGATTCGCAGACCGGTTCTCGCGTACTATGACAGCCAGTTTTCGGCTTTCTCCTCTGAGGTGTTTGACCAGACTAGCCGAAAACACAATCGCAGAGGTTCTCCCTTTTCCCTTTTAGCCTAACGAGCGGAACGTAAAGGGGCAAGCACAGGAGTTGGGCAACCCAGCTATTGACCCAAGACATAGTTCGTAACCAATGCATATAAAGCGAATTCCAAGACACCGAACGCATAATCAATTGTGCATAAGGCAATTTTTTTAATTCGAGCCCCCAGTCTATTAGCCAGTTGCATCGCAATATACCGAACTGTTTCGTGAGAAGAGGGAGAAAATAGAATATGTGCCAAAAAAGGACAATGAGACAACCATGTATAATGATTTTATATTTTTCTCAATGACTCTTATTGCTCGAATTGCCGAAGCAACTGTTTACAGGTATTTGAAAAAAATACAGGATTGGTTGTACCAGGGGTCTTCGATTGGTGACCTGACGTCCTCGATGTGCCCTGTCCCTTGTATACTCATGCGCCTCCTAGGTAGTGGTGCACCTCAATGGGTGGTACTGTTCGGCTAACGGATCTTGCAAACAAGGTCTTGAGAAGTCGCCGAAGTGTGGATGAGCTTTACGCCTTTAGCAGGCCCTTGATGGTACCTGTAGTGTGTCCGAAGACATTTGATGGTAGTAGTTCGGTCCAGCCGAGCACTTACCCTTTTTCCCCACCGCCGCCCATGGAATTTTGAGCGCAAAGTTGTGCCTCCTTGGCACGTACTTCATTGGTCCTATGGCTGCGCGATGGGGGGCGAGTCCCTATTTACGAGGAGAAGAAGGTTCTGAGAGTTCGGGCTGAAGCCGATCTCGCTTCCCAACCTTCCGTGCCTTGACGGCACGTGTCGGCGTTTGCCGATCATCATTGTAATGGAATTCAGCTGCCAGGGCCAACGCATGTTCCTCATTTCGGAGGGAGCGCTCTCTGTTGCCATTGACAGTGACCCCCTTGGGCCGGGCATCTTGAGCTTGAGGTATGCGTAGTGTGGGATGGTGTTAAAGCGAGCGAACATTGTACGCCCGAGCAGGGCATAATAGCTGCTACATAAATGTACAATGTCGAAGATCAAGTCTTCGCTTCGAAAGTTATCGGGCGAGCCGAACACTACTTCCAGGCTTACGGAGCCTGTGCATCGGGCTTCGACGCTTGGGATCACTCCTTTAAAGGTAGTGTTGCTAGGTTTGATCCTTGATAGATCTATACCCATCTTTTTCACCGTGTTTGAGTAAATCAGGTTTAGGCTACTTCCCCCGTCCATTAGGACTTTCGTGAGGTGATACCCGTCTATAATGGGTTCTAGGACGAGGGCGGCCAAACCTCCATGACAGATACTGGTAGGGTGGTCACGTCGATCAAAGGTGATCGGGTACGCCGACCATGGGTTATACTTCGGGGCTATAGGCTCTATGGCGTAGACCTCCTGAAGGGTGTGCTTCCTTTCCTTCTTGGGTATATTGGTGGCGTAGATCATATTTACTATTTTCACCTCTGGAGGGAACTTCTTTTGTCCACTACCAATCGGACCCCGAGGCTCATCCTCGTCCTTGTTGTGTGGGCTCTTGCCTTGATCCTCGGATGTGAGTTTATCGGCCTGTTTGAATACCCAACAGTTACGGTTGGTGTGGTTGGCAGGCTTCTCTTGAGTGCCATGGATTTTGCAAGGCCTTTCCATGATCTTCTCTAGCGGGGTGGGTCCATCGTGATTGCCTTTAGGAGGCTTCTTCTGCTGCCCGGTTTGGGAATTGCGGCAGCCGGTGTTAACGACCGTGTCATCACTTATTCTTATTGTGCTTTGGTTTCCCGTTTCCGTCCCGAACTTCGGAGGCTCCGGGGTCTTCGGGGTTGTGGCTCTGTTTTGCGAGCCAGTTATCCTCGCCCGTGCAAAAGCGGGTCATGAGGGATGTAAGGGTGGACATTGTCTGAGGTTTATCCTGGCCGAGCTGGCGGGCCAACCATTCATCCCGAATATTGTGCCGAAAGGAGGCTATTGCCTCGGCGTCCAGGCAATCAACAATCTGGTTTTTCTTGGTCAAGAATGGATTCTAGAATTGCCGTGCAAACTCTCCTGGCTTCTGGACGACGTTGCTCAAGTCGGAGGAGTCCGGCAGCCGAACATAGGTGCCCTGGAAGTTAGATCGGAATGCACCCTCTAGATGTTCCCAACATCCTATGGAGTTTTTGGGGAGGCTGTTCAACTAGTGCCAAGCTGGCCCCTTAATTTTTAGGGGTAGATATTTCATGGCATGGAGATCATATCCTCGTGCCATGTCGATGTGGAGGAGGAAATCCTCAATCCATACGGTTGGGTCAGTTGTCCCATCGTACTACTCTATGTTTACGGGATTAAACCCCTCTGGGAATTGATGCCGCATCACCTCATCCATGAAGCACAGTGGGTGGGTGGCGCCTCTGACCCGAGCTATGTTGTGCTGGTGATCGGTGTCTGTTCTAGCCCGGCTTCGTTCCTGGCCTCTATTGTTGCGGTCGAGTCAGGGCCGGTACCCGTCCCGTTGATCGGGTGAGTACCCTCTGGATCCGTAGATGGATCTTGTGCGACCTTCCCTATGGTTCAGATCGTGTTGCAGGTCGAACCTGTCATCGGGCTCTATTGGCTCTTTCCCCCGTCTTCGGGGCATCGCCAGCCTATAACTGGTGCAGTCAACCGTCCTATCACGCCCTCGAGGGGGGTGGTCTAGCTTATCGTATGGGGTATTTTGGGGAGACGACGTATCAGTGAGCTCATCGTCGAATTGCGGCAGCAGCCTTCTGCGTGGATAGCTCTTAGGTTGGTCTGACAGACCGGTACCCTATCCTTCCTTAGCTAGAAGGACTCTCGTCCATTGATCATTGAGGTTGTCTTGTTCGTCTTTAAGTTGTCGTTCTTTTGTTTTCAGGCTGCGGGTTGTGGCTATAAGCTGTTGCCTGAACAGTCCTGATCTTCAGGATTATCGGGAATGTCGAAGTCATCGGCTTCCGGGATGTCCTCCTCCTCGACAAGGTGGGGGGTAATTATCGTCCTCGAAATCGTTTAGGCCGTCAGGGTTGCGATGGTATTCAGGCCTCTCCTGACCCTCTAGCGGGTGTTCGGGGATATCGGGATCACCAAGGTCTTCCGGGGTATCTCCGTCCCTGGTGCCCATGATAGATTTCCTTCCCTTTTGCCTTTTGACCATTTATGCGGCTTCCGGTGCCTTGGCGGCGCTTCAGCCAACTTGTCGCCATCGTTTGTGGGTGTGTTCTCTCTATTAGCGGTAGGAGTGTCCACCATGTAGACGTCGTACGTGGAGGTGGCGGCCCATCGACCGGTGTTAAGGGGGGTGGGAGTGTAATCTTCCTCATCCATGTATTCTGCCTCCTTGGAGGCGTAGTCCAACATGTCGGTTAAATCTTCAACCATGGCTATCAAGTGGGTGGTGCGTGGGACGAAAAATTCGTCCTGACCCGCCCTGAGACCGATCTGAGCATGGATCGGGGTTGGGTCATTGGTAATCTTTATCGACAAGATCGAATCTAGGGCCTCATTGAGTATCGAGAGCTCGATCGGATCAACCTGCTCAGAGCTTTCGGAGTTGACCTCCGTTGTGTCCGCTCTAGGGGAGTGTTCTACAGGAACAGGTATCCGGTCATCTGGCACTATGGCCAAGTCCGGACTAAGAGGTATCCAAGGTTAAAGCCTCGGAGTCTTCGGGCATGGCAGGCGAGACTGCGAGCCCCGTTAGCGAAAGATCACCCCAAGAGTCCATGGAGAACTCTAGGTTCTCGAATCTGACCTCTTGATCAGGGGCGAAGCTCCCAACCCATCCTAGATGGTCGGTCGGGTCAGCGTGCGGCACAATGCTGCCGAAGGCAAAGATCTGTTTGGGGACAAAAGTGTCCATGTTGTGGACCTCTTCGTTAATGACGACACGAGCCATTGATAATCCCCAAGTGCAAGGAACCATCATAGCAATTTCCAAAGGTGGAAGTGATAAGTATGGAGTGTCGAACCCACAAGGAGCTAAAGATAAGATCAATATTCTCTCAAGTCCTATTTGCCACCGATACGACTCTACTTACACCGAACGTTTGCTTCCATCTAGAAACGAGAAATAAAACTATGTTGTGGGTATGAAGAGGGTAGATTTGCATGATATTGGAGAACTAAAATATAAAAATAGGTGTTGTTAACATAATGTTACAATATATTACAAATAGCGAGTGTGGAATAATGATGGGTCGGTGTGCGGAATTATCCTAGGCAATTGCTAACAAGATCAGATGTCATCATTGCAATTTTATATGAGGGAGAGGCATAAGCTAACATACTTTCTCTACTTGGATCATATGAACTTATGATTGGAACTCTAGCAAGCATCCGCAACTACTAAGATCATTAAGATAAAACCCAACCATAGCATTAAAGCATCAAATCCCCTTTATCCCATACGCAACAACCGCCTTACTCGGGTTTATGCTTCTATCACTCAAGCAACCCACTATAAGCGAATCATGAACGTATTGCAACACCCTACAGCGGGAATCATTCACGTGTGCGCGGCACGAAAGGCACCATAGGACAGCACCAAAATAAACATACAACTCAAACCAATCTAGATCATCAATCAACCCAAAGGACAAAAGTAATCGACTCAAAACATCAAAGGATGGCAACACATCATTGGATCATAATATGTAGCATAAAGCACCATGTTCAAGTAGGTGATTACATCGGGGTGCAGGAGAGCGGGCCGCTAAAAGGAGATGAGGATGGTGATGAAGAAGGTGATGTTGATGAAGACGATCACCGCGGCAATGGTTCCCCCGATGGCACTCCGACACCACCGGGAGAGAGGGGGAGAGATTCTCCCCCTTGTGCTTCCTCCTCCATGGCCTCCCCCCTCTGCGGGGAGAGGTTCTCCCTCTGGTCCTTGGCCTCCATGGTGTTGATGGCCCCTCCGACACGATGAAGATGGCCTTTGGTGATGGTGACCCCCTCCGGCAGGGTGCCGGAGAGGGCCAAGATTGGTTTTTCGTGGCTCTGGAGGTGTGCGGTAGCAGAACTCCTGATCTAGGTTTCTTTTGGGGGTTTTGGTATTTATAGGATTTTTTGGTGTCGGTCTCATATCAAGGGGGTGCTCGAGGAGTCCAGAAGCCAGGAGCACCCTCCCGGGGGGTAGGGCGTGCCCCCTGGCTTGTGGCATCCTTGGTCACTTCCTGGCCCAGCTCCGGTGCTTCGAGGGTCTCTTTTGGTCCAGAAAAAATCACCGTAAATTTTCAGCCCATTCCGAGAACTTCTATTTCTGCACACAAAAACGACACCATGGTAGTTCTGCTGAAAACAGCATCAATCCGGGTTAGTTCTAATAAAATCATACCAAAATCATGTAGAATTATTGTAAACATGGCATGAATACTTCATAAATTATAGATACGTTGGAGATGTATCAGCATCCCCAAGCTTAATTCCTGGTCGTCCTCGAGTAGGTAAATGATAAAAGAAATAATTTATGAAGTGTGAATGCTAGCAAGTGCACAAGTTTGATCAATGATAATTCCAATCACTTTTTCTAGCATCATTATATATCATAAATAGTAGCTCATCTCATAAAACCTCTCTTGATGAAGTAACAAGCTATTCGCATGTTAAAGTATAGACCATAAAGTTTCTTGAAAACTAACAACTATGCCTTTAGTCACCAAACAATTGCAATTCATCCTATTTTCAGGAAGGGTCTATGTAAGATCTTTGATTTAGCAAATTCCACATACTCAACTATCATATGGTCTTCCATGATTGCTAACTCTCAAAGCATATTTGTAGAGCAAATGGCATCCATCGAACACAAAATAAGATAGGGGCTTAGAGTTTCACCTCCCAACTTATTTATCATATAGATAATTGTCAACAATAATAATTGATGATCAAATATATTTGGATGGCCATATATGCTTGGATCTTTCCCCCACCACATGATGCTTGCCAAGAGAAAAAGGCGAAATACAGGAAGTGGTGAAGATCACCATGACTCTTTTATAAAGGTAAGTACTAGAAAGTAAAAGGTAGGCCCTTCGCAGAGGAAAGCAGAGGTTGTCATGCACTTTTTGTTTTTGGATGTGTAAACTCTTAACGCAAAGGAACGTCATGTTGTATTGCCCTTTGTGATAGCAACCTTTAATATGCAGTCCGTCGCTTTTATTTCTTTACATTCACAAATTCGTACAATGCTTTTTCCCTTACAATAAAAGATCTTACCTATTTAGGAGCAATTTTTATTGCTTTTTGCCCCAATGACAACTTACTTGAAGGATCTTATTCAATCCATGGGTAGGTATAGTGGACTCTCATGGCAAAACTGGTTTAAGGGTGTTTGGATGCACAAGTAGTATTTCTACTTGGTGCGGAAGTTTTGGCTAGTATGAGGTGGAAGCAAGCACCACATGTTGGAGGATCCAAAACAATATAACTTATATACAAATATATCCAAGCATAACTCATTACGTTGTCTTCCTTGTCCAACTTCAACTAATTTGCTCAAGTTTGAAAATAATTAATAGGTATTCACAATCATAGAAGATGTCCAAGATAGTATAATTATATGTGAAATATTTCTTCCTTCAATATTCTTTCATGAATTGTTCAAGTGACCAATGCGGTGTTTGCTAACTTGCAATAAATTTTACCACCTATACTTCCTATATGTCAAGTCATTGTTCCCCATGGGATAAGCATATAAAACATATATAATTTCAGATTTATGATATTCAATTCATTAAAACATTTACTCATAGGATATAAGTGAAGCATGAGAGCAAATGACAAAACTACTCCAAAACATACAAGTGAAGATCAATGAGTAGTCAAACAATTAAATAGCCATGTGAGGACTCTCTCTTATTCAAAATTTCATATCCAATGATTTTATTGAAACATCAAAGAAAATAGAATGTCACTCCAAGAATAGCACGCATCAGGTGAACGAATAAATATTTAGGTTCAACATAGGCTAACCGATAATTGTTGACGAAGAGAGGTGGGATGCGTAGCATCCCCAAGCTTAGATACTTGAGAGTTCTTGAAATATTTGCTTGGAGTTCCTTGGTCATCCCCAAGATTGAGATTTTTTATCTTGTTCAATCCTCTCATATCCCGGTTTCACCTATTCTCAAAAACTTCATCCACACAAAACTCAAAAAGAACTCGTGAGATAGGTTAGTACACATAAGAACAAATTAACACTTCATGTACTGCCAAGACAAGTTGCACAATAATTTTCAAACATTAGGTACTGTATACTTTCATTTACACAATTTATATCTACCAAAATAGGCTATGGACACTATAGGATAAGTAGATAACAAAACTATGACAGCAATCTGTCTAAACTGAAAAGCATGTAGTAATTTATTAAACCAGTGTACCTATCTAACTCTAAAAATTATGAAATTTTCGGACATGCTAAGGAATTTATATTAAAACACTATGTAAAATTTCAGAAACTTTTCACGTTCCAGTAAAATATTAAAATTCAAACACTATAGCAAAAGTTTCTGTTTTTTACACAACACACATAAAACATGCAATGCAAGCATCCTAAGGCAATTATTGGAATTTTTTATTGAAAAATAATATTATAAATAAAACCTAACAGATAAAAATAAAATAAAATGACGATCCAAGCAAAACTCATATTATGTGACGAATAAAAATATAGCTCCAAGTAAGATATACCGATAATGTTGAGGACGAAAGAGGGGATGCCTTCCGGGGTATCCCCAAGCTTAGACGCTGGAGTGTTCCTTGAATATTACCTTGGGGTGCCTTTGGCATCCCCAATATTGGGTTCTTGTCACTCCTTATTCCCCTCATATCGGTATCTCACCCAAAACTTGAAAACTTCAATCACACAAAACTTAATGGAACTTCGTGAGAAGGGTTAGTGTAACAAAGATAAATCATTCACTTAGGTACTGTAAAGACAAGATTCATAATTGTTACCCATGATACCTACTATATTATATAATTCCCATAATTTATATTACTCAATATGAGCTATAGGAACACTTGAAACAAACAAACTATGCATGCAAAACAGAATTTGTCAAACACAGAACAGTATGTAAAGATCTGAATGATCACCAAACTTACCTAACTCTAAAAATTCAGAATAATTAGGACAGATCACAGAATTTTCATAGCAATGTTTTATAAAAATTTCAGAATTTGTTGACTCTCCCATAAAATCGGACAATTCATATACTGGACGCAAAACTTTCTGTTTTTGCACAGAATCAAACAAGCAAGTATCCACACTATCCCAAAGGCTTTACTTGGAAATTTATTGAAATAAAAGGAACAAAACATTATTACTACAATATATTAATCATGTTAACACATGAAAACATAAAATAAAAGTGTTGGGTTGTCTCGCAACAAGTGCTTTTCTTTAATCACTTTTTAGCTAGGCATGATATTTCAATGATACTCTTCCAAGCCAAATTCCGATGATAATTATATTCATACTCTAAAATATATAAGTGAAGCTCGTAGAGAATTCTAAAATTAATATATATTAAACAATATCCAAGATCAAAATATATAAGTGAAGCACACGAAGCATTCTATAAAGCCATACTCAAAAGATTTAAGTGAAGCACAAATAGCATTCTGTAAAGTCATACTCAAAAGATTTAAGTGAAGTGCATGAAGCTTCTACAAATCAATGAAGGACTAACTCATACTAGAAGGGAGAATAAAGGAAAATACAAACACTAAAGACACATATTATGTGAACAAAACAAAAACTGAGGTATACCAATAATTGTTGAAGAATAAAGATGGGATGCCTTCTGGGGCATCCCCAAGCTTGGATGCTTGAGCATCCTTGAAATATTTGCTTGGGGTGCCTTGGGCATCCCCAGGCTTGAACTCTTGTCTCTCCGTATTCTTCTTATATCTATACCTCCTCGATCTTCGAACACTTCATTCACACAAAACTTAACAAAACCCTCGTGAGATCCGTTAGTATAATAAAGAAAAATACTACTTTAAGTACTATTGTGAACTCATTCCAAATTCATATTAGCATTATATCTACTGTACTCCAACTTCACCATGGTTCATACCCCCCGATATAAGCCATAGATTCATCAAAATAAGAGAACAATGCATAGAAAACAGAATCTGTTAAAAACAGGATAGTTGTAGTAATCTGGAAAATTCATATACTTATGTAACTCAAAAAATTCTGAAAATTTAGGACAAATTAAAAATATTTCATAGCAGTACTTTTTAAAATTTTCAGAAACTTTTCACGTTCCAGGAGAAAATATAAATTTACGCACTACAGCCAAAGTTTCTGTTTTTGCACTTCACACACCAAACAAGCAATCTAATCATCCTAAAAGAAAATTTTGGCACATTATTTTTATAATACAATGGATATATACAAGGTGATAATTATTTTTCAGAAGCTTCCATGAAATTTTTTGCATTGTTTCCATGAGTATGAACATAAGTGTTCAAGGTCGACCTCACTTCTCCAATGCACAACCTTCCAATCACTTCTCGTTTTGAAAAACTTCTTAGGCATAAGAGGCAAGTAACTCTTTTTGTATTTTTCATTTTTTTTCATTTTTTTTGTTTATTTCACCCACAACTGAAATTAAAAAGGGAAAACACAAACTATTTAGTGAAGAAAGCAAACAAGCATACACGAGAATATCAACCCCACGCTATTGCTCCTTGGCAACGGCGCCAGAAAAGAGCTTGATAATCCCCAAGTGCAAGGAATCGTTGTAGAAATTTCCAAAGGTGGAAGTGATAAGTATGGAGTGTTGAACCTGCAAGGATCTAAACGTAAGATCAATATTCTCTCAAGTCCTATCTGCCATTGATACGACTCTACGTACACCGAACGTTTGCTTCCATCTAGAAACGAGAAATAAAACTACGTTGTGGGTATGAAGAGGATAGATTTGCATGATATCGGAGAACTAAAATATAGAAGTAGGTGTTGTTAACATAATTTTACTATATATTACAAATAGCGAGTGTGGAATAATGATGGGTCGGTGTGCGGAATTATCCTAGGCAATTGTTAACAGGATCAGAAGTCATCATTGCAAATTTACTTCAACGAGAAAGTAGCGCAGCGCAGAAAGATGTTTCTGTGGAACCTACGACGGTAGAAGAGGAAGTTAATGATGATGATCATGAAGCTTTGGATCAAGCTACTATTAAACCTCGTAGGTCGACAAGGGCGTGTACTACTCCTGAGTGGTACGGCAACCCTGTCTTGGAGGTCATGTTGTTGGACAACAATGAACCTACGAGCTATGGAGGAGCAGTGATGGGCCCGGATTCCGAGAAATGGTTAGAGGCCATGAAATCCGAGATGGGATCCATGTATGAAAACAAAGTATGGACTTTGGAAGTATTACCTAAAGGGCAGAAGGCCATTCAGAACAAATGGATCTTTAAGAAGAAGACAGACGCGGACGGTAATGTTACCGTCTATAAAGCTCGACTTGTGGCAAAGGGTTTTTCACAAGTTCAAGGAGTTGACTACGATGATACCTTCTCACCCGTAGCGATGCTTAAGTCTGTCAGAATCATGTTGGCAATAGCTGCTTATTTTGATTATGAAATTTGGCAGATGGATGTCAAAACTGCGTTCCTCAACGGTTTCCTTGAGGAAGAGTTGTATATGATGCAACCAGAAGGTTTTGTCGGTCCAGAGAATGCTGACAAAGTTTGCAAACTCCAGCAATCCATTTATGGACTAGTGCAAGCATCTCGGAGTTGGAATAAGCACTTTGATGAGGTGATCAAAGCGTTTGAGTTTATACAAGTTTATGGAGAAGCTTGTATTTACAAGAAAGTGAGTGGGAGCTCTATAGCATTTCTAGTATTATATGTGGATGACATATTGCTAATTGGAAACAATATAGAAATGCTGGAAAGCATGAAGGAATATTTGAACAAGAGTTTTTCAATGAAGGACCTAGGAGAAGCTGCTTTCATATTAGGCATTAAGATCTATAGAGATAGATCGAGACGCTTAATAGCACTTTCACAGAGCACATACCTTGATAAAGTTTTGAAGAAGTTCAAAATGGATCAGTCCAAGAAGGGGTTCTTGCCTGTGTTACAAGGTGTGAAGTTGAGTAAGACTCAATGCCCAGTAACTGCAGAGGATAGAGAAAAGATGAGTGTCATCCCCTATGCTTCAGCCATAGGCTCTATCATGTATGCAATGCTGTGCACAAGACCGGATGTCAGCCTTGCCATAAGTATGACCGGAAGGTTTCAAAGTAATCCTGGAATGGAGCACTGGGCAGCGGTCAAGAATATCCTTAAGTACCTGAACAGGACTAAGGAAATGTTTCTCGTTTATGGAGGTGATGAAGAGCTCGTCGTAAAGGGTTACGTCGATGCAAGCTTTGCCACTGATCCGGATGACTCGAAGTCACAAACCGGATACGTATTTATTCTCAACGAGGGAGCGGTAAGCTGGTGCAGTTCCAAGCAAAGCGTGGTAGCCGATTCTACATGCGAAGCGGAGTACATCGTAGCCTCGGAGGCGGCGAAGGAAGGTGTCTGGATGAAGCAGTTCATGACAGATCTTGGAGTAGTGCCTAGTGCACTGAATCCAATGAACCTGTTCTGTGATAACACTGGTGCCATTGCTCTGGCCAAGGAACCAAGGTTTCACAAGAGGACCAGACACATGAAGCGACGCTTCAACTCCATCCACGATTACATCGAGGAGAAGGACACAAATATTTGCAAAGTGCACACGGATCTGAATGTTGCAGACCCGTTGACTAAACCTCTTCCAAGGGCTAAACATGATCAACACCAGAACTGCATGGGTGTTCAATTCATTACAATGTAAATCACATAGTGATGTGAACTAGATTATTGACTCTAGTGCAAGTGGGAGACTGTTGGAAATATGCCCTAGAGGCAATAAATAAAGTGTTTATTATTGTCTTTCCTTTTTCATGATAATCGTTTATTATCTATGCTATAATGGTATTGATTGGAAACACATTACATGTGTGGATAAATAGACAACACATTGTCCCTAGTATGCCTCTAGTGAACTAGCTCGTTAATCAAAGATGGTCAAGGTTTCCTAGCCATTGACATGTGATGTCATTCGATAACGGGATCACATCATTAGGAGAATGATGTGCTGGACAAGACCCAAACTACAAACGTAGCATATGATCGTGTCAGTTTATTGCTACTGTTTTCTGCATGTCAAGTATATGTTCCTATGACCATGAGATCATGTAACTCACGGACACCGGAGGAGTGCCTTATGTGTATCAAACGTCGCAACGTAACTGGGTGACTATAAAGGTGCTCTACAGGTATCTCCGAGGGTGTCTGTTGAGTTGGCATGGATCAAGACTGGGATTTGTCACTCCGTGTGACGGAGAGGTATCTCAGGGCCCACTCGGTAATACAACATCATAATAAGCCTTGCAAGCAATGTGACTAAATGTTAGTCACGGGATCTTGTATTACGGAACGAGTAAAGAGACTTACTGGTAACGAGGTTGAACTAGGTATGGAGATACCGACGATCGAATCTCGGGCAAGTAACATACCGAAGAACAAAGGGAACATCATACGGGATTAACTGAATCCTTGACATAGAGGTTCGACCGATGAAGATCTTCATAGAATATGTCGGAACCAATATGGGCATCCAGGTCCCGCTATTGGTTATTGACCATAGAGGTGTCTCGGTGATGTCTACATAGTTCTCAAACCCGCAGGGTCTGCACACTTAAGGTTTGGTGACGTTTCGGTAGTATAGAGTTATGTATGGTGGTGACCGAAGGTTGTTCGGAGTCCCAGATGAGATCCCGTACATCACGAGGAGCTCCGGAATGGTCCGGAGGTAAATATTGATATATAGGAAGTCCCATTTTGTTCGCCGAAAAAGTTTCGGGCTAATCGGTAATGTACCGGGAGTGCCGGGAGTGTACCGGGAGACCACCGGGAGGGTATTTCGACCCAAGAGGCTTCATGGACTGTGGGAGAGTAAATAACAGCCCTTTGTGGGCTGGTGGAAGTCCCACACAAGGCCCATGTGGCTGGGATAAAAAGCCCAAAGGGAAAAAGGTGGGAAAAGGCAAACAAAGGAGGAATCCTAGTCCTACTAGGATTGGAGGAGGAGTCCTCCTCTCCTCCCCACTTCGTCCAAATCAACGGAGGCTTGGCCCTTGTGCCAAGCCTCTCCTCCCTCCCTCCTATATGTACTAGAGGATTTTAGGGTTTTGACACAGAATTTTAGCCACGTGCTACCCGTTCCTCCGGTGCATAGTTTCTCCTCTAGATCGGATTTCTGCAGTGCTTAGGCGAAGCCCTGCCGGAATAGCTCCACCACCATCGCTGGAGCGCCGTCACGCTGCCGGAGAAATCCTCTTCCTCTCCGCTCCCTCTTGCTGGATCAAGACGACGGAGATCGTCATCAAGCTGCACGTGTGCTGAACGCGGAGGTGTCGTCCGTTCGGCGCTAGATCGGAAGGACCGTGATCAAGTTCGCGGGATGGATCGTGATCAAGTTCGCAGGACGGATCGTACTTGGATCGTGGGACGGATTGTGATTGGATCGCGGGACGCTCGGCGATTTGGATCACGAAGACGTTCGACTACACCAACCGCGTTTCTTAACGCTTCCCACTTAGCGATCTACAAGGGCATGTAGATCCACTCTCCCTCTCGTAGATGCTCATCACCATGGATAGGTCTTGCGTGAACGTAGGAAATTTTTTGTTTCCCATGCAACGTTCCCCAACATATGCTTCTGTCACTCAAGCAACCCACTATAAGCGAATCCTTCATGTGTGCGCAACACGAAAGGCACCATAGGACAGCACCAAAATAAACATACAATTCAAACCAATCTAGATCATCAATCAACCCAAAGGACAAAAGTAATCTACTCAAAACATCAAAGGATGGCAACACGTCATTGGATCATAATATGTAGCCTAAAGCACCATGTTCAAGTAGGTGATTACAGTGGGGTGCGGGAGAGTGGACCGCTAAAAGGAGATGAGGATGGTGATGAAGAAGGTGATGTTGATGAAGACGATCACCGCGGCAATGGTTCCCCCGATAGCACTCCAGCACCACCGGAAGAGAGGGGGAGAGGTTCTCCCCCTTGTGCTTCCTCCTCCATGACCTCCCCCTCTGTGGGGAGAGGTTCTCCCTCTGGTTCTTGGCCTCCATGCTGTTGATGGCCCCTCCGAGACGATGAAGATGGCCTCCGGTGATGGTGACCCCCTCCGACAGGGTGCCGGAGAGGGCCAAGATTGTTTTTTCATGGCTCTGGAGATGTGCGGTGGCGGAACTCCCGATCTAGGTTTCTTTCTGGTTTTTTTAGTATTTATAGGAATTTTTGGCGTCGGTCTCACGTCAAGGGGGTGCTTGAGAAGTCCACAAGCCAGGAGCACCCTCCGGGGGGGGTAGGGCGCGCCCCTGGCTTGGGGACTCCTCGATCACTTCCTGGCCCAGCTCCGATGCTTCAGGGGTCTCTTTTGGTCCAGAAAAAATCACCGTAAATTTTAAGCCCATTCCGAGAACTTTTTTTCTGCACAAAAAACGACACCATGGTAGTTCTGCTAAAAACAGCGTCAATCCGGGTTAGTTTTAATAAAATCATACCAAAATCATATATTATTATTGTAAACATGGCATGAATACTTCATAAATTATAGATATGTTGGAGACGTATCAGCCATCGATTCCTCTGGTGATCACAGCAAAACTCTCAATGAAAGCACCAATGTCGGTGTCAAAACCGGCGGATCTCGGGTAGGGAATCCCGAGCTATGAGACTAGAATCGATGGTACAGGAGACGATGTTTACCCAGGTTCGGGCCCTCCTATGGAGGTAATACCCTACGTCCTGCTTGATTGTATTGATGATATGTAGGTTACAAAGTTGATCTACCTCTAGATCGAATAGCTAAACCCTAGATGAGTTGTCCTCTGGCTACGACCTAAAACTCTACGGCTTATATAGACACCGAGGATACCTAGGGTTTACACATGATCGGTTACATGTCGAAGGGATAAATATGTCTATTCACCACTCCAAACATGGAGGACACACCGCGATTCTCGAAGCTTCCTTCCGGAAGACAGGGCCTCCGATCGATCCAATGCTCGGCAAGCGGCCCATACCGTCCGGCCAATAAGAAACAGGTCGGCCTCACGAGGACCCCTTAAACCATGACTCCCTTAGGCGCGGCAGTCGAGGAGGAAGGCACGACAACCGACGCGTTGCACGCAGGTGGAACGCGGTTGCGTCGCATGCACGCCATCTTTTGCAGACACGCGCGGCAGCCGAGGAGTAAGGCGCGGCAGTCAGGGCGAAGCAGTGGTGCGCAGCAGTCGAGACGGGCTGGCGCGTTGACCGCGAGTAGAATGCGGTTGGCGGACGTGCGGGCGGACGTATGGGCGCGCTGAGTTTTTTTTCCTGTGTTGCGCATGTCGTATTCGTACGGCACGGGCACGGCACGGATGGGACGGGCTTGCTCTTTTACAATATATGCCTAGCGTGCCTCTGATTATGAAGGGGTATTGAGCAATCTCGACCGTTCCTGTTTAAGCAGCTGTTTGGCTGGACACCGCAAAACAGAAGGAGAAAATGAAAGGGGGAGAAGAGGAAGCTCGGCAGCGACCACCACGACGCTCGGCGGCTGCGCAGGTACCCTTCCTCGACGGTCCTCTCCCCCTTTTCCCCATTCCTGATCCCAGTTTCTCCACCCCCTCCCGCTTCCCTAGTCCGCACTCCCATTGCTCCACCCCAGTCCCGTCTCCATCTCCGGCGGCGAACACCATGGATCCTAGTCCCCGTCCCCATCCCCGACAGTGAGGAAACGAGAGCGTCGAGCACCATCCCGCCCGTCGCGCCCCATCTTCTGAGCTGCGTCCTCGCCCCCTGTACCTCAGCCTCGATTTGACCCATGGATGTGCTCCGTCAACCTTTGCTACTGCTGCTGCTCGAGGTAAGACCTCTGCTGCTCACCAACTCGCCTGTGTCCAGGTTCAAGAACACGGTGTTTTGGTACGGTATCTTGCATCCTCGCCCCCTGTACCTTAGAAATGAATGGACCAATTTGAATCTTCAGGGAAGAGGCAAGGGAACACTTAACTGAACTTAACAACAGTATTGATTTCTTCAGTACAGGGTCCGACAATTTCAGCGATGACACGGTTTTAGTATCGAGAACCACAAAGACTATGCAGGTCATTTCAGCAGTTCAGTCATGCGTATAATAGAACAAAGCAAGTACCATGAAATATGATTGTCAAATCTTCAAGTTGTACATTAGCATGAAGAACACAATATAATATTTCTTTATGCTAATATAACTATGCAATTCTAAAGTTTGTCATCCAAACATGATTTGGTATTGAAACTTTGCATGCAATTCAAGGGCCAATTGAGTGAACAGCCAAACAGATGAATTCATATTCGTGCCATTTCAGCTTCCTCGTTGAATTGGAATTCCAGTCCAATTCAATACGGAGGTCTTCAATACGGACATCCAAACGAAGCGTAATAGATTTTGTGCCTACTTGCTTTCTTATGCACCATGCTGTTAGCCCGTGCGAGAATCGGTAAAAATAATTCTGACATGAAATAGTGTATGATTGTTCTGAACTTAGTGGCTCCATGGTTTTTCTTTATCTAACTTATTTACTTTAGCAGTTCAAGAGGATGCTTTCGGGAGGGACGCCCTAATTATGCAGGAAGAAATGAAGTCAGCCTGCTCCAGGGTTGTACCTGACAACACCGGGGAGACAATGTTGCTCAGGTGAGGCTTCTGGGTTAGCAATTTACACATGGAATTTAAATATCTGACTCTCATATAAGCAGACACCATAGTTTCGACATCCCAACCAGATTTTTTTCTTCTCAATTGTTTTCTGCACCTTTTTATTATTATTTTCTTTCAAGTTGCACAATACCACCCAAATTAGGGGCACATAATCACCACACAGTTTTTCAGCGATGTACTTTTTTGCATATAGAGGTGATGTCCGTTGTTGCACAGTTCTTATACTTTAGTTGCACAGACTAAACCCAGCGATGGATGATTTTCGTGCAAGCACTTTCTTCAGTGATGCACTTTATTTTTGCACAGAGTAGTGATGCCAGTTGCACAGCTATGGTTCTTAAGTTGTACAGATAAAACCCATGGTTGATTTAGTTTTTCTCATGATCTTTTTGCCCATTTTTTGCAGATTATAGGTGCAAGTGATGTTGTCTTTTTTGCACATAATGCCCTATCACAAGCCAGAATATACTGATCTGTGGAAATATCAAAGGAGAAACAACTCAGAAAGGTCCCAGTAAGATTTACTGACTACAACTGCATGTTATCTTTTATAGCACATTGAACATAATTTAGGTTTCTTCTATATTTCAACAAGGACATGGTTTCTAGCTAGTTTTGCTACTACATTTTGCGTGTGAATCAAATCTATACATATGCTGCTTTTTTACTACATATGTGTGTTTTCCTATGTGTTTTGTTGCTCCACATCCCGTCCCCTACATTTTCTGTGTTATCTATTTTGTTGGTTGCGCATAACAGTTGGTTAAGTAGACTTGGGCCATGCTGAAATTGCACGAAAATTCCACAAATTGCACAGATAACAGTTTTTTTTATACATGGTGTTTCCTATACTGTGTATCTACTATCTGCAACTAGGCTACAACTATGAAGAACATCTGGAGTGGAGGTAAGAAGATCTGGAGAGGAGGTAAGGGAAAGAGAATGGAAGGATCGGGATGGAAAGTGAAGGAGGAAGGATCTGGAGAGGACCAACTTACATATTTCATGGCATTTTTTTTCTTGGCTTTCTCGGCCTGGATCAGCTTGTTCTAGCTGTCATGGCGACATGGGGTTCTTCCTCCACGGAGAGATTTTTCGGGGGGGGGGGGGAGATGTACCTAGGGTAAGAGCTATTGGAAATATGCCCTAGAGGCAATAATAAAGTGGTTATTATTATATTTCCGTGTTCATGATAATTGTCTATTGTTCATACTATAATTGTATTAACAGGAAACCGTAATACGTGTGTGAATGCATAGAGCAAAACATGTCCCTAGTGAGCCTCTAGAGGGCTAGCTCGTTGATCAATAGATGGTCACGGTTTCATGGCCATGGACATTGAATGTCATTGATAACGGGATCACATCATTCGGAGAATGATGTGATGGGCAAGACCCAATCCTAAGCATAGCACAAGATCGTGTAGTTCGTCTGCTAAAAAATTATTAATGTCAAGTATCGTTTCCTTAGACCATGAGATTGTGCAACTCCCGGATACCGTAGGAATACTTTGGGTGTACCCAACGTCACAACGTAACTAGGTGGCTATAAAAGTACACTACGGGTATCCCCGAAAGTATCTGTTGGGTTGGCACGAATCGAGACTGGGATTCGTCACTCCGTGTGACGGAGAGATATCTCTGGGCCCACTCGTTAAGACATCATCATAATGAGCTCAATGTGACCAAGGAGTTAGCCACATGATGATGTGTTACGGAAAGAGTAAAGAGACTTGCCGGTAACGAGATTGAACAAGGTATAGGGATACCGATGATCGAATCTCGGACAAGTGTCATACCGGTAGACAAAGGGAATAGTATACGGGATTGATTGAATCCCCGATATCGTGGTTCATCCGATGAGATCATCGTGGAGCATGTGGTAGCCAACATGGGTATCCAGATCCCGCTGTTGGTTATTTACCGGAGAGGTGTCTCGGTCATGTCTACATGCCTTCCAAACCCGTAGGGTCTACACATTTAAGGTTCGATGACGCTAGGGTTATAGGAAAATTGTGTACGTGGTTACCGAAGGTTGTTCTGAGTCCCGGATGAGATCCCGGACGTCACGAGGAGTTCCGGAATGGTCCGAAGGTAAAGATTCATATATAGGAAGTGAGGTTTTGGTCACCGGAAGTGTTTCGGGCATCTCCGGTAACGTACCGGGACCATCGGAAGGGTTTCGAGGGTCCACCGTGTGGGGCCACCGGCACCAGAGGGCTGCATGGGCCGCAGGTGGGAGGGAACTAGCCCCTAGGTGGGCTGGTGCGCCTCTCACAAGGGCCCAAGGCGCAACACAAGGTGGGAGGGGGCAAACTCTAGGGGCAGATGGGCCCTAGGCCCACCTAGGGCGCCGCCCCTCCTCTCCCCTCTTGGCCGCCGGCCACAAGGCCATCTAGGGTTGGCCGCCGGCCCTAGGGTGGGAACCCTAGGGGCTGCCCACCCTCCTCCCCTCCTCATATATATATGTGGGGGTTTGGGGGGCTGCAACACACGAGTCTCTCTCTCTCTCTCTCGGCGCAGCCCTACCCCTCCTCCTCCTCGTCCTCCATAGCGCTTGGCGAAGCCCTGTCGGAGTACCACGCAGCTCAACCGTCACCACGCCGTCGTGCTGCTGGAGCTCTCCCTCAACCTCTCCTTCCTCCTTGCTGGATCAAGGTGTAGGAGACGTCATCGGGTTGCACGTGTGTTGAACGCGGAGGCGCCGTTGTTCGGCGCTTAGATCGGAATCCACCGCGATCTGAATCGTTGCGAGTACGACTCCACCAACCGCGTTCTAGTAACGCTTCCGTTTTACGATCTTCAAAGGTATGAAGATGCACTCCCCCTTTGCTCGTTGCTGGTTTCTCCATAGATAGATCTTGGTGACACGTAGGAATTTTTTTGATTTACTACTACGTCTCCCAACAATGGCATCATGAGCTAGGTCTATGCATAGAATCTATGCACGAGTAGAACACAAGGTGTTGTGGGTGTCGATTTTGTCAATTGTCTTACCGTTACTAGTCTTATCTTGATTCGACGGTATTGTGGGATGAAGCGGCCCGGACCGACTTTACACGTATGCTTACGTGAGACTGGTTCCACCGCCTGACATGCACTTGTTGCATAAGGTGGCTAGCGGGTGTCTGTCTCCTCCACTCTAGTCGGATCGGATTCGATGAAAAGGGTCCTTATGAAGGGTAAATAGAAATTGGCATATCACGTTGTGGTTTTTACGTAGGTAAGAAACGTTCTTGCTAGAAACCTATAGCAGCCACGTAAAAACTTGCAACAACAATTAGATGACATCTAACTTGTTTTTGCAGCATATGTCGTGTGATATGACGCCAAAGAATGTGATATGATATATGTGATGTATGAGGTGATCATGTTCTTGTAATAGGATTCACGACTTGCATGTCGATGAGTATGACAACCGGCAGAGCCATAGGAGTTGTCTTAATTTATTGTATGACCTGCGTGTCAATCAAAAACGTCATGTAATTACTTCACTTTATTGCTAACCGTTAGCCATAGTATTAGAAGTAATAGTTGGCGAGACAACTTCATAAAGACACAATGATGGAGATCATGGTGTCGTGCCGGTCACAATGATGATCATGGTGCCCTAAAGATGGAGATCAAAGGAACAAGATGATATTGGCCATATCTTGTCACTATATGATTGCATGTGATGTTTATCATGTTTTACATCTTATTTGCTTAGAACGACAGTAGCTTAAATAAGATAATCTCTCACTAAAATTTCAAGAAATGTGCTCACCCTAACTGTGCACCGTTGCTAAGGTTCGTTGTTCCGAAGCGCCACGTGATGATCGGGTGTGATAGGATCTAACATTCGCATACAACGGGTGTAAGCTAGATTTACACACGCAGTACACTTAGGTTGACTTGACGAGCCTAGCATGTACAGACATGGCCTCGGAACACGAGAGACCGAAAGTTCGAACATGAGTCGTATAGAAGATACGATCAACATGGAGATGTTCACCATTGACGACTAGTCCGTCTCATGTGATGATCGTACACGGGCTAGTTGACGTGGATCATGTGTCACTTGGATGACTAGAGAGATGTCTATCCAAGTGGGAGTTCATTAATAATTTGATTAGATGAACTTAATTATCATGAACTTAGTCTAAAAGTGTCGTTGCAAATTAGGTCGTAGATAGCTCGTGTTGTAGCTCCCCTGTTTTATTGATACGGTCCTAGAGAAAAGTAAGTTGAAAGTTGATGGTAGCAATAATGCGGACTGGGTCCGTGATCTGAGGATTGTCCTCATTGCTGCATAGAAGGCTTATGTCCTTGATGCATCGCTAAGTGCACCACTCCCTCAAGCGTTGTCTATAGATGTTGTGGACATATGACAGTCACTTTCTGATGACTACTTGATAGTTCAGTGCGTCATGCATTATGTCTTAGAATGAGGCTCCAAAACGTTTTGAACGTCACGGAACATATGAGATGTTCTAAGAGCTGAAATTGGGATTTCAGGCTCGTGCCCATGTTGAGAGGTATGAGACCTCCAACAAGATTCTTTACCTGCAAGATAAAGGAGAATAGCTCAATCGGTGAGCATGTGCTCAGGTTGTCTGGGTGCTACAATCACTTGAATTGAGTGGGAGTTAATCTTTCAGATAAGATAGTGATTAATGCAGTTCTCCAAGTCACTGTCACCGAGCTACTAGAGCTTCGTGATGAACTATAACATGCCAGGGATGGATAAGATGATCCCTGAGTTGTTCGTGATGTTTGACACCACGAAGGTAGAAATCAAGAAGGAGCATCAAGTGTTGATGGTTAAGTGAAAACCACTAGTTTCAAGAAGGGCAAGGGCAAGAAGGGAAAAACTTCAGGAATGGCAAGTCAGTTGCCGCTATAGTGAAGAAACCCAAGGTTGAGCCCAAACCCAAGACTAAGTGCTTTTATTATGAGGAGAATGTTCGCTGAAGCGGAACAACCCCAGATACTTGGTAGATAAGAAGGCTGGCAATGTCGACAGAAGTATATTTGATATACGTGTTATTGATGTGTACCTTGCTGGTACTCCTACTAGCACCCGTGTATTGGATACCGGTTCCGTTGCTAAGTGTTAGCAACCCGAAATAAAAGCTGCGGAATAAACGGGGCTAGCTAAGTGAAAGGTGACGATGTGTGTTGGAAGTGTTTCTAAGGTTGATATGATCATCATCGCACGCTCTCTCTACCTTCGGGATTTGTGATAAACCAAAATAAATGTTATTTGGTGTTTGCGTTGAGCATGAACGTGATTATATCATGTTTAGTGCAATACAGTTATTCATATAAGTTAGAGAATAATGGTTATTCTGTTTACATGAATAATGCCTTCAATGGTCATGCACCCACTGTGAATGGTTTATTGAATCTTGATCGTAGTAGTACACATGTTCATAACATTGGTACCAAAAGATACAAAGTTAATAATGATAGTACCACATATTTGTGGCACTGCCACTAAATGTCATATTGGTATAAATCGCATGTAGAAACTCCATGCTGATGGATCTTTTGACTCACTCGATTTCGAATCGGTTGAGACATGCGAGCCATGCCTCTTGGGCAAGATGACTAAGACCCCGTCTTCCGGTATGATGGAGCGGGCTAGTGGCTTATTGGAATTAATACATGTTGATGTATGTGGTCCAATGAGTGTTGAAACACACAGTGGATATCGTTATTTTCTTTACCTTCACTGATGATTTGAGTAAATATGGGGATATTTGCTTAATGAAACACGAGTCTGAAATGTTTGAAAGGTTCAAGAAGTTTCAGAGTAAAGTTAAAGATTATTGTGACAAGAAGATAAAAATGTCTACGATATGATCGTGGACATGAATATCTAAGTTACAAGTTTGGTATGCAATTTAAGACAATGTGGAAATTGTTTCACAGCTCACGCCTCCTGGAACACCATAGTGTGATGGTGTGTCCGAACGTCCTAGTCGTGCTCTATTGGATATAGTGCGTACTATGATGTCTCTTATCGTTTTGCCACTATCGTTATGGGGTTATGCATTAAAGACAAACCCATTCAATTTAATAGGGTACCATCTAAGTCTGTTGAGATGACACCGTGATAATTATGGTTTGACAGAAGCCTAAGCCGTCATTTCTAAATGTTTGGGGCTGCGGCGCTTATGTCAAAATGGGTTTTCACCTAACAAGCTCGAATCCAAAGAAGGCAAATGCATCTTCATAGAATACCCTAAGGAAACATTGGGTATACCTTCTATCTCAGATCCAAGCGTAAAAGGTGTTTCTTGCTATGAACGGGTCCTTTCTCGAGAAAGAGTTTCTCTCGAAAGAATTGAGTGGGAGGAAGATAGAACTTGATGATGTGGTTGAACCTTTGTTTCAACCAGAGAGTAGCACAACATAGAAAGATGTTTCTGTGGAGCCTACGACAGTTGAAAAGGAAGTTAATGATGACGTTCATGAAGCTTCGGATCAAGTTACTATTGAACCTCGTAGGTCGACATGGACGCGTACTACTCCAGAGTAGTACAACAACCCTGTCTTGGAAGTCATGTTGTTGGACAACGATGAACCTACGGACTATGGAGAAGAAATGGTAGGCCCAGATTTCAACAAATGGCTAGGAGCCATGAAATCCGAGAAAGGATCCATGTATGAAAACCAAGTATGGACTTTGGTAGACTTGCCCGTTGAACGACAGGTCGTTGAGTACAAATGGACATTTGAGATGAACACAGACGCTAATGGTGAAATGTTACTGTTTATAAAGCTCGACTTGTCGCAAAGAAGTTTCCGCCAAGTTCAAGGAGTTGACTGCGATGAGATTTTCTCATCCGTAGCGATGCTAAAAGTCTGTTAAAATTATGTTAGGAGTTGCTGCATTTTTCGATTATGAAATCTGGCAGAAGGATATCAAAACAAGGCTTCCTTAATGGTTTCCGTGAGGAAGAGTTGTATGTGATACAACCAGAAGGTTTTGTCAATCCTAAGGATGCTAAAAGGTATGCAAACTCCAGCGATCCTTCTATGGACTGGAGCAAGCATCTCAGAGTTGGAATATGAGCTTTGATGAAGTGATCAAAGTTTCTGAGTTTGTACAAAGTTTATGAGAAACTTGTATTTACAAGAAAGTGAGTGGGAGCACTATAAAATTTCTGATAAGAATATGTAGTTGACATATTATTGATCGGAAATGATGTAGAATTTCTGGAAAGCATACATGGTTGTTTGGAAAAAAGTTTTTCAAAGGAAGACCTGGATAAAGCTACCTAATTGTTGCGCATCAAGATTTATAGAGATAGATCAAGATGCTTGATAATAATGAGTACATACCTTGACAAGATATTGAAGAAGTTCAATATGAATCAGTCCAAGAAAGGCTTCTTGCCTGTATTAGAAGGTGTGAGATTGAGCACAACTCAATGCCCGACCACGGCAGAAAATAGAGAAAAGATGAGTGTCATACCCTATGCTTCAGCCATAGGCTCTATATAGTATGCCATGCTATGTACCGCACCTGTGTGTGCCTTGCCATGAGTCTTTCAAGGGGTAAAAGAGAGATCCAGGAGTGGATCACTGGACAACGGTCGAAGTTATCCTTAGCAATTAGAGGAGTAAGGAAATATTTCTCGATTATGGAGGTGATAAAGAGTTCATCATAAAGGGTTACGTCGATGCAAGCTTTAACACCAATCCGGATGACTCTTAGTAGAAATCCAGATACATATAGTGGAGTAGCCATTTGGAATAGCTCCAAGTGGAGCGTGGGAGCAGTATCTACAGTATGACATAGAAGTTTGCAAAGTACACACGGATCTGAATGTTGCAAACCCGTTAACTAAAACCTCTTTCACGAGCAAAACATGATCAACCCCCAGAACTAATTGGGTGTTAATCACATGATGATATGATCACACGGTGATGAAAATGTTAATCATATGGCGATGTGAACTAGATTATTGACTCTAGTGCAAGTGGGAGACCGTTGGAAATATGCCCTAGACGCAATAATAAAATGGTTATTATTATATTTCCGTGTTCATGATAATTGTCTATTGTTCATGCTATAATTGTATTAACCGGAAACCGTAATACATGTGTGAATACATAGACCACAACATGTCCCTAGTGATCCTCTAGAGGGCCAACTCGTTGATCAATAGATGGTCACGGTTTCATGGCCATGGACATTGGATGTCATTGATAACGGGATCACATCATTCGGAGAATGATGTGATGGACAAGACCCAATCCTAAGCATAGCACAAGATCGTGTAGTTCGTCTGCTAAAATTTTATTAATGTCAAGTATCGTTTCCTTAGACCATGAGATTGTGCAACTCCCGGATACCGTAGGAATACTTTGGGTGTACCCAATGTCACAACATAACTAGGTGGCTATAAAGGTACACTACGGGTATCCCCGAAAGTATCTGTTGGGTTGGCACGAATCGAGACTGGGATTCGTCACTCCGTGTGACGGAGAGGTATCTCTGGGCCCACTCGGTAAGACATCATCATAATGAGCTCAATGTGACTAACGAGTTAGCCATAGGATGATGTGTTACGGAAAGAGTAAAGAGACTTGCCGGTAACGAGATTGAACAAGGTATAGGGATACCGACGATCGAATCTCGGACAAGTGTCATACCGATAGACAAACGGAATAGTATACATGATTTATTGAATCCCCGACATCGTGGTTCATCCGATGAGATCATCGTGGAGCATGTGGGAGCCAACATGGGTATCCAGATCCCGCTGTTGGTTATTGACCGGGGAGGTGTCTCGGTCATGTCTACATGCCTCCCGAACCCGTAGGGTCTACACACTTAAGGTTCGATGACGCTAGGGTTATAGGGAAATTATGTACGTGGTTACCGAAGGTTGTTCGGAGTCCCGGATGAGATCCCAGACGTCACGAGGAGTTCCGGAATGGTCCGAAGGTAAAGATTCATATATAGGAAGTGAGGTTTTGGTCACCGGAAATGTTTCGGGCATCTCCGGCAACGTATCGGGACCACCGGAAGGGTTCCGGGGGTCCACCGTGTGGGGCTACCGGCACCAGAGGGCTGCATGGGCCGCAGGTGGGAGGGAACCAGCCCTAGGTGGGCTGGTGCGCCTCCCACAAGGGCCGAAGGCGCAACACTAGGTGGGAGGGGGCAAACCCTAGGGGCAGATGGGCCCTAGGCCCACCTTGGGCGCCGCCCCTCCTCTCCCCTCTTGGCCGCCGCCGACAAGGCCATCTAGGGGTGGCCGCCGGCCCTAGGGTGGGAACCCTAGGGGCTGCGCACGCTCCTCCCCTCCCCCTATATATATGTGGGGTTTTGGGGGGGGGGGCGGCTGCAGCACACGAGTCTCTCTCTCTCTCTCGACGCAGCCCTACCCCTCCTCCTCGTCCTCCACAGCGCTTGGTGAAGCCCTGCCGGAGTACCACGTAGCTCCACCGTCACCACGCCGTCGTGCTGCCGGAGCTATCCCTCAACCACTCATTCCTCCTTGCTGGATCAAGGCGTAGGAGACGTCACCGGGCTGCACGTGTGTTGAACGTGGAGGCGCCGTTGTTCGGCCCTTAGATCGGAATCCACCGCGATCTGAATCGTTGCGAGTATGACTCCACCAACCGCGTTCTAGTAACGCTTCCTCTTTGCGATCTTCAATGGTATGAAGATGCACTCACCCTTTGCTCGTTGCTGGTTTCTCCATAGATAGATCTTGGTGGCACGTAGGAATTTTTTTTGATTTACTACTACGTCTCCCAACAAGAGCATCTCCAGCCGTGGCCCCAAAGGACCCTTCATGCTTGTTTTTTATCGCTAGCGAGTGAAAAAGTTCCCAGCCGCCTCACCAGGACGCCGATTTTCGGCGGTTGGGCCCCTTTTTTGGGACGGCGACCCAGGCCGAACCCAGCGCGCTGGGGGCGCCGGCTGAAGCGAAAAGTCGTGTGGGGCCAAGCTGTCGGCGACACAGGCTGCTACTTCCCGCCGTTTTCCCTTCTTTTCCCTCCTTCATCCCGTCGTTTCCCTGCCACTCTCTCCATTTCCCTCCGCCACCATTCCGCCGAAGAAGTACGTCGCCCCTCACCAAGCCCCCCCCCCCCCCCCCCGCGCGAAGGTGAGGAAGCCTCGTGCGCCGATGCCAAGGCCGTCGGGCTTCACAAATGGAAGGACGACTTCGACCGAAGGGAGGCGGTAACCACCGATCGCTGTAACATGCTCCTCATGAAGAAAGTTGGGGATGCGGCAGCGGCGGCGGAGCAGGAGCAGTCATCTCAGCAGCCGATCTTTCCGAGGCAGTAGCAGCAGGCGGGCCCATTCCAGCAAGGAGCGTGGGGCAGCCAGCAAAGCATCGCATCGCCGGCGAACCCCAACTTCCCGTCGCCGGCGTGGGGTGGTTACGTGCCCTCGCCGGAGTACGTCGACGACGACGCCCTCGGTGGCTTGAACCCCAACATCACCTTCCCGCGCACGCCTTCCGCCTTATCCACGCGCCACCCCAATACCCAGTACGGCTATGCTCCCTCGCCGACGTACTCGGTCTCGTCCGCGACGGCTCTACGGCGCGGCCCCTACCTTTCGCGCCTGGTTCGGCCCTACCGTTCGGCACCGGCGAGACCGAGATGGAGGACATCATCAACACCGATCACCGACGCAAACCAGAACACCGAGACGTACTGGAAAAAGATCAAGGCGTCGTTTGATGAGCGCAAGTTGGTCGACCTCGAGTTTGTCGTCATACACATGGAGCGCGGTGGCAAGGCCATGTCCAACCACTGGGCAAGCATCCAACTGGCGTGCAACAAGTGGCATGGGATCGAAGAACAAGTCCAGGGTCGTCCTGAGAGCGGCGCGGACGTTGAGCAGCAGGTACGTCCATAAACGCCCTACTTTGTCTTCCTTCGCCGTGTTCGCCGACACTTGTTCTTGCTGCAGATGGTTCGGATGTTTGAGTTGCTTCGCCGGGACAGCGAAATCGATTCCGACTTCAAGTTCCTCCATGTGTTCACCCGGATCGAGTCGTGCGAGAAATGGGCCGATGTCCTGCTTGCACTCGCCAACAAGGACGACGTGCACAACCCAGACGCACCTGTTGCTGGGGCGGCCAGACGGGAACAAGAAGGAAAAGAAGTCCAGGAACAATGCGCCGACTGTCGAACGGCTGCACGCGTTGATCGAGCAATGCATCACCGACGTGAAGACCCACTCTGCCCTGAGGGAGGAGAAGTCGAAGGCGAGGTGGTCGGTGCTGATGATGAAGCAGGATGCCAAGCTTGACCTGCTCAGAACCAACGTCGCTGCGAAGAAGCACAACACCGACCTGGCGTTCCTCATGGGAGGCGTCACGACAGACATGGACCTGTAGGTGAAGGTGTGGTACTTGGCGGAGCGCAACCTCATCCTGAACCTCATGCCAGTGCCGGCCGCATTGCCCATGCCGCCGCCGAGTGTGCCTTCATCGCCGCTGCCGAACGTGCCCTTCCCGTTGCCGAACATGCCCTCCCTAACGCTGACGCCTACGCCTACGCCGACCTCTCCCGTCGCTTCGGGAGATGATGATGAGATGGTCATTTGAGTTCTATGTGCATGTCTCCTGCCTTTTCGTACGCGAGACTGTTGGCATGTTTTGATTGCCAAACCTGTGGTGGCGATCGCTGGCCTGTGGCATGATGGACGCCGAACTGTAGCATGGCCGACGCTGAACTGTGGCATGATCACCGACTTGTGTCGTTTTTTGGGTAGCGGGAGATGGAACATTTGAATTTGCATGTGCTTTGTGGTCGAAACTTGGGGGTACGACTAGAAAGTTGATCCCCCAGGGCGAAAATAGCGGCAACTTGAGCATTTTGCGGCCTCGCCAGGCATGTTGGGGGGGGGGGGTTGGCTGGAGATGCTCTAATTATGGTGGAGGCAGGGGAAAAAGGATCGGGGGAGCCGGGGTGGTGATCGATGGGAGGCTAGGGAAAGGTTCACGACTGGGGGACCGTCTGATAGGTGGGATGGCACGTGACGGGTACGGGGCTCGAGGTTTCCTTTTGGGGACGAGGGGCCCAAGTATTTCCATTCTTGTACGGGCGTTTGGGATTGCTAGCGAGCCAATGCTTCCCTTCTGCTTGAGTCAAATTGGAGTTTCCCTTCTGCCAATTGGAGTTTCCCTTCTACCAAAACTGCCAATTATTGAAGACTCTTGAGTCAAATTGGAGTTTCCCTTCTGCTTGTAGATGTCAGTCTGTTTAGCAAAATCCATAGGCCAATCTTTCCAGGATTAAAAGCCTTTCTCGAAATAGGCTTCCACATCACTGTATAAATAAAGCAACAACCGAAGAAATACACTACCGAACGGTACAAGATGATGAGGTAGCCCTCTTACAAAGCCGATCCCGAGGTATCCGACACATGCATAATGCACATGACTACGCTACCAGAAACAAGCGTCGAAAGAACCAAACACCCCCATGCTACGACCTAGCACAAGCTCCATCCGAGACCGCCACCTTGACATCCTTATCGCGAGATACTGTACGCCGCTCACATCACAACGCACACAACCACGGTAGAAAAGAGCGACGACACTCCATCTACTTCTAACCCGACATCAGTTCCCGGGTTTGGGTAGGCGCATCCACCATAGGAAGCACTGAAACGTGCGACCCCAGGCAATGCCCGTGGGCTGGGGGGACATGAATCTGAAACTACGAGACGGCCGTGAGTGAGCCAGCCACGAACCCATGTCCGTGGTCATTGGCACTGATCCACGCACCGACGCAACGCTAACACGGCCACCACACCCACTAGGCGAGCAAGAGCACCAACCACGAGCACATCCCGGACCGAACTCTACCTCACCTACTCGGAGCAAGAGCTCTGATGCACCTCGGGCCCAGATCCGGTACGCTTGAGCACACACCCTAAGTCGTAACCATCTTAACGAGCACAAGCACGCCCCACCAGCCCGTACACAAGAGAGGGAAGATAGCCATTGCCACCCTTACCCTGCCGTCGAACGCCAACCACTTCTGCCAAAGCCGTCGAAGCCGCATCTCCAACCAGTGCACCATCGAGTTCCCACCATGGCGTTAGTATACCCGGAGAAGAGCAATGCCCCGGGCCAGGGAAGCACCCACCGCTGGCGAGCATCTTCGGGCTACCCACAACCCGACTGCCAGATCTGGCCATTCCAGATCGGCCGCGCGATCTAGGCATTCCAGATCAATTGCGAGAGTAGTCAGGCCGCGTGAAGCCCTCCACACCAAGGGGGGCGACCAAGGTGTGCACACGCACGTCCTAGCCCCTGGCCACCCTGCTCCTTGCGCCCTGACGCGCGATGACAACCGCTGATGTCGGAGCATCCCACCACCAAGATGTGCCCACACTAGCCGCTCGTAGATCGCTCCGCTCCATGGCCAGCTGCGCCATCGTAGCCATGCGCGTCGCTGGCACGACCGTTCGCGATGTCGTCGTTGTGTCCTACGTGAGCGCCGCGTCCCCACGGTACCGTTGCATCCCGTGCTATAGGGGAGTCGACAAGGGAGGAAAAGGGCCCCGTCGCCCCTCAGCTGACCAACCCTTGCCCGACGCGCGAAGACGACGGGTGAGGAGTTGGCGGCACCGTGTGATACGGTTCGCCGCTCCCGCTCACGAGAGCGGGTTGAGGGCGAGGCGTTTCGTGTGCCCACGGTGGAATGTCCTCAAATACTCCCTTCGTCCCAAAAGAAGTGTCGCAAATTTAATACCAAGTTAGTACAAATATAGTACTAAAACAGCGACACTTATTTTGGGACGGAGGGAGTAATTTTTTACTCCACAATTATCACTCTTGCACGGAGCAAAGTAAGGTTGGACGTAGCTTCAGTGACTTCATAAAGCCAAGACTCATCATGATTTACCCCCTTTATCAACCATCCATTAAAGAACCGATGAATCAAATTGACCCGTATTCCAAACCGAAAGATTAAACTGTTCAGAAAAAATATTTTTTTTCAATAAATCATAAATTTCGCGTTTTATATTATGGGAAAGTTTCAACCCACTTGGATGCATGGTTTGTGATTCAATAATATTTTGGGTTCAAATAAATAAAAAATATTTATTTAAAAAGTAAAAAAACGTTCCAAAAAGGAAAAAAAGGAACAAGAAAAATAAAAAGGAATAAAGGAAAAAGAAAAAAAGAAGATGATAGATGAAAATGACGAAGAAGATTAAATAAAACATGTCACCTGAGGGTGGCCTGTTGGTTACTGTGACGTAGAACGAACAAAGAAATCGCGTGTTCGAATCCCACCCACGCTCCAATTTTCTGCGGACACGGTCACACGGATGTTTTTTCCTCCTCTTATGATGCGGAATTTCCAATGGGGTGAATCGTCGTTGTGGTGGGCCGGGCCCATGAGGATTTTCGCAGAGAGACAACGGCCGTGGCGGGAGTTCGAGACTTCAAGCGCGGGTCGGATTCGATTAGCGTAGTTTGTACGCGGCGGTATGGCTTTATCATCCATCCGCTCGTGGGGGGTACGGGCACAACTCCTTCGCGCGATTTCAATCTGGATTTGGCGAAGCGATCCATCCCGGCAAGCCCTTCCTTCCTTCTTTTCCATCGTTTATTACTTTTATTTAATTCTTGCATTGCTTTTATTGTTCATTTCATCTGTGCTGTCATTAGTCTATCTTTTTGCATTCTTTCATTGCTATTATTGTTCATTTCACCCGTGCTGCCATTAGTCGATCTTGGTCCGCTCTTCTTTGTCTGCGTGTCTTTTTTTGTAGCGTCAGTACGTCGATGGCTGGCCGGGTTGATCTGCCGCCGTTGCTACCCACGCCGGCGTCTTCATCTTGGACGACCCGTTGCCTCGCCGTATACGCGCCTCGTGTGGAGCTGGACACCAAGAAGCAGCAGCCTGGACGTGCCTCGATGAGCCGAAGCTGGATCAAGGACAAGGTCGACCTTTCTGGACGTGCTTCGCGGAGCTCCAGCTGGGTTGCTGACAAGAAGCTCTGTCGCAACGCGACTTCGAACGGCGCCGGCGAGCGCCTTGGCCGCGGGGAGATGCCGAGGGAGAACTGGAAGAGGCCGGCGAGCCGCGCGCCATCCGTCGATCGGTGCGAGAAGAAGCTGAGGCCTCCGGCTGAGATGATGACAAACTCGGAAGCGGCATCGTTTGCTGGCCCTGGTTCGTCGATCGACCGGTCCGAGAAGAAGCTGGAGCCTCTGGCTAAAATGGAGGTGGACTTGGAGGCATCGTTCTTTGCTGGCCCGACATTCATCGTGTCGCCGGATCCCAGTGAGCTGCCCATGCCGACCTTCCTCTACAAGCCGAAACCGAGCGTGCTGCCGATCCCGACCATCCTCTAGAAGCACCGTTAATCAGCAAGATTGAAGCTGCTTTGAGTCTGTAGCTAGGTCGATATGCTCGTATGATAGTCGGATCATATGGATGGATGCCACTTCATCCGGAGAGAGCAGATGTGTACTTTCCATGTGTACACGGGTACACCAGATTAATACTATAGGCTCAGTTACCATTTATTCTCGAACTTGGCACTGACTCTCTCAGCGATGGAATGGAATGACCGGTCAGACACCGCATACTCTGCAACACAGAGACATTCTCGCAAACACCTTCAAGGCGTGCCCAGAAAGTGTTCGACGAAACCCATGGCTGCATATCTCTCTCCCTCCGGCGGGGCTGGTCGGGCGCGCTAGCATCTGTCGCCGCAGGGCGGGCAGCCGCCGGTGTCTCTTTCCCCGACCCCGCTCGACCTCGCCGCCGCGTCGGCGTACAGTCGGCGGCTCTCCCCGTCGCCTCGTCGCCCGGTTCACCCGCAGGTGCGCCCCTCATCGCCCCCTCTGGCGCCGCCGGCCGCCACGCGCGCTCGCTGCCGCAGCTCATGTTCTTCTCGGTGGTCTCGCTCCCGCTGCGACCGAACGCCGATCTGGCCGGGCCGCCCACCGTCCCGCCCTCCTGAGGCGTGCAGAACTGCAACCTGGCGCCGCCCCGCCCTGCTGTTGCTGCTAGGAGCCCGACCCGCAATCACAATAGCATGCCCACCAAGTCTGTTGATCAATCCCCACTAACACTGTGAGATTGGAAATTCTGAAAGTGGTGTTCATTTCGTACTACAAACAGTGGAAGGTGGGTTTTCCACAGCTCCTCACGCAGCTTTTACACCATCCCAGTACGATGATACTCATACATGATTCAGGCCACGCTGCAAGTAGGAAATGAAATGTTTCACATTTTGACAATATTGTTTCCCCCCGCTTACTGTGGGGAAGCTCAATCAGACACTACTAGCCAACCACAGTACCTTGCTTGATCTTCTTGAAATCCCACAATTTATAGACACGTATGTGACATGCTTTGATAGTGTTACCCTGGGATATTTGTCCTATTTGTTTCGTATTTGAAGTTGATTGATGTGTCATTTGGTTCTTACATATGCAAAAATTTCAGGTTGCAATTTTTTCCAAATCATATTATCTTAATTTTCTCACTTATAATAAGTTGCATGAAGTGTATCTTACAGCTCCAGGGTTGTGCCTGACAACAACAGGGAAACGAAGTTGCTCTCATAGGCGAGGCTTCTGGGTTAGCGCTTTACACATGACAACTTAAGCATCTGACTCTCATATTAGAATACTTCTGAAAATCAGGATTTGTTTCTAGTTATCACTAAGAAAAAAAATTCTTACTAAATCAGCTTTACCTAGGAGAGAATGGAATGAAATATTCTTTACTTAATCAGCTTTAGCCAGGAGAGGCTAGAAAGGAGACGAAAAATGTCATTTTTGTGATAAGATATCATGGAGCGCCTCTTGTGTGCTTCCCTTCTAGATTCTCTTTGTTAGACTGCAGAGCCAGATGTGCTTATTTTCTAAAGTCAGTTTTACGAATATTAACCATTTCTTTGGTGCTTAGATCAGATCTGCAATACAAATGATGCAATAAAGCATGTTTTAACGACATAGGCTCAGTTATCTCGAAATGGGCTTTCACCCCACTTTACAAAATAAAGCCGAAATGAACCGAACTGATATAAGATGCTGGAGTAAGAATACAGGAGTAAAGTAGGTCAAAAAAATCGACATCCGAGAAAAGTAGCAAAGAGGCCACCAACTCAAAGTTGAGTAAGAATACAGGAGTAGCCACACTCAACAAGCACCCGAGACCACCGACTAGGAAAGAAACCGCGCCTCCTTGGGAATTTGCCAGACACCGTTACACCACACACACCAAGCTATCGCCAGAGAAGGCCACGTGCCTCACGCTCTGGGCCGCGGAGCGCCGATCCCGCCTGCTGATAGCGAGGACTGAGAACGATGACAACGATGTCACATGTTAAAGGTAGGAGACAAACGGGAACACCCCATGCCAAAATCGAAGAAGCTTCATGCCAGGATCAATGCATGCGCGAAGACACTGGCTTGCTTTGACCAGTAGGTACCCGAGCTCCATGACTGGGCTCCACGACGATGCCCCCAAGAGCGTAATGATGCAACGCGTCTCCACCATGGAGATAAAAAAGGGTGGGCTAGGGTTTTCACCCGGAGCCTTGCGCAGACAGGGGAACCACAACAGCGCCCCCAAGAGGAAAGTGACGCCCACATGCATTCCCATTGTCGGCGCCGGAGCATAGAGCTTTTGCTCAGAGTCTCACACGCACACCGAGGACGCCAAGACATCCTAGGGTAAGGACCGCCACCATCAGATTGAGGCTTCCAGATCAAGACTAGAGAGCCACCACCACTGAAGCACCGACAACACCAGGATCACGTGCCGCCCGTCCCTCGCCATCCACACAACCAAGAAGAGATGCTGCCACCGCTGAAGTGCTCCTCGTTGTAGAGCCAACCACGCATCCTCACCTTCCGGAGCCGCCGCCCTGGCATCCAAGACCGACTCCCTGCCACCGCCAGGACACCAGGCCGGCGGTAAAGCAGGCACCTTGGTACGGACAACGCTAGCCTGGAACTGTTGTGCCGCAACACAACATCTGCCAGGACCGAAGATCACTGATGTCGACCCATACGCAAAGGAATCCTCAGCTTCGGAGGCCAAATCCCACATGGATCCAGCCCCACACCAATTGATCTGGCCGAGGAGGGGGTCATCGGTGGCAGACAATACCACATCGCTAGCCACCTGCCCACATTGTGCCGATAGGGCAGTAGGCTTTCACGAGTCAAATTCGACCATCTAGATCCGGCCAAGGGCGAACCCTGAGGCCAGCCACATCTCACCCCGAGATCCCCCACCGGCGCCCGAATCGCTGGCCCCAGAGCCTCACGCGCCGTCTTCCTAGCATTGCTGCTCAGCAGGACCCATCCCCATGTGGAACATCACCCCGAGCTGGCAAGGAGCCAGACACACGTTTCGTCCCCCTTCCCCCAGTCATCCAAGACAGACTCACCGCTACCACCAGGACACCGGTAAAGCAGGCACCTTGGTATGGACAATGCTAGACCGGGACCACTATGCTGCAGCACAACATCGACTAGGGTCGAATATCACAGATGTCGACCCATATACAGAGGAATTCCTAGCTTTGAAGGCCAAATCCCACATGGATCCAGCCCCCACATCGAATGATCTGACCGAGACCGGCGCAGCCATCTCCGTTCTTGATGGAGGCCCGAGCGAGGGAGAAAAGGGAGCTTAGCAGGGCGCCGTGGCGGTAAAGCATGCACCTTGGTACGGACAACGCTAGCCCGGAGCTGTTGTGTCGTAGCACGTTCTCTGCCAGGACCGAAGATCACTGATGTCGACCCATACGCAAAGGAATCCTCAGCTTCGGAGGCCAAATCCCACATGGATCCAGCCCCCACACCAATTGATCTTGCCGAGGGAGGGGGTCATGGGTGACAGACAATACCACATCGCTAGCCACCTGCCGCATTGTGCCGATAGGCAGCAGGCTTTCACGAGTCAAATTCGACCATTTAGATCCGGCCAAGGGCGAACCCTGAGGCCAGCCACATCTCACCCTCAGATCCCCCACCGACGCCCGAGTCGTTGGCCCTAGAGCCTCACGTGCCGTCTTCCTAGCATTGCCGCTCAGCAGGACCCATCCCCATGTGGAACATCACCCCGAGCTGGCAAGGAGCCAGACACGCGTTTCGTCCCCCCCCTCCGGTCATCCGAGACAGACTCACCGCTACCACCAGGACACCAGGCCACCGGTAAAGTAGGAACCTTGGTATGGACAATGCTAGACCAGGACCGCTATGTTGCAGCACAACATCGACCAAAATTGAATATCACAGATGTTGACCCATATACAGAGGAATTCCTAGCTTTAAAGGCCAAATCCCACATGGATCCAGCCCCCACACTGAATGATCTAGTCGAGACCGGCGCAACCATCTCCCTGCTCGATGGCGGCAGTGACATGGCGGAGGCATGAGCAAGGGGGAAAAGGGAGCTTAGCAGGGCGCCGTGGCGATTGTTGCAGGCGTGCGGAGGAGGGGAAGGAGGCGGCCACGGCGGGGCGACGGGCGCTGTGGGCAGAGCAAAGGAAGACGACGAGGGAAGGGGGGCGAATGGCTTGTGACCCTCGGCCACTCCTCCTCCCCTCCCTTAAAAGATTTTTTTCCAAAACTATGACGTATTTTTTAGCAAATACGGAAACTATAGGGCCGAACGCAAAAAATTCAGAAATGTGACCCGGTCTTACAGGGGTACACAAGTATATATACTAGCTAACCTACGGCAACTAGCAATCCTACTCGGCAAAGACATTGAAGCCAACACAGACTCGTGCATGTACCGGCCACATGGACACGGACGCACACATGTCGTGTTTAGTTCCAACAATCACCCCCCTAAACACGACATCGTCACGTCACAGCTCCGATGTCGATCCTTCTTCGCTTTCTTCAAGAACTTCTCTCGATCCAAAGCTTTGGTTAGGATGTCCGCTAGTTGATCATTGGTGCGAATGTTGTTGACCTCTGTCATACCTTCTTTCATGCCGTCCTTCATGTAGTGATACATCGTATCAAAGTGCTTGCCCCTTTCACGCCGCACTGGATCCTCGCGTAGAAATATTATAGACTCGCTGTCAATGTTGAGCACCACTTGTTTTGGATCTCAATTCATGAGATCACCGTGTAGCCTCCTTAGCCACACACCTTGAAAATATGCCATGCCTGAGTTACTATTACGGCCGTCAACAATTCCTTCCTTGTCCCTATCACTATAGCCGAGTAGTTTCACCATCTCCTTCCTGCTCAGCTCAAGACGAGGTTTCATTGAAGCATCAATTGGATTGCAATATTTCATGCCACAACTTTCAAGTGCCTTCCTTGTGTATGCCTTCTGACATAGCGTGATTCCTTCTGGCTTTTGCTTCACCTCGAACCCGAGGTAGTAACTCAATAGCCCTAGGTCTCCCATCTTGAAAAGCTCCTTCATTTGTAGCTTGAAATTTGCAATTACCTCTTCATCTGCTCCAGTTATCAATAGATCGTCGTCGTAGATACCAACTAGTAGACGATCCCCTCCTTCACCTCTCTTGTACATTGCATGCTCCAGCGAGGCTTTCTCAAATCCAAGAGAAATCAAAGTCCGATCAAGTTTGACGTTCCACGCCCGAAGGTCTTGCCGTCGCCCATACAAGACTTTGTGTAGCTTCAATACCTTGTGTTCTTTTCCCTCTTTGATGAAGCTCGGTGGTTGATTCACATACACATCTTTGATCTCACCGTTCAAAAACGTGGATTTTACATCCATGTGATGTATGTTCCATGATTCTTGAGCCGCGAGAGCGATGAGTAATCTTACCGATTCCATCCGTACAACGGGAACAAACACTTCTTTGAAGTCCACACTTTCCTCTTGCATGTACTCTTTGGCTACTAGCTTCACCTTGTGCTTCACACGACTTCTTTCGGCATCCTGCTTGATCTTAAATTCCCACTTGAGCTCTATGGGTTTATGGTTATTGGGAAGACCGACGAGCTTCCATGCATTGTTGTCGTTGATCAACCCCAACTCTTCCATAGCCTCATGCCAATACTCCTTCGTATCTGCGTCCTTGAATTCTGCCGGTTCCTCAGCACTAAGCAAACACTGTCGTCCTCTTCTTTTAATTTTCACCGGATTTATTGTTTGAAGTGCTTCCTCCGGATATAAATCCATCACTGGTCGAAGACGTACTGGTGTTGGCGGATGTTCCCTCGTCTTCTGTTCCGTCGAAGACGAAGAATTTTCTACTGAAGTTGCCACACTTCCGGTTTCTAGCGATTGAGGTTCATCCGAACTGGTTGTAGCTCCACTAGATGAACCAATCACAAAATCTGAAATTGCTTCACGTGCATGCACTTGTGAACCTCCTATCTCGTGGCCTCGTGTAGGTTGAACCATAGCTAGACCATGCCCAGGCTTTGAGTTGCCTGGAGCAACTCCCTGACCGCTGCGTTATGGTACGCAGACACTAGGTAGACCGTTGCCTGGTGCGCCGCATATGCCATCCAGCGCCTCGGCCGCCTGCGGCACGTCCTGCTGCGCGTCTTTGCGCGCCTCGACCGCTGCCTTAGTTGGCTCGTCCGGCTGCGCTACGTCCCATTGCATTCCTTTGTCTACAGCATACTTTGATTCGTGGTCTTCAGGCGCCACGTACGCCGAAGTGACATTCATGTCCGTAACATCGACACAAATTTTAGAATTATGTCTCGCATTAGTAGCTTCGACACGAGTTTTGGAATCATCCCTCATGTCTGTAACAAGGCCGCTTCTCCATGACCGAGCACATGCAATGATCGCTTCCTTCGCTCCAGCAAAGTTGACACTTACACCCGTAGCATTGATGTAAGTTTCGGAATCATCCCCCGCATCCGTAGCATCGACACGAGTTTCCGAACCATGATCTTGAGAGCAAACTTGTCCTTCACGGAGCACGGCAATTTCTTTCTCCGACACTTGAAGAACTTGATCCTCCTCGTCCACGAGTTCACATATCAACATCATGTCACCTTCATCTCCTTGCTGGGCCATGAGCGCTTTCTCCTTCGGGGGATTCTTGCACTCCGACTTGAAATGCCCCATTATGCCACAGTTGTGACACTTGATCTTGCGCTTGTCGAACTTCTTCTTCTTCGGAGAGCCGTCACTGGCGTTCTTCTGACTTTGTTCGTTTGGCGCATGATCTTGGCGAGTGTAATTGCTTGAGCCCTCACCTTCTCTTCTTGAGTCCAGCGCCTTCCACTGAGCCCGCGTGAGCATGACAAGCTCATCGTTTCTCCCATTCCCGAGACTGTACCGCATACGCTCGTCGTGAGCCTTGTAGCGTCCGACGAGATCATCAATGGAGAGAGTCGCGAGATTGATGCACTGCTCGATCGCCGTGACAATTTGCAGGTACCGGGGAGGAGCCACGCGCAAGAACCGACGGACAACCGAGGCCTCCGTTAGGTTTTCTCCAAGTGCACGGATCCGATTGACAAGAGTAGCCACCCGTGAAGCAAACGCGTCCACGGACTCATTGTCGCCCATGACCAAAGTCTCATAGTTCCTTAAGAGAGTTTGGAGATTGACTTGCTTAACGCGGGTATGTCCCTCGAACATGAGCTTCAAGGTATCCCACGCCTCTTTCGCCGTTTCTTTGGCGATCAGGTGTTGGAGGACATCCATCGGCATCACCGAGTAAATCGCCGACGCCACTTGTCGATCCTTCCGGTGCCCGGCTCCCTCCTTCTTGAAAGCGTCGCCACCTGGATCGACTGCGTCCCACAACACGTTGGCGCGGAGACCACACTCCATGAGAGCCTTCTAGACGCCGAAGTTCTCGCGATCAAATCGTGGGTACGACGAACCGGGCACGGCAAGTACTTTAGCCGTGCCGGTCACTTCCACGATCTCCTTGCCCGCCATGACCTTCCGTTACTAGAAGATCAAACTAGCTCTAGATATCAATTGTTGGCCTAGACTCGACGTCGAGTACTTTCCGGCGACGATGATGACCGACGACAAACAACGAAGCGAAGTACTGAATTCTTCTCCGAGAGCAAAGATAGCTACGTACGCTGCACGTACATACACCAGCCTCACCGGCACAACTCACGCACGTACACAACAGCAGGCTGATCGATCTTGCTTGACCGAGTCGACTAGCTGGACACACACGAGCGCACGCGTATTCGCTGGATTGATGGCCGCAGGTACTTATCGTACCTGTTGTTTTTCTTTATTGCTTTCGATCTTACTCACGGTCTTACATGGGTACACAAGTATATATACTAGCTAACCTACGGCAACTAGCAATCCTACTCGGCAAAGACATTGAAGCCAACACGGACTCGTGCATGTACCGGCCACACGGACACGGACGCACACATGTCGTGTTTAGTTCCAACATGGGGGTCATGAGGATCAATTACGCCCACGCCCCACTACCTCATGGTATGCGGGCGCATTAACCATGGGGGGAGCCCCAACCGTCGCCATGGCGCCCGCAGACGATCCTGCGGGCGGGCCGAGGCCTGCGGCGGTGTCCCATCGCGCGCGTGGTGGCTGGGCCCGTGCCCTCTACAGCCTACACGTGGTGTGCGGTGGGTCCATGTCGGGCCCAAAGCATCGCGCGTCGAGACCGCGACACAGTGTCGGTCCGCCCAGTGGTCACCCGGCCGGGCTGGCTGCGGGCAACCAGCGTCCGGCCCCACGGCCATGTCCGGTCGGCGGTCCGTTGCCGGCCGGCTACCTCTTCACCAACAAAAGTTACCAAGGCGCATATGGATTGGGGGGGGGACTGTTGGGCCCTTTCGTCGAGATCTCTGGATCCCAACAGCTTCGGGGGCTACTGACGGGGATATGACCCCTCGGGCAGCTCTGCCCCTGGGCCGTCTGGGTGCCTGGCCGGCTGCCCTCACGGGTTGGCCGTACGGACGCGTGTGCTGGTACCCAGCGGGGGACCGCCCGAGTACGGGCCGACTCCTCAGGCCGGATATGGCGGTAGCCGGTTGGGTTAGGCCCGTCCCATCCGCTCGTACTGACGTATGACGACAGGACAAGACCCCCCCCCCTCGACGGGGGAGAGCGTGGCTACAGGACCCTTTCACGAGGCAAAGCGTGGCTACAGGGCCGCCGGTACCGCTGACCCCGACGGAGCGTCTGGCCCTGTAGCAGGCGTGCGCCACCAACTCCCTGATGCCGACACGTACTTGCCACAGTGACGAGCAGCCAGTGGGCCTTACGTCCGACAAGACCCTACAGCCGGCGGGCCCCACGATCGGCCAGAGAGGCTGGCAGCTGGGGCCGCCCCCATTTCTACCCCTTATTGTAATCTCAGGGGCTGCACTATAAATCCCCCTAGTGGCCCTCCCTGAGGGCGGTCAACATTTCCACACACTCGCACCCACACGCGAGGTAGGAGAGGCTGAGCTAGAGCTCCTTCCTCCTCTCGAATAGCTCAAGGAGCAACTCTGTATTCGTGATCATGTAATCGGCAAGGCTAGGGTTTTTACCTCCACGGAGGGCCCTGAACCTAGGTACACCGGTGTCCATTGGTGCTCCGCACCCACACTCGTCCCCGAACGCCGCCGGCGTCTGCCGGCCCCAAACCGCAACTTAAGCCACCCCATGGCATCTGCCGTGGAAATACCATGACAGATGGTGAGGCTACTGGAACTCCCAAGGATCTGAAATGTTCTTGTGATATTTGTAAGAGAGTTATTAGCAAGTGATAAGAATGAGAGGGACTTCAGATTGCCTATTTTTTCTGACAGTTGACCATCGAAATGGTTGTAAGATAGCCTTAGTGCAGTCAGCTTGCTGCAGGAGTATATGCTTTTTCGAATTGTGCCAGTGAAGTCGTTAAAAAGATCTAATTTCTTCAGATTGGGCAGCCTTATGAAGTTGACCTTGGTAAGTTTTCCACTGAAATGGTTGCTCTTGAGGTCAATTGTTACGAGATTTGTGCAGTTTCTTGGAGCTGCTGGCAGCTCCCCTGACATGTTGTTGTGTCCCAAGTGCAGCTCCTCCAATCTCTTCAGATCACCTATAGACTCTGGAATATTGCCGATAAACTTATTTCCCCCAAGATCAAAGGTGACCAGATTTGTGAGCTTGCTAATGCCACTGAGAGCTCCGTCTAACCAATTTCTATGTAAATAGAGGTGCTCTAACGAGCTAATAATGAAAATTTCATCTGGAAGAGACCCACTGAGATTGTTGTAGCCAGCGCTGAGCAACTTAAGCATGGAGCAATTACCGAGCCCCTGAGGGATGTTTCCACTTAATTGGTTAAAACTGAGTTCAAGCACAGCATTGCAGGAAGAGCAGATACCAAATTTAACTTCTGGTTGCACTGAATTTTGGAAGAGAGGAAGCTCAATCAGACATTGCTTGACCTGCTTGAAACCCCACAACTTATGGACACGCATGTGAGTATGTGACATGCTTTGGTAGTGTTACCCTGCGATGTTTGCTTTGTATTTGAGTTAATTGATGACGTTGTATGTCACCTGGTTCTTGTCTGCATAGCTTCAAGTGTTTTATCAATGGTGAATCGCTAACAACCGACAAGGTTCTGCTTACAGATGCATGCGGAATGAGAACTATGATGAGGCACTTGATTGAGAAGCTTTAGTTAGTAAAATCTCAAAATTGCACCCTGAGTAAATCAAGTAAAATAATACTACATGTTGTGGTTCATCATTGAATACCATTAACTATTTCCTATTTCAATTGCAGTTTTTCTGTCATCCAAAGATTAGCTGCTCACGTCAAGAAGATGATACAGTCACTAATTTCACAGCTTCTCCAGAAACTTAGATAAAAAATCCAAGTGATGATTCTGGTTGACTAAACGTGTTAATGACTAGCACAATTTTCATAGTTTACCCTGGCCGAGTGTGCTGTGCTGTCCTCTGTGCAGTTGCCTGCTATATTTTTATTTATTTAGTGGTAAGTATATTTCCGTGTGATCAATAGTGCCATTGCTTGCCCCGATTTTTTTGATCCATCTACTCTCTTCAGCATACATATGTTGTGTCCAAGCCATTGAAGTATTTCTGTTGTTTGGTTCTATCAACTTAAGCAAGCCCATGGTGATTTGAAACATTTTTCATGTGCAAAATGTTCAGGTTGCAATTTTTTCCAATTCAGTTTATTATGCAGAATTGATAATAGATTTTGTGCTTTGCTTCCTTATGCACAATCTCCTTGATGCATATTCACTGTAGATAATAGATTTTGTGCATACTTGCTTTCTTATGCACCATGCTGTTAGCTCGTGGGAGAATCAGTAAAAATAATTCTGACATTAAACAGTGTATGATTGTTCTGAACTTAGTGGGTCCACGGTTTTTCTTTATCTAACTTATTTACTTTAGCAGTTCAAGATGATGCTTTCGGGTGAGACACCCTAATTATGCAGGAAGAAATGAAGTCAGCCTGCTCCAGGGTTGTACCTGACAACAACGGGGAGACAATGTTGCTCAGGTGAGGCTTCTGGATTAGCACTTTTCACATGACAATTTAAATATCCGACTCTCTTATAAGCATTAGAGTACTTCTGAAAATCAGGAACTGTTTCTAATTATCACTAAAGAAAAGTATTTTTACTAAATCATCTTTAGCTAGGAGAGAATGGAATGAAATATCTTTACTTAGTCAGCTCTAGCCAGGAGAGGCTAGAAAGGAGACAAAAAAATGTCATTTTTGTGATAAGATATCATGGAGCGCCCCTTGTGTGCTTTCCCTGTAGATTCTCTTTCCTGGACTGCAGAGCCAAATGTTCTTATTTTCTAAACTCAGTATTTACAAATATTAACCATTTGTTTGGTGCTTAGATTAGATCTGCAATCCGAAGGATGCAGTAAAGCATGCTTTAACGTAGGCTCAGTTATCTCGAAACAGGTTTTCACCCCGCTTTATAAATGAATCCCAAACGGGCCAAACCGATATAAGATGATGGAAATCCTCGTACAAAGCAGGTCAAAATAAAATCGACATCCTAGAAAGTAGCGAAGATGCCATCAACTCAAAGTTGAGTAAGAATACAGGACTAGCCACACCCAACAAGTACCACAGACCACCGACTAGGAAAGAAACTCCGCCTCCTTGGGAAACCGCAGGACACCGTTACAGCAGACACACCAAGCTATCTCCAAAGAAGGCCACGCGCCTCTTGCTCCGGGCCGCGGAGCACCGATCCTGCCTGCGGACAGTGAGGACCGAGAACGATGACAACGATGTCACATGTAAAAGGTAGGGGACAAACGGGACCACCCCGTGCCAAAATCGAAGAAGCTTCATGCCAGGATTAAAGCATACATGAAGACACTGGCTTGCTTTGACTAGTAGGTACCTAAACTCCATGACGATGCACCCAAGAGAGTAACGACGCAACATGTCCCCACCCTCGAAATCGAAAAAGATGGGCTAGTGCTTTCATCCGGAGCCCTGCGCAGGGGGGGAACCACAATGGCGCCCCCAAGAGGAAAGTGACACTCACATGCATTCCCTTTGTTGGCGCCGGAGAACAGAGCTTTTGCTCAGAGTCTCACACGCACACCGAGGTACCAAGGTCGCCAAGCCATCCTAGGGTAAGGACCGCCACCATTAGATTGAGGGCTCCAGATCAAGACCAGGGAGCCACGACACTGAAGCAACGACAACACCAGGATCACTTGTCGTCCGCCCCTCGCCATCCACACAACCAAGAAGAGATGCCCCCGCCGTTGCAGCGCTGCTCGTTGTTGAGCCAACCACGCATCTCACCTTTCGGGCCCACCGCCCCGACATCCAAGACCGCCACTCCGCCACTGCCAAGACACCAAGCCGCTGGTAAAGCAGGCATCTTGATACGGATGACGCTAGCTCAGGACTGATGTGTCGCAACACATCATCGGCTAGGACCAAATATTTTGTCGACCAATACACAAAGGAATCCTCAGCTTCGGAGGCCAAATCCCACATGGATCCAGCCCCCACACCGGCAGATCTGGCCGAGGAGGGGGTCATTGGCGACAGACATCACGTCGCAGGTGTAAGAGCACATTGCTCCATGTGTGGTTTTGGGTAATTGATGACACCCCTATGGACTAATAGTTGCCTTGAGTTATATTCGAAGGATTTGTCCATAGGCACTTCTTGAAGTCCATCTGTTGGGTTTCAAGGAGTTTATATGATGACCAAGGTGGTATTCAAGGTTTATCTAAAGATTGGTCATGTGAGAGTTGAGATTATTGCAAGCATGACTTGAAGAAGGAGATTGTGTGAGCATTCATGATTACCTTCAAGACATCATCTTTATGAAGAGAGAAGATAAGATATAAGGTTGATCAAGACTAAGTCAAAGATTGAATCAAGTGATCAACACACAAAGCGTGCAAGATGTACCGAGAGGGATCAAGTGATCCCATGGTATGGTAAGCATTGTCCATTACACTTTGTGTACTAACCCATGTTCCTTGTGAGAGTTCTTTGTGGGGTCAGGTATATTTTCATGGGATTGCATCAAGAGGAAGATCCCATACAACCCATGGAAGATGACATCAAGTGGTGATCGTTATCAAGGTTGAGGTGTGCAAGTTCAAGTGAAGCATCACAGAGAGATCAGGCTTGAAGCTTGCCGTCCATTGTGGTGTCAATGGACTTGTGAAGATGTGCCGAAGAGTAGCTCACCCATAGTGGAGTATGGGGGAGCAATCATCTAGTCTTCATCAAGCCAACACAATCAAGAAAGGTGGTCCATCTTGAGGAAGTCAAGATCGTCATCATCTAGCTCAAGTGGACTATGCGCAAGGCTAAGGTTTGACCTTGATAGGGTTTTATATTTTACCGGTCTCATGGTGGTAGTTGAGAGACCAGGTTATAGGATCGATTGCCGTACTATCAAGGGGGGGGGGGCTCAAGTGAGTAGCTTGATCGTATCGTTCGTTGAGAGCTCAAACCATTGCATTCTTGGCATCATCATATTTCTTGGTTCTTGGTTGGCTTTTCTCTATGTGGGTTCTTGAGCTTGTGGTTATCTTCGTGACAAGCTCTAGTTCATCAAAAACGGATTTCATATGCTTCGTCTATTGCATTTTCGGTGTTGGAAGTTTTACCGGTCTTATTCGAGGAAGGGTTCTCACCATTTTCTTATGGGACTTTTCTCATTTGCTTCTTATTGACATTTCAATCAATATTGTGTTATCCCATGTCGTTATCTTTCCAACAAAGTTTGTTTCATTGAATTCGGAGTCCGTTTGCAAAAGTTGTGGTAGTTTTGGTGTTCTTAAAAGGCTGCAGCGGTACTACCGCGGCTAGAGCGGATGTAATTTTTTACTACCGCTCCGGAGCGGTACTACTGCGGCTCCAGGAGCAGTACTACCGCTCCGGACCAAAATCTCGTGTTATTTACAGCCGTGGTAGGCACGGATGTAATTTTTTTAGTACCGCTCGCAAGCAGTAGTACCGCTATCCATAGCGGTAGTACCGTGAGGACGAGCGGTAGTACCGCTCCGGCAGTTCTACTGGCTTTTTGCCTCCTCGGTGTTGTTTTTCAAAGGGGTACTACCGCCCTAGCGGTAGTACCGCTCCTTGGAGCAGTAGTACCGCTCTGTGCGGGTTGCGAGGATAACGGTTGGATTTTTCCCCACCTATAAAAGGGGGTCTTCTTCTCCAATGGACCTCATCTCTTGAGCTCGTGTTCTTCCCCCATGGTTGACCTTCTTCGAGCTTTCTAACTCTCAATCCCTCCAATGATTCTTGCTAGTTCTTGAGGGAAAAGAGAGAGGAGATCTAGATCCACATTTCCACCAATCACTTTCTCCTCTAAGTGAGGGGAACCCCTTGGATCTAGAACTTGGAGTTCTTTGTGTTCTTCTTTGTTCTTCCTCTCATTTCCCTCCCTAGCATTAGTTGCTTTGGTGGGATTTGGGAGAGAAGGGCTTGGGCACTCCGTGTGCCCTTGCCATTGCATTTGGTGCATAGGTTTGAGTTCCCCACGGTGATACGTGGAAGTGAGAAGTTGAGAAGCTATTACTCTTGGGTGTTTGAGCACCCTAGAGCTTGTTCCTCTTGGGTGCTTTGGCGCCCTAGACGGTTGGTGGTGCCTCGGAGCTCAATCATTGTGGTGCAAAGCTCTGGGCAAGCTTCGGGGTCTCCAATTAGGTTGTGAAGATTGCTCCGAGCATTTGAGGTCACCTCGGAGCCACAATCCATTGTGGTGAAGCTTCGTGGTGTCGTTGGGAGCCTCCAATCAAGTTTTGGAGATTGCCCCAACCTTGTTTGTACGGGTTCGGTGACCACCCTCAAGGGTCCCTTAGTGGAATCACGACATCTTGCATTGTGCGAGGGCGTGAGGAGATTACGGTGGCCCTAGTGGCTTCTTGGGGAGCATTGTGCCTCCACACTGCTCCGAACGGAGATTAGCATCCGCAAGGGTGTGAACTTCGGGATACATCATCGTCTCCGCGTGCCTCGGTTATCTCTTACCCGAGCCCCTTTACTTATGCACTTTACTTTGTGATAGCCATATTGTTTCTTGTTATATATCTTGCTGTCACTTAGTTGTCTATCTTGCTTAGCATAAGTTGTTGGTGCACATAGCTGAGCCTAATTGTTTTAGGTTTTTTGCTTGACTAATTAAATGATAGTTTTATTCCGCATTTGTTCAAGCCTAAACCGTAATTATTTTAAAGCGCCTATTCACCCCCCCTCTAGGCGACATCCACGTCCTTTCAGCAGGCCACCTATCCGTATTGTGCCGGCAGGGCAGCAGACCCCCAAGAGACAGATCCGGCCAAGGGCGCACCCCCGAGGCTAGCCACATCTCACATTGAGATCCCCCACCGGCGCTCGAGTTGTCGGCACCAGAGCCTCGCATGCTGTCTTCCTAGCATTCAAACCTGGTCAAACGGGCCGGGCTTAACGGGCCGGCCCAGCGGCATGTCGCGCCGGCCCGGCACGCGGCCCGGCCCGGCACGAGCTAAACGGGCTGTGCCAGGCCCACGGCCCGCCTTGGGCCGTGCCTGGGCCGCCACCACCAGCACGCGGGCCGGCACGGCACGGCCCGATTAGCTCGTGCCGGCCCGCGGCACGGCACGGCACGGCCCGTTAGGCACGCGCGGCACGCCGACCGGCACGGCACACGGGGCAGGGAGCCGTTGTGGCGCTGAGCGCTGTCGTCGTTGTGGCGCAGGGAGCCGTTGGCTCGCCTGTCACCTCGATCGGTGGGGGAGCGGGGGGAGCGGGGGCGGGGGGGAGCGGGGGGATGGGGGTTTAGGGGGGGGGGGTTACGGGGGCTTAATAGGGATTAGGGTGTTTTTTTTAATACAATGTATAAATTTAAAATTTTGACCATTAGAGGGTCAAATTAGTCCGAAAATTATCAAATTTTTGCTATAAATAGGGCCACCCAGCCCACATATTTCTCACACTCAAACATGGATGATCATGCCAATACTAGCTTCCCACTCTCCGATTTCTGTCTTGGGGTTGGGGATATGGATGATTATAGCCTCTTCCCTCCGAGCGTCGATCCCACTACCATGTCCCCACCCATTCAACATGCCTATACCGAAAATCCCACTCTCGACCCCCCTCCTGAACCCGAATGTCAAACCAATTGTAGTAGCGGGACGGGTTCCTCCACCAGCTTGGGTGCAAGGAGAGCTCGTCGTAGAACCTCTCCTGCGTGGGAATATTCCGATGAAGAAATATCCATGGTGGACGGTGTACGGAGGGTGACGGCAAGGTGCAAAAGGTGCCGGAAGGAACTAACCGGAGAAGCCAAGGCGGGAACCGGCCACCTGAAGAGGCATGCAGACGCCCACGCCAAGGCGGACGCAACAAGCGCGTCGAGCTCGGCAGGGGCAGGTATGCAAACTCAACTCAGGTTCAACCCTGACGGTACGGTAAGCAATTTCGTGTACGATGCTAATGTTGCGCGAGAAGGTTTATGCCGTTTTATTGCTTCTAATGATTTACCACTAGGCATTGGTGAATCTGACGGTTTTGTTGAATATATTCAAACTTGTCATAATCCTAATTATAGACCAGTTTCTAGACAAACTACAAGTAGGGATATTAAAAAGTTATACCTAACTGGTAAAGAGAAATTAAAAGAAGAATTTTCTACGTGCACTTTTTCAGTTTCGTTAACATCTGATATATGGACTGGTCGGGCTAAGCAAGACTACTTCGGCGATCTAGCCAAGGATGGATCCAGTCCCCCACACCGAATGATCTAGCCAAGGATGGGGATCTTCGGCGACAGCCAGCACCATGTCGCGGATCACCTGCCCACATTGTGCCGGCAAGGCAGCAGGCCTCCACGAGCCACATCCAAATCCAGCCCTCTAGATCTGGCCAAGGGCACACGCCTGAGGCCCGCCACATCTCACCCTGAGATTCCCCACCGGCACCCGAGTTGCCGGCCACCAGAGCCTCGCATGTCGTCTTCCTAGTGTTGCCACCCAGTCGGGCCCATCCCCATGCGGAACCTCACCCCGAGCCATGTGAGGATCCAGATCCGCGTTTTGCCGCCCCACCGGACCATCGCGGCCGCACCGTTCACACCCACCACCGCCTCGCAGCCGTGCCACCACGGTGGATGCATGCTACCGTGCCAAGCCTCGCGGCCTCACTAGGCAGAACCATCCCGTGCCGGCAGTACACCCCACGAGAGTTAAAGAAAAATCCCGACGCTTAGGGTTCTTTCGTTTTGCTCGTGGGAGTGACATGGGACTAGGGTAGGGGTAGTTTTTTACCCATGGGCTCAGTTATACTACTATAAATCTCATGTGTCATTAAATAGATTCTTGGGCCTGAAATCTGGAAAGCAAAGAAGTGCTCAGATGAGGGGAAATGTTCCTAAGAACATTGCAAGTAAAGTCTTTGACGCCACGATAGGTTAATTGGAAGCCTATAATCAAGCTAATCACCAAATGACACTTGATATTGATGCTTTAGCTTGGACCTTTTCTTTTTCAATCTACTTTGAATTGCCTTATAGGCTGCAAGGGTCAGTCTTTTGTTATTGAATCTAAGTTGCACTTCATTATAAAGGGAGCAAGCTGCCACTTCATTATCGATGGTTAACTTTACAAGTTGTTAGTTCATGTTGGTAGAAGATGCTTAATTATGCAGGTTAACGCAATTTATTTTAACCACACAACAATCAGCGGTAATGGCAAATCACGCCTTCTCTTCTAGTCTCCTGTCAATACAATACTACTCCCTCTGTACCTAAATACTTGTAGTTGGGGAGAACTAGTCTAGTTCTCCCCAACTACAAGTATTTAGGTGTAGAGGGAGTATCACATGAAGATGAAAGAGAAGCAAATCTGCGCACATGGCGACCCAGTCCAACGGCTCGGTGCCAGCCGCGACCGGCGCTCTCGCCCATGTCCGATGGCCGGAGACCAAGCAGGCAGATGTTTTCCGAAGGCCCAACCGGCGTATCCCATGACCCTTGCTGGTTGCTCTCTGCTCCCAAGTTCGAGGTACATGGATTAAGTTCTTGTAGAAACCACGGATCAACTGTTCAATTCGCGCGGCATTGTAGCACTATCTAGCATCTTTGTGTGATAATTCTGTGGGTATTTCTTAATTTTCTTTCGGTGCATGTTGATTACTAGAGGATTGTGACCATGGATTCAATTGGAGATAAATGGCAACTATATCGAGCTTTTGGGTTCCTTCCTGTTCTGCTTAATTGGTTAGATGTATTACGTTGTTGGTGAATCACTAATTTCTTAACTGCATGTTAGTGTGCTAGACTCCAAATTACTAATGGTTGTATGGTGTCCCTGGAGATTTTGCATGATAAACATTCAATCACCTTTTGCATGTGTAGCAAAGTAAACGGTGAACGACTGGTTATACATTCTCTAACAAATAATGTGATTAAACACTGTTGATGTAACTAATTCGCTAATCGTTTTCATTTACATGGTGTACAGATTGAATCCCAATAGTTTGATATACCGGGTTTACCAGGGATGTTGATCTTGCTGGGGCTGGAGCCACTGACTTAGACTGCGGACCACTTTAGTTCATGGCATGGCTTGGGCGATGATAAAAATTACAAGCCTTTAGCCAAAATGTCTAGCTAAGACTTTCTGATCATATAGGACTCCTACTCCAAAGAAAGCACCGAAGGCGGTCATGAAGATGATGACCTCACTACCAATCTGTTTTCTAGGATCAATGGAGACTAGACCTTCTTCTGCCGAACCACAACGGTTTGCAAGCATAGGGCCAGTTTTGGGTTTCCAGCAAAGCTAGAATCTGGAAACGTGCTAAACTGGCCCACATTTGGAATAGGGCCTTCTAAGTCATTATTAGAAATGTTGAATCTGGAAAAGAAGTGCAGATTGTTCAGTGCAGCTGGAATTTTACCAGTGAGATGATTATCAGACAAGTCGAGCATCTGCAGGTTTGTGAGGTTGCAGATCTGTTCTGGTATCTCTCCAGATAATCGGTTGGAGCTCAAATTGAGTGAAAAGAGTCCTTGTAACTGATCGATCTCCTCCGGGATCATACCAGTGAAATTATTCATGGCTAGATTAAGCACTTTAGGAAAAGCACTGGGCATGAGGTATTGCATAAATTTGTTCTTGTTCCAAACAGGCAGCTCAAAGAAGACCTTTGGTGCAGTAGTATTATCTGATTCTAGCATTGGCATCTCCATTAAGGCACTCGGAATTTCCCCTGTAAGGCTGTTGTTTGATATATCTAGACAGAAGAGAAAATCTAGGCTGCTGATCCATTCAGGTATCGGTCCAGTTAGTTGATTGCCTTGCAAAAATAGCATCCCCAAATGCTGTAGCTTCGATAACCAATCAGGTATTTTCCAGACAATGAACAATGATTTATATAAAGAACCTGGAGATTCTTGAAACCATCTGTGCTGACATCCTCTGGCATGGTCTCATGCAGGAAGTTGAACCCAAGATAAAGGGTGGTGAGGCTCCTGGAACTGCTAAGGATCTGAAGTGTTCTTGTGATATTTGTAAGAGAGATATTAGCAAGTGATAGGAATGAGAGTGACTTCAGATTGCCTATTTTTTCTGACAAATGACCATGGAAAGGATTGTAAGATAGCCGTAGTGCAGTCAGCTTGCTGCAGGAGTATATGCTTTCTGGAACTGTGCCGGTGAAGTTGTTGAAAAGAAGATCTAGCTTTTTTAGATTGGACAAGCTTACAAAGTTGACCGTGGTAAGTTCTCCGCTAAATTGGTTGCTGTTGAGGTCAATTGTTACGAGATTTGTGCAATTGCTTAGAGTTGTTGGCAGCTCCCCTGACATGCTGTTGTGTTCTAAATGCAGCTCCTCCAATCTCTTCAGATCACCTATCGACTCTGGAATATTTCCGCTGAGGTCATTCCCCCCAAGATCAAGGGTGACCAGATTTGTGAGCTTGTTGATGCCACTGAGAGCTCCTTCTAACCAATTGTTATGTAACGAGAGGTGCTCTAACGAGGTTACCTGGAAGAGTTCATCTGGAAGTGTACCGCTGAGGTTGTTTTAGCCAGCACTGAGCAATTTCAGCACCGAGCAATTACTGAGTCCTGGAGGGATGTTTCCACTGAGTTGGTTGAAACTGAGCTCAAGCACAACAAAAGATGGCGCGCTAACACATGGTGTAGTTGGTATCTGACCAGTAAATCTGTTGCTGCTGGCATTAAGAACGACCAGACTCTTCATCGCCTCCCATGTTGTGGATGGTAACCTACCTGTAAACAAGTTGCTTGAGATGTTGAGTACCTGCAGAGGCCGCTCAGGGGTTGAAGATGGCAGCTCGCTCAAGCCTCCTGTCAGGCGGTTGAAGTTGACGTCAAGAACAAGGATGGTGCTAGATGACACTAATTCCAATGGCAAGCCACCGGACAGTGAGTTCCGGGACAGGTTGAGGTGCAGAAGTCCGGTGAAGTTGCCAAGGAAGGGCGAGATGGGCCCCTCAAGGCCTCGAGAAGCCAGTGAAACATCAGTGACCTTCCTATATTGGTTGCAGGTGATCCCTTCCCATGTGCAGCAGTCGGTGTCGTACTGCCATGATGCCGTGAGGCCACCGTCCCGCGAGAGCCCAGCGAGAAGCTGGAGAAGGGATCTCTTCTCCTGCTCGATGCAGGAGCTGGTCGGAGAGACCAGATAGAGCAGCAGAACCAGAGCCAAGCTAAATGAAGGCATGTTTAAATTCTTGGTGTACTTGTTGTGTTGTGGTGAAACTGGCAATGGTCTAATGAAGAAAGAGCGTGCGAACGGAACTGCCCATTCTGATTTTTTTTGTTCGACAGTTTCTGAAGCTGCTAATCGGATGACACACAGAAGCATGACAACAGACTTTGATGATTGCAACTGCACTCGTACTCCACTTCAGGACTTTGTGAGAGCTACGGAGCTACTCGAGTTCTGATTGCTTTGTACAAAAAGTCCACCTCACAGAGTCAAAGCAGAACGATTGTGACCCACTTGGCTATTTCATCTGACATCAACCGAAATCTCACTAAAACGACCAAATAGGTGAAGATGCACTCAGATGGAGAAAGAAGGTGGGAGATGAACCCTTTGTACATGGAATAAAAGTGGCCACGGGCGATTTCAGATTCAAAAAAGGTAAAGTCAAAATTGTTTAGCTTATTCACTCAACTTCAATAGACCGCTGCTGGTGAATTGACGATCGGGACACATATTGGTAGAACTTCTAAAAGGTCCTAAAAAGGGGTAATTTTTGTGGTCATGTATTATTTTTCTAAGTAGTAGGTAAGTTAGAAGGGAAACTTGTTGCATATAGTGTTGGAATCCTGAATCTAGATAAACTATTTTGCTTACTTTGGGTGTTTTTGATTGTTCACAACTGGACTGAGCTCAGTTGAGATTGTCATGCTCTGCCAATATCTGTTGCAGGAATTGTAAAGGCAATGCATCAACTGAAATACTCAATAAATTTTACTTCTATCTGCAGATATGTGGTCTCTAGAATACATTGATTATGTGGTCTCTAAAATAGTGGCTGCATGGTACGGTGCTGAAACTAACATGTAAAGCGTGACTAATGAAGAAAGAGCATGTGAGTGAAACCGTCCATTCTGAATGCATTGTGTTTGACATTTCCTGAAACAGTCCATTCTGAAAGGCAGCTAAACTGCCATTTCCTGAAACTAAAAGAGTTGTCCATTCAGATTCTGTCAGTTTTGTTGAATACTCAGGTTTGAGTGTTTTCAGTGACGTCGTTGCTAATATATTTCATTTCAAGTCGAGCCTCCACTGCTAGTGTCTCACTCGATATTATTAAGGTCTGCTGCTACTCAGATGCAATCTTCTCTTGCAACTTATTCTGATTATTATGACATACAGAAGCATGACTGCAGACTTTGAAAAATTGCAACTGAACATGTACCACTGTAAAACTTTGTGTCTCGAATTCTTATTGCTTTGTACAAAAAGTCCACCTCAAATTCTTATTGCTTTAGTTTGTACAAAAAGTCCACCCAACACCACATGGAAGGGGACAATCGTCAGCTGACGGGCAGTGGCGGAGGACGAATATTTTTTGAGATAGGGCGAACTCTAGCATAAAAAGTTGCGGTCACTGTAAGTAACATAAGTAACAGTGACAGACCCAGAGACTAAGGTTTGTTGGGGCGTCGAACGACGATAGAGCTTGATTGTGCTTATGACTAATGCATTATACAGATTTTATAGGGAGTGCATTAACGTTAAAAGAGTTAATGCAGTGGAATATATGTTTGAAAAAACTAAATGCCCACTGCCGTGGATGACTGAGTTAGCGGCCACTTGAGCTTAGACGCTAAACTGATGGTCAACAGCCCAACAACGGGAGTTCACGTAGTGGGCCGTGGTTGCTTGCCCGTTTATCTTATTTTCCTAACGAGACCATGGCTCGTTCGAAGAAAACCACCCAGCCGACCAAGACGTACACACAACGACATATATACCTGTATGAACACTTTCTTCTGTATACCTGTTCATCGTAAAAAATCAAGGTGGGGCCGCCCAACCTTGCCCTACCGGCTCCTCCGCCCCTGCCGACGGGCATGTATCTTTGAACGCTAACGTAATAGATCGTCTTTGATTTCTCTGTTGTTTTAGATACAATATTAGTAATTTGACATGGTCTCGGAAGTATAGTGGTTCCAACAAGTAAGCTCCAAGTAGGACTTTAATTAGCAGCTAAGCAGTAGGACTGAGGATCAAATATTGTTGGTTAGACAAGGAGGTAGGGTTTCCACACAAGAAAAAGTCAAAGAGGAATGGACATGTGGGCCCTCTCTTTGCTTCATGGATCCATGAAGACTAATGGCTAAATACAATTATTATTTTGAAATTATATACATCTTGTACCAACATTGAGAAGAGAAAAAACACCACCGTAGCTTCTTAAATTAAACTTTGGTGGTCCATCTTCAAGTTAAAACATTTATTAAAAAGCAAATTTGCGTGCTACACAAAGAGGTACCTCTCTTTTGGTTTATGACCTCACAAAGGCTAATGCATGGTTAAACACATGTATGACCTTTAACCTGTATTCCAACCCATTTAGACAAATATAATAATTAATCTATGTATCACACATTTAGTCCCAAATCTTTAGTGACATGGCATGTCGTTTTCTTTGAAGATTATGGTCTCATCAGCCATAAACCAAAATTTCACCAAAAATACCAGATGAATGAAGATGAACTTCGGATGGGGAAATAAGGTCTCCAGGAGAAATATTAACCCTTTGCACATGAAATGAGGTTGGCTAAAGGCAATTTCAGGATAAAAAAAGTAATGCAAAAAATGTGTCACTTATTCTCTCAACTTCCATTGATCTTTGTCGGATTTATTATATACTAGAAGGGTTGGACGCGCTTTGCCGCGTCGTTCGTGTTGTTGGGTACTCTCCCTGTTTCAAAATATAAGATGTATTATTTTTTAGAAAAGATAAACCTTTTTAAATTTAACTAAATTTATAGAAAAATGTATCAATATTCATAATATCAAATTGGTATCATTAGATTCATCATAAAATGAATTTCCACATTTTATTTATTTAGAATTGTGGACGTTCGATATTTTAGCCGCGAACTGGCCAAGTTAAATACATTTGACTTTTTAATAGACAAATACACCTTATATTTTGAAACTGAGAGAGTATCTGGTCTGGCGAGTGGGGGGATGATGGACGGTGTTTTTCATTGCATTTTATAATGCGGTGTTTTGGTGGGCGTTTTGTGGTGTGATTTTGGATTATCTGCAAATCAACGTGGGGAAATTTTCTGCGTCGGTGTCTGCATGTACTATTTTGATGCTATAGTATCAAATTTTGACGCTTTGTTTTCTAGGTAATGAGAGGGTGTGCAGGATTGATATATTTTCATAGGCCGGTTGCTCCTGATTGATTTTAAAAATCATTGATCCGGCCAAAATCATGAACCAAATTCAAAATTAAATACCTCAATAGAATGAAAATGCTTCAAAATTAAGGACCATAGTGAACTACTTTTTGTATAAGAGAGCTTCTGTATAAATTCTAGACCCAATCAAATTTGGATGACCCAATTTCAAATTATAGACCTCAATTGACTGTAAGGCCTTATAAACTGGGGAGCATAGTTTATAGTACTAGAAGGATAAGGCACGCTTTGTTGCTCCGTCGGTGTTGTTGATTTTCTTAAAAAATGCTCTGAACTTGATTAAAGTGAAAGAAAATTGTTTTTTCAAAAAACTAATACTTTATATTTTAAAACTAATGAAATATTTAGTTTAGTGGATGAGGAAAATGATGGAGTGTATTTATTTTTTATTTATAATACGGTGATTTGATGTGACTTTCAAAGTGTGGTATTTATTATCCGCTAACCAATGTATATTTAGATGGAGAAATTTCTGCGTGGGAGCAACATGTACTATACTGGTGCTACTATGTCACATGGTTGCTTTTTTTCTAGGTAGTGGGCGGGTGTGCGGGATCATGTTTTTATATGCCGATTGATGCTGGTTGATTTGAAAAATCACTGGCCCGGTCAAAAATCAAATCCAAAATTGAATACCTCAAGTGAATGAAAGAGCTTCAAAACGAGAGAATATATATTATTGATAGAATTTAATGAGAGAACTCCTTGAGAAATCATTGACCCGGTCAAAATTGGATGACCAATCCTAATTTGAAAACCTAATTAATTGGGAGGCCTTAACAATTAGGAAGCATAGTGTATATAGTGTATAGTGTAAACGAATTGAATGAGAGAGTTTTGAAAAATTATTGACCCGGTCAAAATTAGATGATCCAATTTCAGTTGGAGACCTCAATTGAATATGAATTTTTTAAAACTAGAAAGATTAGTGTTATAAACAATATATGACTTGGCGATTAATAAGTACATATGTCGGTACAACTTCTAAAAGGTCCTTAAAAATGGGCATGTATTCTTTTTCTAGGTAGTAGGCAAGTTATAGAAGTGAAACATGTTGCTATAGTGTTGTAATCCAGAATCCAAACTTTGTGATAAAATGTTGTTTATGTACTTTCAGTGTTGTTTATTGTTCACAATGCACACTTTAGAAAAGTTAAGAACTATTTCAATTGGTTTAGACGGGCCTTGAAAATCGATTAATCATTGTACATCGCAAAAAATATTTCCTAAAATTCCGGGTGTGTCATGGCAAACATCCGGCACACCCGCTAGGTACGCCATTGGTTCACAGTTGGGTTGAGTTTAGTTGAGATAGGTCACTTAGAGTGTCATGCTCTGTCAATATCTATTGCATGAATCATCATTTTTTTGTTATCTAGAGTTGTCAGTCTCTCGGTTAAAGAACCTACTAGAAACACAGGACATCAACTAAGATCCCAAATTATGTTTTACTTCTACATGCACATATGGTGTCTCTAGGTTATGATATGTACAATTGAGTTAGTCTAGGTAGACTCAGAGAAGTTCATACAACAGTGCAATTAGCTCAGTTTAACGAGCAAAAGCCCATACGAAGTGCGCTCTTGCTCAGCTCAGCAAAAACCTGTAAGAAATTGATTTTTTTTCGATAAATCAAAATTGATCATCTCTGGACAAAAAAAAAGGTGAAGCGAGCCCAGACTATCATCTCTAAGCCCACCCAATCCTGCCCAACTCCATGTCAAAGAAAAAAACTCCTGCCCAACTCAGTGCGCCGGCGTCCGGACTCCGGAGGCTGGCCGCACCGCGGCACTTCTGGTGGCCAGAGGCCAGGCAGACAACGAACCAAGCCTGCCACCCACAGCTCCCCAACAAGGGGGATGCAGCGACTCCCGGAGACCCGGCGTGGCGGCGGGCCGGCTCCTCCGAGTCTCGTTTTAAGTTCAAATCCGCGCAGGCGGCGACCCTTTACGGCGGCGTGCGGCGGCTCGTCTCCCGCCTCCGTTGGCGGGAGGAGGCAGCAGGGAATTGGAGATTTGACGAAGGCCAAACGTGCGGTGAGCCCTTTACCGATGTATTGTAGAAACCACGGAGCAGCTGCTTAATTCTTGCCACATTGTGTAGTACTAGCTTCGTTGACATTTCTGAATTTTTCTCTCAGCATTTTTTTTCTGTAGATAATTGCTACCCTGGGTTGCAAATTGAGTATGCAAATAGTTACACAAAATTTTCTCTCAGCGCGTGCTTTTCTGCAACGAGCTTTAGGTTCCTTCCCTGCAGATTGCTAGACTGCAAATAATTACAGATTTGAGTGTGTTAGACTGCAGATTGCTTATGTGTCCTCCTCTGTTCAACTTCCAAGAGAAACATTATCACCCTATGCGTATGTAAAAAGTAAATACTGACCAAATCGTTACACATTCCCTACAATAATCATGTTTCACTCGCTAATCATGTTTCTGTTACATTGTGTACAACGATGAATGTACTAACTCAAGATAGCAGGTTTACAAGGGATGTTGATCTTGCCGGGGCTGGAGCTACTAACATGGTCTTGCTTAGCTGAGAACCACTTGAGATCGCATCATGGCGTTGGTGATAACAATTACAAGATTTTAGCCAAAATATGTCGCTAAGACCATCTGATCATATAGGACTCCTACTGCAAAGAAAGCACCAAAGGCGATTGCAAAGATGACTTTACTGCCAATCTCTTTGCTGGTGTTGATGGACTCTGGACCCTCTTCTGCTGAACCACAATGGTTTACAATCATAGGACCACACAATTTTGGGTTTCCATCAAAGCTAGAATCTGGAAATGTGCTAAGCTGGCCCACAGTTGGAATAGGGCCGCCGAGGTCATTATTAGAAATGTTGAATTTGGAAAGAAAGTGTAGATTGTTTAGTGCGGCAGGAATTGTACCAGTAAGATGATTGCTGGACAAGTCGAGCATCTGCAGGTTCATGAGGTTGCAGATCGGTTGTGGGATCTCTCCTGATAATCTGTTGTAGCTCAAATTAAGTGAAACGAGTGCTCTTAATTGACCGATCTCCCCCGGGATCACACCAGTGAATTTATTGACGGCTAGACTAAGCACTTTCGGACATGCATCAGCATTGATGTATTGGATAAATGGACTGAAAACATAAACATGCAGCTCAAAGAAAGCCTTTGCTGCAGTCTTATCTGATTCTAGCATTGGCATCTCCGCTAAGGCAGTTGGAAGTACCCCTGTAAAACTGTTGTTTGATATGTCTAGATGGAAGAGAAAGTTTAGGGTGCTAATCCAGTCAGGTATTGTTCCAGTTAGTTGATTGCCTTGCAAAAATAACATCCCCAAATTTGTGAGCTTTGATAACCAATCAGGTATTGTCCCAGACAATGAACAATAACTCATAGAAAGAACCTGAAGATTTTTGAAACCATCAATGCTGTCATCCTCTGGCATGGTCTCATGCAGGAAGTTGAACCCAATAAAAAGGGTGGTGAGGCTCCTGGATCTCTCAAGGATCTGGAGTGTTCTTGTTATATTTGTAAGGGAGAGGTTAACAAGTGATAGAAAGCAGAGAGACTTCAGATTGCCTATCTTTTCTGACAATTGGCCATGGAAATTATTGTATGATAGCCTTAGTGCAGTCAGCTTGCTGCAGGAGTATATGCTTTCTGGAATTGTGCCAGTGAAGTCATTGAAAACAAGATCTAATTTTCGTACCTTGGACAGGCTTACAAAGTTGACCTTGATAAGTTCTCCGCTAAATTGGTTTGCCTTGAGGTCAACCGTTATGAGATTTGTGCAGTTGCACAGAGCTTATGGCAGCTCCCCTGACATGTTGTTGTGGTCCAAATGGATCTCTTCCAATCTCTTCAGCTCACCTATGGAATCTGGAATATTTCCACTGAGCTCATTCTTCCCAAGATCAAGGGTGACCAGATTTTTGAGCTTGATGATGCCATCTAGTGCTCCTTCTAACCGATTGTTAGGTAACGAGATGTACTCTAACGACATAACCTTAAAGAGTTCATCTGGAAGTGTCCCATTGAGGTTGTTGTAGCCAGCACTGAGCAATTTCAGCGCCAAACAATTACTGAGTCCTGGAGGGATGTTTCCACTGAGTTGGTTGAAACTGAGTTCAAGCACAGCAAAAGATGACGCGCTAACACAGGGCGTAGTGGGTATCTGCCCAGTAAAACTGTTGTTGCTAGCATTAAGCACGACCAGGCTCTTCATCCCCTCCCATGTTGTGGATGGAAAACTTCCTGTAAAAAAGTTACTTGAAATGTTCAGTACCTGCAGAGGCCCTGCAGGGGTTGAAGATGGTAACTCACTCAGGACTCCTGTCAGGCAGTTGAAGCTGACATCAAGGACAAGAATGCTGCTGGATGACAGTAATTCCAGTGGCAACCCACCGGACAGTGAGTTCTGGGACAGGTTGAGGTGCAGAAGGCCAGTGAGGTTTCTAAGGAACGGCGTGATGGACCCCTTAAGACCTCGAGATGCCAGTGAAACATCAGTGACCGTCCTATCTTGGTTGCAGGTGATCCCTTCCCATGTGCAACAGTCCGTGTCGATTCTCCACGATGCTCTGAGGCCGCCATCGCTCGAGAGCCCAGTGAGGAGCCGGAGAAGGGCTCTTCTCCTGGCCTGTGCAGGAACTGGTGGGAGAATCCAAGCAAACCAATAGCACAAGAGCCAAACCGAAGAAAGGAACGGGAAAACCGTTACTGTGTGAGTGACTGAGTGGCTGCATGGTTTCCTTGAGAATCTAGCTTGGGAATCCCAGAGGCTTCAGCTTTTGTCTATCAGAATGAAGTGCCGAACTATCTGTTGAAGAAAGAGCAAGATATGGAAGGAACAACTTGCTCTGTTCTTTAGTCTGTTTGATCCGGTCTGGTGTAGTGAGTAGCGATGAAAATAAAATCTGGGTCAACACCTCAACGGTTAGCTGATGTTGCATATCTAATGTGGTTTATTTGCAAGTTTGACTTCCGAGGATGTTGATGTGTTAATACTTAATCTGTCCATTTCTCCAACCAGTTTTACTATGGCCTAAGGTACTGACATTTGGTGGCAGGAGAGAAAATTCACCATGTGACGGTCCCTTTTTGGTGAGCAGGAAAAGGCATGTTTTACCAAAAGACCGAATCCGACATATTCACGAGATGTGATTTGTCAAGTACATTAGAAGTAGCATCATTGGACTGCGTACATACATTCCATGACCATTGTTGCTATTCCAGGCATTCTTTATTTCAACCCTCAGGGAAGGATCTCTTTCCCACATATACTCGTATTGGAAAGGCTTCGGACCACCCCACACATTTGCCTGGCCTGAATAATTTAACAGGAGCGGAAAATGGTCAGATCGTTGGGTTGTTATGTGGGTAAGAGTAGCTTGCTTGAAACAATCCTGCCAATATGGAGAAGCCACAACACGGTCAATCCTAGCCTTGACATTTTTATCACCTTGCTGTTTGTTATTGTAGGTCAAAGGTTTCCCTCTGAACCCCAGGTCATACAAATTACAGAAATTTAACATACTACGGAATCTTGCCATTTGTCCTTCAGATCTTTTAGTTAACGAGAAGTGTTCAGATTGCCACATCGTCTCATTAAAGTCCCCAATTACCATCCATGGTTCACTAGCATTTGGCTTGATCCTTCTCAACAAGGACCACATATGGTGCCTATCCTGCACTCTTGGTTCGTCGTAGACAAAAGTTGCATGCCACGTAGGACCATGGGTATCATCAGACACTAACACATCAAAATAGCGGGGACCATACGACAAACACTTTATTTTTATTGATTCATCCCAGTACAAGGCAATGCCCGCACCTTTGCCCTTACCATCATGAGTAAGGCAGTGCTTCAGACCTAGTCTCCATTTTATTCTCTTCACCTTCTCCTCACATTGTCGGGTTTCTGATAGGAAAACGATCCCTGGGCGATGGGCATGCACTAGGCCCACAAGCTCTTGAACTGTCCGGGGTTGCCCCAAACCCTGGCAGTTCCAGCTTAGGATACTCATGGCTCCTAACGGGCGTCGTCACTCACGCCCGTCAGAGTACCGATGGCCCCAGGATCGGTTGCCGCCTTTCCACCTTCCTGTCCAATGTTCTGCCTCTCCTCCTGTCCACTACACACTTTCTTTCTGCTTACATATTTTTCGATGAAGTTTCTCTTACCCAAAACCTCACCCTCTAGTGCCCTATCCTGCCTCTTTCCTAGAGCAGAAGACACTAGTAAACCTGTCTTACTATCATCTTCCATTACACTGGATTCGGAGCGACCCTCCTATTACGACCAATTTTACCTTCCTCCGCAGCTTCCGTACCGAGGGCGCCAGCAATAGTTTTGACAGTGTCAAGTGTTTTGTTTTCTGTAACCACTGTATTGTCATTTGCACCCAGCGAGGGTCCTTCAGAGACAACACCCGGGGCCTGCTGGGAAGCAACAGAAACTGGTTAATCATATCAGCATGCGATGCGGTGCCGATTATTTCTTTAGTGTTCGGAGCGTTGACGTCTCCCTCCTGTCCAACCAACAAGCCCTGGAGGTTATTCTGTATCTGCACCTTCACTCCATCGTTCTTCAGATTGTTTGTAGAGGATGAGCTTGCAGCAGCAGTAACTACACAGTCTGCCTTATCATCCATCAGGCTCGCAACAACCATGTCAGAGATGGTGTTCGTGCCAACCTGGGTGGGGTCGGTTTCCATTTTTTCTCCCACCGATAGACGGGCGACGACTTCACTCACTTGCTCAATCGTTTTCGTCACAACAGCCTTGATTGGGATGTGATCTTCAGAACTGCTGGATGACATGGGAGCACGCCAAGGAGAACTAGTCACTTGAACGAGCTTGGGCTTCCTCATCTTATCCGGTAGAAACCAAGCACGCACACTGATATCCTTGGAGTACCTCAGTTTCTTTTCTTCATTTGGGAGGTCACACCTCGCTTCCATATGCCCTATGAGGCCACAAAACAAGCAGGAATTTGACAGTCTTTCATAACGAAGGATACAAGCACCTCTTCCCTAGTGATCTCGTCCTCCAGGGTGATCTCCTTAAGAAGGGTAGAGAACAGGGGAAGCTGCACCCTAACACGAAGAATTTTTTCGCAGATATTTCCCCTTGCATGTTGGTCTATCATAACCAATTTTCCAACCTGCTCACCCAGGCTACAGGCCAATTCCTTGGTGAGGAGATAGAAAGGGACATCCCTGAACTGAACCCACATCGGCACGTGCGAGAACACTGCCGACGCAGGGTTCGCACCGGCCTCCAGCCCAACGACCAAGAACGGGTCGCCATGGTACTGCCATGGGCCGCCCCTGATGACATGGTGCCGATCTCCATATTCTGAGAACTCAAGGAAGAATTTGCGTCCCTCCTTAGTTGCCAGCTGGTGGTCGCCCAGCACCCCACGAACCTTCCATACACCGTTCATATGGTCGATCAGTTCATGGGAGTTCACCAGCGCGACGGATAGGAAGAGTCCGACAACCAGGAATCGAGCTTGCACAACTTTGCAAGCCCCAGAGATGTTAACAACCAGAGATTTCTTTGCTAGCCCCACAACATCGAGGGCCAGACCTCTACCCGACCGCTGGATGGTGTTGAGGACGGGCTGAGCGGCCGGGCACACTCCTGCAGGCTTGGAGACCTGCACTTCCTTCAGGGACGTGGACACCATCCCTGTGTTTCCCTGGGGAGCCAACTTCTCAGGAGCATCAGGCGTGGCCATCAGGCCAAAGGACGAACACTTTCCGTGCGTGGTAAAGGGACAGATGTGGTTTCTCACGGATGGGTATGGGATCCATAGCAGCAGGGTTTGAATCCTATGGGTAGGATCAAATATTCTACATAGGAAAATTTCCTATGGGTTTGAATCCTCTGAATTTCCTTGAAAATCCTTTGAATCAAAGAGGCCGAACGATGTCCTTCTTTTGCTGACTTGTTGCTAATGGTCCGGATGAACAAATGAGATTGTTCCAATCTATTGAACCAACTAATGTTCCCTTCACGTCGTCTATGCTCTTGTGTGACCTTCGCTTGGATTAATTGGTTGAAAGTTGTTTGGGCTTGCAAGGACTGCTTTCCATTTCTTTTTTTTTTTGAGAAAACACAAAGGACCTTTGAGTTCCATTGCATTGAAAAGATGGAGTTCGGTTACAATCCTCCTAGGAGGTCAAGTTCAAACAAAAAACAGGAAAACTAGTGCACATCCCAGGTGGGCGGCAGGATGACGTGAAGTCCACATGCACCAGCGCGTGCCACTGCTCGGCTTCGTCCTTGATCTTGGAGACAAGGACATGAACCAGAGGCTGGGCGCCATCGATAATGCACTAGTTGCGCTGCTTCAAATCATCCATGGCATCAAGAGGGCAGTGGAGGCGAGGCCTTTGTGCCTCAGTGTCAGCGTGTTTTTCCTTGGCGTGTGGCAGGGTGATCTTTGCAACAAAGTTAGGTCCACTGTGGTCATTGCAATTCTGTGGAACATTTGGAAACGATAAAAGACAAAAGTTTTTCGAGATGACTCTCAAAGCCTCCACCACATTGCTCGGGATGTTGTGGACAACTTGAGGCTTTGGTTCAACCGCCGCAAAAATGTCGACAAGAAAAATCTGCTCTGGGATCGGAACCCCATGTTGTTCCATCTTGCTGCCCTTTTACTTGCTTTGTGTACTCTCTCCCCCCCTCCCCCCCCTCCTTTATTTCTATGCTACATCTCCTGCAACTGATTCTCAAAAAAATCTGCTATAGTTGACTCTTGATGAGTAATAAAAGGCTCAGGTCTGCGTAAGCCGCATCAAAAGAAATTGTTGTAACATGTGACAACTATCTGGTATTTGACTCCAGGAAATGTAAACACGGCTAACCTTTTGTGAAAGCAAGCATCACCTCACACATGTGCTGAAGAACTTAAGGATCACTCAAGAATAGATTAGCAGCAATTGAGGGTAGCATAACTATCATGTGTCCTCAGCACTAGTGGAGGCCTACCCGGAATATTGAGATTTTTTTTACATCATGTAGTAATTTTACCGCATGCGGGACAACCCTCGGCTGAGCAAAACATATCGAGACAACCCTCGCTACCGCATGATCTGCTACCAGCGCTACCGCATGTTGTCTCAATATGTTTTGCTCATGCAGTAGGGCTGGTCTATATTCCGGATCGATATTTTGCTAGGTCTTCCAACCTCAGGCACCTCATGTCGATATGTTTTGCTCATGTTGTCTCGATATGTTTTGCTCATGAGATTTTTTTTTGCTCATGTGACACCTCAAACGTCAATTGATAACATCATTGTGAAGGTGTCTAAAGAGGATCTACGTCTTTAGAAGGCTAGACCAACTTATTCACTAAGAGGCTTGAGGTTTCTTTTGAAGGATTGGCATTTCGTGGACATGATAAGAGTGAAGAATCTAGCAATAGGGGAAACTTTCTTGAACTTCTAAAATGGCTTTCAGAAAATGATGAAGAAGTTGATAAGATTGTTTTGCACAATGCTCCTAAAAACTGCATCTTGACTAGTCCAACGATACAATTTTTTTTATTCAATGTTGTGTTGTGCTAACTACAAAACAAATTATTGAAGATCTTGGTGATGAGCACTATGAAATCCTAGCTGACGAGTCTAGTGATGCATCTCACGAAGAGCAACTTGCTATTTGCATACGTTATGTTGATAAAGTTGGAAAGGGGTGTGAGAGGTTTCTTGGAGTTGTTCATGTTGCCAACACAACTTCCTTGTCACTTAAAGCTGCAATTGAATTTTAGCTTACCGATCATCATTTGACTCTTACTCAAACCCATGGGCAAGGATATGACGGGGCTAGCAACATGAAAGGGGAGATTAAAGGGTTGAATACATTGATCGTGAAAGAGTCTCCCTCTGCTTATTACATTCATTGCTTTGCACATCAACTTCAATTGGTTCTTATTGCAGTGGCAAAGGGAAATGAACCATGTAAATGGTTTTTTGACCATGTTTCTTACTTGCTCAATATTATTGGAGTTTCTGCAAGTGTCATGACATGCTTCGAGGTGTTAGAGCTCAAAAGGTTTTGGAAGCACTTGAAATGGGTGAAATTGAAAGTGGAAGTGGGTTAAATCAAGAGATGGGATTATAAGTACTTGATACTATTGGAAAAGATCCTTCACAAAGGGGTGAGTGGACAAGAATACGTGCAATGACTTTTGCCTTGGAGTCATATGACTTTGTTTTCAATCTTCATCTGATGCCTTTTATTCTTGGCCACACTAATGAGTTGTCTTAGTCATTAAAAAAGAGAGATGAAGATATTGTTAGTGCAATGGCACTTGTTAGTTTGGCAAAGAATAAAATGCGACATATGTGGTCTCATGGTTGGGAAGAATTTCTTGCAAAGGTGACATTTTTTTTGCAACAAACATGACATTCAAGTTCCTACACCAGAGGATAGTTATGTGCCACATGGAAGATCACGTCGGTCGTATGAAGTGCAAACAAATGATGATCGTTCTCGAAATAGGCATTCGCCCCGCTTTATAGATAAAGCGACATCCACATACAAGTTTAGCCACAGATAGTAACCGAGGCCATGACACATTCGAGTCCAAAGAAAATAAAAGAAATCGGGAAAAAAGCCGCCTAGTGGCGATGAAGCATCTATCCTACTGGGAGGCAAGGGGACGCCTTGTAGCCTTAAGCACATCCAACATGTCATCCAGACGATCCCAATCTCGCTGCCTAGAGAGGGGATGCCAATGCTGCATAAAAGCAAGGAATTTGAAAAAGGAGTCTGACGCCTGCGTCGGGAAGATCCTTTCTATCATCATCTTATTGCGACTCATCCAGAGGGTCCACACCATAGCGGTGAAGATCAACCAGAATAGATGACGGCACCGCCTAGGGTGGACGACCCTAATTTGGAGAAACTCCGTGAGGTCCTGAGCCTCCCAGTCGGGTCCAAGCGCCTCGCGAACGAATTCCCACATGGCCATCGTCGTCATGCACGTAAAAAAATATGTGTGTCACCGTCTCCGAGACTGTGCATAAAGGACACATGCCGTCCCCTAGTCCGTGCCACTTGAGCATCTCAATCCTCGAAGGGAGGCGGTTATAGAGAAACTGCCACACACAAAAAATTGATATTCACGGGGAGGGGTGATGTCTACTACGCAACCTTCTTTTTATAGACTCGTGTTGGGCCTCCAAGCGCAGAGTTTTGTAGGATAGTACCAAATTTCTCTCAAATAGATGACCTAAGGTTTATCAATCCGTGGGAGGCGTAGGATGAAGATGGTCTCTCTTGAACAACCCTGCAACCAAATAACAAAGAGTCCCTTGTATCCCCAACACACCCAATACAATGGTAAATTGTATAGGTGTACTAGTTCAGCGAAGAGATGGTGATACAAGTGTAATATGGATGGTAGATATAGGTTTTTGTAATTTGAAAATATAAAAACAGCAAGGTAACTAATGATAAAAGTGAGCACAAATGGTATTGCAATGCTTAGAAACAAGGCCTAGGGTTCATACTTTCAGTAGTGCAAGTTCTCTCAACAATACTGACATAGTTGAATCATATGTAAATCCCCCACGTGTGACAAAGAGTTCACTCCAAAGTCACAAATAACGGAGAACAAACGAAGAAATTATTATAGGGTACGAAACCACCTCAAAGTATTCTTTTCCGATCAATCGTATGAGCTATCCCTATAATTGTCACGAACAATCCTAGAGTTCGTACTAAAATAACACCTTATAAGATACACATCAACCAAAATCCTAATGTCACCTAGATACTCCAATGTCACCACGAGTACCCATGGGCTTGATTATACGATATGCGTCACACAATTTCAGATTCATCATGTTCAATCAAACACGAAGAACTTCAAAGAGTGCCCCAAAGTTTCTACTAGAGAGTCAAGACGAAAACGTGTGCCAACCCCTATGCATAGATTCCCAAGGTCACGAAACCCGCAAGTTGATCACCAAAACATACATCAAGTAGATCAATAGAACATCCCATTTTCACCACGGATATCCCATCGCAAGACATAAATCAAGTGTTCTCAAATCCTTTAAAGACTCGAGCCGATAAGGAAACATCAAAGGGAAAACTCAATTCATCACAAGAAGATAGAGAGGGGAAAACTCCATATGATTCACCTATATTAATAAAGCTTATGGTACATCAAGATCGTGTCATCTCAAGAACACGAGAGAAGGAGAGAGAGAGAGAGAGAGAGATCAAACACGTAGCTACTGGTACATACCCTCGGCCCCAAGGGTGAACTACTCCCTTCTCGTCATGGAGACTGCCGGGATGATGAAGATGGCCTCCGGTGATGGTTTCCCCCTCCGGTAGGGTGTCGGAACGGGCTCCCGATTGCTTTTTCATGGCTACAGAGTCTTGCGGCGGCGGAACTCCCCATCTAAGTTTCTTTCTGGAGGTTTGGGTATTTATAAGATTTTTTTGTGTCGGTCTGACATCAAGGGGGTGCCCGAGGGGCCCACAAGCCCGAAACACCCTCCCTGGGGGTAGGGCGTGCCTAGAGGGCTTGTGGCCTCCTCGTCCACTTCCTGGCCCAGCACTTGTGCTTCGGGGATCTCTTTTGGTCCATACAAAATCACCGTAAATTTTTAGCCCATTTCAAGAACTTTTATTTCTGCACAAAAAACGACACCATGGTAGTTTTGCTGAAAACAACGTCAGTTAGGGTTAGTTCTAATCAAATCATACAAAAACCATATAAAATTGTTGTAAACATGGCATGAATACTTCATAAATTATATATACGTTGGAGACGTATCAAGGAGGGGCTTCCATAGCGCCAAGAGCCAAGAAATGATGGGGACGGCAGAGGGCTTGGTATGCCGAACTAATCGAAAATCCCTAGAAGGGGATAGACGCCAAGCCACCATATCTGAGTTGTCCGGGAGCATGTGGTGTCAAGGCGTCTACCAAGCAGTTCAACTGGGCCGTTTCTATCGGTCTGAATGAACGCCTGAACCTGATATCCCATTGCCCTTGGTGGATGGCGTTTGATACGAGAAGTGAAGGGTCCACATAAATGGAGAACAAGATAGGGAATTCCACCCTCAGTGGCTCATCCCTAGTCCATGGGTCTAGCCAGAACTGGGTGCCCTCCCTAATACCTATATTGAAGGAGATTCCTAGGCGAATCTCATCCTGTATCTTTTGGATAACATGCTAGAATTGGGAGCCGCCCGCGCGAGAACAAGCGAGGAGCGGCTCAGCCCTTAGGTATTTTTCCTGGATGAGTTGGAGCCACAAGCCCCCTCGTTCCGGAGGATGTGCCAAACCCATCGTAGCATCAGGGAGGTATTCATAAGGTGGGAGGCCGTGATCCCGAACTTGCCACATTCCTTGGGCAGGCAGATATCTGCCCACTTGACCATGTGATACTTCTATCGACCGTCAACGGCTTGCCAGAAGAACATGGCGAGCTCCTTATCGAACGAGCTATGAGCGCTCTCCGGTAGGATGTACAACCCCATTATAAACATGGGGAGGATCACCAGGTTAGCACTAATGAGAATCATTTTACTCTCCTTGTAAGTAAATCGACCTCGCCACGGCTCAGCCCGTGAAGCCACTCAGCCAACTAGGGGATCAAACCCAACCGCCAGGATTTTTGACTCGGCCAACGACATCCCTAGATAGGTTGTGGGGAACACTGCTAGCTTGCAATTTAGGTTATTAGCAATTTGGAGCTGTGCCTACGGCGAGTAACCGAGAACAAAGACCTTGCTTTTATCAAAATTAATCTTCAATCCCGACATCGCTTCGAAGCACAATAGGAGGAACTTAAGATTCACCATGTCAAGGTGTGACCCTTCCACCATGATCATGGTATCATCCGCATATTGTACGTGGGTAACCCCGCCTCTAGGGCTCAAGTGGCTGACCACCCCAGTAAGATGGCCAGCCATCTATGCTTTGTCTAGAATTCCGGAAACGACAAGGTTGAAGAGGAGGGGGGGATTGGGCCCCCCTGCTTCACTCCATCCTAGGAGGAGAAATAAGGACCCACCTCTCCATTGATGTCAATGGCCATTTTGGTAGACTGGACCATCTGCATAATCCAGGAACACCACCTGTCATCAAAGCCCCGGCGTGGAAGCACCAATCGCAAGAAGGACCAGTCTAGCCGATCATAGGCCTTCTAGAAATCCAACTTTAGGAAGACACCCTTATGGCCACGAGAGTGCACCTCATGTGCAATCTCATGTAGGGCCAGGATCCCATCGTGGATCCGACGACCCTTTAGGAAAGCAGTTTGGAGGGGTGGTTAAGCCACTCCGCCATCGGAGCTAGCCGTGTCGCGCATACCTTCGAGAATATGCGTTCAAGCACATTTATTACCATGATGGATCTAAATTGCCTAATATCCGCCGCCCCAACTACTTTGGGGATCAGGGTTATCACGCCATAGTTAATACGTGCCATGTCAAAAATCCCAATATAGAACTCTTGGAACATCAACATGCTAATTGGCTTAATGACGTTCCAGAGCTTCTGGAAGAAAACCACTGGTAGCTGTAGGATCGAATGTAGGTCTAGAGAGGGTGATTAGACTACTTGACCAAATAAAAAATTCTACCTTTTCTCTATTTTAGTTGTTGGCAGATTTTAGCAATGATAGCAAGTCAAGCACACCCTACACATGTATGTCTAAGAGTATAGGAGCGAAAAGTAAAGACAAGCACATGTAGTAGAGGGTAGGGTTAGAAGACCAAATACAATTGTAGACACAAAGATTTTTCCTATGGTTCCGATAGGTGGTGCTATCGTACATCCACGTTTATGAAGTCTTCAACCCACAGAGGGTAGCGGTCGCGAGATTCCATGAAGGGCTCCACCCATAAGGGTCCACGAAGTAGCAACCTTGACTATTACATAACGGCTTCCGTCCACGAAGGACTAGCCTCACTATGGGTAGATCTTCACGAGTAGGCGATCTCCTTGCCCATACAAACTTCTTGGTTCAACTCCACAACACGAAGTAGGAGGCTTCCAAGCAACACCTAACCAATCTAGGAGGCACCACCCTCCAAAAGGTAATAGGCTTGATAGTGATGATGAACTCCTTGCTCTTGTACTTCAAGATGATAGACTCCTCAACACTCAATCACTCTCTCACATATTTGGCTTGGTAAAAGAGATTGATTGGGTGGGAAGCAACTTGGGGAGACTAGAAATCAAGATCCATATGGTTTGAGTGGGTGATCTTGACCTCAACACAAGGGTAGGTGGTTCTCTTAGAATTTTGGATATGGGAAGTGTGGAATTATTCTAAGTGCTTCTCTTTCGAGTGGGATGTGGTGGAGGGGTATATATAGGCATCTCTAAAAATCCAACCGTTACACCATTATTGACCAACTCGGTGAAACCGAAGTAAAAATCGGTTGTACCGATTTGT